>OX244043.2:48594995-49794995 GCA_945859785.2 Tridacna gigas
CCAGGGCTTCGACAATACCTCGACGTTTTCTTCGACAGCAGCCGCGTTGAAAAAAAGACAGGAAATGGAAAGAAGGGTGAATCTTTCAACCTTTAGTACAACTTACTTCCTGGCATCTCGGACTGTCGGTGTTGAACTTATTCTCTGTACTGAAGACTGGTTGAAGACAAGACCAAATCCACGGATGATACTGCCGAAGAACAGATTCCAGAAGGTGTGACGTACAGTTGGATCAGGATCAAAACTACAAAATAAAAGATAAGTCACTTGAAAATTTTGGCAGATTACTTGTTCGTCATGGAAAGCGGTGCCTGTGCATACAATATTACATAAAAAATTTGAAAGATACTATAAATGCGATATCTCTCTTCTGGTGTTATTTCCCGTTATGTTCTGGATGTTGTCTCATTGTGTTCATTAACCCTTATCCTGCTGAATAAAAGAAGTGAAACTTTCAAGCCGATAGTTTAAGCGCTAAACTTTCCTGCTTCAAAGGTATTCTTGGAGGAAATATATCTCCTTACCGGACAGTGTAGATCAAAGATCAGACTGCACGTTCTGTGCAGTCTGATCTTGATCTACGCTGTCCGCAAAAGGTCAGTGAGTCGCAATAAGCAGCTTAAGGGTTAATCGAAGCACCTACATTATTCTTTGGCAAAGTGTTGTTTGTTTGTGTGTGCGCGTGTGCGTGCATGCGTGTATGTGTCAGTAAATATCCGCTCAAAAGCGGAGGCCCATTTAGGCTTCTATAGAAGTCTTTGTAAGCCAAGGTACAACCAGTACGAGTTTTAAAACATTTAAAGTGAGGTTGAATAAACTACATTAAGTCCACTAACTTTAACATGTTTACTCGGCCTTTCGCGTAAGCTATTTCCCATGTCTTCTTGACGCCGCCAATTTGCATCGTGCCCTGAAATTAAAATTTAGAAAAAAATCAAATGAAATAAAAATCATGGTCGTGACTCCGACCTTCGGCATAAATAGATATTTGGACACATAATTATCCAACTGCTTCCATCGATGTTTCGTTAACTGGTATCAAGCATTGCATACCAGATACGTTCAAGTGCCAAATAATTCTATCTTAATTTTAGACCCCAAAACTAGCAATCCGATTGGTCAAGACAGAACGTCTCGGCCAATCAGAAAGCTTGTTTTGGAGTTTGGAATCGGAATTCAATTTAAATTGGTTCGTGAATACGGACTTTGGTCTTATCTCAAGAGCTGACGACAATCACTTTGACCAAAAAATCATCCATCGTTTTAATCCACTGATGATGCTAATAGCATCCAGAAAAAAAGTGTACATTCTGATAGTCTAAAAACCATCGTTAATCCTTTACCACACAATGCCAAGTTTTAACGACCTTAAGAAAGAAGGCTTTTGAAAACAATGTAGGAAAAAGAGAAAATGCTGGTAGCCAGCGTTTTCTCCTTTTCCAACAATATTTTCTACCCTATGATAGACAAATTTCATGTTTTGAGTAACATTTCATTTGTCGTCTGCAAGTCCTTTCTATTTGGACAAGTCTTAAAGGGGAAAAAAGCGTGAATTAATCACAGTCACTTGGATCTAAAATCAACCTAGATTGGTGTTGTAAGAATATCAATGAAGTGTCAGTATGAAAAGTGTTGATTAAATGATTGTCTGTGCCGAATATAAGTTATCCTCCTTAGCATGTCACGTATGAAGTATGTTACATCAAAATATTACCTTGATCAGCACAGCGAAAAATCCCATAAACATAACGAGAGCTTGGAATACATCTGTCCATATCACAGCTTTCAATCCACCCTGAAATGAATAGAAGTCGTTCATTAGAGGTGAGGTAAATCTGCTACATTGTGCCCAGGTAAATTGACTGTTGTTTGAGTAAACAAGAGCACCGCATGCGGGTGCCAACGCTCGGCTGCAGCTGTTTTTAGTGAAAATTCTACGTCGAATGTCTGAAGATGTCACTGTAACAGACAAGCAAGAGGTATACCAACGTCTTCAAGCATGGTATTCCTTATCTAGCGGATTGAAATAGGCTGTACAGTTCTAATTCAGGATAATCCAGAAAATGCAAGTGATAACAAGAAAATATTGATGCTGAACATCAATGGCGCCGCAAACTAGTTGTTTCTGTAACAGGGCACAATGCATTGGGTTATTTCCTAATACGCATCTCTTGCACAATCTTCGTAGAGGTCCAAGTGGTGATACTGTATTTAAACTCTGGGCCATCTGGTTTTTGACAAGATTTTTAAATTTCATACCATTGAACGCTATTTGCAAACTTCTTATCCATGGACTGGGCCATTTCTTTATCCACAGGACATCATTTGGACACAATTGGTAGATAGAAATGTTAGAGCTGTTGTCTTTCTGATATTTGATAGAAGATTTTGAAAAGTGTGCAACAAATATGGCTATGCGCAAATTTGTGACATCTGGGTGGAGGGGAGCATATGGCAACTTTTGACCCGAAGGCCACCATTTGAACATACTAGTACTTGGTAGAGGTCATTGTAGCGATACTACACATGAAATATCAAAACTCTCGACCGTCTGATTTTGAACAGGAAGATTTTACATTAAGGAAAGAAAAGTCTGTTATCGGATTGTGCTAAATCTGACACTCCAACACATATGTCTGGTATCATACAATCCCTCTTTATTATAGATATAATAAAGACCTGAATGAAGTCCTTATATCTATATAGACTAGAGGGGTTGTATGATACCAGTCATGTTAGGCGCTCCAACATTGACCTAGTTACAGTTAGCTGGTCTTAAAAACACGATCGCGAAAGGAAAACAATATTTCTACAATCCATACAATACTAGAACAAAAATATAAGTGGGGTCACAAGTACCACATAGGGTGCTCTAGGGTCAAAGAGCTTGAAAATGCCTCTTCCAGCGTAAGATATTTAAAATGGTGGCTTCGAAAATTTGTGACAGATAATTTTTGATCACGTGAGTTATTATTCGAAATGCATTTTTCATTTTTCGAAAGGAAAATGTTGATATGTCTACGATCCGTGTTTTTATCCATTTAACAATGAAAGTGCAATATACAAAAACAAAAAAAAATCCCCACAAATAAATAAAAAAGTTATTATGGACCCCGATCTGGTAATCAAAGTACAGTAGATATAGGTGGATGTTAAAACAAAGCATGGAACCAGTTCAATATGGCTGCCTCCATAGGCACTTTACAAAAGCGAATAAAAATATAGTGCCGCCGCTCATGCGGCGCCACAACAAAATATATCAATCAAGCAAGTTAAATTATGGACAAAGTTAGGTGTTTACTTACAATGGAGGTGTAAATAACAGACGCCAGTGCCACTGATACAATGGATATCCATTGAGGAAGGCCGGTAACTGTAAGGGAATAATGCAGTTACAACTCGACATGATGACATTGATATTTTACCGGAACCGGAAGCACAGATAATGATATTTAAGCGTCGTACTGGCAACAGGCGGTTTGTTTTCTGCCCTTCCCAAAACAAATTCCAATATTTGAGTCACATTAATTTTGTCGTCTGCAAACGCTTTCAATTGGGACGAGTATTGAAAACGTTTTGTCGTTTGGTGAAGAGTTAATGCATCTCTGTGATGCATCATACCAAGCAAGTCATCACATAATTATGGATCTATAAAATCCATTTTGTCTTACAATCGACTGAACCTGGAGGTAGACTGGTCTTTAGACATGTCGCAAATTTACCAAAAGCAAAGAGTTTCGACTCACGTCAGCCTGCGCGGACTGCGCAGGCTGACATGAGTCGATACTTTTTGCAGATGCATTACGCCCCCTTTTCATAGAGCATGGCTCATTTGGGTGGAGAAGTGTTCTTGACAAGGGACGGCAGTATCGGAGACAATAAAAATCGGCAAGGAAATACAGACACAAAAGACGTCGGCTTTTCCACTATCTTGCTTGTTATTTTTCTGTGTAATTACTGCCTCCGGAATAGCTACATTCACACTCCCAAGTTATTATCATCTGATAGCTCACATTTTATACCTAAATTATGTAATTATTGCAAGAAAAATGAAAAATACAATTGATTAAATAGCACAGTTGCTGTTCTCAACGGCTCACCATTTTATCCGTTGCTAAAAAAAAGCACTGTATTTAAAATTTGACACGTATCAAAAACAGAAGTTTTATACCTAAATTATGTAATTATTGCAAGAAAAATGAAAAATAAAATTGATTAAATAGCACAGTTGCTGTTCTCAACGGCTCACCATTTTATCCGTTGCTAAAAAAAAGCACTGTATTTAAAATTTGACACGTATCAAAAACAGAAGTTTTATACCTAAATTATGTAATTATTGCAAGAAAAATGAAAAATAAAATTGATTAAATAGCACAGTTGCTGTTCTCAACGGCTCACCATTTTATCCGTTCCTAAAAAAGCACTGTATTTAACATTTGACACGTATCAAAAACAGAAGTTTTATACCTAAATTATGTAATTATAGCATGAAAAATGAAAAATAGAATTGATTAAATAGCACAGTTGCTATTCTCAACGGCTCACCATTTTATCCGTTCCTACAAAAAAGCACTGTATTTAAAATTTGACACGTATCAAAAACAGAAGTAAAATGCTCAAAATAAAAGTGCGAACAAATGATATGTTTGATTTTTTTTCCCACAAAAGGTTTCTTTAACGACTTCCGGCGAATAACTTGAAAAAAATGACTGAGATGTATGACAAACAAGGGATCAGCGAGGAGGACACAGGAGTTGTTATCAACAAATAGGCAGTAAACGTGGAGTTCCTGGGTTCTGTTTATAGTTGGCAAAAGAGGGTTGAATGCATCGCGGTGATTCATGATACCAATCAAATCATTGTATAATTATGGATTAATAAAATCCGTTCTGCATAACAGGCAACAGAATCAAGAGGCACACTGGTTCTTTGACATTCAGAAAATTGACTAATAGCAGAAAGTTTCGACCCAGGTCAACCTGCGCGGACTGCGCAGGCTGACCTGGGTCGATACTTTTTGCAGATGCATTAACCCCCCTTTTCATAGATCATGGTTTAGATACAGTGTCTGCGTTACCTGCTTCTAACGCAATTGCTGGTCCGAATAATACGATACCCATATAGGCTGCCTGAAGGAGATTTGTGAATTATTCGAGAAATCGAAGATAGAATTATTCAAAAGTCTACAGACATGAACAGAAAATAACAGAATACGTAATACATATAATTAACTACAAAATGTGATCTACAAAATAGTGACAAAGCACTTTAGACTACATTAATAAAGTTTACATTGGAATCGTTTTAAACCAGCATATTTGTCACCATTCAAGAAAAAAACATGCAGAAAATAGTTGGTGACTTCAGAAAATATATTTTTCATGTACATGTACCAAAAAGGACAAGGAATTAATGATTTTTTACAGAGCTCTGCATTTATAAGACATCATTTTGATACCGTTTGATTAACATTTGCTGATGACAAACTAAAATCATTTGCTGATGACAAACTAAAATAGGTTCAAATGATCAGATTTGTCTTTCAAAACACTCAAAACAATGGTAACCAGCCTTGTCTTTTTCCCTCAATATTTCTATCAGTTTATCCGAACCACATTCAATTTCTTGTTTGAAAATGCTTTCAATGTAGGCAAGTCTAAAATTCTGTTGTCAGGTAAAGAAATAATGATGAAAGAAGTAAGTGTAAAAATAAAATACACGTAGTTTACTTACATAGCCAAGCATACCTATAATAGTGCCGAGAGTTCGAACCGCTTGTGAGTCAAACCGTAGATGTAGGTACTGAAAGAAGTTAGACAGCGAAAATTTCAATTAAAAGTTATTTCCGTGATTTTACATGAAAGTTGTAACGAACCATTTCATTGGTTCCAAAATAACATTTTACGAAAATGTGAGACCAATGGCATTTATCAAATCACTTATACGAAAAGGTCTTCTTGGTGTAAACAAAATACACAACTACCGTCCTAGCTAAACCAGACGAAAAAGAGCCTTTAACTGAAACAATAGTTTTTACTTTTTGGAACTATTGATGAAAACAAGATTTCTACAATTAATTCTAAACGAATGGAAAAGGGGTACAAATAGGGAAACTAAAATGGGGGAGAACGATGGGTATTTATTTATTTATTTATTTTACGTGCAATTATTGCGATGTATTCGCTGTTAGATTTGCGCCACTTGCTCAGACATAAGAAGGACATTAACTTTATAACATGAAATATCACAACGAAAAGAAATAAAAATAAAAAGGTCCTCACCTCATACGCACTGGTAATCTTTAAAGGATGAATTAAAGGCACAGCTATAAGTATAGATAGAATGTTGGATATAAAAAATCCCAGATTGCCAATCAGTAACTGGAGACCGTAGACGTATACCTGAAACAAGGACGGATTTTACTTGCATATCTTATAGTGGAAAGTCAACGGATAAATAAGAGGCACTAATGCTCAAAACATTGACAGTGTTGGATGTAAAGTATCCGGGGTTACATTTTAATTAACCCTTAGGCTGCTTATCGCGACTCACTGACCTTTTGTGGACAGTGTAGATCAAGATCAGACTGCACAGAACGTGCAGTCTGATCTTTGATCTACACTGTCCGATTAGGAGATATCTTCCCTCCAAAAATACCATTGAAACAGGAAAGTTTTGGGCTTGTACTATCGGCTTGAAAGTTTCATTTCTTTTATTCAGCAGGATAAGGGTTAAAACGAGGGTGGGTTTTAAGCCCTAGGCTGCTAAGCGCGGCTTACTGGCCTTTTGTGGACAGTGTAGATCAAGATCAGACTGCACAGAACGTGCAGTCTGATCTTGGATCTACACTGTCCAATAGGGAGATATGTTTTCCCCCCAAAAATACCTTTGAAATAGCAAAATTTGGGTTTTTACTATCGCCTTGAAAATTTTATTTCACTTACTTAGCAGTATAAGGACTAATTATATATTTTATAGTCGAAAGTCAACAGATGAATAAAAGGTACTGATGCTCTAAAAATTGACAATGTTGGACACAAGGAATTCGAGGTTAAATTTTAGTTGCAAAGATGGGGGGATTTTAATTATATATTTTTTAGCGGAAAGTCAAAGAATAAATAAAAGGTACTGATGCTCTAAACATTCACAATGTTGGATATAAAGAATTCGAGTTTACATTTTAGTTGTAAAAAGGGTGGATTTTAATTATATATTTCATAGTGGAAAGTCAAAGAATACATCAATGGTACAGGTGCTATAAAGATTGACAATGTTGGACACATTGAATTCGAGGTTAAATTTTAGTTGCAAGGGGGGGGGGGGGGGGGGGTAATTATATATTTTATAGCCGAAAGTCAAAGAATAAATAAAAGGTACTGATGCTCTAAACATTCACAATGTTGGATATAAAGAATTCGAGTTTACATTTTAATTGTAAAAAGGGTGGATTTTAATTACATATTTCATAGTGTCAAAGTCAAAGAATAAATAAATGGTACAGGTGCTATAAAGGTTGATAATGTTGGACATAAAGAATTCGAGGTTAAATTTTAATTGCAAAGAGGGTAGATTTTAATCACATATTTCACAGTGGAAAGTCAAAGAATAAATAAAAAATACTGGTGCTCTTAACAATGGCAATGATGGATGTAAAGAATTCACAGTTACATTTAAATCAAGACGAGGGTGGGTTTTAATTGCATATTTTACAGTCGAAAGTCGAAAGGCAACAGATAAATCAAAGGTTATGGTGCTGTAAAGATTGACAATGTTGGACACAAAGAATTCGAGGTTACATTTTACTTGCAAAGAGGGTGGATTTTAATTATATAGTTTATTGTGGAAAGTCAAAAAAGAAACAAAAGGTACTGATGCTCTAAGAATTTACAATGTTGGACACAAAGTCAAAGAATAAATAAAAAGGTACCGAAGGATATGTGTTCTCCCCCATCGGCTCTTCGACCGGGTCTGAAGTAGAACACTAGAAATTATGCGCCTTAAAAAAGACTTTCTTAGGTAAATGCAAACTATAAAACTGGAAACAAACTTTCGACTTTCGATCTGAGATTCAGTATTCAAGATTTAAAGAACCTTTATTGTACATGTAGGCCTCTGGTCAAAAAATACATAGTAATACATTCACATAAAACAATTACTTGATGGTATCATGCGATCTACCTTGAGAAATTGAAGCGAGTGAGGTCTTGTTTAAAGTTTTTTAAGTGAATAGATTGGTCAAAATGTCCAAAAGTCGATGTTTTTGAGTAACTTCAACTTTGCTATCTTTCGATAACAATAGTTTATCTAGTGTAATGGATGAAATGCATTTTCCAGGGTACCATACCTCAGCAGGGTAACCAAGCATCATTATAGAAGATTCAAACGACACCATAAGCGATATGGCCACCGGTAGAATCGCCATTCTCCGGTTTCCAACGAAGTATTCCGAAGTCGTTCGTTGCTTTCCGCCTGACAATGCATAGTATATTCCGATCCCTAACGAAACTACGATTGTCACCCCGAAGATGCAGTAGTCAAGAACGCTGAAGGAATTGCGTATGGACACCATAATGCCTGAAAAGGAATACAAAATTCAAATGCCAACTAAAAGAATGTGCTTTTGAATGGGAAAATAGCCTTGTTTTTTCTAGGACAACGTTGCTACCTGAAGTCGACTGCTTTCATTTTACAGACCAGTTTTCAAAACAAGTGGCCAAATAGGAACTTGCTGGTCACCAGAAGTCCTGTAACAAGTATATGGGTTGTGCTCTGGCAAAAGGGGGTTTAATACATGTCCGTGATACATTATATCAAGCAAATCATATAATTGTGGATCTATGAAATCCTTTTTGCCTTACTACCAACTGAATCATGAGGTATAATGGCCATTTGACATGCAACAAATTTACCTATAGAAAAAAGCTTCAACTCATGCCAGCCTGCGCGAAGTGCGCAGGCTGGCATGGGTCGATACTTTTTGCAGACGCATTAACCCCCCCCCCCCTTACCACAGAGCATGGCACACATGTTTTCGCATAAAAGTGAGAATAAAAGCTCATGCAACCTTATCGACACAACTGGCTACAAAAGCCAATGGCCAATACATTGTTGCATGGAAATATGAAAAAAAGAAAAACAATATTGCATGGAAATATGAAAAAAAAAAAAGAACATTGTTGAATGGAAAAAATGGGAAAAAAAACATTGCTGTATGGAAATATGTACAAAACATTCTATGATAAATTTTGCAGTGCGCTTAGTATTTTACAAACTTGCATACCTGAGTGTGAAAAAATGAGATCTAAGAGCAGTTATAAAATAAATTGTTTTGTATTTTTGTGTACAATTAACTGTATTCACAGATTATCAGTTGTATAACTCATCAATGCAGTGTTTTTTTTTTTTTTTAATAAATTTATTCCGGTCCAATAATAATAATCAAATAATTACCTGTTTAACCGCTGTTTCCGAAACCAACCGTCCCCCAAGAACGACAACTGTCACAAATCTACCGTGGAGGGCGAAAATTGGAATGGTGAAGGCATGTTTAAAACTTCGGTTAGAAACTGCGGCTTTACTCCAAAACCCTTTCACGTTCTGAACAGATGCAAATTCCTATAATTCGGTCATTTCTATGTACATTGTATTTAGTTCTTTGTGTTTTCTCGTAGAACGTAAAATTGGCCACGGAATATCATAAGAAAAAAGTGATAAAAAAGAAGTTACTTATTTAGCAGTGACTTCTTTTCCCGCACTTTGTTTTCCAAATAGTATATTATTTTTTACTTTTTTGACAAAATAAATATATGAAGGAAATGGTGGTGGAGATATATACTAGAACATACAACTAATTCAATTGCCCCCTATACGTAATGATTAAAGGGGTGGTCGTGATCTGTCATAATTTAACCCTTAGCCTGCTAAATAAGTGAAATGAAACTTATAGCTCTTTACCAAACGACAAAATTCTAGATTGGTCCAAATTGAAAGCCTTTGCACACGACAAATTATTTGTTGCCCAAATGATGATTTCTGTCTATGATAGGGTAGAAAACATTTTCTTCTTTTCCCACAATGTTTTCAAAAGCCTCCTTCTTCAGGGTCGTTAAAACTCGGGATTGTGTGGTAAAGGGTTAAGGCGAAAGTAAAGACCCAATTTTTGCTATTTCTAGGGGTTTTTTAATAGGGAAAAATATTTCTTTATCGGACGGTGTAGATCAAAGATCAGACTGCACGTTCTGTGCAGTCTGATCTTAATCTACACTGTCCGCAAAAGGTCCTTGTGCCGCGCTTAGCAGCCTAAGGGTTAACTCTTTACCACAGTACAAAATTTTAGACTTGTCCCATTTGGGAGCATTGACAGTCAACGAATTAAACATGTCTATTTGAAATGGCGAGATTCGTCAATGAAAGGATAGAAAACATTCTGGGTAAAAAAGAAAATGCTGGTTACCAGTATTTTCTTCTTTTCCCTCAGTGTTTTCAAAAACCTTCTTTGTCAGGGTCCATAAAACTCGGCCATCTTAAAGATGGGATTCGTTTATAAACATATAGAAAACATTGTGTGAAAAGAAGAAAATGCTGGTTACGAGCATTTTCTTCTTTTCTCTCAATGTTCTCAAAAGCATTTTTTTCTCAGGATCGACACGGCATCGTTACCAAACCACAAAATCTGGACTTGTCCAAATTGAAAACATTTGCAGATGACAAATAAATTGCAGACTTAATGGTGATTTCTGTCAATGAAAGGGCAGTAATCATTGTGGAAAATTGAGAAAATGCTCGTTCCAGCATTTTCTTCTTTCCCTCATTGTTTTCAAAAGCGTCCCTTCTCAGGGTCGATAAAACTCGGCATTGTTTGATCATGGGATTTAAACCAGTTACCTAATGAAACAAAAAGGTCCGTTGACGACTTGGGAAAGATTTTTGTAAAATCTGAACAATCCTCAGAAAGTAAGACTCAATACGTGAAAAAACATTGAGGCAAAAGGATAAATTGCTTGTAAAGAGAAAGTTCTCTCTTTGTCACAATGTTTTTAAAAGTGATCTAATTCAAGACAAAAAAAAAAGAGCAGTATGTTTGCAGGAGGTAGGATGTGTTAATTGAGGTCAATCCTTCACCATACAATCCCAAGTTTTAACGACCCAGGAAAAAATAGACTTTTGAAAACATTGTTGGAAAAGGAGAAAATGCTGCTAGCCAGCATTTTCTCCTTTTCCCACAAAGTTTTCTAATTTGAAATGCGGCTTTCACGTTTTGGGTAATTGTTAATTTGTTTCGTCCGCAAATTTTCTCAATTCGGACAAGGCTAAAATTTTGTCGTTTGGTAAAGAGTTAACCTGTTACGTTATGCATCCTCACATTTCTGCCGTATATGATAGTGCCCCACCACCAGAAAATGTACCTTGTAAATCTCGGGGTCCTGCGTGGCTCAGTGGAAGGGTTCATGACTAGCAACCTGGAGGCCCTGAGTTCCAGCCTCAATGGAAGCACTAGGTTTTTCTTGGGTGTGTCGTTTGGCAAGACACTTCAGAGCCCTAGCCCAGTGCTAGTGAATCCATTGACATACTTGAATATCTGAGCTATTGCCATGGTATGAGTGAAATAATGTTGAAAGCGGCGTAAAACACCATTCAGTCAATCAGTTCTGGATTTCACAAGTACAAGACTCGATGCTAGGATTTCCTGGTTACGCATTCATTACTGAACCATGAAGGGCTCCGTTCGGTATCTTAAATTTAAACTTGTTACGCCGTTTTCCGTTGTTTTTCCGTCAAAGTCACGCTGACGACTCACTTATAAGCGAGCGGCATTCTGGGAAAAGGAAATTTGAGCTTCTCCGTGGTGCAAGTCATCATATAATTAAATTTATTTCATGCTTTCCGGTAGGATATCGAGAAATAGAGGTGTAAATATTTTTCGATATTACACGGGTACGACCAGTGAGAATAACGACCACGGGAGTTCGTACTGATTTTTATGGAAGTCTCGACAAAAAAAAAAGGCGTTAGAAGCATGAAATAAATAGAATATTTGTTTTTTTCGGTGAAAGATCGAAATTTATTTCATCTCGTGAACATCATCGATAATATTTTCACTCGTGGCTCACAGCCACGAGTGAAAATATTATCGATGATGTTCACGAGATGAAATAAATTTCGATCTTTCACCACGAGTGAAAATATTTCCGATGATGTTCACGAGATGAAATAAATTTCGATCTTTCACCGAAAAAAAAAACAAATATCCTCTTTGTATCCATAGGTTCCATTTTGTCTAACAACCGGCTGAACAGTGAGGTGAGCTGGTTCTTTGACATGCTAAAAACTGGCCGAAAGCAAAACGTTTCGACACACCGGTCATCCTCCGCGGACTGCCCGGGCTGACCTGTATCGATCTCTTTTGCAAATGCATTAAACTCGCTTTTCACAGAGCTTGGCTTATTTATACGTTTCCTTTGTTTCTCTGGTATCAACATGTGGCTCTGCAATCCCTTGCCTAAAGAAAGTCTTAAACGACCATTTCTGCCCCCGAGCACTATTCAACACTCCCTCTCGACTTTCGCCGCCAGCGGGGAATCAAACCCAGACCTCTATGTTTCTAGTGAAAAGCATTAGAAACTAGCAACGACCTACGGAGGATATCTTGTATGTCTGTAAACCATCGACCCGAAATGCTGATATGGTTCTCCCGGCCTGAAGACATTTTCCGGTTCCTTTACGTGCAACACACCTAGACAACTTGTGAAAAAAAAAAAAAAAAAATGGCTGAAAACGGCCATCAAACAGTAAGTGGTATTTATTGCTCGACAGACAGAAGTTTAAAATTCTGTGATAATATTCTCGAAAACGACCTTAATCTGGCTATAAAGCTGCGTTCATGAATCCAAACGTTTTGGTTATTATAAAAGGGAACCACATAAAATCTATCTCTTGATTGGTAAATTAGATGGGTAATAAGTTGTAAAATTTCTAAATAAAGGTTGCGAAATCTCTTGTGGCGAACTAGTGAGCTGGCGAAACCTTTGAAAAACAATTCAGCTGGAGCCCGTCGTGTGGACTGTTATCTTGCCATGATGACTTAAGCAGGGCACAATATTACTGTATTCGTTTCCTGTAATCATTTCGTTTTACCATAATCTGTTACAACTATTTCATTGATTGTTTGAAAAAGAGTGTAACGAAGCCACATTCAGATAATTTATTTACTTTTGTTTTTGGATTCAGCAAAATGCAAGTAACGTTAATCTGGTACCGGGATTTTTCGTCCCACTAACAGTTCAACCAGAAAGTTTACGTTCCATGATTTGTTGGCCCACAGCTAGTAGCTATGCACTGATCGAAAGTGTTTTCTCCTACCCCATTTGATTAGAATGGAAAGGGATTTGTTTGTAAAGTAAAAAATTAAAAGGTTTTGCCCTTAATGGGCTTAGTATTTCACATCGTCAGTTAATTTGTTTCGACACATTCTGATAGTCGGGTTGAAGCTTGCTGTTTGCAACTGAGGGAGTTGCACGTGTATGTATGTTTAGAATAGAAGTCCATAATGGTGGTCACAGTTACATTAACTCTTTTGCTGCCAATGGCGCCTTGGACATATTTTGCGGATGGCGTCGATGAAAATCAGACTGCACAAAACGTGCAGTCTGATATGTGATCTACGCCATCTGCTACCTGATACTAATCTTCGACCAAAGTCAGCTTCAAAAGCAACAGTAATAAGAGCCATGCTTTGGTAAAAGGGGGCTTAATGCATCTCCATGATGCATTATTCCAAGCAGGTCATCATAAACTTATGGATTGATAAAATTCTTTTTGTATAACAACTGTCTGATTCAGGAGATAATGCTGGTCCTTTGACATGCAGAAAATTGACTAATAGCAAAAAGTCTCTGTTCAGGTAATCCTGCGCTGACTGAGCAGGCTGACCTTGGTCAGTAATTTTTGCAGATGCATTTAGCCCTCTTTTCACAGAGCATGGTTCATATCTATATATTTGGCAGGGAAGGAGTTAGAGGTATACCATGGCATTGAAGAAATGATTTGCCACAGACTCAGTGTTAACTTAAGCTTCTGCATTGGACAGCTTGGGAAGAAGTCAGGGAAAAGGAGCATATACAAGTAGTCAGGAAAAAGGAGCAGATACTTAGTAAAAGTTATGGTATCTTTCAGATTTCAGTGGTTTCCATACCTTTGGGCTATCAAAATATGGATGTGCTAAGACCGCCAATTATAAAGATTGGGACGAGATGTTACAGGAAAAATCCAATACAGAGACGAGACAGAAACACTGCTGAAGATGAAGAATATTCAGGTGTTATTTACACACAGTTTTAACTGTTTTTAACCCTGTACAAGAAGACGACTTTTTTTACTTATCCATTCTGAAAGCATTTGCAGATGACAAATGACATGAAGTTTAATTAACCCTGTACCACACAATCCAGGGTTTTAATGACCCTAAGGAAGAAGCCTTTTGAAAACATTTTGGGAAAAGGAGAAACCTGGTAACCAGCATTTTCTCCTTTTCCCACAATGTTTTCAACACTGTCAAATACAAGTTCCACAATTTGAGTCGCATATAAATTGTCTTCTGCAAATGCTTTCAGTTTGGACAAGTCTACATTTTTGTCGTTCAGTAAAGAGTTAATGTTCCTCAGATGATGGGATCTATTTAGTTAATTTTTATAATTTTTTTAGAAATTTGTTTTGGGACAAATTACTTCTTAAAAATGGAGAAATTGCAGTTTCCTTTTGCCATAATTTGTTGTGTTGCTATGATAAACCATGCTCACTGTTTATCTAAATTGTACAAGGGTGTTTTGAAAAGTAATTGCCCAAGTTTGTGTGAGGAGATGCTTACTTAAATTTAGACTGGTCCAAATTGAAAGTATTTGCAGACTACATGTATGTATCAAATTCAGTTGAAATGATGGTAATTATATGGGAAAATGTCCAGCATTTTCTCCTTTTCCCTCAAGGTTTTCAAAAGGCTTTATCATCAGGGTCCTTATAACTCAGGATGTGTGGTAAAGGGTTTAGTGTTTTAGTTTCCTTTATGCATCTATTTTATTTTATCTCCTATTTAAAGATTTTCCCGTGGATTCTGTGGGATGGAATGATGAGAGCTGTATGTTAGACCAAACATGTATAACAGAAACTGCTGACGGTTTCCAGACAAGCATAGCAGCCCCAAGTGCACTGTTTAAATTCATCATTGGCAAAAAAGGAGAAACGAAGAACAGACTTGAGATAGAGACTAGGACCAAAGTTCGAATCCCTAGACAGGGTCAGGAAGGGGACATTGGTAAGACTATCCTTAACTGTTTAGCAAACAACAAAACATTTGACTTATCCAAATTGTAAGCATTTGACCCTTAGCCTGCTACATGTATGAAATGAAACTTTCATAAATGAAACTTTCAAGCCAATAGTTAAGACCAAAATTTTGCTGTTTCAAAGGTATGTTTGGGAGAAAAATATTTCCTTATTGGACAGTGTAGGTCCAAGATCAGACTGCACTTTGTGTGCAGTCTGATCTTGATCTATGCTGTGTGCAAAGGGTCCTCAAGTTGCCCTTAGCAGCCTAGGGGTTAACATGCTGAATTATAACTTACTTCAAAGATTGGATTTGGCTGTGGATGGATACAAAAGATTACTTCTGTAAAGTAGTATTGTCATGCCAATTCATTTACCCTATTGTCATATTCTTGAACTTTTTTAACCCTTTACAAAGCGATCCTGAGTTTTAAATGACCTTGTACAAGAAGGCTTTTGAAAACAGAGTGTAAAAAGGAGAAAATGCTTGTAACCGGCATTTTTCCGTTTGACATTATTTTTTCTACCCTATCAAAGACAGAAATTATCATCTGAACAATATTTTCATTCGTTGTCTGCAAAAGCTTTCAAGTTGGTCAATGTCAAACTTTTGTCATTTGGTACAGAGTTAAAGTAAATTTAGCAACTCAAATTCTAGGTTTAACCTTTTAGCACAGAATCCAGAGTTTTGACAACCCTGAGAAAGAATGCTTTTAAAAAAAACATTGTGGGAAAAGGAGAAAATGCTGGTAACCAGCATTTTCTCCTTTTCCCACAATGTTTTCTAACCCTCCCAAAAGAGATTTCAGTTTTTGGTTCACATTTATTTTTTTGTCTGCAAATGCTTTCAATTTGGACAAGTCTCAGATTTTGTTGCTTGGTAAAGGATTAAAGTATTCCACATCTTACAGTGATACAGGGACACGACAGAGCTGGCGTCATCTCCGCCAAGACAAGAATAGAGGTTCTCTTGGATTCTGGACGACAGAAACAACCCTTCACACACTTTCTCTCTATCCCTTTTAATACCAAACACATTCAGGACAATTTTGCCGAGTTTAGGACAGATGTGATTAGAGAATGCTATGGGGTAAATTTTACATATCGTATCTTGCTACTTTTTAGTGTGGCTGTTTTTTAGAATAAATTGTCGAGGTATTGTCATAGCCCTGTCGAAGTCGGCATCGTCATTGTAATGCAAGAACTTTGACATTTTCTGATATCTCTCTCATAACAGAAGATATTTACTTTGAACTGGGGCTAATTATTAACTCGTTACCAAATTTAGGGCTAGTCCAGATTGAAAGCATTTGCAGACGACAGATTAAATGTGGATCAAAAATTCAAATTTGATTTGAGAAGGGTTGAAAACATCGTGGGAAAAGCAGAAGATGCTGATTATCAGCATTTTCTCTTTTTCCAGCAATGTTTTTAAAAGCTGTCATTCTAAGAGTCATTAAAGGTCAGGATTGTGTGGTAAAGGGTTAGTTATTAAAAGGGGAACCAATACCAGAGAGTTGGGTAACCATCAAAATATTTTTGACATGATTAGACCCTCTTTTTTTGATGCTGCAACTGATTCTGCCCTGCAAGAAGAAGCAAAATCTGCTACTTAATTTTTTTTTTTTTTTTTTTTATTAATTGTGAGCATTTTACATTGAATTTGGGCTACGTTTTAGTTATTGAAAGGGAAACCCATTCTAGAAAGGCAGATAACCCACAAAATATTTTTACAGTGTCATGCCCCCCTTTTTTTGACTTAGAGAGTTTTCACTGAATCGTTCCGCAGCAAAATCTTCTTTTACTCCTTTTTTGTTTGTTTTTTTACAGGATAGAGGATTAGATGAGAGTGTTTTCCAGAACCCCAACAAGCTTCATTTGACGATTGGGTGTCTTGTTTTGTTGAATAACGAGGAAATCAAGAAGGCCGGAGAACTTCTACGGGAATGCAAGAATGATTTAGTGAAGTAAGTTTAGGGTGCCATTCCTGAATCATTTTAAATAGTACACATTAATTAAATTGCTCATTTTTTTATGCTTTTGGCTTTTAGCCTTTATCCAGAAAG
This sequence comes from Tridacna gigas, assembly GCA_945859785.2. Taxonomy (NCBI): domain Eukaryota; kingdom Metazoa; phylum Mollusca; class Bivalvia; order Cardiida; family Cardiidae; genus Tridacna; species Tridacna gigas. The sequence goes on from OX244043.2 coordinate 48,612,380, forward strand.
TAAAGCATTTTCCTTTTTAACCCTTTACCATACGACAAAATTTTAGCCTTGTCCAAATTGAAAGCATTTGCAGACAACAATTTCAGTGTGGCTGAAATGGTGCAACTTTTCTTTGATAGGGTAGAAAACATTGTGGGAAAAGGAGAAAATGCTGGTTACCAGCATTTTCTCCTTTTCCCACATTGTTTTCAAAAGGCCTCTTTCTTAGGGTCGTTAAAAGTCGGGATTGCGTGGTAAAGGGTTAAGAGGTTAAAGAAAATTTTATTTTTTTGGCCCATAAAGGTTAAAAGAGTTCTACACTGATATGAGAACAAGGCCAAGATGTTGACGACATGTTGCTACCAGTGCAAAAGTTTACAATGAAAACAATTCTTTTTTTAACATCTAGCTAGCCTGTTTGTGCACCTACAATTTGTATGTTAACTCTTGCCATACTGTGGACAACATTACAGACAGTGTAATCAAGATCAAACTGCATAAAACCTGCAGTTTGATCTGTGATCAACACAGTACAATATTCTGAGAGATAGTTTTATGTTGAAATTGCTTTTAGAGAGTTTTGTCAAGTGAATGAAAAGAAATTTATCCTTTACACAGCACTTTTGATGCTTATTTTGCATACTCACATACCACCAGCAATAACATCGACTCTTTACAGCATGACAAAAATTTAGACTTGTCCAAATTCAAAACGATTGCCGGAGACAAAATAAGCATGATGCTAAAACTGAGATTTGTCTTTGCTGGTTACCAACATCTTCTCCTGTTCACACAATGTTTTTAAAAGTCTTCCTCTTCATAACCATTGAAACTCAGAGTTGTATGATTATAAAGTTTAATCCTTTACCACACGACAATATTTCAAACATTTCTAAGCTGAGAGCATTTGCAGGCGACAAAATAAACATGACTCAAAAATTGCAAATTGTTTTTGGAAGTATAGAAAACATTGCGGGAAAAGGAGAAAATGCTGGTTACCAGCATTTTCTCTTTTCCCACAATGTTTTCAAAAGCCTTCTTTATCAGGATTGTTAAAAGACGGCATTGTGTGGTAAAGAGTTAAGAGAAGTGTTATTTCATGGTTTCACTTTTCTGGTTTCCAGCATTTTTCCTTTTCACACAAGGTTTTCAAAAGCCTCTTTCCTAAATACTAAATAATACCGATCTTGAATGATCCTAAGAACGAAAGCTGGGGAGGTCATTGTTGAAAGGAAGAAAATACTGGTAATACTGATAATGCTGGATTTTCAGGTAGCCAGTGTTTTCTCCTTTTCAAACAGTGTTTTTTATCCTTTCCTAAATTTTTGTTTTTAGAAACTTTTAGTTGTCGTATACAAGTATTTTCATCTTGGATCAGTTTAAATTTCTGTCGTCTGGTAGAGTTATCAGTTAAATGTTGTAATTTTCATTAAAATTGAGACAACGTTCATAGCCATAAACACAATCACAATGTATGTTTTCTTCCAGAGAAAATAACTGTTACGTTAAAATAACTGTTTGATAACTGTTACATGTATATAATGTATGTATGACTAGAAGCTGTTTCAGCTTATTCAGCTTATGCCAATAAAGATTGTCTTGTCTTGCATAAAAGTCATTAAAATGGAGCATTGTTTGGTAAAGGATTACCTTATGAAGAATCTTTTTGAATGAGTTAGATAAAACTTCACACCTGTGTTGGATATGAACAATGGAGGAAACTTATTTTTGCAGTATGTGTAAAAAGAATAAGAGTGCTATAGGCCTTTTCCAGATGACACAAATTTTAGGCTTCTCCAGGTTGAAAGAGTTTGCATTTAATGAATTAAATATGGCTTGTAGGATTAGATTTGTCTTTGAAAAGGCTTGAAAAATGCTGGGGAAGAATTCTTGGGAAGAATATTGAGCTAAGTACTGGTAAAAAGGAATACTGGGAAAGAATGGATAGGTGTACAGGCTGCAGCTATATAAATGAAATAATGTTGAAAATGTAGATAAGCACCATACAATCAATTAATCAGGTTGCTTTCTGAGACAAATCCCAACATAGGAGCCACCTTTTATTTGTCTTCAGCAAATGCTTTCAGTTTGAACAAAGTTGGAATTCTGTTGTCTTGAGAGACAAAGATAGTCTGTTCAGTCTTGGGTTAATCTAAAGGCAGCTTTCTAATGTTGTAAGCATTGTTTAACTTTTGACTCAAACTTCTTTCCCCCTCTGATTTCAGGCCCATTTTAAAAAGTGAGAAGCTGACTGTGAACTTGAAGGGTCTTGAATACGTGAACGATGATCCGTCAGAAGTGGATGTTTTATATGCTAAAATAGAGGACGTTTCAGACAGGTAATACTGAAAATTATAAATGAGCCATGCTTTGTCAAAAGGGGGTTTAATGCATCTCTTTGATCCATTATATCAGGCAAGTTATCACATAATTATAGATCCATAAAATCCTATTTGTCTAACAAACGGCTGAATCCCAAGGTAGAATGGTCCTTAGACTTGTACAAAAATTAACCAGTAGCAAAATATTTTGACCTAGGCAAGCCTGCACTAAAGCATTAAACCCCCTTTTTACAGAGCACAATCCATCCAAATTTCCTTTTCAGATTACAAATACTTGCAGACAGGCTGGTTGACAAGTTTACAAGCTCTGGCCTCATGCAAAGAGAATTTGACAGTGTGAAATTACATGTAACTGTCATGAACACCATATTCCGCAAAGATCCCACAGGTAAAAACGTTTAACTCTTTTCTAAAGGATAAATTTTAGACTTGCCGACTTGCCCAAAGCATTTGCTGACAACAATTGAAATGTGCATCAAGTGATGGGTTTTGTCTGTGATCGGGTAGAAAACATGGTTGGATAAGAAGAAAATCCTGGTTACCAGCATTGTCTCCTTTTCCCACTATGTTTTCAAAGGCCTTCTTTCTTAGGGTCAATAAAACTCATGATTTCAAAGGCTTTTTTTCTTGGGGTCAATATTGTGTGATCAAGGGTCAATCCCCTTACTAAATTATCCAATTTTTTTTGTATCTTAGAGGACGTATTAAAGCAGGCCTTGAAAACATAGTGGAAAAGGGAGGAGTCGCTAATTCTATTCCCAGCTTGATCAAATTCTTTCAGATGACTGAGCCAGAGCCCTAGTAGTGCAGTCGGTAGCTTACAGGACTTGAGAACATGGGGTCGCTAGTTCAAATCCCCAGCTTGGCCAATTTCTGACCTTTCCCGAAACCTACTATTAGTCAATTTTCTATTTGTCAAAGGACCATTCCAGCACATGATTCATTTGGTTGTTAAGAAAAGTGGGTATTATGGATCCATAATTATGTGATTTCATGCTTGGTATGATGCATCAAGGAAATGCATTAAGCCCCCTTTTGCCAGAGCATGGCTCAATTATTTTAGCTAATTTTAATTTTGCGCTTTCTTTCCCCACAGGCACTACTGAGCCTGAGAGGAGACAGCCCAGAGGAAGAAAGGACAGGGAATCCTTCAATGCAAATAATGTTTTAAAGGTATACTTGGATCTCTATTACACTTGTTAAATAACTGAAATAAAACCTTTTAAAAAAATAATAAAAACCGGAATAATGATATTTCAACCCTTCATCATTGGAGATCAATATCTCCTTATAGGACAGTGTAGGTCCATGATCAGACTGCACATTCTGTGCAGTCTGATCTTGATCTAAACTGTCCACAAAAGGTAGGTGAGCCGCGCTTAGCAGCCTGAGGGTTAAAGGTTTAGTCAGATTTGTTTTACACTTAACCTATTTCAGATCTTTTTTTTTGTGCCAATGAAGAAATTCATGCCTCAAACTGTAATTCATGTTTATAATCTGCATTCTACAGAGATGTGTTTCAAAGCTCTTTTCTGCGAGATTGTTTCCTAAGATAATTAAAAAAAAAAAAAGCTATCAGCACCCCCCCTGCATTGAAAACATTGTGGGAAAAGGATCATTGACTCTTATACAGATAACAAAAAATCCTTAGCTTAACACAGTCAGATCAGATATATAGAGTAGTATCTATCATTTTTGCTTTGACTATTCTCTCATCCTGTTTCATTTTTACTGATTTCAGAAATTTGGAAAGTTCACATTTGGAGAACGTCATGCGAAAGAGATTCATATATCACAGAGACACAGTTTGGGTCCAAATGGTTATTACAGTTGTGCTGGAAACTTAGATTTGACATGAAATAGACTTTTTTTGTATCAAAATTGAAATATTTATAGTTATTTTGTTCATTTGTTGACATTAAAAGTTGGTATGTGGAGGCAGCCTTGTCAGTGCAATACATAAATCACAGGCACAGTTTTGGGATACTACAGTTGTGGTGGAAACTTTGATTTGTCATGAAAAAGATTTTGTATCAAAAATACCTTGTGTTATTCTTGTTTATTTTTTTGTAAAATGTGCAAAACATGACTGTCAATCTCCAACTGATGTTTGGTATATCTCATGGTTGATTTTCCAGTTGGATGAACCAAAATTAATCTTCACATACATGTGAGAACATTGTGTCAAGATGAGAAGTTAACTTCATGAGCAATTTCTCCTGTTGCCACAATGTTACCAGACAGGGTTTTGGCATTGGGGGGGGAAAAAGGTCATTTGCAGCTGGTAATGTTTTCAGTGCTATTCCTTCAGGCTAGTTAAAACATAAGATTTCTTTAGTAAAGGGTCAAACACCATTAAGTTAACAAGTCTAAATTTTGTTTTTGAACACAATCCCAACTTTTAAAGACCCTCAGAGGGAAAGCTTTTGAAAACATTGTGGGAAAAGGAGAAAATGCTGGTAACTATCATTGCCTCCATTTTCCCATAATGTTTTCTACTATTTCAAAGACAAATACAATCATTTAAGTCACACTTAATTTAATGCATGCAAATAGTTTCAAATTGAAAAAAGTCAGAAATTTTGTCCTCTGGCACAGCTATAACTCTTCACCACACAATCCCATCTTTTAACGACCTTGAGAAAGAAAGCTTTGAAAACATTGTGGGAAAAGGAGAAAATGCTGGTTACCAGCATTTTCTCCTTTTCCCACAGTGTTTTTTTATCCTCTCCCAAATCAAATTTTAATTTTTGAGTCTCTTTTATTTTGCCGTTTTCAAATGCTTTCAATTTAGAATAGGCTAAAGTTTTGTCGTCTGGTAAAGCGTTTACCACCATTTCATGCGAAACATGTACATTGTACAACTCTTTCATCTTGAACACCCTCTCTCTCAAGTATAACAACAATATCTTGCATATCATGAAAGCGAGCAAGGATAAGTGCCATTTTGGCATCACCATTCTCTGGGTCCCATTCGAAACGTTTCTTAAGGTAGGCTACTATTTCTTTCACATTATCTGCATCGTTTGCTCTCACTGCAGGCAGAAGATGATCTATTTTGAAGTTTACTCCATAAGATTGTAACAAATGACAAATTCCATGGTTTCTCCAGTTTACGGCCACGGTCATTGCAAGATCTTTTTGTTGACATTTCCAACACTTGCACTTTTCTATGTCGTGGAGCTTTTTAAGTGATGACATAGGACGTTTATTTCTTTGAGATTCCAATCTTTCTTCTCTAGAGCTATTCTTTGAATTCTGAGAATTATCTTCATTACTTAAATTATTTTTCTTCTTTCTCATATTACTCGCTGATTCCATTTTGTCCGTTTTACCATCTTGAACCGATGCATGTTTTTTTGATTTCATTTCAGATTTTATTTTCAAAATCATTTCTTCCTCTTTCTCCTTAACTCGTTGAGCATCTTCACAGTGCATTCTTTTCACAATTTTCTCAACAACATAATTACACTGGTCCCTTTCAAAGACATTGACATGTCTGTAAGTGAATGCATGTAGAAACGAAAGAGCAGCTTTAATTCCCGTGGGAAGTCTCATCGTTTTCAAAGGAGAATATTGTTCAGACTTGAGAAATTCTTTAGTTGCCTTGTACTTGTGGAGAAAAGTGAAGAATTCGTCAACAAACTGTTTGTCCTTTTCCATGAATTCTCTTGCCACCTTATGGACCTGGTGGTGAACAATTACGTCATTTGCAATTCTTTTCATCTCGGCTTCAGGATCCTCCTCTAAAAGTAAGAAATAAAATATGCTCTGAAAAAAATGCATCTCCGTGATTGATTGAACCAAGTAAGTCGTCACATACATGTAATTATGGATCCATATCATGTAATTGTCTTACAACCGGCTGACTCATGAGGTAGTATGGTCCTTGGACATGCAGAAAATTCACAAATAGCAAAAGATGACGACCCATGTCAGCCTACTCGGAGTACGGAGGCTGACATGGGTCGTCACTTTTTGCAGATGCATTATGCCCATTTTTCTCAAAGCATTGCTCAATTGTAACTGATGAGAACTGACGACAGGATTGTCAGTTTTGCAAGAATGAGAAAACTTTATTTGAGTGAGTTGAAGTTAAGCAAAGATAATGCTACAAGATAATTACATGTACATGTATTTGTTATAAGCAGTTTCACTATTAGCCTTACTATAACTTTTGAAAAGGATATCTGTAAGAGCTTTTAGGATCCTTGGACCGTTTCTACTCAACCCCAAGTTTTAATCACCCTGGGGAAGCAAGCAAGGTTTTGAAAACATTGTAGGTAACCAGCATTTTATCCTTTCCCAACAATGCCTTGTAGTCTTTCAAAGCCAAATTTCATCATTAGAGCCAAATTTAAGTTGTCTGCAACTGCTTTCAATTTGGGCAAGTGTAAAATTTTGTTGTTTGGTAAAGGGTTAAATGTTCACATCACAAGTTGGAAAAATAAATGCCTGTGGGCGATAAATTCTCTGTAATTGTTGCTGTATTTCACAAATGCTCAAAACGCAAATTACACAATGTTGATGTAGAATACCTTTAGAATTCGTTGCTGTCACATAATTTGAGACGGTTGTAAAGAGGCAAAGGGGATTTTTTTATATTTTGAATTAGAGATTAACTTACCAGATAACTGATGATTTAAATTATTTGTGTCTTGACTTCGGTCAGATTGCTTGCTATCAATATTTGCACCAGTCACGTGTGTTTCTTTTGTCTTTTCTTCTAGTTCATCTTGAACATTTGAATGATCGAGGTCTGTTTCAGCTGTCCTCCTCTTTTCACCAAGTGTATTTTGTTTAGCACTGTTGCTGTTGGGTTTACAGTCAATGTCACTTTCTACTTCATCTTCATACAAAGCTGTATTTTCAAGCAGTGACTTCTTATTAGCTTTGTCGTTCTCTCCTGGCGGAGGTCTCATGTTTGAATCAAGCACTATGGCATGTTCAGTTTTTGACGTTTGTTTTTCATTTGTCTGTTTATTGATAGGAATTGCCTCAGAATTGAATTCTGCCCGAGAATTTGGTCTTTGAAATAGTTCTTGCTTCGATTTTTGTTGCGTCAAAATGCCTACCGCAATAGACTTCCGTCTTTCAGGACGGTTCACTGCTTTCCTAGTTTCTTGTTTCTGAACAGATGTTGGTACTATAACTGTAGATCTCTTGGTACTTTCTACTCGTTTATCACTCCCAAAATTGGTATCATCTTCTGTAGATTGAGTTTTGACCGTGGTATTATTTGAATCTTCCTTTAATCCGTCATCCTTTTCAACTTCAATAATGACCATATTTTCATTTTTTTGCTTGTCAACAACTTTTGACTTTGATTCTGTCTCCTTTTCTTTCAGATCCGACTTGGAAGGTTTGTTCAATTCTTTTGGCAGTTTAACACCTGTGGGTCCATGCAAAGATGTTGCAGCTAATGAAGCCCTGCGCTGTGTTTTTAAAGCCGATGGTGATTTTGGGGAAGAAGTTTCAACAGATGGAGACTTTCTGTCCACATTACCCAAGTTATTCAAAGCTTTATCTGTTGTGGGTTTGTCTTGGCTGAGAAATGCAATAGCAGGAAGAGATTGTCTACGTTGTTTGGCCTCGCGAAAATTACTGTTTGTGTTGAGAGTGTCTGTCGAGTTATCTTGCTCGGTCCCAAAGTGAACTCGAGTAGTTTTCCTCAGCTTTGTTCCATTGGTTTGCTCCGCTCTTGTTGCTTCTTTAGTATCGTTTACTTGCTTATTTTCTGTATCAGGCAGTATTACTGGTGCATTGCTTACTGACTCAAGTAATTCCTTGAAGGGATTTTCCTTCTTCTGTAGAATTTCACACTCTTTTTCTGGCATAACGCTTTCTGCCTTTGTTGTTGGTAAGATGGTTTGAAGCTTTTCTTTGAGTTGTTTAATGTCTCTTCCTTCAGGTGTTTTGCTAGTGTTTTGCTTCGCTTCCGCATGTGAATTGTCTGAACTTTGCTCTTTATTTTTCTTGTTTATGTGTAATTCTGGACTCTCATCAGAAGTTTTTGATTTGTTTGTACCGATGTCTTGGACCATGTTAGAGCTAGTTCCATTTCTTTTATTTTGATTTAAGCGGATGGTTTTTTCGATATTTTCAGTACTTCTTGTTATTGAAATATAGTCTTTGCTTGAACTTGGCATTTTGAATAAAGTGGAATCTTTCTTTTCATTCTGAGCATGCATCTTACTGTTTGGTGCAGCTGCTTCTAGTCCTGGTGAGGAAGCAGTCTCGTGATATACAGTCTCAGTATGGTTTGATATAACTTCAGTTGATCTACTTTCGTTGTTACTTTTATGCGTTTCTCGAATGTTCTCTGATTTTTTCGAAGAAAATGCATTTTTTAGCATGTCTTTAAACAGCCCAAAGGCATTTTTTGTCTTAGCTGGTGTAATGGATGGCTCCTTTTTTGATTCGCTTTGTACAGATGAATTTTGTGAAACCTTCTCCAGCTTATCTGTATCTTCTTTGCCTTCGATATGTTCATTGTTTACACTGTCTTCTATTATCTTTTCATCAACAATTTTGCCAGGAGTGTCATTGCTATTTTTAGGTTTAATTGGGTTTGACTCGTTTTTCCCTATCGATTTATGTTTAAGTTTTGACGTATACGCCACCAGCGAGGAATATGTTGGCTGTGACACTACAAGTCTTGCTTGATTTTGCTTTTCGATCAAAGAATCTTGCATGTGGTTTTTTGCATGAGATGAAATTCTCTTTTCAGAATGGGTTTGTTTGTCGTTGGGTTGTGGCAGCAGCTTGAGACTTTGCGAGTATACTTTCTCAATATCAGTGTATCTGTCTTTTATCACAGATGTCTCCTTTTCATCTTGCAAACCACTTCCATTCTTTTTGTGACAGCTTCCATTAGCATTAAGTCGAGCCGATAACCGATTTGTTCCTGAAACATCAAAAGAGTGTGGTCGATTCACAGAGTTGGCGTATTCTTTGTTTTTTAAGGTCTTTGACAGTTTTGAAAAGTCAGACATACTGACTGTTTCTCTAGCATCTTTTGCAGTTGTTTTGTCAACCTTTCTTTTAACTTCTGTGCTGCTGTTGACATTCATACTGCCGTTACTTTTGCTCTTGTATGAAGATACTAAAGTTTTTCTTCCATTAGTACTTGGTGGCCCGGCCTCCGTCAAACCATCGGTTTTACCGCCATCGACCATGTTCTTCCCGTCAACATTGGTCGAAATCTCTTTCCTCGCATGGCTTAATTTTGGCGTAACTAGATGCAATGTTTCTATAGGCTGTCTTGTGTGAGAAAATGGCCTCTTTTGTGTCTTGGGTATGTCTTTGATTTTAGCAGAGTCAAAGCTACCGGTTCTTGTGAAAGGTTTTGTGATCGATGTTTCTGTGGTTTTCTGTGATATTACCGACCCCGCGGATTTTGGTCGTAATGGTTTGTCTTGTAATTGTCTATCTGTGGCTGATAGGGGTCTGGTCTCTTTGCCGTCTACAATCATTGACCTTGACATATTCTTGGATGACCTTGATGACACAAATGATGGTTTGGATACAGTGTCATACTGCTGTTTAATTTTAGCTAACTCCCCTATTTGTTTTCTGAGAACTTTTTCTTCTGTATTTAGTCTATCTGAATGGCTTGCTGCTAATTCCGAAATCATTTTAGTCAAACTCAAATGACTTTGTATTCTTGCATCCATTGTTTTGGCTCCCATTTCTATTTTACAAATGAAATTCCTGACAGAAGATAGAAGCCGGGCATCATCAAGGTTTTCGACCAGTCTTTGTATTGCTCCACATGTGCGAATCCATTCTCTCCTGGGTTTCGGTTGCTGCTTTGTACCTGACGCCGAATGCCTCGGTCTGGTTTTCTCACTTTGCGTATGCTTGTGGTACGTTCGTTCGATAAAATTGATGTCATCCTCTCCACGTGTATCTAAGCAACCCGAGGCTTTTAAAATCAGACACAGCAGACGACAGTTCCATTGCTGGATGACAGGAACGGAGTTGTCCGGGGGATACACAAGTATAACCTGGTCTCGTGACCTCTTTTGCAAATTGTATATGATGCTAGTTTGGTGTACATATAGAAATTCTTGAATTGTGCAGTCAGCTCTATCGGCAGCTTGCATTAAGATTGCTCGCAGAACGTCCGATCCCACCCCGGAAAGAAAAGACTTTATGATTACTGAGTATCTTTGGGCGTTGGTCAAGCCTGTAACGTGTTCATGGTCGGCTTTGGGGTATGAAGTCCTTGGTAACAGCGTTTGGTCCATGTTTATTGTCGTCTCATGTCCTGTTGGAAATGGAAAATATCGTAAGTACTTTTCGGACTGAAAGACCGGATAGAAAAATGAATGAATAAATCAATCAATCAATTTTCGGAAAATATCGGTCGGTACAAGTCCAAAAAAATTTCTAGGACTGGAAGAAGTTTAACCAAAGAAGTACAAGAAAGCCTGGCTGAGACAATTTGAATTATGTCCAAGGGGAAACGTTTCTGATCGGATCAGCCTGCATGGTATTTACTGCCCCTTTACTTTTCTTGTCAATATATATCGCAAAGCTTCTACATATAAAGAGGCCAAAACACTTTTTCCAAGCCACTGGTTGCTTTCCAATAGAACAAAGATACAAAGAAAATACCCTTTGAAGCCACTTGGCTACTTTCCCTTGAAAACAAGATGACAAAGAAGTTCTCTTTCCAAGGCGCTGACTATACTAATAACTAAACAAGGTAGAAATGTTAAAGGGAAGCCACTAGCTGCTTTCCCACTCACACAAAATTTAACAATATTTATTGATCAGAGAAAAATGAATTCTATGTCTAATATCGACACATAAAAATTATTCTGAGACCAATAATTATCAAAAATATAGAGGAAACTCGACTTACGATTTCATCTCTATCCATTCCTCAACGTGACAGGTGGAATAAACGCTTGAGGTATGAAAATATCGAATCCCATTCGACATATTTTAGTATAAAAGGTATGTCAAACACGGGCATGTATAAGTTTACTGATTAACCCTTTCCCAAACAAGCCCTGGTTTTCACGTGTCTGCAGTACAAGTCTTTTGAAAACACTGTGGGAAAAGGAGAAATTGCTCGTAACGAGCAATTTCTCCTTTTCCCACAGTGTTTTCTACCCTTTTTGAGAACTTTCTTCCATTTTCATCTAATTTAAAATTGTCGTCTGCAAACTCTTTCAATTTGGACTAGTCCAAAATTTGTCGTTTGGGAAAGGGTTAAAGCGAAATACTTTACTATCATTTTCACTCTTTCCCAACCTTCAAAACTGTAGACTTGTCCAAACTCAAAGTATTTGCAGACGTCAAAATAAACGTGACTTAAAAATTAAAATTTGTCTTTTGGATGGTAGAAAATATTGTGGGAAAAGGAGAAAATGCTGGTTACCAGCATTTTCTCCTTTTCCAACAATATTTTCAAAAGCCTTCGCCTTTAGGGTCGTTACAATTCGGAATTCTTTGGTAAAAGGTACTGCCCATTGTCTTTAGTTAATTACGCCCGTCTCAAATTACGTCGGATCACGCGGGAATTCTGTTGATTTCACAATTGTTTTGAATGAAAGTACACTCGTCACAACTCGGCCGATTCCGTACCTACATCTAACCTCGTCCGTATAAAGGAGGCTGCCATTTTGAACTACCAATCACATGATCTTAAACATGGCGGCGCCCCTGTAGATCGCTTAGCAACGACATGAACAACCAGTGTGAAGTTAATCACTTCTATCGATCTGTCGATGAAAGCTCCTAACGGAATTGATAAACCACGCTAAAAATTGAATGTACAAACCGTTTGCCGACTGAAATACTCTTAGAAAGATAACGATAGAAAATTTACTCATGTGTTCTTTCTAAAGAGGAGCCTTACAATTTCAATAACGGTAAAGCGGTGTGCTTCCGGAGATGTGCGAAATGTACCGTGTAGGTGCATATCAAGCTACGTTATACAGCCGAGGGATTTGATCACCGGATCACCCGAGGTATGCCGAATGAATGAAAGTACACACTAGATATGACTGTAATGACGTCCAAAACGTGTCTTTTAAAAGGTAGAAAACATGGCGGGAAAAACGAGAAAATGCTGGTAACACACATTTCATCCTTTACCCACAATGTTTTCTAAAGCATTATTCCATTCAGTTATTTAAACACGTGATTGTGTGATAAAGGATTAACCCTTTACCAATGTCAAAATTTTGGGCTCGGCCAATTTAAGGACATATACAGAAGTGAAATGCGATTCAAATGATGAGATTTATCTTTGAAATATTAGAACACATTGCGGGAAAAGGAGAAAATGCTGGTTACCAGCATTTTCTCTTTTTCCCACAATGTTTTTTAAAGGTCATCTTTCATAAAGTTGTGAAAACTCGGAATTGTTTGGTGTAGGGTAACAGGGTTTCCACAAGGTTCACTTTATTTGTTTGGTGTTTTGTGCCGTTTTTTGCCAATTTTTAAAAACATTCCGTTGACCAGTTCACTTTTCGATTCATTTTCCAATTCTACGTGCAAAAGTTTGCCCAGTCCACTGACTGTTTTCCCATTTAATTCATTCAGCGCCATAGACTAACAAAAGGCCTTTGCGGACGGTAGAGATCAAGATCAGACTGCACAGAACATGCAGTTTGATCTTGGATCTATACCGTCCGCTTGTTAAGGCAAGCTTATTTAGAAAATATATATATTCTTACTTTCAGTGGAATGTATTTTAAGCAGTCGATACATATGTTGGTAAGCCCGAATAGCTTAGGTGAAACAGCGTAGCGCTTGTAAACGTCAAGTCTTGGGTCACTTGAGGGTGTGGGTTCGAGCCCCACGGCTGGCAATTTAAATTACTAGTAGTTTTTCGAATGAGACGTTCAACCGAGGTCCCATGTGTCGGTGCTTTACACCGAGAACCAGGCGTAACTTAGGATGGGTTTTGTTCTGTGTCTTGCTCTATTTCCCGTAGCCGAGCCCCGTGGCTCAGTCGGTAGCGTACATGACTTGAGAAGAGGAGGTCGCTGGTTCGATCCCCGGCTCGGCCAATTTCTTTCCGAGGATTGATGATAGTCATTGCGACAGGATTCATTCCTCTTTCACCGCTGGCCATTGTTTCGACGATGGTTATGTGGGAAAGCAGCCAGTGGCTTGAAAAGAATATTGTGCGTAGTACTGGTAAAAGAAACTCCAGGAAAGCAAGGATGGGCGCACTGGCCGCCGCGATATAACTGAAATAATGTTGAAAACGGCGTTAAACACCATACAATCAATCAGTCAATCTATCTCCCGTAACATAACTTGCAGTTTTCGGGGGCGGATGGCGATGATAAATAATCAATCGGCCGCAGAAAGAGGTCGAGTTTATATTTGGCGCGGAGACAGCAATGTAGAAATCATTGTCAGCGACGAGAGAAAAAATAATCCCGTCATATTCGATTTATCAACCTTAGGACAGAACTTTTGCAAAATATGGCCATGAAGCCCAGCTGGAGCGCTTTGACTCTGTACCAAATAACGTCCGCATTGCCTCTAAGACGAGCTGTTTAACCCTTTCCCAAACAAGCCCTGGTTTTCACGTGTCTGCAGTACAAGTCTTTTGAAAACACTGTGGGAAAAGGAGAAATTGCTCGTTACGAGCAATTTCTCCTTTTTCCCACAGTGTTTTCTACCCTTTTTGAGACCTTTCTGCCATTTTCATCAAATTTAAAATTGTCGTCTGCAAACTCTTTCAATTTGGACCAGTCTAAAATTCATCGTTTGGGAAAGGGTTCGCTGTTTACGACAAAAATTTAGACACGTCAAAATCGAAAACTTTTGCAGACGACAAATTGATCCATTTAAAGGTTGAACACATTGTCCGGGAAAAGGAGAAAATGCTGGTTACCACCATTTTCTCCTTTTGTCACAAAGTTTTCTACAGCCTTCATTCATAAGGTTGCTTATTACTGGATTATTCGATAAAGGGCTAAATGTAAGTCAAATGATTGCGGCACCCGATATTTCATAGTAATTAACTCTTTACCATACGACAAAATTTTAGACTAGTCCAAATTGAAAGCATTTGCAGACGACAAATTAAATCTGATTTAAAAATTGAATTGTTAAGGGACGGGAAGAAAACGTTGTGAGAAAAGAAGAAAATTCTGGTTACCACCATTTTCTCCTTTTCCCACAATGTTTTTGCGGCACCCGATATTTCAAAGTAATTAACTCTTTACCAAACGACAAAATTTTAGACTAGTCCAAATTGAAAGTATTTGCAGACGACAAATTAAATCTGATTTAAAAATTGAAGAAAACGTTGTGGGAAAAGAAGAAAATTCTGGTTACCACCATTTTCTCCTTTTCCCACAATGTTTTTGCGGCACCCGATATTTCATAGTAATTAACTCTTTACCAAACGACAAAATTTTAAACCAGTCCAAATTGAAAGCATTTGCAGACGACAAATTAAATCTGATTTAAAAATTGAAATCAGTTATGGGACGGAAAGAAAACGTTGTGAGAAAAGGAGAAAATGCTGGTTACCAGCATTTTCTCCTTTTCCCACAATGTTTCAAAAGGCTTCTTTTTTAGGGTCGTTAAAAGTCAGGATTGTGTTGTAAAGATTGATTAACTGGCTGTAAGACAGACTGATTGATCGACTTGTGTTTTACACAGCTTTCAACATTTTATCGGCCATATCACGGCGACAGCTTATTCATGTGTGCTCCGACTTAACCAGCCCTGGGCTGGGGCTCTAAGATGTCTTGCTAAAGGACGCTCCCATGAAAATCACCAACGCTTTAATTGGCCTCAAAGAGTTCATATCAAGATCAGACTGCACAGCTATAGGCTGATCTTGGCCCATGCTTTTTCTTAAGGACGCAGTAGAACTCTTTGCCAGATGACATAACATTAAACTCCAAACTGAGAGCATATCCAGACGACAAATTTGATATAACTTGGATGATGAGATTTCTTTTTGGAAGATAGAGAACATTGTGAGAAGAAGGATAAAATGCTGGTTACTGGTCAGCACTTTTGATTTTTCTCACAATGTGCTCAAAAGCATTTTTTTCCTAGCGATTAACCCTTTCCCAAACAAGCCCTGGTTTTCACGTGTCTGCAGTACAAGTCTTTTGAAAACACTGTGGGAAAAGGAGAAATTGCTCGTAACGAGCAATTTCTCCTTTTCCCACAGTGTTTTCTGCCCTTTTTGAGACCTTTCTGCCATTTTCATCAAATTTAAAATTGTCGTCTGCAAACTCTTTCGATTTGGACCAGTCAAAAATTTGTCGTTTGGGAAAGGGTTAAAATACGGGTCTGTGTGGTAAAGGGTCAAAAACTGTGCGATAATTAAGACGTTTGATTGGTCAGGCTTGGTGACCAAGGTCACCGACCATTCTTAATCTTTTTCTTAACTCTTTACCGAACGACAAAATTTTAGACTGGTCCAAATTGAAAGCATTTGCAGACGACAATATATATGTGACTGAAAAATTTAAATTTGTTTTGGGAAAGGTAGAAAACATTGTGGGAAAAGGAGAAAATGCTGGTTACCAGCATTTTCTCCTTTTCCTACAAGGTTTTCAAAAGGCTTCTTTCACAGGGTCGTTAAAAGACGGGATTGTGTGGTAAAGAGTTAACCCTTAAACTCACGGCTAAATAAATGAAATGAAAATTTCTACGCAATGGTAAAAACCCAAATATTGCAATTTCAAAGTTGATTTCACCGGAAAGAAAACATCGTATCGGAGATTGTAGATCAAAGATCAGACTGCACGTTCAGTGCAGTCTGATCTTGATCTACAGTCTCCGCAAAAGGTCAGTGAATCGCGCTGCGCAGCGTAAGGGTTGAGAATTTCCTCAAATTGAAAGTAACACAATTTCAATTTGCTTTCCTTGCTAGATCCAGAGTAAGACTAAGAATGGAATTAAGAATCGTTGTTGAATACAGACCCAGGTAAATGTTCAGTCAACTCTGTTGGTAAGTTAGGCAGTTTTTAGCAAACGAGGCAGAGAGGCAATAGGAAAAAATACAGCCGATAATGGAAGTGATCTTTCAAGATATGCATGCTTTAATAGATAAACGACGTAACAGGGACGAGAAGAGCGGCAGCCGCCGCACAGATCTCGTTTTGTCCAATTACAATTGACAAAAAATTTAAAAAAGATAGTTTATCTTTTCGTACAGATCTACGAAGGTTATGCCAAATAAACAAGCGTGATTTTTGCCAAAATGGTTGAAAAGACCGTCACAAATATCTGATCGGACGGTAATGTAAAGATCAAGATCTGCCTACAGGTTGCAACACAGTCTGATCTTATTATCACCATCCAAAATGCAAGGAAACTCGCTGTTGGCACCGAAAGGCGTCTTTGAAGAACGTCCTGGATACCAGAGCCATTCAACACTTTGATTATTGGAATTGTGGGATTGTTACTATTTTGGGCATTATTTTATTTTCGTCCGGTTTTCGCTCCGCTGATTTAACAAGAGACTGTTTCGAGCTAGAACTAAGTTTTACATTTAATCATAACAACCACATCTTTCTGACTGGAGTACAAGGTGGGCGAATTTAGAATGTGTGTGGTTCTGCAATATTCACAAAGAATTTTTGATAAGAAAGAGAGAAATCAGTCGCTTTTCTAACCTAAATTCTTGTAGATTTCACATTTTTAATTTTACGACGTTCTCCTTTGTAGAGAGTATCAGAGTTTTCCGGCTTGTCTTTGCGCGAGAAGCAAAACGGACCCAGTATAACGGAAAGTTTATTTTGCGGGTTCGGATAGTTACAGGAGATAAAACGGGTTCTGTGTTAACATTTTTGCAGCTTACGTTTATTCTACAGCTGTGCAAGATCATATGCAGTTGTAGTAATTCTCTTGGCGAACCATTTAGTAACATAAAATAGATCAATGGAGAGAAAGAAACCATGTCTGATAGTTTCTGTCCGAAAGTTTGACGGCTTGGTCGTGAAAAACAACATGCTAGATTTACACCAACAACAGAAACTGTAATGATGTCCAGGGTAATATTTTTCGCAATGATTGTCTAAAATTTTGTCGTTTGGTAAAGGGTTGAAGGCTGTCTTCTCTGATGCAGGACTTCTGGTGATGGTCAGGGCTTATTGCCGACCAGCAAGGGAGTTTAGGAAGGGAGGTCATTAGAGCACTGTTTCAAAAAAATTAAGTTTGAGTTGCGTCCCTTACTCAAAGAATAATTATCTTTCCGTTCTCTCGCACCGTTTTTTTTTAAGATATTCAAAACTTGTTTAAAGGAATATTTTAAAATGTATCCGAATCCGATACCAGTTAGGCTACTGTAAAAAAAATACAATTTTGTGACATTTTTTTTTCGAATTTCACAACTTACGGGTTTTCCCGAAATGCTCCCTTCAGATCCATTTGTAGAACCCGCACACTAAAAAGTATATAAAGCGGACAAGTACTCGTTATCGGCTAATATCGAACTCTTACACAAGAGAGAAGACCACGGAGAGCTTCAGTAGTGATATCAAACACTTTGTCTCGCAGGACATCAGTCGCAAAATCGCATTTAGTATCAATATTTCCAATGTAATTGGTTTGTTCCGCAAAAGGTGGTTTCTCACTGAATTTACACAATTCAAGAAACCAACGTCATTTGAAACAAAATGGCGTACACAGGTGACTCGAACGCGCCTCTGATGGACGTCAAGCGCATGCAGTTCGGTATCCTAGGCCCAGACGAAATAGTACGTTTTCACATCATTTTCATATGAAAAAGTTTATATATATATAGTTCAATAAATTAAATAGCCATAGCTGGACTAACTATGCCCGTCCTTCAACGAAGAAATTTGGGGTTTGTAACGTGCGCAGGGTAAACTAAAACTGAATAATAAGCGAGACCTGCATGATACAAGTAAGACATTCTAGCTCGAATAAGCTGTTGGTATTTTTGGGGCTAAAACCATATTCTGGTTATACCATTTGAGTTAAGCTGTAAGCACAGGACTGGTGCTAGATTTATCATGCTCTTTGAGAGGAAAAATCTATCCTAGACGGTTTATCCTCTCCGAAACCCTAATACGAGCCCCCTTTGTTTTGAGGGTAAAGGTAACATAATCAAATTCCAAATCCCCAAACTAGCAGGCCAATAGGCCAGGTCAAACTCTCTTGGATTCATTATCGGCACTGTCTATTATTTGACAGAAAAAGACAATGAAAACAGCTCTGAAAAAGAAAACTAGATCTGAATTGCCCAATTTGCTGTCTCGAATATGAAAAGATATTATTTTGATATTATTTTAACTCGTTATGAGACATTATTATAAATTTTAGGCTCGTCCAAGGTGTGTGTTTGGAGGTGCCTGTTTGGAGACAAAAAAGAAGTGTGACTAGAAACCTGAAACTTTTCTTTGGAAGATTAGAAAACACTTTGGAAAAAGGACGAAATACTGGTTACCAGCATTTTCTCCTGTCCCTCAATGTTTTCAGAAGCCGTATTCAGAGTTGTTAAAAACAGAATTGTGTGGTACATGGTTAACTTTAACTCTTTACCAAACGACAAAATTTTAGCCTTGTCCAAATTGAAAGCATTTTCAATTGAGAAAATAAATGTGGCTGAAAAATGAAAATTTGTCTTAGGAAAGGTAGAAAACATTGAGGAAAAGGAGAAAATGCAGGTTACCAGCATTTTTTCCTTTTCCCACCATGTTTTAAAAAGCCGTCATCCTCAGGGTCTTTAAAAGTCGGGATCGTTTGATAAAAGAGTTAACATATGAATTTTTCAGAGGAAAATGTCTGTGGTTGAGGGTGGCCTGAGATATTCTGAGGCTATGGAAGGAGGAAGACCGAAACTTGGTGGCTTGATGGACCCGCGTCAGGGTGTTATCGACCGAAACTCTAGATGTCAGACTTGTGCTGGAAATATATCTGAATGTCCAGGCCATTTTGCTCACATCGAGTTGGCCAAGCCAGTGTTCCATATAGGTTTTTTGACGAAGACAATCAAGATCCTTCGCTGTGTGTGCTTCTATTGTTCGAAGTTATTGATAGATCCGGTAAGAACCCGAACAAAACTGATATTTCACTGCAAATACGGTAAATCATTGTTCTGTATGTGCTTGATTTATAGATATCCTACTCATTTTACAAGAGGGTGATTTATCTGAATAAAATGAAAATAATTGATCCTGAAATATATTAGTAGGGTACAAGTTCTCTGGAGAACTCGTTCAGGACTACACAGGGTAGGAGTTCTCCAGAGAACTCGGACCCATCAGATTGGGGAATGAGTTCTCCAGGGTATGAGTTCTCTAGCAACCCTTTTGATTTACCCTTTACCAAACGATCCTGAGTTTTAATGACCTTGGGAAAGAAGCCTTTTGAAAACATAGTGGGTAAAAGGGGAAAAGGCTGGTAACCCGCATTTTCTACTTTTTCCCACAGTGTATTCTACTTATTCAAAGGTAAATACTACCATTTAGAAGAACACTGAATTCTCAGCTATAAGTCCCCTCACTATGGACAATTGAAAAACTTTTATAGTCTGGTATAGGGTCAGATGATGGAACTTATTTTTGATAGGGTAGACAACATTGTGGGAAAAGGAGAAAATGCTGTTTGCCAGCATTTTCTCCTTTCCTGTATATGTTTTCAAAAGCTGTCATAGCTAGGGTCCTAAAAAGTCAAGATTTTGTTGTAAAGAGTGAAAGCAACACAAACTGGTTTTGTGTAGTGAAAAAATTATCAGCACACCATATCAACTTGACTTGACTCTGCATAAAAGATTTTTAATAACGGTAAACTAGATGCTAAATCTTTCATTAACCCAATGATGACTTAAGTAGCTTTTGTGGACAGTGTAAATCAAAATCAGACTGCACAGAACATGCAGTCTGATCTTTGATCTACACTGTCCGCTGCATGGTACTTATCTTTCACAAAAGTCATCTCCAAGAGCAGTGGAAATCTACTTTTACAAGCGAGAAAAAAGTGGAATTTCTTGAGTGAATAGTGAAAGAGTTCATAGTTATGGTAATTGTGAAAGGAATAGAGCTAAAACATTGATGTTAAACGAGAAATTGGTAATTAGAAGCAATTTCTATGTTTGCCACAATGTCTTAAAACCTCTGGCTCACTGACAGCTAGGATGTTAACTGAAAGTAATGTTGGATAAGACAGTAAATGCAAAACAGATCATGTACTGTTTTACTGTTAATTTCACAGACTAGCCCAAAGGTCAAGGACATAGTGGCAAGATCCAAAGGTTATCCGGGAAAAAGACTTGCTCACATTTATGATCTCTGCAAAAGCAGAAAAGTTTGTGAAGGTGGAGATGAGATGGACACAAAGAAAGAAGATCAAGAGGGTGGAGAAGGGGAGCAGAAGAAGGTAGAAAATTACGACATTTTTCAGTTGAAAAGTCTTTTAGAAATGCTTACATCCTTTTCCATGGTTTTTCTCACATGGTGTTCATTTTATTTCCTTAACCTTTATCCCGCTAAAAAAGTTAAATGAAACTTGCCAGCCAATAATAAAAACTCGAGTAATGTTATTTCAAACTTGCGTTTTTGAGAAAAATATCTCTTTATCGGACAAAGTGGATCAAAGACCAGACTGCAGGTTCTGTGCAGTCTGATCTTGTCTACGCTGTCAGTAAAAGGTCGGTGAGTCCCGCTTAGCAGCTTTAGTTTAAAATGAATAAAAGAAGGCAAACAGGTAAATTTTGGAGGACATTTAGAAAATTTGGGGGTCCATATTTAAGGAAATTGGGTTGGGTAAAACTATCAGAGCTTGTGAATGAGCAGTTTTTAGGAAGGGTAGAAAGTTGCCTCCAGATACTGTGTGGATGAATTTTAGCAAATGATGCCATTACCAAACAGTTTTCCATTATAGCTGCCATGAAGGAAGAAGGCCTTAAAAAATATTATGGGAAAAAGAGAAAATGCTGGTAACCAGCATTTTCTCTTTTTCCCACAATATTTTCTACCATTTTGAAGATGGATCTCATCTTTTGAGTCCCATTGCAGGTAGATCTGCAAATGCTTGAATTTTTGATGAGGTTTAATTTTGTTTTCCGTTTTAGAGTTGACCATGGTGTTGTTGCACAGGGCTAGTTATCCAAGGGTCATGGGTTTGAGCCCAGTGATGGTCTTTTTGAGGATAAATAATTCACTTTGGAACCAGATTCATTCTTCTCTCATTTCTGAACATTGTTTTGGCATTTTTAGCTGGACTGTTTTCGGGAAAAAACAGAGAGGTATTGTCATAGTTGGGCTGGTAGCTCTGGTGTTGTCTGCATTGTCATTCAAAAACTTTGACATTATATAAATCTCTATTGCTGTTGAAGATATTTACTTCAAATTTGGACTAGTTGTTAACTATCAAAAGGGGAAGCCATACAACAAAGGCAGCTAACCATCAAAGTATTTTTGGATACAATTATGCCCCTTCTTCCAACTTGGACATTTCACTCTATAGCAACTACAGCTGAGCAATGTCACCGGCATGGGGTGCTATTGTACATGTGGAAAATGCGTTGTCAAAGTTGAGTGACTCATTGACCCTCTCAGATTGAACACCTGATGATATGCTCTACTGTTCTGTATGAGTCTACTTTCCTTTCCACAGGGACATGGCGGTTGTGGAAGGTTCCAACCCAGTATCAGGAGAAACGGTCTTGAGCTGACCTGCGAGTGGAAGAAAATCAAAGATGATATGCAAGACCAGGAGAGAAAAATAAACCTGACTGCAGAAAGAGTGCATGAGGTCTTTAAAAGGATAACAGATGAAGAATGTTTTCTACTTGGTGAGTTGTAGAACGAAGAGTATAATTGGAGATTGACCCATTACCAAATAATCTCATGTTTTAGCGACCCAGAGGAAGAAGCCTTTTGAAGACTTTGTGGGTAAATGAGAAAATGCTGGTAACTAGAGTATTAACAACCCTTAGGAAGAGGCCTTTTGAAAACATTGTGGTAACCAGCATTTTCTCATTTTCCCACAAAGTTTTTTGCTTTATCAAAGACAAATTTTATCATTTGAACTATGTTTAGATAGTCTGCAAATGTTTTGCATTTGGACATGTCTTTGGTTTTGTCAAGTAGTCAACTTACTTTGGGCACTTAACTCTTTACCAAACTACAAAATTGTGGACTGAACCAAATTGAAAGCATTTGCAGACGACAAATGAAGATCAAATTACCATTTCTGCCTTTGATAAAGTAGAAAACATTTTGGAAAAGGAGAAAATGCTGGTTGCCAGCATTTCTCCTTTTTCCACAATTTTTCCAAAAGGGTTCTCTTTCAGGGTCGTTTTAACTTGGGATTGTGTGGTAAAGAGTTAACAAATATATCTGTGGCAGGCGATTCTTTTGAGTACCCAGTCTACCCACTATATAGGTCTTAATGGCGAGATAATGCTTGAAGAATTGGTCAGCCTGTATATGTAGGAATCTTTATTAGCTGGATGATGTTGTAAGCAAATGACAAGTTATCTTTTCCTTCATTAAAGCTATGACATGCTGACTTCACAGATTTTCTCCATTCTTTTTTACAGGAATGGACTCAAAGTTTGCCAAACCAGACTGGATGATAATTACTGTGATGCCTGTACCCCCTCTCTGTGTTAGACCAGCTGTAGTGATGTTTGGTTCTACCAGAAATCAGGTATGATTGCATTTCAATGTTTACAGTTTTCACTAAAAAGGTAAGTTTTTTCTAAGGTACTGGAGCAACGTTAACATGTATACCTGTTTGATTTCAGTGCTGATTTTTTTTTTTAGGCCATTATTGCTTTTCTAGTTATTTTGCATTTTTCAGAGCTATGAAAATGCTACTAGAAAACATTCATCAGGTCCAAATCATGCTATCAAATAAAGTGAGTCCTGCTCTGTGGAAAGGGGGCTTCATGCTCTGAAGAAGAAGAAAAAAAAAAAGGGAATAAACTCGGGTCAGCCTGCGCCATCTGCGCAGGCTGACCTGGGCCGATACTTTTTGTTTTTGGTTAGTTTTCTACATGTCAGAGGACCATTGTACCTCAGGAGTAAGTCTCTCTTTAGATAAAATGGATTTTATGGGTCCATAATTTTGTCATGACTTGCTTGGTATCATGGATGATGGAGATCCATTAAGCCCCCTTGTAGCAGAGCAGGACTCAATTATATTGACTGGAGGAAAGGGGGGGGGGGTGAGGGACAAAACAGAAAAGCTATCATATGACAGCAGTGTTTACATGGATTCTTTTCTAAGCATGGTGATAGATTCTTCAGTAAAACAAGATTCTACAGTAAAACTTAAATTAGAATTTTTGCAATAAATTGATTCCGATAGGACCAACAATATAGGTTTTACTGAAGAACTAAGGCAATGTGGCTTTAAATCCAAGAATATTTCCCATATAATTACGTATCTGCTATTAGCATATTTGTCATTACCTTTTCAGAATGGTATGATCTGGTTTAAGTTGATAAAAGAGTAATGTGGGATGATAATTCTAAAATTTCAGGATGATTTGACCCACAAACTGTCAGACATCATCAAGGCAAACAATCAGTTGAAGAGAAATGAACAGAACGGAGCAGCAGCCCATATTATTGCAGAGGACACAAAGATGTTACAATTTCATGTGGCCACACTCACAGACAATGAACTGCCAGGTTTACCTAGGGTAAGGATTTCGTAACCAGTGTATTTCGGTGTCTCAATAAATTACAAACCTTTTTCGCACTTTCAGTTTGTTCTGTGTTTTATTGGTAAATTAGTTTGTTGAAAATGATGATTAGTTTTAAAATCTTGTTACAAAGTGCTTTCTCTCCCAGAAAATGCTTGACTAAAGTGGTTTTTGTTCCTTGTAGATAACCTTTTTTTTTTCTTAATTGTCCTGCAGGCTGTTCAAAAGTCAGGAAGACCTCTGAAGTCAATCAAACAAAGGTTAAAGGGCAAGGAAGGGCGTGTACGAGGAAATTTGATGGGTAAACGTGTGGACTTCTCTGCTAGAACTGTCATCACACCAGATCCCAACTTGCGTATTGATCAGGTCGGAGTACCGAGGACAATTGCACAGAACATGACCTTCCCAGAAATTGTAACTCCCTTTAATATTGACAGGTAAACAAATATCATCAATTTATAACAAAATTTCTTACAATTTGTCTATGCTGAGTTTGTTATCACGTAAGCACCTAGAATACATCAAGATATTCATAGTTAACTCCAAACTGTGCCATATTGTTTCGTAGCACCAAGAGACATTTCCAAAAGTCCATTTGCAGATTTTAATGAGAAAAACATGACATAAACTTTTGTGATGGAGCATTGCATGTAGAAAAAGATCAGACTGCAGTACATGAAAGCTGATCTTGATGGCTATAGTTCCTGCAGCATACATCAATGTTAGTGTGTTGCAGCATAAGGATGGATTTGACAATAGAAGTACAAGAAAGGCTTATGAAGAAAGTTCTCTGATAAAACAATGAGCCATGCTGTGTGAAAAGGGTATTTAAATGCATCTACAAAAAGTATCAACCCATGTCAATCTGCGCAGGCTGACTTCGGTGGGAAATTTTCGCTACTGTGAATTTCTGTATGTCCAAGGACCATTCTACCTTATGATTCAGATGGCTGTTGGATATAATGGATTTTATGGAACACATAATTAAGTGATGACTTGGTTGGTATGTTGTATCACAAAGATGCATTAAACCCCCTTTTTCCAGGGTGCTGCTCATAAATGATGTTGATTTCATATTATAGACTTCATGAACTTGTCCGAAGAGGTGCTAACCAATATCCAGGGGCCAAGTACATCATAAGAGACAATGGAGAGAGGATCGACTTGCGTTTTCACCCAAAGGCCAGTGACCTTCACCTTCAGATCGGGTATAAGGTCGAGAGACATATGCAGGACATGGACTATGTGGTGTTTAACAGACAGCCCACACTTCACAAGATGAGTATGATGTGTCATCAGGTGAAAGTGCTGCCCTGGTCAACTTTCAGATTGAACTTGAGGTGAGTTGTTCAGTGCCCGTATTCACCAACCATTTTTAAGAATGTTCTTAGTCTGTTCTCCAGAATTTTTAATGATTGAAAGTAACACGATTTTAATTAGCTAAACCAGTTGGGTTAGCCAATTAGAAGTTGTGTCACTTTCAAATTTAGAAAATCATGGAGAATAAGACTAAGAATGTTCTCAAGAATGGTTGGTGAATACAGACCCAGGTGTCCAGAAAATTTTGTGTATTCCAGAATGGGAATTGACATTTTTCTCATGAAGTCTTTGTTGCTGAAAGACATTAGAATTGTGTCATTGAGTACCCACAAGATAGGTGTTGAGGTATTAATGGTCTTTATCTTCGAACCCAAAAATGTGCTCCATAATTATGTGAAGATGTGATCCGCAGCTTGGCCAGTTTTTTTCGAAGATTACTGATGGTCGTTGTTACAGGATTTATTCCTCTCTCATTGCTAATCATTGTTTTGACAATGGTTATGTGGGAAAGCAGCCACTGGCTTTGGAAGAATATTAACAGAAACCCCAGGAAAGCCTGAATAGGTGCACTGGTCACTACAGTATAACTAAAATAATTTTGAAAACAGTGTTAAAAGCAATACAGGTAATCAACAGTACCCTTTACCACGCAGTCCCGACTTTTAAGGAGCCTGATAAAGAAGGCCATTGAAAACATAGTGGGAAAGGGAGAAAATGCTGGTAACCAGCATTTTCTCCTTTTCCCACAATGTTTTCTACCCTTTGAAGGACAAATTTTGTGTTTTAAGTAACATTTATTTTGTTGTCTACAAATACTTTCAATTTGGACAAAGCTAAAACTTTGTCGTCTGGTAAAGAGTTAAAACCAAATAGATTTATCACTTTGCAGAGTTGATACTCTTGGGATACCATATATTTATAGCAACAAAAATCTTTTGGTATGGTAATTGACTACTGATTACATTCAATTTTCTAATACAGTGTAACCACACCATACAATGCTGATTTCGATGGTGATGAAATGAATCTTCACTTGGCCCAGTCACTTGAGAGTAGGGCGGAGATTTCACAGCTGGCCAGTGTCCCTCGAATGATCATCACGCCGCAGTCAAACAGACCTGTCATGGGTATCGTACAGGACACACTGACAGCTGTCAGAAAAATGACAAAGAGAGATGTATTTTTGGACAGAGTAAGTCAACTTTTTGATTCTGTTACATATGATTTTAGCTGTGCTGTGGCAAAAAGAGGGTTAATATGTCTTCATTTTAACAATCCTAAGAAAATAAGGATTTTGAAAACGTGGGTAAATGGAGAAAATGCTGGTAACCTGCATTTTCTCCTTTTCACACAATGTCTTCTGCCCATTCAAAGAGAACTGTGCCCATTTGAACCTCATTTAATTTTTCGTCAGCACTTGCTTTCTATGTAGACAGGTCTAAAATTTTGTCCTTTGGTTAAGAGTTAAATAAATGTACAAATATCTTGATTTCATTCTGCAGACTTCACCAACTTGTCCAAAGAGGGGCAAGACATAGTATAGTATGGATGAAGTTTGAATAAAAAGAGACTGAATTCAGAGTTAGAATGGTCCTTTGACTTGTAGGAAAGTGACCTGTAGCAAAAAGTTTTGACTCATGTCACCTTGCACAGTCTGTGCAGGGTGACCTGGATTGATACCTTTTGCAGATACATTAAACCCTCCTTTTTACAGAGCTTGGCTCATGTGTTTTTGTTTGTGTGTTAGTCATGGTGCAATAGTTATGTGTAAAAAAAACTGGTCATGTGATTTGCTGGCTGATATAGCTAAACATGTGGAGAACACTATCTGATTTACGTCTTACTTCAGTACAAAATCTGTTCATGGATCAAGTTGGATAGATATAAATGCATTTAAGCCGTTACTCTACAATCCAGACTTTTAACGATCCTGATAGAGATGGCTTTTGAAAACATTGTTGGTAAAGGACAAAATGCTGGTAACCAGCATTTTCTCCTTATCCCACAATGTTTTCAAAAGGCTTCTTTCTCAAGGTCCTGAAAAGTCAGGATTGTGTAATAAAGGATTAAATGTCTCTCAGACTGAAGTTGTTTGGGTGAAGAGTCAGTAATTGATTTGTTTTCTGTGTCTTATTGTAGGGTCAAATGATGAACTTGCTGATGTTTCTACCAAGTTGGGATGGTCACATGCCTCATCCAGCTGTCCTGAAGCCCAAACCATTGTGGACAGGGAAGCAGGTCTTCTCTCTCATCATTCCTGGCCGGGTCAACCTGATCCGAGCCCACAGTACACACCCAGATGAAGAAGATAAGGGTCCATACAAGTGGATTTCACCTGGGGACACAAAGGTTAGGAAAAGTGTAACATTAAGTTCAATGCGGCATTCATCAAACAGTTGCATGTTTTGACATCCCTTTATTTTGAGAAAAATGTCCAGTTATGTGATTTGAGTTACAAGATAAATGATTTATTCATCCTTTAGATTTTCATTGTAGTAACTTTTCAATTATTCACATTCATTTGTAATTCTGGTACTTATATAATTGAATTGTGTTTTGCTGTAAGTCTTGGTTTTCTTGTAAGCAGCGTTAAGCCCCCTTAGGTTCAGATTTCATTTTAAGAAGTAAAATTGGACAGCAAAACTAAATCAGTGAAAAACTTCTTGAACAAAGACTCAACTGGACAAATTTTAGAAATATTCAAACTTGGGCAGGGTCCTGTAAAAACATTCAAATCCTCATCAGATTTTTTTTTTTTTTTTTCAATGCCTATGAATTTTGAGAAAAGTGAAGCGGGTGCAACTACATGTACATCTAAGTCTCTTGATAAAATATTTTGTAGGTCCTTGTAGAAGATGGTGAACTCATCTCGGGAATCTTGTGTAAAAAGTCGCTGGGTCCCTCTGCAGGTTCTATACAGAATGTGGTGTTTTTGGAGATGGGCTTCGAAGCTGCAGGTAACTTTAAGTTTGAAGAATTTTACACAGCAACATTTGAATAGAATTTTCTCTCACTGCAACAAGACTTTTATTCCCCTTGCCCCACAATAAAGAGGAGTACTGGAATTATGTCTATGTGTACTCTTTACCTCGTTTTCAATAATTTGGCAGAAATTTTAACTTTCAGAGTGACAAATAAACCCAATGGACATTTTCAGTCTAGAGCTAGAACATAAATGCAATTTCATTGATGCTTTTGTCTGTTGTATTTCAGGAAAGCAGACAGTGTAGATAAAAGATCAGACTGCACGTTTTGTGCAGTTTGATCTTGGATCTACACTGGCCACAATGTTAACTACAGCTGTGAAAGGTGCCTTAAAGGTTAATGGAAGTCCTTCCTACAACAGAACTTATACATCTAGAATTTTCATTATGAATTGTCAGCCCGTACAGGAGTTACGGGACTTAAGATTCTTTTTTCCTGGTCTATTTACAAGGGAACCAGAAGGG
Organism: Tridacna gigas; assembly: GCA_945859785.2. NCBI lineage: Eukaryota > Metazoa > Mollusca > Bivalvia > Cardiida > Cardiidae > Tridacna > Tridacna gigas. Next base: position 48,641,101 of record OX244043.2, read on the forward strand.
TGATGGTTGTTATGTGAAAGCTCTTGTCAAAAAACAAGCAATTGAGCCTTGCTCTGTGAAAAGGGGGATTGATACATCTGCAAAAAAAAGAATCGACCATGGTCAATCTGCCCTGACTGCACAGGCTGACTTGGGACAAATCCTTTTGCAATATGTCCATTTTCAGCATGTCAGAGGTCCAGTCTACCTCCGGATTCAACAGGCTGTAAGACGGAATCGATTTTTTTTATCTGTAATTATGATAATGATGACTCCCTTGATAAAATACATCAGAGAAATGCATTAAAGTCCCTTTTTGTCAGAGGGGTTTTGTCAAAAGTTTCCTTAGGTAGCATATGAAATGACTAGTCTTCACCAGAAGACAGAATTTCAGGTTCTTCAATCGTGATAGCATTTGCAAACTCAAAGAAGATGCAGGTCAGACAATGAGATGTTTCTTTAAATAGACAGAAAACATTGTTGGAAAAGAACATGCTGGTTACCAGCATGTTCTGCTTTTTCCACACTTTTTTAAAGGCCTTTGTCTCAAGTGTCCTTGAAAAGATGTGATGGTTTTGATGGAGGATTTATGACAGGGATTTTATACTTCTTCAGGTTTCTTATATGGGAACATTCAGACAGTTATCAACAACTGGTTGCTGATAGAAGGTCACAGTATTGGTATTGCAGACACCATTGCCGACCCCCAGACATATATAGACATTCAGGACACAATTAAAAAAGCAAAGGTAACTCTCCCTGTGTGTCTCTCCATGTGTTTTTGTGTGTGTCTCTCTCTGTGTGGCTCTGTTTGAAAAAAAAAAAAAATGTTGTGACTGTAATGATAAGCTTACATGTGAAAAGAAATGTGCATGTGTTTATGTGTTATTGTTTCTACATAATGTCAACAGTGAGACATGTTCTGAAGCTGCTGAAACTTTTATATCTGGTGAAAGCTGAAATGTGAAGTGATAAATTAATCTTTTAAAGATTGGACCAGACAGTGTATTGTGTGCTAAAGATCTCAATCTACACAATATGCAAGTGTGACTGAAGTTGTGCTCCATACTTTGAGGATGTATCGTAAAAGAAGTGAAAAAGATTGAAATCTTGGTCACCAAACAATGTTTACCCTTGACTACAGGTTCTGGAGTGTCACCAACTTGGAAAGCTTTTGAAAACATTGGAAAAGACGAAAATGCTGGCAACCAGCCTTTCCTCATAGTGTTTTCTAGCCTTTCTAATACGAACCCATTCATATGAGTTACCTTTAAATGTAGTCTGAAAATGCTTTTAATTTGGACAGGTCTAAAGTTTGTTTTTTAATGAAGAGTTTAACTCCATGTTTCAGTTGGACGTGATAGAAGTGATTGAGAAAGCTCACAATGATGAATTAGAACCTACACCAGGTAACACACTGAGACAGACTTTCGAGAACCAGGTGAACCGTATCCTGAACGATGCCAGAGATAGGACCGGAAGTAAAGCCCAGAAGTCTCTGTCAGAGTTTAACAACTTCAAAGCTATGGTGGTGGCTGGTTCTAAAGGATCCAAGATTAATATCTCTCAGGTTTGTACCATTTGATTGTCTGGGTAGAACATTGTTGTTCATGTAACTATATTTTGTTATGAAAATAATCTTTTGTAAACATTGTGTAGATTTGGTGTACTTCAAAAACTAGGTACTGTAAAGATTACTTTTGATACATCCTTAATCCTTCCTCTTCAAAAAAGTAGTATATTGCTTTGCTTATTACCATAGGTCCATCAAAATACCAAACCTTTTCCAGAAAGTAGGTACTTGCCGAGGTTCATCAAACTTGGGAACTGGCAGTTAGCATGAAAGAAGCATTGTATATGTCAATTTTGAGTGTAAAAGATCAAGGCATCTAGGAAGGGCAGCATATTTATGTTACCAAAATCTTGATGCCTTACTCTGCACACATATTAGTGGATTTGGATGTCTTTTTTCCCAAGAAATAATTGAGTATGTTGGAAGTGCAATAGAAAATATCTTATGATTATGATTAAGCACTTCCTATTTTATGATTGACAGGTTATTGCCTGTGTAGGACAGCAGAACGTAGAAGGAAAGCGTATTCCATTTGGTTTCCGTCACAGAACCTTGCCACACTTCATCAAAGATGATTACGGTCCAGAATCCAGAGGGTTTGTCGAGAACTCCTATCTTGCTGGTTTGACCCCTTCAGAGTTCTACTTCCACGCTATGGGAGGACGAGAGGGTCTTATTGATACAGCTGTAAAGACTGCCGAAACTGGTCAGTGACATAAATTTATTGTTTATCCCTTTACCACACAATCCTGAGTTTTAACAACCCTGAAGAAAACGGCTTTTCAAAACAATGCGGGAAAACAATGTTCTCACATTTCTTTAAGTAACTGAATAGGCTTTGGTTGGATGTATAATTTGAGCCATGCTCTGTGAAAAGGGGGCTAATGCATTTGCAAAAAATATAGGCCCAGGTCAGCCTGTGCAGTCCACACAGGCTGACCTGTGCCGAAACATTTTGCTTTTGATCAATTTTCTGCGTATCAAATGACCATTCTACCTCCATATCCAATCGGTTGCAAGAAAAAATGGAGTTTATGGATCATATATTATGTGATGACTTGCGTGATATAAAGCATCACGAAGATGCATTAAGTCCCCTTTTCCCAGAGTATGGCTCGTTTATTACTTTAGGTGTACAAAGGAGAAACATTCAGAGGAAAGAATAATTGCATTATCATGTGGAACAGAATCAAACTACGGGGTTTCACATTTCAGAATTGGTTAGAGTAACTTATGCCAGTGTATATTTACATGAAAAGAAATTGGGAAATTTTCAAACTAATTAACAACAGGTGGACTTGTACTATGTGCTGGATGATGAAACCTAAATTATGATGTGAAATGATTTTTCATTGAAACCCTAATTTTTTTCTTGACAGCACAAAAACAGTTACCTGTCCTGATGGCTAACCCTTTCCCAAACGACAGACTTTGGACTGGTCCAAATTGAAAGAGTTTGCAGATGACGATTTCAAATTTGATGAAAATGGCAGAAAGTTATCAAAAAGGGTAGAAAACACTGTGGGAAAAGGAGAAATTGCTCGTTATGAGCAATTTCTCCTTTTCCCACAGTGTTTTCAAAAGACTTGAACTGTAGACACATGAAAACCAGGGCTTGTTTGGGAAAGGGTTAATGAACAGTTTGTAGTTGATTTTCAAAGGAAGTCTTCTGAACGGAGTTCATAATGTGCTGCTTTTGCTACATAACCCTTAGTAGTAAAGAAAATGACAGAAAGGAGACAAGAAAGAAAGGAAATTTTCAGTCATATTTGTGTTTCCAACCATACAGCAGGGCTTTTATCTGGTACTTGTTTTGTCACATAGGGTTAAGTAAATTTTTTGTTTAAGCCGAGTGTTAGCCTGAAGTGCTTTGATCAAATATATCAAGTTTTATTATGGGCCTATCCCTGCTTTAACTCTTTACCACACAATCACAGGTTTTAACAGCCCTGAAGAAGAAGCATTTTGAAAACATTGTGGGAAAAGGAGAAAATGCTGGTAACCAGCATTTTCTCCTTTTCACACAATGTTTTCTAACCTTCCTAAAACAAATTTTAATTTTTGAGTCACATTTATTTTGTCATCTGCAAATGCTTTCAATTTGGACAGGTCTAAAATTTTGTCGTTTGGTAAAGGGTTAAGCAAGGTTAACATGACAATCAGACCATTTCAGATGGTATTTCAAAGCAAACCAGAGGTTTTTTTTCACAAAATAAAAGGTCACGGTTTAGAACTGGGCAGCAGTCATTGTGGGATCAAAGAAAGTTGAAAATGCACATTGTGTGCCTTTCTGTCTTGATTGACACATTCAACGAAAGCTGCTATTCTGGCCCATGGCAATGGATGTATTGAAAATATCTAGCATTAGTTTTGACACATGTTTGTGCTGGATGATGATGATAGAAATATGATGTAAAATGATTTTGCATTGAAACCCTAATTTTTTTTCTTGACAGCACAAAATTAAGATAATTATATTATTCATGGTTTGCCTAGATCTATGATAAATTTCTGGGACTACCTAAATCTTTTACTCTATACAAAATGACTAAGTTGGCCTTTTCTAAATTCAAAGTATTTGCAGACGACAAATTAAATGTGCCTCAAGTGATACGATTTTTCTTTGAAAAGCCAGAAAACATTGTGGGACAAGGAGAAAATGCTGGTTACCAGCATTTTCTCCTTTGCCCATAATGTTTTCAAAAGCCCTCTTTCTAAAGGTCGGTAAAACCTGGGATCGTGTGTTAACAGGTTAAGGAGTAACAGATTATTGTATTATAAGAGATCTTTCAGTAAAATAAGTGATAATTGTGCTGGATGATGAAATTTACTGTTTGATGAAATGTGATTTGCATTGAAACCCTAATTTTTTTCTTGACAGCACACATTTATTTGTACAATTTTGTTTATATTTGGAAGTTGCCGGTGGCTTCACTTGTTTGGACAGAATCTTGTATAATTTTTAACCCTTTATCAAACAACAGTTCGAAACTTGTCTGAATTCAAAGCTTTTGCAGGTGACGAAATGAATATGACTTAAAAATTGAAATTAAAAGTTGAGAGGTTAGAAAGCATTGTGGGAAAAGGAGAAAATGCCAGCATTTTCTCCTTTTCCTGCTATGTTTTTAAAAGATTTCTTCGTTACAGTTGTTAAAAGTTGGAATTGTATGGTAAAAGATTTACGGTTGTTAAAAGTTGGAATTGTATGGTAAAAGGTTCACTGTAGAAACACATGTGGTAAAAAGCTAATGGCTTCAAGGTTTAATGTGCTGGATGATGAAAACCACTTTATGATGAAATGTGATTTGCATTGAAACCCTAATTTTTTTCTTGACAGCACAAACATACTCTGTGAAAAGATGGCTTAAAGCATCTGCAAAAATTATTGGCCCAGGTCAGCCTGCGCAGTTGCCATAACCTTTTGCTAGAGGTCAATTTTCTGCACGTCAAAGGACCCTTCTACCTCATGATTCAGCCAGTTGTTAGACAAAATGGATCTTATGGATCCATAATTATTTGATGACCTGATTGGTGTAATACATCATGGAGATACAGTGAGCCCCCTTTTGCCAGAGCATGGCAAAAATCAAGCAACTGTATCTTAGCATTGGCACCGTTTGGCGGTGCTGTTACGCGTTTTAAGGAGCATTAACACTTAAGCCGGTCAGTAGATATAAAGCAAATTTCAACTCAATACTAAAAGCCAAAACATTGCAGTTTCAAAGTTGATTTCACCAGGGAAAAAAACACCGGACAGCGTAGATCCAAGATCAGACTGCACGTTCTGTGCAGTCTGATCTCGATCTACACTAGGGTTAAGGGGCTTTTCTGAAAATTGCTTTGCATTTGCACAGATGAAAAATCTGTTATCTTGCAGAGTTAAGTCCACTGTTTTAAGTTCAACACTCGTGCTGGATGATGAAAACTACTTTATGATGGAATATGATTTGCATTGAAACCCTAATTTTTTTCTTGACAGCACAAACATATCATTTGACAGACCTCCAGATAAGAGGGAGTGAAAGTATTCTAACTCTATTATTTCTCTTCCAAACCCTATGTTGTGGGTACTCGATGAGACGATTCTAATGAGTACCCGTACAATAGGGTTTAGTGGAGAGTGATTAATATTTTCAGTCTTGATATCAAAATCACTCCCTCTATCTGGAGCTCTGATTTGAATTTGTAACCTGGTTAATAGAATATTAAGTGGCTTGTTGCCTGCAATTGCTTTGCATTTGCACAGGAAAAAAATCTGTTGTATTGCAGAGTTAAATCTACTGTTGTAAGTGAACACTTGTGCTGGATGATGAAAGAAGCTGTATGATCAAATGTGATTTGCATTGAAACCCTAATTTTTTTTCTTGACAGCACAGTCTTTTATCTTATACAATATTTATACTCTTACAAATTCCTGCAGTTATTGGTAAAAAAGGTTAAGCCTAGAAGAATGCTCTCCATTTCAGGTTACATCCAGAGACGTTTGATCAAAGCTATGGAAAGCGTAATGGTGAAGTATGATGGGACAGTACGTAACCAAGTAGAACAGCTGATTCAGTTGAGATACGGAGAGGATGGCCTTGATGCTTGTCACGTGGAGTTTCAAGCTATGCCTACCTTAAAACCATCAAACCGTGCCTTCGAGAAAAACTTCAGATTTGACCCGTCAAATGAAAGGTATTGAATAGTCGAGCGCATCGATGAATGTTCATACAAATAAAGCAGAATTTATCTTTTGAAATAGATACAACGCATAAGCCCTTTACCACACAATCAATTTAACGACCCTGAAAAAAATGGCCTTTTAAAAACTTTGTGAGGTGTTGACAAAATGCTGGCAACAAGCATTTTCTCCTATTCCCACAATGTTTTCTATCTAATGGAAACCTGTATCTTGTTACCAGCATTTTCTCTTTTTCCCACAATGTTTTCAGAGGCATATCTTCTTGGGGTTTCTTAAAGTCGGATTATGTGGTAAAGGGTTAATATTGCACATGATGACATTGCACCAAATGATAGAAAAAATAAATGAGCCATGCTGTGGCATAAGGGCACTTAATGCATCTCCGCGATACATTATACCAAGCAAGTCATCACACAATCACAGATCCATAAAATCCATTTTTCCAACAACCAACTGAATCATAAGATACGCTGGACCTTTGAAATGCAGAGAATTCACCAAAAGCAAAGAATTTTGGTCCAGGTAAGTCTGTGCGGAGTGCTCTGGCTGACTTGGGTAGATACTTTTTGTAGATGCATTAAGCCCTCTATTCACAGAGCAGAGCTCAAATGTAAAAGAAAGCAGCATAGATATGATCTGCATGTAAGTTTTGTGTCTAATTGCACCTTTCAGACAATTGAAAAAATGCATGACTGAGGATGTTGTCAGAGAACTTTTGTCCGATGCGCAGGCGTTGTCTGAAATAGAACAGGAATGGGAACAGTTAAAGGAAGACAGAGACGCTCTGAGACAGATCTTTCCGACGGGAGACAGTAAGATTGTGTTGTCATGTAATCTACAGAGAATGATATGGAACGCAACAAAGATCTTCAAGATTGATAAAAGAAAGCCGACAGACTTGCAGCCATTCAAAGTCGTGGATGGTAAGACAGTCTTTTTGTTTGAATTTAAAAATGTTTAACCGTCAAAGCCCTGGAACTGATTTAAGTTGTATTTGCAGACAGTGTTGATCAAGATCAGACTGCACAGAATGTGCAGTCTGATCTTAGATCCACACTGAGTGCTACTATGTTGCATGTTCTATTGGAAACAACCTTGAAATAGCAATATTTCAGACTGTTTTTCCGTATAAAAAGGTCAATGTCATTAATTCAGGGCTTTAAGGGTCAGTAGATCTAACTAACCCATTACTGTAATTGCAGTTTGAAGTTTTTAATTAATTTTAAGAAGGCATTACTGTTAGTGTACTCAAGACTTCCAGATCTCTTGCTTCATTTCAGTTGCTAATTCCTCATTTACCCATGAAGATTGTAAGACTATAAATTCAGATTGTATGGAATGTTTCTGGTATGATGCAAAAAGTTTGCAAGTTGGATTGAAAGCATTTGCAATCATTAAATTGAATGTGGCTCTTACTATGGAATTTGTCTGTAATAGGGTAGAAAACATTATGGGAAAAGGAGAAAACGCTGCTTATCAGCATTTTCTCCTTTTCCCACAAAGTTTTGAAAAAGTCCTTCTCCATAGGGTTGTTATTGCTAAAAAAAATGCTATTAGTATATGCTTAAAAGTAAAAGATGTTAATTTAACTATGTTGATTTGTTCAGACTTAAATTTGTAAATGTTTTTATTATTAGATGTGAAGAACCTGTGTAGGAAACTGACAGTTGTACCTGGTGAGGACAGGCTCAGTGTCCAGGCCAATGAGAATGCCACATTGTTGATGAAGATATTGATCAGAGCAACATTCTGTGCTAAACGTGTAATTGATGAATACAGACTGTCTAACGAGGCCTTTGATTGGCTGATTGGTGAAATTGGATCCAAATTCCAAGCTGCACAGGTATGATACTCCATCCTTAACCCATCTGAAGCCAGTATTGTTTGCTATCCTTTCACAATTGGAGGCCAGTGATAATCTCAGTCACCGTTGTGGACAGTGTAGAACAAGATCAGATTGCACAGAACATGCACTCTGATCTTGGATCATGATATGAGGAATGGGTCCCTCATGTTTTGTCATTGTGAAGTTCTGTAGACAACAGGCATGAATGGGTTAGAACCTGAACTCTTTCCAAAACAAATGGTTTGTTTACCCTTCCAAATATTCCCTTATCCTGCTAAATAAGTGAGATGAAACTTTCAAGCTGATAAGAATTTGCCATTTCAAAGGTATGGGGGGGGGGGGGAAATATCCCCTAATCGGACAGTGTAGATCCAAAATCAGACTGCACATTCTTTGCAGTCTGATTTTGATCTATACTGTCTGCGTAAGGTAATTGGGTATCTTGTAGTAGCCTAAGGGTTAAGAACAGATGCAGAATCTGATGTTAATTCAAAATTGGTACAAATTGGCAAAAAAGCTGAGATGGGCTAGAAAAAAATGTTGGACAGGAGAAAATGCTAGTTGCCAGTATTTTCTTCTTTTCCAACAGTATTGTAGCCTTTTTCCTCAGGGTCTTTGGAGACAGGATTGAGCCATGCTCTTTGAAAAGTGGATTAAATACATCTGTAAAAAGTATTGACCCAGGTCAGCCTGCACATTCTGTAGTCAAAAGTTTTTGCTTTTGGTCAAAATTTCTGCATGTCCAAGGACTGTTTTATCTCAGGATTCAGCTGGTTGTTAGACAAAATAGGACTTTATGGATCCATCATTATTTGATGACTCTACACGGAGTCATCATGGAGATGCATTTAACCCCATTTTGCCAGAGTGCTGCTCATTTGTTTGGTAATGGGTAAAATGGAAAGAAACCTATAGTCTGGATTACCTGCCCCTACCACTACGTTATCGGGTCAGGCAAAACCCAGTAATGGCGGCCTCCTAGAGTCCTCATGCGTACCCCTACATGCTTCCCTGTTCTCCCCCAACATCACGTGATCCATTTCTATCAGTTCATGAAATGAGATCAATTTTGCACAAAAAATACATTACCGAATCTAAAACGTGCTGTTGGGGTATGGTTTAAATATATATTCGACTATGAATCGTTTTCAAAGTAGCCCTGTTTTCGGACGTTATATAGGTCCATTGATATTTCGGATACTTAGAGCATTTCTGATATGTAGTTTTTCTCGCTAAATAAAAATGATATGTGGAAAAACTCACTGCCATGACTTTATTGCAAGCGATCTGTTTTGAATTCAGGCTATGATCCTAATTGATCATGTGAAATTACAATATCCCGTCACCTCTACATATTACCATTGGGGGCCGCCATTATTGCACTTTGCCTGACGTACTCTTGTAGTATGTGGGGGCACCAGACTAAGAAACCTAGTGAATGAACAGTTTAGGTTGTGTTCTTGGTTATGTGTTGGCTTTACTTGGGTATTTCTGTGCACCAACACAGATTTTAGTCTTTCTATAGAAAGTAGTAGATCACGGTTTATAGGAGAGGAAATGTGCAGAATGATGATTCAACTTATGATTATGACCAAGATCTGATTTTTTCATAACCCTAATTTTTTTCTGACTGCACTGTCTTAAATCATAACCCTCTACCACACAATCCCATGTTTTACCAACCCAGGGAAAAATCCTTATGAAAACATTGTGGGGAAAGGAGAAAATGCTGGTAACCAGCATTTACTCCTTTTCCCAGTGTTTTTTACCCTATCAGAGACCATTTAAGTTGTTGTCTGCAAATGCTTTCAAGTTGGACAAGTCTACATTTTTGACCCTTGCTAAAGTGTTAAAGAAAATAAATTTGAGTTCTTCTTTTTTCATTCGTCAGTGTATAAAATTCGTAAATATTGTAACAAAAAATATTTATTTACAGGTACATCCAGGTGAAATGGTGGGAGCCCTGGCAGCCCAATCTCTCGGTGAACCCGCCACTCAGATGACCTTAAACACTTTCCACTACGCTGGTGTGTCCGCCAAAAACGTAACACTCGGTGTACCAAGATTGAAGGAAATCATCAACATCTCTAAGAAACCCAAGACACCTTCACTGACAGTGTTTTTGATTGGCCAAGCTTCGAGGGATGCTGAAAAAGCAAAGGTATGGTTGTATGAAAAAAATAATGCTTGAATGATCTTTTCATGTTCTTTTATTCAATGGCTGTTCAAATATGACTTTGCTTCACACTGATGCAGGTGATAGGAAAAAAAAAACTGCTTGTCTCAAACATATTCTAAAAAAACTTATTTGAAGAATACCTTTCAATGAGTTTGACTGGATAATTTTTTGCCAAAGGAGTAAATTTTAGAACCATCCATTTTTAAAGCATGTGCAAATTACAAAATTTTGAAAGGGTAATAAACAATGTTTGAAAAGGAGAGAATGCTGGTTACCAGCTTTTCCTCCTTTTCCCACAATGTTTTTTTTTTATCAAGGAGTCTCTTTCAGGGTTGTTAAAACTTGAGATTGTGTGGTGAAAAGGCAGACAAAAGAATCAAGTTCTCTGTAAAGTAGTGGCTAGTCAAGGTACTTAGATTTTTGTCTTGAGAAGCTTTGATCTTGCAGTGAATGCTCCTGTGAACCTTCAGCTGAGCCCCTGTAGTACAGTTGGTAGCGCACAGGACATGAGAATAGAGGTTTGCTGATTTGATTATCCGGCATGGCAAATTTCTCTCCGAGGATGGATGATGGTCATTGTGACAGGATTCATTCCCCTGTCACAGCTGATCACTGTTTAGATGATAGTTATGTGGGAAAGCAGCCAAAGGCTTGGGAAGAATATTATGTGCAGTACTGGTTAAAAGAAACTCCAGGAAAGCATGATTGGTGCATTGGTGGCTGTGCTATAACTGAAATAATGTTTAAGACGGCATTAAATACAATACAATCAATCAATCTTTTTAACTTTCAGGATGTACTGTGCAGACTTGAACACACAACCCTGAGGAAAGTGACAGCCAATACAGCTATCTATTATGACCCTGACCCCCAGAATACAGTGATATCTGAGGATCAAGAATGGGTGAATGTGTACTACGAAATGCCTGACTTCGACGTTTCAAAGATCTCGGCCTGGTTACTGCGTATAGAACTGGACAGAAAGAGAATGACCGACAAGAAGTTGTCTATGGAACAGATTTCAGAGAAGATTACTGCTGGTAAGAAATCTTCTTTTCTGTACTAATTTTTGTTGAGATTAATTATCAAGTATTTTATGCAAGAAAATTAGTAAATTATGGAAGTCTTGATTCGAAGTCTAAGGGAAAAAACAGGTTTTTACAAAGCAGAAATCCATGGATTATGAAATAAAAACTTTTGCTTTCATGTATACAAACAGTTTGGACCATTGGGACAAAAGGAGGAAGTCTTCAAAACAAGCCTTTTCTCCTCCTCTCAAATCCGTCTGTAAGATGGACAAAGCCCTCTACAAATGGAGATGTGTTGAACCTTTCCCAAATGACAAAATTTTAGACTGGTCCATATTGAAAGCATTTGTAAACTACAAACAGGATTTGGCTCAATGGTTAAAATATGTCTTTCAAAAGGAAGAAAATATGGTGGGAAAAGGTGAAAATACTGATTACTTTCATTTTCTCCTTTTCCCACAATGTTTTCAAAATCCATCTTCCTTTGGGTCGTTAAAACTCGGGATTGTGTGGTAAAGTGTTAAAGTAGTTTATAGCAACATGCATATTCAATATGTCAGCTTTGAACTTAGAAAACTGAAATCAAATGATAATACCAAAGAAAACTTTACTCTTTACCACACAATCCCGACTTTTAACGACCCTGAGAAAGAAGCCTTTTTGGGAAAAGGAGAAAATGCTGGTAACCAGCATTTTCTCCTTTTCCCAAAATGATTTCTACCCTTCTCAAAACAAATTTTAATTTTTGAGTCACACATATTTTGTCGTGTGCAACTGCCTTCAATTTGGACTTGTCTAAAATTTTGTTGTTTGTTAAAGAGTTAAACTAGACCCAATTGTAAGAGAATGAAACAGTGTTTGAAAGTACATAACTTGTCACAGTTGTAGTCACTGGTTGTAACCATTTGGTTAATGTACAAGTAATTGTATGTTACAGGTTTTGGGGACGATCTGAACTGTATTTTCAATGATGACAATGCTGAGAAACTGGTTCTGAGATTGAGAATTATGAATTCCGAGGACAACAAAATGCAAGATGTAAGAGACTTTTTTTTTTATCCTAATTTAATAGGGACAGAAAAGAAGGAATTCAAAGGAAGTTAATATTTTTGTTATGATTTCTCAGTTTTCTGTCACAGAAATAGCAGAAAACGGACAAACAAGTGGTTTTTTGATTGAAGGAGAGGATGATTCTATTGACTGATTTCCCTTGAATGTTTTTGGTAAGGACAACAGTTAGTGTATGATGAAAATTTGTCAGTCACTATAATCTAAATATCGTAACACTGCTGCTTTGCCCTTTGTCACTTAAAACCGATGTTTCCAGGATTCTGTTGAAGAAAGCTGGTTACCAGCATTTCCTCCTTTTTCCACAATGCTTTCAGAAACCTTTTTCCACAGGGCTGTTAAAACATGGCATTGTGTTTTTAAGGGAAAGGTTATCTTTTATTGAATAACAGTTCCAGATTGAAAGCATTTGCAGACAACAATTTCACTGTGGCTCAAATGATGAAACTTGCCTATAATTGAGTAGAAAACATTGTGGGAAATGGAGAAAATGCTGGTTACCAGCATTTTTTCCTTTTCCCACAAGGTTTTCTAAAGGCTACTTCCTCAGGGTTGTTAAAACTCAGGATTGTGTCGTAAAAGGATAAGTTACTAAAGTTTACTTCTTTACAAGGAAGAGGAAGTCGTAGACAAGATGGAGGATGATGTGTTCCTGAGATGTATCGAGTCCAATCTACTCTCTGATATGACCCTGCAGGGCATTGAAGCCATTGCGAAGGTAAGTAGTGCTTTGTCATGCGTCTTTTTTTTGTTTAACCCTTTACCACACAATGATGCCTTTTGACGCCCCTGGGAAAGAAGCCTTTTGAAAACATTGTGGGAAAAGGAGAAAATGCTGGTAACCAGCATTTTCTCCTTTTCCCACAATGTTTTCTACCCTATCAAAGAAAATATTGCACTATTTTAGCCAAATTGAAATTGTCGTCTGCAAATGCTTTCAATTTGGAGAAGACTAAAATTTTGTCGTCTGGTAAAGGGCTATGCAAATTTAAACAGTAAATTTTTTAAATTCATCATAAATGAGCCATGCTGTGGCAAAAGGGGGTCCAATGCACCTCGGTGATGCAATTTACCACGCAACTTTTCACATGATTATGGATCGAATTATAAGGTAGAATGGTCCTTGGATAGGCAGAAAATTTGCAAAAAGTTGAAACCCATGTCAGCCTGTGTGGACTGCTTGCTGGTTAGGTCTAAAACTTTTTGCAGATGCATTATACGCCCTTTTTAAAGCACATGGCTCAAAAGTTTGTATGATATTCCATGGAAAGTTCTTGTGAACCTAACCAAGTAACAAGTGCCTGAATAATTGCACTAAGATTTTTTGCTTTCAAAGGCTGGCCAAGTCTTTACGTGATTCAAACTCAGAACCTGTGGGACCATGCCTACTTAGTATTCTGAAGTTTAAAACCTTATGGTTGGCCGAAACATTCATAAAGAAAATATTCTATTGTCTATCCAGGTATACATGCACTTGCCACACACAGATGACAAGAAGAGAATTTTCATCACTGAGGAAGGCGAGTTTAAAGCTGTGGCTGAATGGATTTTGGAGACAGATGGCACAGCCTTGACTAGAGTGCTCAGTGAGAGAGATGTCGACCCTGTCAGAACAACAACCAATGACATTGTAGAAGTGTTTGCTGTAAGTTTTTCGTTCTGTTTAATAGAGGAATTATCTGTTTACTACACATTTCAGAGTTTTAAAGACCTTGATGGAAGACTTTGAAAACCTTTTGGGAAAAAGAGAAAATGCAGGTATTTTCTACCTTTTCCACTGTTTTCTGCTAAATCAAAGACAAATACCATGTGATTTGGTATCTAAAAATGCTATTAACTTGGATGGGTCTAAACTTTTGCCTTTTGGTGAAGATCTTTACTCCACAGCTCCTGCATAAATTGGGATACTGGACCTTGAAAACACAGATAAAGTGTATAGTTAGTCAGCATGAATAAAACAAACATTGCAGGCAGTGTAAGGAGAAAAAGCTACTACAAAAAGGTTTGGCTTTTGCCACTATTTTTTCAGAAGTAGGCTGCTTGAGGACAAATATAGTCTTCTGCTGTAGGCAATGAAAGTAAAATACATTTGGCAGTTCAGAATTTTCTATATGAATTCAAATCATTGTCAGCTACCTGTCACCTGTAACAGATTTAATTTGGCGTAATTAGGATTGTGATAAAGGTGATAATTTGGCTAGTACTTTTCATAGCAATTCAAATTTTGTGTTAAGTTATTAAAAGTTGTTAAATAAGAATTATACCGAGTGACTATTTTCAAAAAAAAAATCTGTTTTACTCATTGTTTTGTATTTTGTAGACTCTTGGTATTGAAGCTGTGCGTAAGTCTATTGAAAAAGAAATGAACCATGTGATCTCATTTGACGGTTCCTACGTCAACTATAGACATCTGGCTCTGCTTTGTGACGTCATGACGGCCAAAGGTCACTTGATGGCTATCACACGTCACGGCATAAACAGACAGGAGACAGGAGCACTGGCTCGTTGTTCCTTTGAAGAGACTGTAAGTATCAGAAATAAGTTTAACCCTTTACCACACAATCCTGAGTTTTAAGGACCTTGAGGAAGAAGACGTTTGAAAACATTGTGGGCAAAGCAGAAAATACTAGAAACCCTTACTTTTCAAAGAAAAGTACTGATTGTTTTCTCCAGAGCATGGCTCTTAGTAAATGTGGTACAGTACTTGCCTTAAGGAATAATCATTGCTATGGCAAAAGGGGATTTAATGCATATTTCTGATGCATTATACTAGGCAAGCCATCGCATAATTATGGATCCATTTTGTCTTACAACTGGCTGAATCCTGAGGTAAGATGGTCCTTGGACATGCAGAAAATTGACCAGTAGCAAAAAGTTTCGACCTGGGCCAGACTGCGTGGACTGCACAGGCTGGCCTGGGTCGATACTTTTTGCAGATGCATTAAGCCCCGTTTTCACAGAGCGTGGCTCATTTCTAATTTCTGTCTCCTACTTTAGGTTGACATTATTATGGAAGCCGCAGCACATGCAGAGGTTGACCCAATGAAGGGTGTCTCTGAAGCCATCATGCTGGGTCAGCTGGCCAGGATTGGTACCGGTGCATTTGACCTGCTTCTTGATGCTGAAAAATGTAAACATGGTATGGAGATACCTACAAATATTGGAGCTGGAATGATGGGAGGTGGTAAGTCATGTTCACTTTTTTTGTTCAAATACTGTTTAACCCTTTACTACACAATCCCGACTTTTAGCAACCCTGTTGAAGAAGCCTTTTGAAAACATTGTGGGAAAGGGAGAAAATGCTGGTAACCAGCATTTTCTCCTTTTCCCACAATGCTTTCTACTCTTCCAAGACAAATTTCAATTTTTGATTCACATTAAATTTGTCATCTGCAAAAGCTTTCAATTTGGACTAGTCCATAATTTTGTGGTTTGGTAAAGAGTTAAGATACATTGTAACAAATGAATGAGCAGTGCACTGGCAAAAGAGGTGTAATGCAGACAGAAATAGATTGATTGATTGTATGGTGTTTAACACAGTTTTCAACATTATTTCAATTATATCACGGCAGCCAGTGCATCTGTCCATGCTTTTCTGGAGTTTCTGTCTTCCAGTACTCCGCACAATGCTCTTTCCAAGCAACAGGCAGCTTCACATATAACCATTGTTGGAACAATAGTCAGTGAGAGAGGAATGAATCATGTTGCAATGATTATCATCAATCCTTGGAAAGAAATTGGCCATGCAGGGATCGAACCAGCAACTTCTTGTTGTCAAGTCCTGTACCTTATCAACTGAGCTACAGGGACTACATAAACTGTTGCTTTGATATGACCGAAATACTGTTGAAAGGGTGTTAACCCTTACCACACAACCCAAAGTTTTAAAGACCCAGAGGACAGAGGTATTTGAAAAACCTTTTTGGGAAAAAGAAAAACTGCTAGCAACTAGAATTTACTCCTTTTCCCACAATGTTTTTTTTTTTAACCTGTCAAAGATTTGTTTCTTCATATAATCTACAGTTGATTTACTATCTGCTAACCATTTTTATATGGCTATATCTAACAATTTGCCAAGTGGTAGAGTTAACCCTTAAGCTGCTAAGCACGACTCTCTGACCTTTTGCAGATAGTGTAGATCAAGATCAGAGTGCACAGAATGTGAAGTCTGATCTTGGATCTACACTTTCTGATTAGGAGATACTGTTCTCCAAAAAATAAGTTAGAAATAGCATTGTTCAGGATGGTGCTATCATCTTGAAAGTTTTATTTAACTTACTTAACAGGATAAGGGGTTAAAACCCATGCAAACTGTCTAATCTGAAAAATTGTCTGTGCACTAAGTCAGAGTCCTGAAAGCTTTTTTCATATGCAAAAAAAGTCACACAAATTTACATACTTTATTTTCAGTTGGTACAGGTATGTTCTTTGGTACAGCAGGCAGTCCAGCTGCTGGTATGTCCCCACAGATGACACCATGGCAACAAGGAGCCACACCAGGGTATGCAAGCACCTGGTCACCTGGTATTGGAAGTGGTATGACACCAGGGGCTGCAGGTTTCTCTCCATCAGCTGCCAGTGAGAGTGGATACAGCCCAGGTTATAGCCCGGCATGGTCGCCCCAGCCAGGCTCTCCCAGTTCACCATCAAGCCCGTACATACCAAGTCCAAGAGGAGCCATGTCTCCAAGCTACTCTCCGACATCGCCATCGTACATCCCAAGTTCTCCAGCAATGTCTGGAGGAGGCACCCCACAGAGCCCTGGGTACTCTCCTACAAGCCCCTCTTACAGCCCCACTAGCCCAGGGTACTCCCCAACATCCCCCAACTACAGTCCTACATCCCCGTCATACTCTCCTACCAGTCCCTCTTACAGCCCCACAAGTCCTTCATATTCTCCCACAAGCCCCTCCTACTCCCCAACAAGCCCTAGTTATAGCCCCACAAGTCCAAGTTACAGTCCAACATCTCCCTCATACAGCCCCACATCTCCCTCTTACAGCCCCACTAGCCCCAGTTACTCTCCAACAAGCCCATCCTATTCCCCTACTTCACCCAGTTACAGCCCCACATCTCCCTCTTATTCCCCTACTTCTCCCTCTTACTCCCCGACATCCCCTTCATACAGCCCCACAAGTCCAAGTTACTCACCTACAAGCCCCAGTTATTCTCCAACCTCCCCAAGTTATTCTCCATCCTCTCCCAACTATAGCCCCTCATCTCCCTCATACAGCCCTTCTAGTCCTTCGTACAGTCCAACTTCTCCCAGCTACAGCCCTTCAAGTCCTAATTACAGCCCCAGTAGCCCGAGCTACTCCCCAAGCAGCCCCAAGTACAGCCCCCAATCACCATCATATTCCCCAACCAGCCCTTCTTACTCCCCATCCAGCCCCAAATACAGCCCTACATCTCCCAGCTACTCCCCTACTTCACCATCGTACTCTCCCTCATCTCCACAGTACTCCCCCACCTCCCCAACCTACAGTCCAACTTCCCCGGCATACAGCCCAGGATCTATCAGTGACAGGGGCTCCCATAAATACAGCCCCAGCTCTCCTCAGTACAGCCCCACATCGCCAACCTACTCCCCATCTAGTCCACAGTACTCCCCAGCCAGCCCCTCATACTCCCCATCAAGTCCCCAATACTCCCCAGCCTCTCCCTCGTACAGCCCCTCAAGTCCACAGTACTCTCCGTCATCCCCTGCTTACACCCCTACCACGCCCAAATATTCACCGACTAGTCCGACATACAGTGCAGCAGATGATGATAGTGACATTGATTAGTGTGATAAAAGCACAGAATCTGCTGTGGAAAACGCTCTACATGTTACATGTGTTACAGGTCAGGGTCTGCACTTACGTTGCGTATAGTGATCTGCAGAACTGTGTACAGTTTTCATTTGATAGGAAAAAAATGTGAAAGTGCTTAAGAAACATGTATATAAATCAAGATACGTGTAAATACATAATTTGGTATATTTTTGGTATTTTTGTTTAACCCTTTACCACACAATCCCAATGTTTATCGACCTTGGCTTGTGGACGAAGGCTTTTGAAGGCATTGTGGGAAAAGGAGAAAATGCTGGTAACCAGCATTTTCTCCTTTTGTCACAATGCTTTCTACTCTTTCATTGACAACTTCCATCATTCGAGCCACAGTTAATTTGTGGTCAGGGTGTTCTTTCAGTTTGGACCAGTGAAAAAAGGGTTTAGGGTGTTTTAGCTCTGTATCAGGTGACAACATTTCAGACTTGAATCTGACCACTTTGGCAGATGGCGATGTAAATGGGACTGAAATAATAGGAATTATCCTTGAAAGGGTAGAAAACATTGTGGAAAAAGGAGAAAATGTTGGTTACCAGCATTTTCTCCTTTTCCCACAATGTTTTTAGACGCTATTTATTTGGGTTTTACAGACATTGAATTGCTCAATGAAGGGTCAAGAAATGTTTGTCAGGAATAAGATACATGTTCATGCATAATTATAATTTTGTATATTTTGAAATCATTTGGTTTGAACGTTTCTAAAAAATACGGAAAAAAAACAGGAAGCTAAAAATAATTATGTACTTTCGTTTACTCTCATTTGAAACTTTTTCTTTTTTTGGTGAACTTACGTTTCATGTGGAAGTGTTTTCGTAAAATAAGTGAGCAGTGCTCTGGTAAAAAGGGGTTTTAATGCATCTCTGTGATGCATTAAACAAGGCAAATCGTCATATAATTATTGCGCCATAAAGTCCGTTTCCTTCAACAACCGACATCATCAAGAGGTAGAATGGTCCTTGGGCATGCAGAAAATTTTACAGTAGCAAAAAGTATTGGCCTAGGCTGACCTTTGTTGATTCCTTTTTGCAAATGCATTTAACTGCCATTTCACAGAGCATAGCTCAATTATGCGTTTGTGAAATGATTTATGGGTGCTGTACATTTTTATCAGAAGCCATTATTTTGTTGAACGAGGATAGTGAATAAGGAATTTTTTTGTTTTGATGGTTCATTCAAGTTGCATATTATTTGGTACTGTTAGTATATAAGGTATACTTTTTGTGTAGTGTGTATAAACTGTATATATATTTTGTATATAGTGCATATTTGCTTTGCCATCAAGAAAATGTAAATATTTTGCATGATTGATGTTCGATGTTTGTTATCATATGATCATGATAAAAAGTTATTTTTACAATAATTTCGTCATTTTTCTTGTTAGCATCATGAGATCATTTTGTCACATTTCATCTCGGAGACCATTTTGTCACATTTCATCTCAAAGATGGAGATAAGTAAATTTTTCATTGTCACAAGTTCATTTTTCATTTCTATTTAACTCTTTACCACGCAATTCCGAGTTTTTAATACCCCCAAGGAAAAGGACTTCTGAAAACATTGTAGGAAAAGGAGAAAATGCTGGTAACCAGCATTTTCTCCTTTTCCTACAATTTTTTTTTTACCCTTGCAAAGAAAATTTTCTTTATTTCTGTAACAATTTGTCGTCTGCAGATGCTTTCAAATTTAGACCAGTCTAAAATTTTGTCATTTGGTAAAGAATTAACCCTTTCCCAAACGACAAATTTTGGACTGGTCCAAATTCAAAGAGTTTGCAGACGACAATTTTAAATTTGATGAAAATGACAGAAAGGTCTCAAAAAGGGTAGAAAACACTGTGGAAAAAGGAGAAATTGCTCGTTACGAGCAATTTCTCCTTTTCCCACAGTGTTTTCAAAAGACTTGTACTGCAGACACGTGAAAACCAGGGCTTGTTTGGGAAAGGGATAATGCATGTATGCCAAACCATTTTCATCATGTTCATTTCAGTGTTCATATTATGGGCAAGATTTCACTTGACTGTGCAATACAAACCGTGTTTGTTTATCAGCTGTTATTAAACCTTTCCCACAAGATCTTGGGGGGGAAAAAACCTTTTAGAAAACATTGTGGAAAAAGGAGAAAATACTGGTAACCTACCCTTTCCAACGCTTATCCATTCATCTATTGTAATGTGACATGTGGAAATGCTTTTAATTGGAACAAGTCTGAATTTTGTTATCTGTAAAGAGTTGACAGGAAGAGAAGTTTATTTTCAGTGTCCATGTTTAGTTTTCATTTCCATTTAATGGCTTTATGCGAAAGCAGTTTTTATTATGTCCATTTCATTGACCAGTTGAAATCAAGATTTCATATTCAGTTTTTAGCACGGCTGTTTTCCAAGAAAATGCTGAGGTATTGTAGCTCTGGCGTTGTTGTTGTTTGCGTTGTTGTGCGAAAACTTTGACATTTTATAATATCTCTGTTATTACTGAAGATAATTGCTTCAAACGTGGACAGGGTGTTAATTTTCAAAAGGGGAACCTATACAACAAGGGCAGGTAACTATCAAAGTACTTTCGACAGGAGTTGTGCTCCTTTCTCGAATGCCCGCCCTTGTAGCTCAGTGGTGAGCGTATCTGATTCGCGACCAGGTGGTTGCGAGTTCGATACCCGGTTGAGGCAAACTTTCTTTCCGGCGAATTTTCGCCTCTCACCTCTGATGCATGTGAGAAAAGTAGTCAGTGGCTTTGGGAAGAGAGTTGTGTCAGTACTGGTGTGAGAAAGCCAGGAAACACATGGGTGTGTCACTGACCGCCATGATATGACCTAAGTTGTTAAAATGGCGTTAAAACTCCAATACAAACAAACCTTTCTCGAATGAGGATTTTCACTGAAAATCAAGCATGCGCAGTCGAGCGTCGGCACCCTCATGCGATGCTCTTGTTACAACACAAGCCACGTCATCATGTTCATTTCATCGACTATATCATGGGGTTTCACTTTCTTACACTGCAAGCCATATTTATCAGTTTCTGTTAACTTTACCAAACGACAAAATTTCGGACTGAACAAAATTGAAAGCATTTACAGACGACAAATTAAATGTAGCTTAAATGATGATTTCGGTCTTTCATAGGGTAGACAACATTGTGGGAAAAGGAGAAAATGCTGGTTACCAGCATTTTCTCCTTTTCCCACAGTGTTTTCAAAAGCCTTCTCTTTCAGGGTCGTTAAAACTCGGGATTGTGTGGTAAAGAGTTTTTAAATATCAGTCAAACAAGCTCTTGATCATGAACATATACAGAAATGTAGAGAAAGGAGACGGGGGAGAATGATGTGTTTTGTAACCTATGATAGCCATGTATAGCATTGTAAGTTTAAAGTTATTATATAAACACGTTTATGTATTAACCCTTTCCCAAACAAGCCCTGGTTTTCACGTGTCTGCAGTACAAGTCTTTTGAAAACACTGCGGAAAAAGGAGAAATTGCTCGTAACGAGCAATTTCTCCTTTTCCCACAGTGTTTTCTACCCTTTTGGAGAACTGTCTGTCATTTTTATCAAATTTAAAATTGTCGTCTGCAAACTCTTTCAATTTGGACCAGTCTAAAATTTATCGTTTGGGAAACGGGTTAGCCCATATCCTGCTAAGTAGGTTAAGCCTTTATCACACTATTCCGACTTTTAACGATCCTGAGAAAGAGGCCTTTTGAAAACATTGTGGGAAAAGGAGAAAATGCTGGTAACCAGCATTTTCTCCTTTTTCCCACAATGTTTTCTATACTGGCCTAAACAGATTTCAAATTTTGGGTCACATTTATTTTGTCGTCTGCAAATGCTTTCAATTTGGACTACTCTAAAATTTTGTCGTTAGGTGAAGAGTTAATGTAACTTTGAAGGCGATAGTTAAAACCCGTTTAACATAAGAAACTTATTTTTTGGGAGAAAAATATCTCATTATCGGACATCTCATTATTGGTCCAAGATCAGACTTCACCTTGTGTGCAATCTGATCTTGATCTGCACTCTCCGCAAAAGATCAGTGAGTTGGGCTTAGCAACTTAAGGGTTAAATACTGACTTAATATTTAAAAAAAAAAATTCGTAAGCCAAATGTGGACTAAAATTATCTACAGATAAACGTAGGTTATTTCAACTTGTCCGAATTTGAATAGATCGGTCGATATAAAGTTTGTTGCAGCAACTGTCATGTTTTAGGAGCCCTGTGTCGAAATTATTGGATATATAACCCATGGGTGCGTTTTACCACAGGCCACTGAAGTTTCAATAGTCCATCACGGAACACAAAAATGTTCACTGCTCGGACACCGTTACTGAAAATAGCACACTGTCGCATCGCCGCTATACCTCATATACTAACACAAACTGTATGTAATTGGCCATGGTCAAAATTAGAAATGATGGACAAAGGTAGGTTTGCAATGCAATTTTGATAAGAGGAGTAGTTATTACACCAATGAATTGTGTAAGATTATCGAAAAAAAGCATTCAGGTTGCTTTCGAAACAGAAGGTCATGACCTTTCCTTCGTTCTTTCATTGTTTTTGACCCCAAATGCGGAATTGAGGGGTCATGGAGTTAGTGACTAACTTTAGCTGTAAAAACAATGGTGGGCTAATGACATGAAAGATTGCGAAAAAACAGCGTGGTAACGTGCTACTTTTAATGTTATCCCCAAATTATGTATAGTTTTGAGTTTCAATTTAGCTTGGCATTTTCAGGCTAGTTTCCTGGGTTTGCATTTTGTGAATTTTGGAATATAGGCTAAAATGACATATTTTGTCAATTTTTTTTCGACCATGCCACTTGCCTGTATTTCGTTATTTCACAAGTTTAACATGATTTCTTGATGAAATCTAAAGAAAAGGGGTTATGCTGTTGCATTGAAGTGCTCTTTATTATTTCAGGCCTATTCTATAGACGTTTTGTCGAAGAAGTTCTGTTTGGCGTGTTGACAATCGACACACGTTTAGCCGAAAACCGTATTCAGGCGCCATAGAGGCGATTCGCAAATGTGCTTTATTAGTAACGGTGTCGGATGATCGAGCGATGAAAATTTTGGTGTTTCGTGATAAGACTAATGGAACTTCAAAGGCCTGTGGTTTTATCAGTGGCCGTATGCTCATTTATGAAGACATTCTTGGAAACATTGTGCAAAAAGGAGAAAATGCTGGTAACCAGCATTTTCTCCATTTCAGCATTTTCTCATTTTCTTACAATGTTTTCTACCATATCAAAGAATTATTCCATCTGTGGTTTTAACAACGGTCGTATCCTCATTTTCGTTGTACAATTATCAATCGGCTGGTTTTATCATGGGCACATCAACAATTATCCATCGCATGTGTAAAGAAACGCAACATCAGAAATGATCGTATGATTTTTGTTTATCTTGCGACATCTTTAGTAAAGCAGACAATACATTTTCCTACGATAAGCGAGTTTTACCGTGCGGTAATCGGAGAAAAAAATAATGCTGAAATATTTTCAATAGTGCACGACCATTGATAATAATGCATCCTTGGAGTTTGGGGTTCGATTCCGACCTAGAGCGCGGGGGTTTCTCAATGTGGCAGAGCCGTGGCCTGGCACAAGTGAAACCCAGAAAAGATGGGAGGCCTAGTGCTATATATGGTGATTTACTATTTTTTTCTTTTTCTGAAACTTGAACGTCTATGATTTGAACGTCTATGATGATCATTTTGCTGAAATCTGATTGTAGGTGTTGATTTGAAAATAAAACGGTAAAACACAGGACTGTGCATTTCATTGTTTCTTCTACCTCTAAAACTTTACCAGAATATCCCGTGGGTTGAAGAACCGTAGGACATAAGCTTTTGAAAACATTGTGGGAAAAGAACCAGCATTTTCTCCTTTTCTCAATGTTTTTTTTTTCTCTTCCAAAGACAAATCCCATCATTTGAGCCTCATTCTATTTTTCTTCTGCAAATACTTTCAGTTAGGACAAGTCTGAAATTTTCTGTCTAGCAAGAGTTAAATCCCTGCCAAACGAATTTCATACAGTGTATACCAAGAGGTGAGGCCGGTAGCTCAGTCGATAACGTACAGGGCTTGAAGCGCGGGGTCTTTGGTTCGAATTCCTAGCTCGGCCAAATTTCTGTACGACGATTGACGATAGTCATTGTGGCGGGATTCATTCCTCTCTCACCGCTGTTCATTGTCCCGACGATGGTTATGTGGGAAAGCAGCCAGTGGCTTCGGAAGACTATTGTGCGGGTTACTGTTAATAGAACTTGCAATAGAGCATGGGTAGGTGCCTCTGCGATATAACTGAAATAATTTTTAAACACGGCGTTAGAAACCATACAAACAAACAACCAGACTTGGTCAATCACACCCCTGACATTGTAATGAGGGAAAGCAGCCGGTAGCCTTGAAAAAATGTTGGCGAAGTGTTGGTTGATTGATGTTTTGGTGTTTAACGCCCCTTTCTTTTTTTTTCCAGTTACATCGCGGCGGTCAATGCACCTATCCATGCTTTCTTTGAGTTTCTTTTGCGGGTACTTCGCACAATATCGTCGAAACAATGATCAACAGTGAGACAGGAATTAATCCTCCGGCAATGACAATCATCAATCCTAGGAAACAAAATTGGCCAAGCCGTGGATTTGAACCAGCGACCCCTTGTTCTCAAATCCTGTACGCTACCGACTGCACTACCGACTACGCTACCGACTGCGCTACCGGCTGCGCTACCGACTGCACTACCGACTACGCTACCGACTGCACTACCGACTACGCTACTGACTGCACTACCGACTGCGCTACCGGCTACGCTACCGGCTGCGCTACCGACTGCACTACCGGCTGCGCTACCGACTACGCTACCGACTGCGCTATCGACTGCGCTACCGACTACGCTACCGAATGCGCTACCGAATGCGCTACCGACTGCACTACCAACTGGACTACCGACTGGACTACCGACTGCGCTACCGACTGCGCTAACGACTGCGCTACCGACTGCGCTACCGACTGCACTACCGACTGCGCTACCGACTACGCTACTGACTGCGCTACCGGGGCTCGGCGAAAAGGGAGGACATGCTGCTAGCCAGCGTTTTCTCCTTTTCATTCAATGTTTCCTACCCTTCCGAAAACAAATTACTCAGTCATATCTATTTTGTCGTCTGCAAACGCTTCCATTTAAGAACGGCCTGAAATGTCACTGAGTAGTAAAGAGATTTAAGTATCCAATTTATTGAACATTATCGTTTTATTCTAGGGATCGTATGTACAATTTCACTATGTACGATCCATGTTTCTTCCCAACTAAACGACTGTTGTATATGCTTTATTTTTTTTTCCTGGCCACATGTTTGTATTTATTGTCCTCGTGTTTTCCTATACTGGAACTGAGAGAGTAAAAGACTTTTGTATTTGTATTTGGCAAAACGACTCAATTCAGCTGCTTAACCCTCTCGGCCATTACAGCTGTTGTTTTGGTAAAAGAAACTACAGATCTGCTTTGAAAAGGTGCCCTTGCCATCATACTGTGACTGAAATAATGTAGAAAGTGGCCTTAAAACACCAGAACAATTGAACCAACAAACAATACGAGCCAGCTTTAATGACGAGAGTCGAATCAAAGATAACGCATGACTTATCTATGATTGAAATAATAAGCATCTTGACGAGGTAATAAATAACAGATGGTCCAGACACGGGGCTTCGTTATCTCGTTTACCTTTTACCGAACAGTCCCGAGTTTTAATGACCCTGAGATAGAAGCCTTTTGAAAACATTGTGGGAAAAGGAGAAAATGCTGGTAACCAGCATTTTCTCCTTTTCCCACAATGTTTTCTACTCTATCAAAGAATGGTTGCATCATTTGAGCCAAGTTTAAATTGTCGTCGGCAAATGCTTTCAATTTAGACAACCTTAATAGTTTTTCCGTCGGGTACAGAGTTAAACCTTATAGGTAATGTCAAAAGCACGGACTCCTCCAAATCGAAGGCTTTTGCAGACGACAATTCAAAATGTGCCCCAAGTGGTTTGATTTTTAAATAGGATAGAAAACATTGTGGGAAAAGGGAAAAATGCTGATGATCATTTTTGGCAGTGTTGGATAAAAGCCTTCTTCAGGATAATAGATTTACGGGTATCTTTCTCTTTTTTGAGGGGGAGGGGGGAATTAAGTCATAATTCATAATTTCATAAGAAGTGTTTATCAAAGTTTTGTGCAAATCTTCATAAAAAAGTACACAGACCTAATTTCGTCTGATAGACTTCTTACAAGTACAGGTATGCGGGCGATATTGCGTGTTGACCCCTTTTTCACGCCAAACGCGACCATGTATGTATGTATGTTCGCGGAGAGTGTAGAACAAGATCAGACTGCACGTATGTGCAGTCTGATCTTGCTCTACACTCTACGCTTCTCAGTAAAAAAGGTTTCGGTGATATAATTCCAGTTTGATAACACAAATGAGCTGAATAAATGCTCGTATATACCAACCATTCATATTATAATGTTCTTAATCTGATTCTGGAGAATTGTCTAAATTTCAAAGAACCGCAGTGTCTGACTGGCTAAACTAAATGAGCTATGCTCTGGGAAAAGAGGGATTGATGCATTTCTGTGATGCACTATACAAAACAAGTTGTCACATAATTATGGATCCATAAAATCCATTTTGTATAACAACCAACTGAATCCTGGGGCAGAATTGTCTTTGAGCATTTAGAAGATTGATCTATGGCAAAAAGTTTCCACGCAGGTCAGCCTGGGTTAAACCGAATAGCTCAGCCAATCAGATATTTGTTTTACTCTCTAAATCTAGAATAAGACTGGAATGCAATTTAGAATAGTTAATTAACCCTTTCCCAAACAAGCCCTGGTTTTCACGTGTCTGCAGTACAAGTCTTTTGAAAACACTGTGGGAAAAGGAGAAATTGCTCGTAACGAGCAATTTCTCCTTTTCCCACAGTGTTTTCTACCCTTTTGGATAAATTTCTGCCATTTTCATCAAATTTATAAAATTGTAGTCTACAAACTCTTTCAGTTTAGACCAGTCCAAAATCTGTCGTTTGGGAAAGGGTTAACGAATACATATCCCGTCTTTTTTGTAGAAGGCAAGAATGTGAAAACGGCGGACTAAGGGTTTAACGTCAGACAGTTATAATTAAGAACATTATCTTCGCAGTAATTGCCCCGGTAAGTGACATATGTGTAATGATCTATATATGTGTGTGTTCCTGGGAATGAATATGCCAAAGAACTCTTTAAGCCGTGTCACGAGAAAATTTGTTGTCAATTTCTCATGGCATAGATGTAGCAACTAAGGAGAGAGAGAGAGAGATAGAGAGAGAGAGAGATGCTCTTTGAAGGGGTCGGGGGTAGAGGGTAGTATTTTTATACAATCTTGTCTTCAAAGAAAATGTTGAGATTTTTGTTGGAATTACACACATGTGTATTTCCACTTTTCAATGTTTTTCATGTAACCTCTAATAATAATAATAATAAAATCTTTATTTTGTGAAGGTTAAAATATTAAGACATATTTCAAGTCTTTTTTACAATGTTGCCTTCAAAATGAGTGGAATAATAATAATAATGGTAGTAATAATATCAAAAATAAATGGTGATATTGATGACTGATACTTATGATTGTGGTGTTTGAAAATGAAGATGAATAAATGGCAAAATAATGATGGAATCTCAAATCTACGAACAGACACACGTTTCTATACTGTGCAATATTTTGTTAAGTTGTAAGATTTCCTAACTAGAATGAGGATTGTAAGTTTAATAAATGTTGTTTGAACTGTTTTTTTTTTTAAAGATAGATAATGATTTCGCATCATCTCTGATCTGTATTAAATCCAGTGAAGATAGCTGAACAGTAATATACCTACGTCGCACAGTTCTCTGTCTGTTTGTCTGTCTGTCTGTCTGTCTGTCTCTCTCTCTCTCTGTTTCTTTCTTTCTCTCTCTCTCTCGGTCTTTTCCCCATCTCTCTCCCTTTTTTCTTCTCTCTCTCTCACTTACTCTGTCGAATTCTTTCTAGATCTCTATCTGTGGCTATCTCTGTCTGTCTTTGTCTCTGCCTTTCTCTCTCTCTCTCTCTCATCTTTTCACCCATGCTCTCATTTCTTTTCTATCAGTCGCTCCCTCTCCTTTCAAGAGCCATTCGCCCATCAATAGATGTCGTTTCGGAAAAACAAGTTTTCTCTCGATGCAGACAGGTTTTCTTTCCATGAGGACAGATTTTTCCACACATCATACACAGTGCGAGAGCATACATGTAGACCCACAGTACAGTATAGAACTGCATTCCACAGGGCTTAGCTCAAGATTCCATCATTCACCAAGTTTACACAGCACCGATCTTAACCCGTATCCCTTATCCTGCTGAATAAAGGGGACGAAACGTTCAAGCCGGTGGTAAAAACCCAGAGTTTGGTATTTCAAATTTATTTTTGGGGGAAAGATATGTCTCCTTGTCGGACAGTGTAGATCCAAGATCAGACTGCACGTTTTGTGCAGTCTGATCTTGATCTACACTGTTCCGCAAAAGGTACTTGAGTCGTGCTTGGCAGCCTAAGGGTTAAAGTACCTTTCAAAACCATAGTTGCTTTTGTGACCAGTGTAGATCAAGATCAGACTGCACAGAACGTGCAGTCTGATCTTGGATCTACACTGTCCGCTTTGCCCAGAAATTTCAAGCAAAACATGCCTTAATATTTCATTGATTTGGGTCTAATTGCAAGATTCAAAAGTTTGATGTCTCTCTGGTTTATCCAGCGCCCCAAGGGTTAACCCTTTACCAAACAATCCCGAGTTTTAACGACCCTGATTAGGAAACTTCTGCAAACCGTTGTGAGAAAAGGAGAGAATTCTGGTATACCAGTATTTTCTCCTATTCCCTGGTGACCAGAATTTTCTTTGTTTCTCCTGCAATGTTTTTAACCCGTTTAAAGAAAAACTGTTATTTTAGACACAGTAAATTTGTCGTTTACAAATGAGCTACGCTCTGACAAAAGGCGGTTAAATGCATCTCCGTGAGACATGATACCAAGATATCGGATAATTATTGTGGATCCATAATAGCCACTTTTTTCAACAACCGACTTAACTCTTTCCCAAACGACAAATTTTGGACTGGTCCAAATTGAAAGTTTGCAGACGACAATTTTAAATTTGATGAAAATGGCAGAAAGGTCTCAAAAAGGGTAGAAAACACTGTGGGAAAAGGAGAAATTGCTAGTTACGAGCAATTTCTCCTTTTCCCACAGTGTTTTCAAAAGACTTGTACTGCAGACACGTGAAAACCTGGGCTTGTTTGGGAAAGAGTTAATCACCGAGATCGGCTGGTCCTTGGATAAACATAAGATCGACCAATAGCGAAAAGTTTCGGTCCAGGGTCGATACTTTTCGCAGATGCATTGAGCCCCTTTTCACAGATGCATTAAGCCCCTTTTTTATCAGAGCATGGCTCAAATCTTTTCATTTCGGACGAGTCTAAAATTTAGATGTGTTGATAAGGGTTTAGACATTACCACCTAAAACAAAATCTGCTGCAGACTGCAAGAGTTTTCTTAGAATCAGAGAACAATGCTTAATGATAAACAGGGTATTTACATGTATGTTGGTATGCTGGGGTAGGCTATATCGTCATTGCCAGCCTAAAATACCTACAGATTTTCTGTCTAACCCTTATCATGTTCATAAATGGACGATCAAAGATGTGCCGGCTGATCTTTGTCTACTCTCACCGCTTCTTTACTCTTGTTGACTGACGTCGGATTTAAGTTTATAAAACAAACAGACAATAACAAAAAAAAATATCAGAGATTGATTTTCTTGATGGTAACAGATTCGGTATACCTATAAAACGTGTTAACCTTTTACCAAACGACAAAACAATTAGATTAGTCTGAATTCAAAACATTTGCCGATGACTAATCAAATGTGGCTCAAATGATGGAATTCGTCTTTGAATGAATGAATGTTGTTTTATGGCGCATCGACAGCTTTGGTCATTTAGCACGCATATCTGTGTTAAAAGATAATAAAAGTGAAATTGTTTAAACTGAAAAAGTTTGAATACAATAATAATGATATAAGAGTTGAATTAAGAAGTATTATGTGTGACTTTAAATGATGAAAGGTTATGTGTAACTTTTAATTTGAAAGAAAAAACATGGTGGGAACAGGAGAAAATGCCGGTTACCAGTATTTTCTCTTTTTCCCACAATGTTTTCAAAAGGCCCCTTCTTCGGGGTCGTTAAAACATTGGATTGTATTTACTATGTTAAAAACTAAATTACTTTTCTTAAAAAAAATTCTAGAATACCTTGTGTAAAAAGGAGAAAATGCTGGTTAGCAGCATTTTCTCCTTTTCCCACAATGTTTTCATAAAAAGCCTTCCCACCCCCACGGATCTTAAAAAAAAAAACCAGGATTGTTAGGTAAAAGGTTACGATAAGAATCTGCTTCTACCATCTTCCATAGATGTAACCTATTAGCGCTCACTGCTGTTTGTAATTATCACTCGACCTTGCATATCGTATATTTTGCGTCCTATCTGATACGCATTTCAACCCCCTTTCATTCTTTTTGTTCTGTTTCAGATCAAATTTTGTCTATTGTCTTCCCTTTAACTCTTTACCAGACGACAAAGTTTTGGACTGGTCCAAATTGAAAGCATTTGCAGACGACAATTTCACTGTGGCTCAAATGGTGCAACTTTCCTTTGATAGGGTAGAAAACATTGCGGTAAAAGGAGAAAATGCTGGTGACCAGCATTTTCTCCTTTTCCCACAATGTTTTCAAAAGGCTTCTTTCCCAGGGGCGTCAAAAGGCGGCATTGTGCAGTAAAGGGTTAACCGTTTTCCTAACAATCCCTAGTTTTAACGATCCTGAGAATGAAGGCTTTTGAAAACATTGTGGGAAAAGGAGAAAATTCTGACAACCGACATTTTTTTTTTCTCTCTCTCTTTTATTGCCATGCTTTCTGTCCTTTTCTAAGAACCTTTCACAAAACAATCCCGACTTTTAAAGACCCCGAGAACGATGGCTTTTGAAAACATTGTGGGAAAAGGAGAAAATGTTGGTAACCAGCATTTTCTCCTTTTCCCACAACGTTTTCTGTCCTTTTCTAAGAACCGTTTCCCAAACATTCACGAGTTTTAACGACCCTGAGGAAGACGGCTTTTGAAAACATTGTGGGAAAAGGAGAAAATGCTGGTAACCAGCATTTTCTCCCTTTTCTCACAATGTTTGCAACCTGTTCAGTGAAGAATCCAACCATTTGAACAGTATTTAAACCTTTGTCTGCTAAGCGCGACTCACTGACCTTTTGCGGACAGTGTAGATCAAGATCTTGGATCTACACTCTCCGACAAGGAGATATTTTTCTGCAAGAAATAAGTTTTAAAAAGCATCATTTGGGATTTTTACAATTGGCTTGAAAGTTTTGTTTATCTTGTATAGCAGCCTAGGGGTTAACACTTAAGCTGCTGAATAAATGAAACGCAAATTTCTACTCAAGACTAAAAACCCAAACATTGCGGTTTCAAAGTTGATTTCACCGGAAAGAAAATACCGTATCGGACAGTGTAGATCCAAGATCAGACTGCACGTTCTGTGCAGTCTGATCTTGATCTACACTGTACGCAAATGGTCAGTGGGTCGCGATTAGCAGCCTAAGGGTTAATATGTCGACTGTAAAGGCTTCAAGTTAGGTCTAAAATTTTGTAGAGTTAAAATGCAGCATTAAATGAAAATTTCCACCCAACAGTATGCGATTTTCAAGTTACTCTTGATGAAACAATCGCACTGTGTTGGATAGTGTACAATAAAGGCCAGACAGCATGTTTGGTGCAGAGTTGAATTATGTATTAAGAAATTATATTGGGAGATGGAGAGAGAGAGACAGACAGGCAGTCAAACGGACAGACAATCAAACAGGCAGACAGTCAAACAGACAGACACATAGTCAAACAGACAGACACACAATCAAACAGACAGGCAGACAATCAAACAGACAGACAGAGGGGCAGTCAAAAGTAGCCAGACGGTCAAACAGACAGGCAGACAATCAAACAGACAGACAGACAGGCAGTCGAACAGACAGACACACAATCAAACAGACAGACAATCGAACAGACAGACACACAGTCAAACAGACAGACACACAATCAAACAGACAGACAATCAAACAGACAGACACACAATCAAACAGACAGACACACAATCAAACAGACAGACAATCAAACAGACAGACACACAATCAAACAGACAGACACACAATCAAACAGACAGACAGACAGGCAGTCAAACAGAAGCCAGACGGTCAAACAGACAGGCAGACAATCAAACAGACAGACAGACAGGCAGTCAAAAGTAGACAGACGGTCAAACAGACAGGCAGACAATCAAACAGACAGACAGACAGGCAGTCAAAAGTAGACAGACGGTCAAACAGACAGGCAGACAATCAAACAGACAGACAGACAGGCAGTCAAACAGAAGACAGACGGTCAAACAAACAAACAGAAGACAGACAATCAAACAAACAGACAGACAGACAGGTGATTGTTGGCTCTTTAGGGGTTATTCCGATCCCAGACTTTTGGTCTGGAAACACACTGATTTTTGATTTAGAAAAGGAAGGAGCGAATGACTGTAAACAGGCTTCTTTTCTTGCAAAGTTTATAATATATTTTAGCCATGCTACGGCAAAAGGGGGCTTAATGCATCTCCGTGATGCATGATACCAAGCAAAGCATCACATAATTATGGATCCATAATAGCCACTTTTTTTAAACAACCGACTTAATCATGAGGTAGACTGGTCCATGGACATACAGAAAATTCACCAACAGCGAAAAGTTTCGACCCAGGTCAGCCTGCGCGGACTGCGCAGGCTGACCTGAGTCGATACTTTTTGCAAGATGCATTAAGCCTCATTTTCAAAGAGCATTGTTCATTTTAATAAGACGTAATTCTTTCTCAGTGGAGATTTTTTTTTTTGTTATTTGTACAAGTTATGGGTAGGCCTGTGTGCCCGATTAGCCTATGAGGTAACGGGTAAGCCATGTTTTCAAGATTATGTCATAAGAAGGAAATAAAGTTCACGACTAGGTTTGACTTCAAGTTACAAGATGTATAGATGAAATTTTATGTCTTGTTCAGAATTCCAAACTTATACCCTCTTATGTTTTTTGAGAGCTTGATAGCATCTCGTGCATCAGCCGGTTGAACGGGTTCGTTATCAGCAAAATAAACTATTACTTAAAGATACATCCTTACAGCTAAAGAGAAAAAAAAAATAAATGCTGTTTAAATTTGACAGACTGTAAAATGGTTCAGAATTAAGTCAGCTGTGTAAACATAAATAAATTACTGATATATATGGTGTAAGGGGTAGATACAATAATCGGAAGTCTTTGATTTAAAACCGGAACGTCACATCAGTGATTTCTTTGATGGCCTCCAGAAAATGAAAAACATTTCTAGCGGTCGTCATACTATGCAACCTTGCAACAGTCAGGGACAACATTTGGCATGAAGATACAAGAATGGTTATACTTTCATAAAACAAAGGTGAAATAGGTTATAAACTCGCTAAAAACGAGTATAGATGTATCTATAACCCACTACCACACAAGCCTAAGTTTTGACGACCCTGAAAAAGATGGCTTTTGAAAACATTGTGGGAAAAAGAGAAAATGCTGGTAACCAGCATTTTCTCTTTTTGCCACGATGTTTTCCATCCAATCGAAGACAGAAATCATCCTATGAGCTTCATTTATTTTGTCGTATGCAAATGTTTTCAATTTGGTCGAGTCCAAAATTTTGTCATTTGGTAAAGTGTTATACAACATAGAAACTTGTGTCAAGTACTATTTCTTTGTCCTACTCGGGTTCTTATTGTCGAAATTCTGCGATAAGAAATGTCTGAAAAATATGTTAGGCAACTGGCGGTCACGACCGACTTTTCTCGATCTCGACTTCGTCGATTTTTGTACGGAATTTGCCGAGAGAATTCGGTTATGACGGCCGCGTGGGAAGGCGAAGAGTTCGGAATTCGCTGATTTTATCTAGGATGCAGGTCTACACATTTTTAAAAATCAAAATCAAGACCTGCTAGAACTCGATCTGGTGTATGCTGTAGTAGAAAGTTAGATAGTTAAATAAAATAGACAGACAGTCTTGCTGTTGCAAACAGGCATAAAAGATTCAATTTGAAAGCATGTGCAGGCGACAAAACAAATATAGCTCAAAGGGGGATGTCTGTCTTTGATGGGGCAGAAAACAGTCTGAATAAAGGAGAAAATACTGGTAAATAGTGTTTCCTCCCTTTCCCACAATGTTTTCAAAAAAATCTTCCTTTTCATGGTCTCATGGTGGTTTAAACTTGGATTAGTGTGGTAAATGGCTAAATTATACTATTGTAAACGAAAATCTTATTTTCAAACAAAGCAAGATCTTGTATGCCGCCGATTCCTCAGCTTGGATAGGTGAGCAAACTGTCCACACTGTCCCAAGTTTTAACGATCCTGAGCAGAAAGGCTTTTGAAAACATTGTGAGAAAAGGAGAAAGTGTTGGTAACCAGTATTACTTTTTCGCACAATGTTTTCTACCCTATCAAACACAGTAATCATCATTTTACCAATCTTTAATTTTTCGTCTGCAAATGCTTTTCATTTTCACCACTTCCCACAGTGTTTACAAAAGCCTTTTTTTTCTCAAGGTAGTTAAAACTCGGGATTGTAAAGTAGAGGCTCAAGTGAAAACGCAAATTTTGTTAAACTGTAACAGCTACATGTTTGTATGCCGCCAATACCTCACCTTGGGACAGGTTGTAAACACGAAAAAATACAGAATATAGAACAAATAAACATGTCTATCTGCCTACACTCTCCAGCTACATTTACGTCGAGATTCTGTTTGATTTGCGGGGGTGAACAGCAGTACGATACCAAAACATCGCAGCTGTTGGAAATTTCTGGGTCGCGGGGGCGGGGGGGGGGGGGGGGGGGGCGTTTTGTCAGTTGATCTTTGACCTTTTACTGATCAGTACCGTGTTTTCACTGACCCCTAGGCAGAAGTGTTTTGAAAACATTGTGGGAAATGGTGAAAATGCTGGTAACCAGCATTTTCTCCAATTCCCACAATGTTTTTTATTCCTTTCGGAAGACAATTCTTATTCATTTGCGGGTGTGAACAGCACTGTGATAGTAAAACATTGCAACTGTTGGAAATGTCTGGGTTGTGGGGAAAAACCATTTTGTCAGTTGATCTTTGACCGTTTACTAATCAGTACCGTGTTTTCACTGACCCCGAGGAAGAAGCCTTTTGAAAACATTGTGGGAAAATGGAGGAAATGCATGGATATGTACACTGGCAATGGCCGCCGCGATATAACTGAAATAATGTTGGAAACAGCTTTATTAAATCCTTTACCACACCATCTCGAGTTTTAACGACCCTGAGAAGAAAGCCTTTTGAAAACATTGTGGGAAATGGAGAAAATGCTGGTTACCAGCATTTTCTCCATTTCCCACAATGTTTTCTATCCTTTTCGAAGATAATTCTGATTCATTTGCGGGGTGTGAAAAGTATTGTGATAGTGAAACATTGCAGCTGTTGGAAATGTCTGGGTTGGGGGAGAGCATTTTTGTCCGTTGATCTTTGACCCTTTACCAGTCAATATCGTGTTTTAACGTCCCCGAAGAAGAAGCCTTTTGAAAACATTGTGGAAAATGGAGGAAATGCATGGATTTGAGCACTGGCCGCCACCATATAAATGAAATAATGTTGGAAACAGCGTTAACCCTTTATTACATGATCCCGATTTTTTTACCACTGCGAGGAAGAAGTCTATTGAAAACATTGTGGGAAATGGGGAAAATGCTGGTTACCAGCATTTTCTCCATTTCCCACAATGTTTTCTATCCTTTTCGAAGATAATTCTGATTCATTTGCGAGGCGTGAACAGCACTGGGATAGTAAAACATTGCAGCTGTTGGAAATGTCTGGGCCGAGGGGAGAAAAAAACATTTTGTCAGTTGATCTTTGACCTTTTACTGATCAGTACCGTGTTTTCACTTCCTCGTGGAAGAAGCCTTTTGAAAACATTGTTGGAAAAATGAAGGAAATGCATGGAAATGTGCACTGGCCGCCGCCATGTAACTGAAATAATGTTGGAAACAGCGTAAGTCCTGTACCACACGATCCCGAGTTTTAACGAACCCGAGAAGGAAGCCTTTTGAAAACATTGTGGGAAATGGAGAGAATCCTGGTGACCAGCACTGTGATAGTAAAACATCACAGCTGTTGGAGATGTCAGGGCCGAGGGTAAAAGCATTTTTTCAGTTGATCTTTGACCTTTTTACCAATCAATATCGTGTTTTTACCGACCCCGAAGAATCCTTTTGAAAACACGGTAGGAAAATTGAGGAGATGTTTGGATACGCGCACTGGCCGCCGCGATTTAACTGAAATCATGCTAAAAACAGCGTTAGCCCTTTACCACGCGATCCCAGCGGACCTAGAGGAAGAAGACTTTTGAAAACATTGTGGGAAATGGAGAAAATGCTAGTTACCAGCATTTTCTCCATTTTCCACAATGTTTTCTATCCTTTTCGAAAACGGTTTGGATCTGATTTGCAGGGTGTGAACCGCAGTCCAATCATAAACATGACTGGGTCGGGGGGGAAAAGTATTTTGTCGGTTTATCTTGGATCTTTTACCAATCAATATCGTGTTTTCACTATTTCGTGGAAGCAAGCCCTTTGAAAACATTGTATACATTGAAAACGTCCATTTCAGAAAGTCTTCGCTCTATGGATTGAACTTCATAATATTTCAAATGGATTCGTTTGAATGGTATCAATAGTGATTTAGTCACGTGAGAGCTCACTCACTCACACATGTCCTTCTGGGGATGCACAGGTACCAGGCTGGAGTTCTGCAGTGCCTTGTCCAAGAAATCGTCCATGTGACATGCACCGCCAGAAGGAATCGATTTCCAAATACTGACCCCTTCATCTCCAAACTATGTAAGATCAAACTGGAATAATTGCGCTCAGGGAAACGAAAAAACAGGCATAGCATGGTCGTTTTTGGTAGAACATCTGACGAAGTCAATCGAAACTTTCCTAGGACAGACGTGAGTCATTGCGAATGATGATCCATTTTCGCTTAATTATGGTTCCTGCAAACGTCTAACATTATCTGACACCATCGATTTAGCTGATTTTGGGGGGAAAAAAAAAACGAAATTAACCCTTTCCCAAACAAGCCCTGGTTTTCACGTGTCTGCAGTACAAGTCTTTTGAAAACACTGTGGGAAAAGGAGAAATTACTCTTAACGAGCAATTTCTCCTTTTCCTACAGTGTTTTCTACCCTTTTTGAGACCTTTCTGCCATTTTCATCAAATTTAAAATTGTCGTCTGCAAACTCTTTCAATTTGGACCAACCCAAAATTTGTCGTTTGGGAAAGGGTTAATCTTCACTAATTAAAATTAAGTAATCATTTATAGAAAAGTCGAAATTAAACCTCATTAATTACAACTTGTTGGTTATTTCTGGGTCAAAAGTCAAAAGGGGGTTCAGTTCTGCTTTATTTCTTTTACTGGTACCTTATTTTTCGTGAGAATAATTTACCAAGAAAATTAGAAACTCGTGTGCCTAAATAAGTTGCGAATATTTCTAGATTTCTACCCAGGATTAACTTTATAAGTCGATGGCTAGAAGTGGGTAACATGACGTTCTGTCTTTGTGCACTAAAAGACATCAAACACGGATAATTAACAATTCTCAAATAAAGAATCGTTAACACTTAACCCTTTCCCAGACGACAAATTTTGGACTGGTCCAAATTGAAAGAGTTTGCAGACGACAATTTTAAATTTGATGAAAATGGCAGAAAGTTATCAAAAAGGGTAGAAAACACTGTGGGAAAAGGAGAAATTGCTCGTTACGAGCAATTTCTCCTTTTCCCACAGTGTTTTCAAAAGACATGTACTGCAGACA
The DNA here is from genome assembly GCA_945859785.2 of Tridacna gigas. Taxonomy (NCBI): domain Eukaryota; kingdom Metazoa; phylum Mollusca; class Bivalvia; order Cardiida; family Cardiidae; genus Tridacna; species Tridacna gigas. Next base: position 48,679,297 of record OX244043.2, read on the forward strand.
CGTGAAAACCAGGGCTTGTTTGGGAAAGGGTTAAGCTGCTGAATAAATGAATCGCAGATTTCTACTCAACACTAAAAGCCGAAACATTGCGGTTTCAAAGTTGATTTCACCGGAACGAAAATACCGTATCGGACAGTGTAGATCAAAGATCAGACTGCACGTTCTGTGCAGTCTGATCTTGATCTACACTGTCCGCAAAAGGTCAGTGGGTCGCGATTAGCAGCTTAAGGGTTAAAATGATAAAAGGATTTATCTTAATGTGCATAAACATAAGTACCTCTAAGTTTGTTATATCTTCAAGATGAATAAAAATAAGTACTTCTTAGTATTGTTACATCTTTAACTCTTTACCAAACCGCAAAATTTTGGACTGATCCAAATTCAAAGCATTTGCAGACGACAATTCAAATTTGGTCCAAATGATGATTTCTGTCTTTGATGGAGTAGAAAACATTGGAAAAAGGAGAAAATGCTAGTTACCAGCATTTTCTCCTTTTCTCACAATGTTTTTCAAAAGCCGTCTTTTCTGGGGTCGGTAAAGTGTTAAAATTTAAAAAGAGATATAAAATCTATTCTAGTTGCATTCATTAAATCCGCCAGTCATTTTATTATTTAATGTCACGTGATTTTATTGCACGCATTTGATTGGTTCAGACAAGAAGCACCAGGTAACTCTCAGTCTGTCGTTGTCAGAAGAATGAAAGCCAGTCGAGTTCGCTGTTTATTCTTTATCAGAATTTTAGACAAAATTTTAGACCAACCTATTTTGGAAGCGTTTACAGACGGCAAAATAAATGATCAAACAATAGGTTTTGTTTACTTTTCTAAAAGATAGAAAACATACTGGGAAAATGAGAACGTGCTGGTCACCGGTATTTTCTCTTATTTCATATAATTATCTTTCAGATGTATTCTTCCACACCGTCATTGAAACAGGGACTTGTTTGATAAAGACTTGAAATAAATCCGTCAAAAATTCTCTTACGTAATGTCACGTGTTTCTGTTGTTCGTTTCTGATTGGATGTGACGTGTTTCTATTGTACGTTTTTGATTGGATGAGTCATGAACCATCTGGTAATACTGGTAGATGTCGTAAAAACGAACGCCCGTCGAAAGCAGCCCTTTGTTTCACCTTTAAAGCTCCTTTCCCAACTATAGTTACCTTAGCGGTAAGTGTAGATCAAGATCAGACTGCACAAAACGTGCAGTCTGATCTATGATCCACACTGTCTGCCACTGAAATTTACCGCTGGGTTTATCTGGAGCTCTAAGGGTGAAAGTTTGTCTTGTATTCACCAACCATTCGTAATTTACATTCTCATAGTCTAATTCTTAAGTTAGAAAGTAACTCAATATCTGATTGGCTAAGTCATTTGGTTTAGCCAATCAGAGGTTTTCGTTACTTCGAAATTTAGATGGCTTGAGAATTATATTACAGTGCAACTTAAAATCCCAGCCATCCCACCCCAATATTAGAATAAGATCGGTCTTCTCGTTCTTGCTGTCTGATCTTAGTAAGTCTTGGATTTTAGATTAAATAGGTTGACCTCTAAACAATTGTTTGTTATATGGCGTGTAACACACGAAAAGGGGCCTTCGGACATATGCGTAAAAGTGTGTCGTCCCAGATCAGCATGTGCAGTCTGTGACTAATCCATGACGACACCTCCCGTTTTTTGAGCGATTTTCTGTTTCATGAAAGTCTACTGTATGAAAAAATCTTATGTATTCGTAAAGTGCCGTCTCGGATTAGCCTGCGCGGACTGCGCAGGCTAATCCGAGACGACACTTTACGCAAATGTCCGAAGGTCCCATTTCGCATGTTGCGGGCCATATATTTTAGGCCCACAAAAAATCCTTACAAATTAAAGTTAAAAAAAAAAAACTGAAGGAAATGAAAGTATCGTTCTTGAAAACTTTTGAAAACATCGACAGGAAAAGGAACCATTGCCTGTAACAAGCAAGTGTTCCTCTTTCCGTAATATTTTCAAAAGAGGTCAACTTTGGTGCATAAAATCCGTATTAGTTCCGCTACACAACGTAAAACATTCGAATAAAGCAGAAATATCGTACCCCAATAGTATGGAAAATATTGTGGAAAAGGAGCAATTGCTTGGAACAAGCAATTACTCCTTGTTTCCACAATATTTTCCAAAGCGGTCAGCCTTTCGGGGCATAAAAAGTCATATTAATTCAGATAACTCTTTGCCAAACGACATTTTGGACTCGACCAAATTGAGAGCATTTGCAGACAGCACATAAGATGCAGCTCAAATATTGATTTTTGTATTTGATAGGGTATAAAACATTGTGGAAAAAGGAGAAAATGCTGGTTACCAGCATTTTCTCCTTTTCCCACAATGTTTTCAAAAACCTTCTTTTTTTCAGGGTCGTTAAAACTCGGGGTCGTGTGGCAAAAGCGTTAATGTGCAAGAATATCACGCCAGCAAACAGCTGTATAATCGTAATAACGCCAGCCGATTCCAATCAATAATCGATTCTCGATCAACATCACTATTAATTTCTCCCGATAAAACCTTTATCATAATACCCAGCCTGTTTGGCTTATCAGCTGAAAAAATACGTACGTCCCCCTGTACCTCCCCATCTGATAATCCTTACCTGCGACAACATGCGCAGTGTGTTTGCCGCATTGGTCTCCCGCAATCTACTAAAACAATGTACATGGGCCCGTCCCCCCAAATAAGTACATAGCTATTTGCATCTCATTAGCATATCTCAGTCGTAATTTCGTAAATAATTTCCTAACATTCATATCTTTAAGTTTTGAACCTCTTTATTTTATAGTTTGTTGGATTTAAGTAGAAAAAACGTAGATGTATATCTCGTCTAGGGTTTAAAAGTGAAATCGAAAGTAATTATTTGACGTTTCCAGGCAACGTGAATTTTACAACTTCCGGTTGATTCTATTTTTAACGCACAAAGATTTATTTCAAGATCAGGTCTTAAGAAATCGATAAAATAATGCAGAAAGTGAAAATTTCGAACGAAACCCATCATCTGGTTACTGATAAGCCCCTGCTAGGGCCAGACGACAAATTAATTAACCCCATGAATACACGAATGTACCATCTGGTGTAACCTGACCTTCCCACGTAAAAGATAAACTCGTCCACTATAAGAAAGGCTTATAACTCGGATCTGCTGGGAAAATTGTCGGATACTCCCAGTACTTTCAGTCGGACTCTAACGTCACGTAGCATCGTAGAAACAAATATACAGTAAAAAATGGTAAGTTCCTTTTGGCTCTTTTCTGTTCTTTACTCATTATAATTATACTATACTTGTTGTTCATTTCTACTGTAATAGTTTTGCTACTGTATGCGCCGATCCTTTAATTCCTTTCTTGTACTTTTTATTTAAATCTTATTTCCAGATTCAAGATTTATATTAATTTAGCTTCGCCAGCATTTAGCAACCCCAATCCGACAAAAAATATTGCAGCAGACGGCTTTTAACATATCCTTAACCCTTTATCACACAATCCCGATTTTAAACGACCCTAAAAAAAAGCTTTTGAAAACATTGCGGGAAAAGGAGGAAATGCTGGTAACCAGCATTTTCTCCTTTTCCCACAATGTTTTCTAGTCTTTCAAAGACAATCCTCTCATTTGAGTCATATTTACTTTGTTGTCTGCAGGTTCTTTGAATTTGGACAAGTCCAGAATTTTGTCGTTTGGTATAGAGATTATAGGATAAGAATTATCAACACGAAAAATAAAATGCATAGATGAAATGTGAAGACTTTTCACGCCGTTACACTTGGTAGCATCTTAAAACATCAAGGGAAAAGGAATAACTACTTGCAAAAATCAATTTGTCATTTTTCCAATATGTTTTATATACCGTAGCAGAAAGGCATTATTCCTTTCTTTCAAATATTTTTCCATTTTGTCTCTTGTTCGTGTTAGAAGTATAATTTATGATGCATAGCATAGATTCAAACCTTTTCCATCCGGCGTTTTTTTTAACGACCCTGAGAAAGAATGTTGTCAAAATTACTGAAAGAAAAAGGAGGGCGTGCTGGTTAGCAGCATTTTTCCGTCTACCGTAACAAATTCTATGACTTTGGCACTTGATTAGACGTCTGCAAATCCTTTCATTTTGAACAAGCCTTATAATCACTTGTGTTAATTGATAGCATTTGCAGACGGCATGTTAACTGTTATTCATAACAAGACATTTCTATTTCAAAGGGTAGAAAACATCGTGGTAAAAGGAGAAAATGCTGGTTACCAGCATTTTTATGTTTTCCCACAATGTTTTCAGAAACTTTTTTTCTCAAGATCGTAAAGACTCCGGATTATTAGGTAAATATTTAAAGATTTGTAGCTTTTGATGTGCCATTGATGTGCTCGACTTAGTATATATACCGGTTTGTCACTAGCTTATATTAGAATTACTTGTAGTAGAATAGTTTTCCTGTATCTAGCTAAATTGTAACAATTAATAGAATCAGAAAGTATCGAAGAGTGCACGTACATTTAGGCTGAACTTTGTCTACTTTATTTTCATACGAAAGGACAGGGTTGGCCGTAAGCTGGAAATGGGTTTGACTAAAAGGTGCATAGTTCGCCCAAAGGCGTTGAACTAGGATTTAACTGCTTATGCGGACAGTGTAGATCAAGATCAGACTGCAAAGAACATGCTGCCTGATCTTGGATCTACTCTGCCCGCTTCTTTGCCAGACATTGCAGTACCTGCATCGTTAGTATTGACTGAGAATGTCCTTTTCATATGAACCATGCCCTGTGAAAAGGGGGTTTAATGTAGAAGTCTACGATATGAAGGCGATACGCATGTGTGCTATTTTTAGTAACGATGTCCGACGATCGCGCAATGAATATGAGCCACGCTTTCTGTAAAAAGGGGGCTTAATGCATTTGCGAAAAGTATCGACCCATGTCAGCCTGCGCAGTCCGCGCAGGCTGACATGGGCCGAAATTTTTCGCTAACTTTAAATTTTCTGCATGTCAAAGGATAATTCAGCCTGATCAATTAGTCGGTTGTTTGTCAAAATGGATTTTATGGATCCATAATTGGGTGATGTTTTGGTTGGTACAATGCATTACGGAGATGCATTACGACCCTTTTTGCCAGAGCATGGCTCATATCGGTGTTTCGTGATAGACTAATTGAGCTTCAAAGGCCGATCGAGCATTTTCATGAAAAAAAAAAATCGTGAGATAAGACTGCAAGACGGGGACTCTAGCATAGTGATCTAAATATCTTATTTTAACGGCTATGATAAGAGGTTCGATTAAGTTAAACCGCGTGGAAAATGGATAAACGAGATGTTTAACTTATAGATTCTGATGGAACAGTCCTGACCGTTCCCAGTTCGTGGGAGTGTTCTTGGGCAAGACGCTTCAGAGCGCTAGCCTAGTACTGGTGAAACCCAGGACATACATGAGTGTGTGAGGTGTCGTCGTGACGTGACTGAACTAATGCTGAAAGCGGTGTAAACTCTATCAATCGATCGATCAATCAATCAATCGATCCATCCATCCATCCATCCAGCCATCCATCCATCCATCAATCAATCAATCAATCAATCAATCAATCAATCAATCAATCTTAATGGTCCATGTAGTTTAGTTTACAATACTAGCGGAGAAAACTAACTTTAACATTTGTAGCGCTGAATTCGAAATTAGATGCCTCTATGGACAGTGTAGATCAAGATCAGACTGCACAGAGCGTGTAGTATAACTTGGATCTACACTTCCTCGGTTTATGTCAGATAAGAAACATCTTTTTGAATCTGCAATATCTACATCTATAGTACTGACTGAGGATGATCATTTCAGTCGAGCGGCACTCTGGCAAAAAGGGGTTTAATGGATCTCCGTGACGCATTACACCAAGCCATCACATAATTATGGATCCATAAAATCCATTTAGTTTTACAACCGACTGAATCATAAGAGAGACTAGTGCTTTGACATACTGAAAATTGACCGATAGCAAAAAGTTTCCACTCAGGTCAGGCTGACACTGTGTCGATACTGTTTGCGGATGCATTAAACCCCCTTTTTACAGAGCATGGCTGATATATTTAGGACAACAAAGATTAACTTTGCATCTTTCGTATATAAGTGGAATGAACTACTACAATAAGAGATTGTAAAATATTCCAGTTAAATGCAAAACTGATTCATTTCAATTGGCACGTTTCAGGCCGGACTTGGAGAAAGCGAAATTGAAGGTAAGAAAATATATTCCGGTACCCCCTTTACCGTTATTTACACACTTGTGATACAGTTGACCCGCATGACCTCGAAATATCGTGTTAACTGGAAAGTTTTTACCTTTAACCCACAGGCTACTAGACACGACTCAGTATTCTTTTGCTGACAGTGTAGACCAAAATCAACATTCAGTAGCGCTTAGCAACCCAGTGGGTAAAGACTTCAGTTGTTCATGTTTTGATGCACTTTTCTGAATAGGAAAACTTTTACGTGAGGCAAAGATAAATTATTTCGTGCAAAGGGTGGTGTAAATCAAAATCAGGCTGCATGTTCCTGAAGTCAGGCAGCATGTAACCCTGTACGGTGTCTTCTGCTTCTTTGAATCAATTCATTTTCTGGAAACAAATTTCAAGCAGACAAAATTTTGTAAGAGAGCATAAGTTAAGATTTGATACATGGCATGACTGAGTACGAAAACATGGTAGCAAAAGGAAAAAAATGTCTATTGTTCGAGGTAATGCGAGTTTCCTGCATCTGTCCCTTTCTAAAAAGGACGATAACCCAACTCTGTGTTCTTATTAACCCGTTTGCGACTTATGTCTGAGTGAGCTTCTGTGAAAAGGTGGTTTAATGCACTTGCAAAAAGTTTCAACGCAGGTCAGCCTGCGCAGTCCGCGCAGGCTGACCTGGGTTGAAACTTTTTGTGATTGGCAATTTTTTGTGCATGTTAAGGGACGATTCTCATTGTCATGGTTTTTGTCGGTATTCAAACAAAACGGAGTCATATTTATGCGACGTCTGGCTTGGTATAATGCATTTAATTAAAAATGATGCATTAAATCCTCTTTTCTCAGAGCGCTGCTAATTCTTAATCATAATACGAAATAACCAACAACAGCTTAGAGAAGTTCAACAATAATAAGAGAAGAAAAAGAGATAAATTTTATCAAACCTTTATTAACCAGTATTTCATGGGGATGTCCTCGGGCAAGACGCTTCAGAGCCCTAGCCTAGTACTGGTGGAGCCCAGGAAATACATGAATATGTGAGCTGTCGCCGTGATATGACTGAAATATTGTTGAAAGCGGCGTGAAACACCAGTCAGTCAATCAAACCATTATTAACAAGTAACTTTTTGTAGTACTGATAACCGTTTACAGGACAATCCCCTTTTGTTACGACTATGGGTAAAATGTTCTGAAAACATCCTTGGAAAAAGGGAAAATGCTAATAAAAAAAATGGCTCATCTCAAGCATTTTCATCTTTTACCACAATGGTTTCAAAAGTTGTCTGTTGCACGAGGCAAAACAATCGTCTTGCATATGATAGTTAAAGGAACTAAAGTCATGCAACATAACCTACAGGGAATATTTACTCGGGTCTTTGAGGTTACACATACATTTTGAGCCATGCTTTATGAAAAGGGGGTTTAATGCATCTGCAAAAAGTATCGATCCAGGTCAGCCTGCGCAGTCCGCGCAGGCTGACCTGGCCCGAAACTTTTTGCTATCGGTCAGGACCATTTGATCTCTGACTCCAATTAATTGTTAGATTAATCCTTTACCTCACAATGCCGCCTTTTAACGACCCTGGGAAAGAAGCCTTTTGAAAACATCGTAGGAAAAGGCGAAAATGCTGGTAACCAGCATTTTCTCCTTTTCCCACAATGTTTTCTAGCCTATCAAAGAAAAATTGCACCGTTTGAGCTACATTGACATTGTCGTCTGCAAATGCTTTCAGTTTGGACAAAGCTAAAATTTTGTCGTCTGGTAGAGGGTTTAAGGGATTTTATGGATGGTACAATGCATCACAGAGATGCATTAATTAACCCCCCTTTCGTTAGAGCATGGCTCAATTATACTCTGGCCATTGGGGTTATATCTACATATATATCTTTCAGATGTTTTCAGAATTTTGATTGAGGTCGTAGATCTAACTTTGATAAGATTCGTTCGTAATCGCTTAAACTCTTTACAAAACGACAAAATTTTGGACAAGACCAAATTAAAAGCCTTCGCAGATGACAAATTAAATGAAGCTCAATTGATGATTTATGTCTTTGATAGGGTAGAAAACATTGTGGGACAAGGAGAAAATGCTGGTAACCAGCATTTTCTCCTTTTCCCAGAATGTTTTCAAAAGCTTTCTCTTTCGGGGTCGTTAAAACTCGGGATTGTGTGGTAAAGGGTTAATCAAATCATGCAGCTAAGATCACTTCAGCCCTAGGATTAGGTTTCTTTTAAATTAATTGGCCAGTTACCTGGAAATTCTGAAATGTAATAATATAATTTTAATGTTCAGAATATTGCGGGAAATAGGGTACGAACAACTTTCTAGGTTGACATATTTGCTAACGTGCCACAAAAGATTAACTTTAACTTTTTACTAGACAAAAAAAAAAAACGTTAAGATTTGTTCACATTAAATTCGTTTGTAGAGGACAGATTAAATGTAACATAAAATCATTTTATCTCCCCTCGTTTTTTTTTTCCTTTTTCCTAAACTAAACTCGTTGACTTATAAAATAGTTATTTTTAGAAATACATGTAATCTTGAAATTAGAATGGCTGATAAATATGGCCCAAAATGGCATTGGTTACAGAAGCAAAATTCAATGAACATGCACCATGCTCTGTGAAATGGGGGCTTAATACATCTGCAAAACGTATCGACCCACGTCAGCCTGCGCAGTCCGCGCAGGCTTACACGGGCCAAAACTTTTTGCCGCGGTATTGTATTTGTATGTTTTATGCCTGTCCAAGAACCATCCCACCCCATGGTACAATCGGTTGTCTGACCAAATGGGTTTTATGGATCCATAATTATGTAATGCACTGCTTCGTATAATGCATCACGGAGATGCATTAAACCCCCTTTTGCCAGAGCATGGCTCCCATGCAAAGAACTGTTTACATAGTAACATTCTTTCCCTTCTGTAAATATCCATGAATCACTTCCCAAGGTAAAACAGTGCTGGCAGTTACCTGACATGACAGTGACAGGTTACTGTAAAACATTTTCTTATAGGCTTCCAGTTAATTGTTTACAATTCTACACCATGAACAAATACCTCAAGAATATATTTATGTGACTTTCGTGCAAAATTGCGCATTTCTCTTACGCATACATGCACGTCGTTTTGGCATCAAACACAGATGACAGTTAACGCTTTACCACACAATCTCGAGTTTTGACATTCCTGACAAAGAGAGCTTTTGAAAACATTGTTGGAAAAGTAGGAAATGCTGGTAACCAGCATTTTCTACTTTTCCAACAATGTTTTCTAGCCTTTCAAATCCAATTTCAATCATTAGAGCTATAATTTATTTGTCTCTACCCTTTACCAGACGACAAAATTTTAGCCTTGTCCAAATTGAAAGCATTTGCAGACGACAATTTCAATGTGGCTCAAATGGTGCAATTTTTCTTTGATAGGGTAGAAAACATTGTGGGAAAAGGAGAAAGTGCTGGTTACCAGCATTTCTCCTTTTCCCACAATGTTTTCAAAAGGCTTCTTTCCAAGGGTCGTTAAAAGGCGGCATTGTACGGTAAAAAGTTAGCATAACATTTGTGTATGTTTTTTCTATAAATGCTATCAGTTTAACCCTTTCCCAAACGACAAATTTTGGATTAGTCCGAATTGAAAGAGTTTGCAGACGACAATTTTAAATTTGATGAAAATGGCAGAAAGGTCTCAAAACGGGTAGAAAACACTGTGGGAAAAGGAGAAATTGCTCGTTACGAGCAATTTCTCCTTTTCCCACAGTGTTTTCAAAAGACTTGTACTGCAGACACGTGAAAACCAGGGCTTGTTTGGGAAAGGGTTAATGTCAAATAAAGCCTGTTTTATGTTACTTTGAATTTTTTTGTCGTCTGCAAATGCTTTCAATTTAGACAAGCCTGTAATTTTGTCCTCTGGTGAAGAGTTAAACAAGACGTAAAAGATTTTCTGCACGCCTATTCCCAATGCATTTATGTCTTTTGAGTGCACAAAGGTAGTTTTGAAATTCTCTCCAAGTGTAGTTCTTGGCAAATCAGAAGAAAGCCGTTTTAGATAGACTTTATCAGATTTGTTAACATATTCATTTTTTTATGCTTGTCCTATTTTCAATGTTGCTAAGCCTCTCAAGAAGTAATTTTCTTCATAGTTTGTCATTTTATCTTGTCTTGTTAGCCCGTGTGGAGCTGAGCTCCAATCGATGCCCTGTAAAACTAGTGACAGACACGAATAAGTAACTTGTCACCTTAAAGATACATCCTTACAGCCTGAGAGAAAAAATGCTGTTAATTTTTTATTGGCTGTAGAATGGTTCAGAATCTAGTCAGCTGTGTAAACGTACATAAATCACCGATATAAATGGTGTAAGGTATAAAAACATATTTCGAGATTCTTTGATTTAAAATTAGAGACGTCACAACAGTGATTTCTTTGATGGCCTCCAGAAAATGAAACGCATTTTCTATCGGTCGTCATCTATGCAACCTTGCAACTGTCAGGGGCAACATTTGGTATGAAGATTCAAGAATGATTACAGTTTGATAAAATAAAGATGAAATGATTTAAAAACTGGCTGGAAACGGGTAGAGATGTATCTTTAATAATTGTTTTAAATATTTTAAAAGCAGCGTAAAACACGCCTCGAACAGTTAGATTGTCAGCCATACTACTCTGCTATCGTTGTCATTTTTCTTCCGGAAAAGTTGGACTAATCACCGTAAGCAAATTGTTCTTCCGTAGTAAAAAGTAGTTCATCAATTTCTAACTCTTAAGCTGCTGAGCGCGACACGCTGACCTTTTGCGGACAGTATAGCACAATTCTTATGAACACTTTGCTGAAGTGCAATAGTTCTATTTTTGCTTATTGCTAAAAAAGGATGAAAAACGTGCCGAGCTAATCATTGCGAAAGCTGTTCCGAAACGAAAGAAATGATTTTTGCAGTCGAAAATTCTTTGAACTGATTCAAGTCCTTAACTCTATACCAAACGATAAAATTTTGGACTCGACCAAACTGAAAGCATTTGCAGACGACAAATTAAATGTATTTCATATGATGATTTCTGACTTTGATAGGATAAAAAAAACATTGTGGGAAAAGGAGAAAATGCTGGTTACCAGCATTTTCTCCTTTTCCCACAATGTTTTCAGAAGTCTTCTTTCCTGGGGGGTCGTTGAAACTTAGCATTGTGTGGTAAAGGGTTAATTCGGCTAAATCTATACGAGAAAAGCAGATTGAAACAAGAAGCTATTGTATACCGTTTTATTCCTGTTAAATAATCACATGTCTGGCAAGCACACACATTTTGGTGATCGCCTCATAAAGTACGAACCTGCCTGGGAACGAATCCAACTTTCAAGTTTGGTTTTTTGATGTCAGCTTTGCGTATTTACCCTAATTCTTTTGACTGCTAAGCCCGATTTTTGAAGTTTTTGCCGACAGTGTAGATCAAGATCAGACCGCACAACATGTGCAATCTGATCTTGCATCTACACTGATATGGTGAGGTTTATGTTAAAACTGCCTGGAAAATTGCTTCGAAATAAAAAAAATTCAGTTTTCACGACTATTTTGGAATGTTTTTTTTAATTTTGTCATAAGTTGAAGGTTTAAACTACTAAACAGATTTAACTCTTTACCAAACGACAAGATTTGTGACTCCTAAACTGAGGCATTTGCAGACGACAAGTTTTTATAAATGTATCTCAAGTAAAAGAAATTTTCTCTGAAAACTTGTGGAAAAATGAAAAAATGCTGGTTACCAGTATTTTCTCCTTTTTCCATCAATGTTATCAAAAACCTCTTCCCTCAAGGTCGTTAAAACTCGGGATTGTATGGTAAAGGGAGAACTTTAAAATCCAGCCAATAGTAAAATAGTATCCAAAATACTGCGATTTTGAAATTCTTCTTGTCTGGGAAAAATCTCATTGTTTCGGACAGGCTGCGTCTCATATCAGACTGCACGTTCTGTGCTGTCTAATCTTGATCTACAGAACACTCAGAGACGAATAGGATTACTTTTCTGTGTAGAAAACGGACTTGAAAAAAAAAAAAGAAAAATGCAAAAAATTCCTGAAAAGTCAATAACCCTGGTAACCATTCTATTAGCTGTTTTCTTTGAAGCATTTTCGGTCTTTCACTTCAAATACCGAATTCCGACCACTTTGAACTTCTTGTATTGGTAATTAAGATAAGAAAAAATAGCCACAAAAATTTATCATTTTCCAACCTAGGCTGCTAAGCGCGACTCAAGGACCTTTTGCGGACAGTGTAGATCAAGATCAGACGGCACAGAACGTGCAGTCTGATCTTGATCTACACTGTCGGTTTTTATTTTACTATTGGCTTGGAAGTTCCATTTGACTTATTTAATAGGTTAAGGATTGAATGAACCGTTCTCGAAAATGAAAGAAGACAGCATTTAATCCTTTCTCAAACAAGCCCTGGTTTTAACGTGTCTGCAGTACAAGTCTTTTGAAAACACTGTGGGAAAAGGAGAAATTGCTCGTACGAGCAATTTCTCCTTTTCCCGCAGTGTTTTCTACCCGTTTTGAGACCTATCTGCCATTTTTATCAAATTTTAAATTGTCGTCTGCAAACTCTTTCAATTTGGACCAGTCCAAAATTTGTCGTTTGGGAAAGGGTTAATATCTATAATTGTAAGTATGAATCCAGGTGATAAGTGATTTTCAAATCAACGTTTACCCATGGGAACTTTTTTTTTCATGTAGTCTTCCGCTGAAAAAGTGTATTACGTCATAAAGTAGAACATCTGCAAATTTGTTGAGTATTTTACCTCTAAATATGTTAAACCCTGTTAACCCCGGTCAAGAGGAATATACTTGTTTTATTTCAAGGGTACATTTTTCAAGACAGTAGGCAAAATAAATTAACGTTTACCCGTGGGGCTATTTTATTTTTTTCACGTAGTCTTCCGCTGAAAAAGTGAAATATATCATAAAACAGAAAATCGCTCCGCAACCATCAAATTTTTTTATTTTTTTCCCTCTAATTATGTGAACCCCTGTCAAGAGGAATACACTTGTTTTATTTTAAGGGTTACATTTTTTTTTTCCCCGAGACATTAGGCAAAATGAATTAACGTTTGTAAACCCGTTGGAACTATTTCTTTTTTTTTTTCATGTACTTTTCCGCTGAAAATGTGAAATTATGTTATAAAATAGAACATTGCTCAGCAACCAGCAAATGTGTTGATCTTTTTTTTTTACCTCTCGCTATTTTAACCCGTGTCAAAGGGAATAGACTTGGGATTAAATTTTTCGAGACAGTAAAAATAATAACTTCGGACTTTGACAGGGATCTGTTCGTCATTGATTTATCGAACTACTTTTCTGAAAAGACCAATTTGTAGCAGAAAACGTGACTGTTTGTAAGATACAAATAACCTACACGGTTTAAGTTTAAATACATCAAAGCACGAGAAACATTGTTGCAAAAGGAGTTAAACAAATTAAATGAACTGTGCAAACATTGGCTGAAAAAAATTAAAATACTGCGAGTACCTTCTAAAACGCAGCTGTCTGCAAGTATACATGTATCTATTCAAATAGGCGCCATCTTGTATTATGGGCCCGATACCCTCTCTTTTTATAAAGTAATTTCTGTTGTATTAAATCTTTACCACACAATTCCGAGAATTAAAGACCCTGAGGAAGAAGCCTTTTGAAAACATTGTGGGAAACGGAGAAAATGCTGGTAACCAGTTCTTTCGACCCTGAAATAGAAGGCTGTTGAGAACATTGTGGGAAAAGGAGAAAATGCTGATAACCAGAATTTTCTCCTTTTCCCACAATGTTTTTCACCCTCTCAAAGATGGAAATCATCACTTGAGCTACATTTATTTTGTCGTCTGCGAATACTTTCAATTTGGTAGAGTACAAAAATTGTCGTTTGGTAAAAAGTAAAGCCTTCTTTTTATTATAAAGTAATTTTTATTGTATTCACTCTTCACCAAACGACAAAATTTTGGACTGGATCAAATTGAAAACAATTGCAGACGACAAATTAAATGTAGCTTATATTACGATTTCTGTCTTTGAATGGGTAGAAAACATTATGGGAAAAGGAGAAAATGCTGGTTACCAGCATTTTCTCCTTTTCCCACAATGTTTTCAAAAGCCTTGTTCAGGGTTATTAAAACTCAGGACTGTGTGGTAAAGTGTTAGAATATGACTGCCATTGCGTCTCTGCATGCTCAATTTTATTACGTGTATGAAATTAAAGGAATATAACAATTTTCTCCTTTCCCCACAATGTTTTCAAAAACCTCTTTCAGGGTCGGTAAAACTCAGAACTGTGGGGTAAAGAATTAAAATCTGACTGCCATCGCCTCCTCGCAAAATACTTTCATTATAACTTTAATGAAATATAGTAATGTAAAACACGCATGGGTTTAATTATTCTTTTAAACCTCTAACCCTTATCCTTATAAATAAGTGAAAGGAAGCTTTCAAGCCAATCGTAAAAACCCAAATTTTGCAATTTAAAGGGTATTTTGGGGGAAATATCATCTCCTTATCGGACAGTGTAGATCAAAGATCAGACTGCACGTTCTGTGCAGTCTGATCTTGATCTACACTGTCCGCAAAAGGTCCTTGGGTCGCGCTTAGCAGCCTAAAGGTTAAATTTTGTAGGTGGAAGGAATACAGCCAACTCGCCCTGGCAGATATGTCAAAAAATATTGCTGTTCTGGCAACTTACTTAACCGTCTTTGTTTTTGCTACTGGCAGATTTTTGCACGCTGCTACAATTATTTCAACATTGCTTTCTGCATGGTTGTTTTGTTTAACTTATAACCTCCGTAACTCTTTACCACACAATCCTGAATTCTGAGGACCTCCCAGATAGAAAAAGGCTGTTGAAACTGTTGTGGGAAAAGGAGAAAATGTTGGTAACCAGCATTTATTTTTTTCCACATTTTTTTTTTTCAAATCTTTTGGAAACAAATTTAATAATTCATCTTTTAATAAGGTTACAAGATTATGGATTTTTCCAAACTGAGAGCATTTGCAGACGACAAAGTAAACATGACATAAAAACTGAAAATTATTATAATTATTATTTTTTTAAGGGAGAAAACAATGTGGGAAAAGGACAAAATGGTTACCAGCATTTTCTTCGTTTCTCACAATGTTTTCAAAAGCCTTCTTCCTCAGTGTCTGTAAAAGTCGTGATTGCATGGTAAACGGATGAGCAACGTTTAATTTTTCGTCTGCAAATGCTTTCATTTAGTTAACCCTTTCCCAAACAACAAATTTTGGACTGGTCCAAATTGAAAGAGTTTGCAGACGACAATTGATGAAAATGGCAGAAAGTTCTCAAAAAGGGTAGAAAACACTGTGGGAAAAGGAGAAATTGCTCGTTATGAGCAATTTCTCCTTTTCCCACAGTGTTTTCAAAAGCCTTGTACTGCAGACACGTGAAAACCAGGCCTTGTTTGGGAAAGGGTTAACTGAATTCAGCAGACGATTTCGAAAACATAAGGAATGTAAAATATGGAAAATCAATTAAAAAAATCAACATAAATTAGCATTTAGATCTTCACCAAACGACAAAAGTTTAGACTTGTCCAAATTGAAAGTATTTGCAGACGAAAATTTAAACGTGGCTCAAATGATTGATTTTGTCTTTTACAGGGTAAAAAAACATTGTGGGAATAGGAGAAAATGCTGGTCACCAGCATTTCCTCCTTTTCCCACAATGTTTTCAAAAGGCTTCTTTCTCAGGGTGGTTAAAACTTGGGATTATGTGGTAAAGGGTTTTAATCATGAATTCCTGTGGATTTTTTTTTTAATCTTATACGTTGGTAAGAGTAGCCTATACTATTATACATATAATAAATAAGCTTACGATAAGAATAATTGAAAGATTTCATTTAAGATTCGTCTCATTTATTTTCGCTTCTTCATTATAATTAACCATAAAGCACAGTGTGATACGTGAATAATTATGCCTTTTCATAAGCACCCGTACGCTTCAAACTGTAATTGAGGAAATGTATATTACATCAAAGAAAACTGAGCCATGCTCTATGAAAAGGGGGCTTAATGTCTCTGCAAAGAGCAGAGCCTGACCTTGGCCATCACGTTTTGCCTTTGGTCAATTTTCTGCATGTCAAAGGACCAATGTATCTAATGATTTCGTCGTTTGTAAGAGAAAATGGATTTTGTGGATCCGCAATTTTATGATGACTTGCCTGGTATCCTGGATCACAGAGATGCATTAAGCTCCGTTTTCCCAGAATGGCTCATATATATATATACATATATTCTCAAAAGAGGTTTTGTATCTACAAATAGCTTGAAGGTATTTTCAGCATGCAAAGGTAATTTACAGTATACTGTGGAATATTTCACTCTGAACCAAACCATGAACCTTCAGACTTGTACATATAGAAAGTATTCACAAGTCGTAAATTTGGCTCAAATCATTTGATTTGTCTTTTATTTCATTGCCTTCTGGAAATTTATACCAGGTGATTTTGAAGACACTCTTAAAAAATATCGATCATCAGCATAAAGTAAAGAAACAGATAGGACAAAACTGTGACAAAACTTTGCTGCTTTACCACCGTGTTTTCTTAAAATAGTCTTGGGGTCCTGGGTGGCTCAGTAGTAGTGTGTAGGACTCCTAACCTTGAGGTCCCGAGTCCGAGCCTCACCTGAAAAACTGGGGTTTTCTTGGGAGTGTCATTGGGCAAGATACTTCAGAACCCTAGCCTAGCACTGGTCAAACCCAGGAATTGCATGAATAAGCGAGCTGCTGCCGTGATATAATTTTAAAAGCAGCGTAAAAACACCAATCAGTCAATCAGTCAATCGACCGGCCGATCAATCGATCCCTCCATCAATAAGTCAGTCAGTCAGTCAGTCAACCAACCAACCAATCAATCAATCAATCAATCAATGTATGTTGTTTTTTTTTCTAAAGTGGTCTGCTGCTCCAGGAATAGGTGTAGTAATACCAACAATACATAATTCATGCGAAGGGTGGGCGAAAGGGGGAAACATATCTGGTACGAATCTAACCTTATCGAAAGACTCGATGCTGTACAGGCATTCTTATGAAAGTGAATACCAGATGTGCTTTCATTTGTTGTTAATTCATGGTTTGTAAGAGAAGAAAAAATACACACAATAATAAGAACGCACCTTGCTCTTTATTTAAAACCGGGGAGGCCGTGTGGAATTCTTCCATACCGCAGAGGTTTTCTTGGTTCTTCACGCCTTCTTTGAAAGTATTTACTTATTTTAACGGCAACTAGTGCTGCTATCCAAGTCTTGTTTCTTTGGTATTTATGTCGCTGGCAGAAAAAAGAATTTAAACTATGATTTAAATTTAAATGCATTTTAACCCCCGCACTGTTTACTTTTGGCCTCTACTTGGCCTTTACACGCGTAGAACAACCAAAAGAAAAAGAGTCAATATGATGAATCAGTTGTACATTCAATTTGTTTATTTGTCTGTATTCTCATCCCTTGTATTTATATAGATCTTTCGTTCTTTGGTAGACAATGAAAGTGGCAATGATGGTCTTTTGGGAAGTCTGTTTAAAAAAACATATACACAAAAACAGACTCAATTCCCCTCATTTTCACCAGAATTGTGAAAGTAACTGTGCTGCAAAGATCTACATTATGTCGCTAAAGTATATTTTTGTCGGTAATACAATTTACACTTCCGGTTTTACACTTCCGGTTTAACACCGATTGAATAGCTGGCTAAAGCTTGGCTAAAAATAGTAACATCCCAACAAACTAAGACGTTCTTACAAACGGCATATTTCTAGACATCACAATTCTATATACAGGTCTATTGACATTTTATGTTGATGAGTATTGATGATTTCAGATTTTAAGACCTACATTTTGTCGCGGAAGTATATTTTTGTCGGTAATGTGTTTCACACTTCCGGTCTAATACCGAATAGATAGTTTAGTGGCTAAATCTTGGCTTAAAATGGAGACACCCCCAACAAACTAAGACTTTTATAATTTCTAGACATTGAAATTCTATAGGTCTATTGATAGTTGATGTTGGTAAATGTTGATGATTTCCGATCTAATCAAAGCGTTGAAAACACTGGTGTGGCATTTGTCAAGGCAGCCATTGTGTGGAATTAATAATTTGAAAAATAAACAACAGAAATATTTTCAAAATATTTGCTTGAAAGTCAACCTACGATATAGTCATGCCAAATCCGATAGAGAAGGGTGCGTTCTTAAGGGACGAACAAGACTGGGCGAACAAGTCCTGGGACGAATAAGTCCAGGAACGAACTGGTTTTGGGACGAACAAGCACAGTATGTGTGTATCATTACGCCGCTATAGAATGCCATTGCGGATCAAGTTATTTTCGATAAAAAGGAAGTATTCCACGATCGATGGCCTGATCCAGTTTATTGGAATACGCCATTTACAATTTCATATCTGAGTGCAATCGAAACACTTATTTGTCTTAGAAAAATTTGTTTTAATTGGGTTTACTTCCTTCGGTTTTACACAAACTACGATACATGATTTTCAAAATGCCGTATTAAACTCATAGTGGCATTGTCTTCGACAAATGTCACAAAAACAAACAAAACAAAAGAAAAAAAAAAACTTTTTTTTTCCACTTGTAAAGGGTTACTTAGTTTAATTTGCTATTTTTTCATCATTACTGGCTTTTAAAATATCTTTGATTAAAATATTTGAGATGAAAGAGTTTGTTTCAGTTAAAATAACTTAACTCTCTACAAAACAACAAAACTATAGAATCGACCAAATTAAAAGCATTTGCAGACGATAAATTTAGCTAAAAACAGGATTTCTGTCTTTGAAAGGTTGAAGTTGAAAACATCGTGGAAAAAGGAGAAAATGCTGGTTACCAGTATTTTCTCCTTTTTCTACAATGTTTTCAAAAGCCTTTTTTCTTGGGGTCGTTAAAACTCGGGATTGTTTGTGAAAGATTTAAAATATCTTTGATCAAAATATGGAAGATGAAAGAGGTCGAATCAATTAAAATAACTTAGAGAATTCCTGGTACAGAAATAAAACGCACTTTTTCGTATGTGAAAAGGGCCAGAATTTTGCAGAGTCAAGACAGACTTTGTCAGTTAACACTTAAGCTGCTGAATAAATGAAACGCACATTTCTACTCAATACTAAAAGCCCAAACATTGCGGTTTCAAAGTTGATTTCACCGGAAAGAAAAAAAACCGTATCGGACAGTGTAGATCAAAGATCAGACTGCACGTTCTGTGCAGTCTGATCTTGATCTACACTGTCCGCAAAAGGTCAGTGGGTCGCGATCAGCAGCTTAAGGGTTAATCTCAGGGAACTGGGGATCTATATGCTAGGGAGCGCGTTGTAACCCTTATCATGTTAAACAAAACTTTCAAGCCGATAGTAAAAACCATAATAATGTTATTTCAAACTTATTTTTTGAAAAAAAAAATATATCTCCTTATCGGATAGTGTAGATCCAAGATCAGACTGCACGTTCTTTGCAGTCTGATTTTGATCCACACTGTCCGCAAAAGGCCAGTGAGTCGCCTTTGCCAGCTTAAGGGTTAAGTGGCCCTGTCTGCATCTGTAAGATCTGTATCTAAGGTTGTTCTTTGGTTCTCATTTTACTCAAAGATATATATATATACTCATTTTCAACCCATTTAATCTTTATTTTCAGCCAGTTTTTTTAACCCATTTCGTCTTTATTTTACGAAACTATAATTATTTTTGTATATTCATGCCAAATGTTGCCCCTGACGGGTGCAAGGTTGCACAGATTACGACGGATAGAAAATGCATTTCATCTTTTTTGGCAGCCTTCAAAGAAATCTTTGTTGTCTTTTCTGGTTTTAAATGAGGACAAATCCCTCGAGGTTCTTTGTCTAGTGCACTATACACATTGGTAATTTATCTATGTTCACACAGCTGAACAAAGTCTGAGTCATTCTACACAGTTTCACCTTTTAACAGCGTTTTTCCTCTCTGGCTGTAGGGATGTTTAAAAAAAAAGGGGGGGATGCTATAAATCAAAACTTTGTCGTAAATGTAAAGATTTCTTCACGAAAATGATCAGTAGATTATAACAAGATCAAATGATAAAATGTTGATGTCAGAGACATTGCGTATTTGATACAGAATGTAATTTAACTAAACGTAGATCAAATGAGAAAATGTCAGAGACATAGCGTATTTGATACAGAATGTAATTTAACTAAACGTAGATCAAATGAGAAAATGTCAGAGACATAGCGTATTTGATACAGAATGTAATTTAACTAAACGTAGATCTGGTGCATTCGCTTCGGCTTTCGTTACTTCGTCCATTTTCTTTTATAAAGAGAGGCTATGTACGAGTAAACTGACGCTATGTTATTAGAGAAATATATATATATGAGCCACGCTCTGGCAAAAAGGGACTTAATGCATCTCCGTGATGCATTATACCAAGCAAGTCATCATATATTTATGGGTCCCTAATAGCCACTTATTTTTGATAACCGACTTTATCATGAAAAAGACTGGTCCCTGGACATACAGAAAATTGCCCAATAGCGAAAAGTTTCGGCCCAGGTCCGCCTGCGCGGACTGCGCAGGCTGACCTGGGTCGATACTTTTCTCAGATGCATTAAGCCCCCTTCTCACACAGCATTGTTCATATAAATTGGCAGTGATAAGAAGATTTGTATAAACATTCACAAACAGAACTGCAAACAAATGTACAGGGTGTTTCATAATATGCGGTACACTTTCAAACGTTTGTTATTTTTTCATTCGGATAGCTATTACACCTAGCAAGGTATCATATTAAAGGTAAATGTTTAAAGTTTTAGGCAAACAATAGTAAACCCTTGTCCTGCTAAATAAAAGAAACGCAACTTTTAAACCGATAGCATAAACCCAAATTTTCCTATTTCAAAGGTATTTTGGAAGAAGGACATCTTCTTATCGGAGAGTGTAGATCCAAAATCAGACTGCACGTTCTGTGCAGTCTGATCTTGATCTACGCTATCCGCAAAAGGTCAGTGTGTCGCGCTCAGCAGCCTAAGTGTAAACTAGCCACAATGTAATAAAACCAATGTAATGACCCATACAAAATAGCGTCTATTTACAGCATATACTCGAAATGACGTCCATTTTGACGTCACAGTAGCTACAAAGAGGTTTAAAGGTGTATGACATATTATGAAACACCCTGTATAATTATACCAGTATTGGAACATATATCAACGAACTTCGCACACATACATTCTGACAAACGTGTACACATACATGATACAGACACTAACATATAATAACAAGTACATATTACTCAAATATCATTTACTAATATGATTTACGGAACGGTATAAATACTCGTATACATGTAATTAGGTATACATTGTATTACTAAGTAGGATGTTACATATCACTCGTCACAACTCGGCTGATTCCGTAGCTACATCGGATTTGCTAAACGGATCACCCGACGTTTGTCGAATGAGTCCAATATTGTAGGCTACACCGCTCACATTCCCAAACTTATGAACATACGTTTGTTTACCCTCTACCACACAAATCCATGTCTAACGACCCCCCTACGAAAAGGGCCTTTGAATACATTATTGGATAAGAAGAAAATACGTGTAACAAGCATTTTCTCCTTCCCCACAATGCTTTCTCTGCTGTCAAAGAAAAGCAAAAATGATACGGGCAAAACCTTACATGCTTTTCAATCATATCCCTGTGAGGCCTACATAACGAAGTGCATTATGGTATCGTAGACACATTATAGATTTTCGAAATAGTACAGAAACGCTCCTCTCGACCTGAACAGATGTTAAATTCTTTCAACAAGCATATCGATTTAGACAAAAAGGTACATGTTTATGAACCATCCTCCGACAAAAGGGGGTTTAATGCATTTCCATGGTACATTATACCAGGGTAGAATGTTCGTTGGACATGTAGAAAAATTGACTGATAGCAAAAAGTTTCGACCCAGGTCAGCCTGCGCGGACTGCGCAGGCTGACCTGGGTCGATACTTTTTGCAGATGCATTAAGCCCCCTTTTTTCACAGAGCATGACTCATATAGTACAGTATATCACGACTGTTTGAAATATATCTATAAAGGGATTCACATGTACATTAAATAACAGACATTCCTGATGGGCATGTTGAAATGAAACTCTCACCTTCGAGTTAGACCTTAATCCTTTCCAAAACAATCCCGAATTTTAACGATCCTGAGCCAAGTCGCTCTATCTTTGTCTACTTTTTTACTTGGTTTTTAAGTTCATTTTTCTGTCAGTGACTAACACTGGGACAAACTGTACAGTAGCAGATTGTCATCTTCAGAATAATTTCAATACTTTTAAATGGTATGAATAAAAAAAATCCAATGCATTTTAACGCCCGTATTGTTTACTTTTGGCCGCTATTAGGCCTTTAACAATTGCTTTGCTGAATAAATAAAATTGACCCTCTCAGCCAGTGCTAGGGTGCAAAAATTGAAATTTCATGGCCTTTTTTTTTTTTGTCAGGCTGTTTAGCAAAGAAGTGGACAGTGTAGATCCAAGATCAGACTGTGCGTTCGACGTTCTGCGTAATCTGATCTTGGATCTACACTGTTCACGGAGACAACTAAATCTCCTGGTTCAGCGTAAGGTTTAACTCTCTACCAGACTACAAATTTTTAGACTTGTCAAAATTCAAAGCATTTGCAGAAGTACAAATTGAATGTTGTTACTCAAAACATGAAATTTGTGTTTCATATGGAAGAAGGGGTCCTTTGTGGCTCAGTGGTAAAGACTAGGACTTTTGACCTGAAGGTCCGGGTTCGTGCCTTGGGTTTTTTCGTGGTAGTGTCTTTGGGCAAGACACTTCAGGGCCCTAGCCTAGTACTGATAAAACGCAGGAATTACAGGAATATGTGAGCTGTCGCCGTGATATGACTGAGAAATGTTGAAGGCGGGCTAAACACCGTTCTGTTAATCAATCGTTGGGTAGAAAACATTGTGGGAAAAGGAGAAAATGCTGGTTACCAGCATTTTCTTCTTTTCCCACAATGTCTTCATAAACTTTCTTTTAAATCAGGTTCGTGAAAAGTCGGGATTGTGTAGTAAAAGGTTGAAAAACATAACTTATCTTCAACTCCCCCGAACATCTTGAAAAGTAATTTGTTTTCGGTCGATTTTCGACGTAGATAAAGAAATTACAAACCCAGACGACGTGCAGGACAGAACGTGGTTTAGATATGAGCCATGCTCTGTGAAACGGGGGCTTAATGCATCTGCGAAAAGTATCGACCCAGGTCAGCCTGCGCAGTCCGCGCAGGCTGACCTGGGCCGAAACTTTTCGCTATGGGTCAATTTTCTGTGTGTCCAAGGACCATTCTACCTCGTGATTAATTCAGTTGTTTAAAAAAAAAGTGGCTATTATGGATCCATAATTATGTGATGGCTTGATTGGTCCATGCATCACGGAGATGCATTAAGCTCTCTTTCACCAGAGCTTTGCTCAAATACATTTCTACAGCAATCACCGTCTTTTCTCTACCCCCTCAAAGACGCTATTTTACATGTCTTTTTTACCTGAGGTTGCCATAGAAACATTAATCTTCTTAATGAATAGCACGTGTTTACGTACTGCTCGTGCGTAAACGATGTTCGGAGAGAACGCAGATGACTGATTGTAACCGAACACCGCGAGCTGGCGATCGTCTGATGTTTGCACAGGTATTGTGTTCCCGGGATGTTTCCATTTTTGGCAAAGGCTGTGTTTTCTGCGAATCTTGTCGACATAATGACTGTAGATCTTTCTTGCCGGTGTGTACTTGATTCGGGGAAGGTGGGGGAGGGGGGAGGGAATGCTTATTAACACGTGTAGTACATAGTACTTCGGTATTAGAACGAGTACAGAAAATATCGTATGATAGTAATTAAGAGAAATATTTTTGCCAGCGTGCCAAAGATTGACTTTACTTTACTTATTATCTGCTCTCGCGAAATTTATTGCGAATAACTTAGAAAATAATCATGGTTTTTCTAAGTAAGTGTTTCATAAACTAAGACTGGATATGTAAATGCATGTAAAAACGTTGTAGCAAAAGGAGAAATTGCTATTTACGAGCAAATTTCTCCTTTTGCTACAATGTTTCGAAGCAAAGTCCCTTGCGATACTCAGAATTTCATCTGCAAGAAGTGGAGAGTTGAAAGATTTCGATAATTTTGATGGATAAAAATGCGGGCATGATATGGAGAAAGTTTGTTGAGAGAAAAAAATATTATGATAATAAAAAGAAAAGAAGTCGATGGCCCTATTTTATGATTTCCTAAAAAAATACGAGGCTTTTTTTTTTCTTTGTGTCAATCTCCTGCATGCAAAAGGACCAGTCTACGTCATGATTTAGCCGGTTTGACAAGTTAGCATCTTTGTCGTTTGGTTTGGAGTTAAAACATTTTGGAAATATTCCATTTTCGAATTACGGCATGTCCAAAATATTGACATTGTTGCTATTTGTTCTCGGTCTTTTTTTCACCATACTTGTTCGCATGTTTCTGAAATTTGTACCTGCATGAGATAGATTTTTTTTTTATCTAATTTTACAGTTTTTGTCGCAGTCGCTATTGTTATCCAATGAAATAGACTTTTCAATACGTGTTTTAACCCTTTATCACAAAATCCCGAGTTTTAACGACCTGAAAGAAGGCTTTTGAAAACATTGTGGTAATAGAAAATGCTGGTAATCAGCATTTTCGCCATTTCCCACAATGCTTTCTATCCTTTCAACGATAGAAGTCATCTTTTAAGCAGCATTTTCGCCATTTCCCACAATGCTTTCTATCCTATCAACGATAGAAGTCATCTTTTAAGCAGCATTTTCGCCATTTCCCACAATGTTTTCTATCCTATCAACTATAGAAGTCATCTTTAGAGCTACATTTAATTTGTCGTCTGCAAATGTTTTCAGCTTGGTCAAGTCCAAAATTTTGCCGTATGGAAAATGGGTTAATCTAACAGAATCATTCTATGGGTGACAACTGGCTATCCACATTTAAGGCGCTGGGTTTGAACCCCGTGATGAGTGAGAACTACCCACACTTCGGCGCGAGAACTGATTAACCCTTTACCAGACGACAAAATTTTAGCCTTGTTCAAATTGAAATCATTTGCAGACGACAATTTCAGTGTGGCTCAAATGGTGCAATTTTTCTTGGATAGGGTAGAAGACATTGTGGGAAGAGGAGAAAATGCTGGTTACCAGCATTTTCTCCTTTTCCCACGATGTTTTCAAATGGCTTCTTTCCCTGGGGCGTTAAATTGATCGATTGATTGAATGGTGTTTTACGCCGCTTTCAACATTATTTCAGTTACATCACGGCGACAGCTCACATATTCATGTATTTCCTGGATTCCACCAGTACTAGGCTAGGGCTCTGAAGTGTCTTGCCCAAAGACACTCATGACCCAGCCCAGGGGCGTTAAAAGGCAGCATTGTTCGGTAAAGGTTTAACCCTTTGACCGCCGAATAAACTCAAAGGACATATTCAGCCTAGAGGTCAGATCCAAATTATTGCAATTTGATGGCTGCTTTTGTCTATGTTGAATACAAACCCTGTTGAACACTGGCTTTTAGGCAGACTCAGAAATGCTCGTTGCGAGCATTTTCTCCTTTGACTACACCATTTTCAAAAGTATTCAGTTGCAAGACAAAAAAACTTAAAAAAAAAATCAATGGCGTTACATGTTTTGTCTGTATTAGATGCACGTTAGCTGTTCGACCTGTTCGATAACGTAGACCTAAAGGTTAATACCTAAAGACAACTTTCATTCCTTCATTCTCAATAGAAAAAAGAAATTATTCGCATAAAGAAATTAACGCTTTCGCCATATTGGTTTTAAAAGTACTTTTCGGGATGATATCAGTTTTAACTTTAACTTGTTTTGTCTCTATCAGATGCCTGTGAGGTGTTCGACTTGTTTGATTTCTTAGACCTCAAGGTCAAAGATCTTTTCAGGATACTATTAGTTTTAATGGTCTTACTTGTTTTGTCTATAACAGATGCCCGTGAGGTGTTCGACTTGTTCGATTTCTGGGACGGTCGTGACGGAGAGGTAGATGCCTTCAAACTTGGTGATCTTCTCAGATGTTTGGGACACAACCCCACACAGGCCACCGTTGCCAAACACGGAGGCACTCAAAAAATGGGTAAGTAAAGCCACAGGCCTTTGAAGCTCAATTGGTCTATCACGGAACACTGAAATTTTCATTGGTCGATCATCGAAAATTGTTACTAAAAATATCACATTCACGCATCCCTTCTATAAAGTTATAATTATGTTATTGTATACGATATAGAGGCGATGCGCTATTTTTAGCAACGATGTCCGATGATGGAGCATTTAAATTTCAGTATTCCGTGATGGACTAATGGAGTTACAGTAGCCTATGGTAAAATAGATTTATTATTCAGATACATATGTAGGGAACTAATGACTATTTAATGAATTATGTTTGGATGAATATTGTCACGTGTATGATAATGGTATTCTTTCAACTGACACCATTTGCAAAAGAAGCACAAAAAGAATCAGGGAAAACCGTCTCCTAAGCGCATGTTATAAGCATTCTACTTTCAGTTTAAGGGTCCTGCGTGGCCCAGTGATTAAGTTTATGACTCGTAACCTGTAGGTCCGGGATGTAAGGCTCGCTGGAAACACTTGGTTCATCGTGGGAGTGTCCTTTGGCAAGATACTTCAGAGCCCTTGCCTAGAACTGCTGAAACCAAGTACATGCATGAATATGTGAGATGTCGAGGTGATATAACTAAAATTATGTTGAAGTGATGTAAAAAAAATTATGTTGAAAGCAACGTTAAACGTCAATCAATCAATCAGTCAATCAATCAAACAAACAAACAATTAACTTTCCGTTCAGCTTCGGCTCGCAAACCTTTCTTAAGTCGCTACGTCGACGAAAACATCTATAAGGAAAGAGTCGCTATATGTTTTGTAAGCGTATCATCATTGATTCAGTTTGCTCTTTTTTCACATTCCGTCAAACTTTGTCTTTTTCCAGGAGAGAAATCTTACAAATTTGAAGAATTCATTCCATTGTACAAAGAATTGATGAATGAGAAAGACACCGGAACTTTCGCCGACTTTATGGAAGCTTTCAAAACATTCGACCGTGAAGGACAGGGCTTCATTTCCGGCGCCGAACTTAGACATCTCCTCACATCTCTCGGTACGTATAGATAGGCCATAGGACACTTAAATTCTATTAGTTTATCACGGATTACCGAAATTGTCACTGCTGGATCACCGGACACCGTTACTAAAAATAGCACACTGGCGCATCACCTCTATATAATAACTACTATATTATACTACTTTATACGATATAGAGGCGATGCGCAAATGTGCTATTTTTAGTAACGGTATCCGATGATCGTTCAGTGAAAATTTTGCTTATTTTGTGATAGACCAAAGAAGTGTTTCGTCGAGCTTCAAAGGCCTGTGGACAGACTCAATTATTAAAGCCCTGAGCCCGCCTCAAGTTGCTTTTGTAGATCAAGATCAGACTGCACAATTAGTGTAGTCTGATCTTAGATCTGCACTGTCCAGTACTTTTCTTACATGTTCTGGGCAGAAAAAAAAAAAACATTAGAAGCAATTTTTGAGCTTGTTTTCCCAGTTGCCCATATTCACCAACCATTCTCGATATTCTTGGTGTAATTTCTTGAAATTGAATGTAATTCTAAACCGTTACTTTCTATACATAGAATAAAACTAAGGAAGCAAAAATGACTGAGACTAAGAACGAGCCAAGGACAAGACAGATTTTGAAATTAATGTGGGAAAAGGAGCAAGTAGGGTATTTGTTACAAGCAATTCAAGCCAACGTTTAATAAATGTTGTATAGACGCTGAGCAGTGTTTGAATGGCAGCAGAAGTGGGTATACCGTGAAAAGTTAAGTTACAGCATAAGTTCGAAATGAAGTATTTTCGTTCCATTTCGTAAACCTGCCTATCGCAGTAACCCAAGTTTGTCCTAACGCTAACGATGCTACTTAACCCTTAAAGCGCTGAATTTATGAAATGAACCTTTTCAGTGAAGAAAAACATCCGAAATATTGTCATTTCAATGTTGTTTAGCCAGAAGGTGTAATGAGGTAGCTGACAGTGTAGATCAAAGATCAGACTGCACGTTCTGTGCAGTCTGATCTTGATCTACACAATCAGCAAAAACAGGTTAAGTTGGTTCCAGCGCTTTAACGGTAAAATTCGAATGGCGCTGGGCGACCAGTTGCGCATTTTAACACCCAAGTTGCTATTGAATACAACAAGATGTATTTTCAAGGTTTTCAGTTTGGTTTGTTTTCTTTCAGGCGAGAAACTTTCTGATTTGGAAGTTGACGATATCATGAGATACATTGACTTGACAGAGGATCTTGAAGGAAACGTCAAATACGAAGGTAGGCCATGGTAAAATTATTGTCATGCAACTGTGCGAAGCTTGGGGTCGCTTCAGATGAAAAGTTTTGAACATACTGTGGAGGTTTCTCTCTGTTTGAGTGGGGAATACATTCGTCTAAATTAAGTACACTTAACACGAGTTTGAGCTGCGCTCTGGCAAGAGGGAGTTTAATGCATCTCTGTGATGCATTATACCAAGCAAGTCATCACATAATTATGGATACATACACTGTAATTTGTCTTACAACGATTGAATTATGGGGTAGACTGGTCCTTGCACAAGCAGAAAATTAATCAAAAGCAAAATGTTCCGACCAGGTCAGCTTGTGCGGATTGCGCAGGCTGACCTGGTTGGATACTTTTTGCCGACACATAAAAGCCCTTTTCACAGAGCATGGATCATTTAGATTAGATATTATTAACACAACTTATTTCGTACATAATCTCTCGGAATTTTCCGTGATAATCGACTTCCATCGGTATATTCCGTACGTGATCGTCGTATTTCCCTCTTTACCTAATGATGAAATAGGTTTTATATATATTTAGGTTTCCGCCTGGCCAAGTCTCCTCGGCTTTTCTCATAGGGCCGAGTCTAATTTCTTGGGCTCGAGTCCTTTTGCACCCGTATTTCTTTACTCCTGCTACTTATTTTTCGTTTTTTTATTACTTTTCTAACATTTTTTTTTCCCTATTTCAGAATGCATCAAGAAGGTGATGGAAGGTCCCAACTAAATAAACAGACACTCGAACAAACAAATCTTGTAACATCAAAACCATCCAGCCATTAACTGTTCATTATTTGTTACAAAACTCGTTTTATGGACAGAAAAGAGACAAGTTGGCATCCAAAGGATAACGTTTTGAAGTGTTTTCATCGGGACGTGTTTAACATCTGAAGAATTTTCCTATTTCGACTATGGATGCCAATTAAATACTAAAAAAAAAAAATAAGAGCTCTTATTTTTGAGCGGGGACAGGTCTTACAAGATGCTACCATTGTCACGTGACCCTCTGACATCGATGTGTCTAAATATAGAAGTGAAATCTAAAAATAGTTAACTTTTTTTCTAGTGCACAGAAGTTTTGCTCCCCCAATAATTGTCACTTTTAACCTTTAGTTTTTGTAAGACCTTCCTCGGGTAGGCCTACGTCATCGACAAATTCACATTCTTTTGCCGTGTGTAACTGTTCATGTATTATGTTAATTTATTGTTTTTTGTTTATTAATTTTGAACTATTTATAACATCTTAACCGGTACCGGTTACAGCTGTAGAAGAATTTAAAAGTCACGTGACGTCACTGTCACGTGGTGGTTTATAAAGACTGTGATTGGTTGAATGCATGTTTCGGAGGCTGTAGTGCGAGGAATTTAGTTACAAAACTTTGGGTATCCCCTGTTTACACGAAATAAAACAAGAGTGGATAGGATTGGTACGATAATATATTTTTCCCAAATAAAATTGTTGTCTCTGTCGTTATTTCGCTTTCCATCGTTTCCTTCTGAGTGTCCTGTAACCCTTTACCACATATATCTGTGTTTGAACCACTGGCTTTTGAAAGTCCATTGGTCTATCGCGGAATACTGAAATTTTCTGTGGTCGATCATTGAACACTGTTAACTTAAAAAAGCACATTGGCGCATCCCCTGTACATGTATATCGATATAGAGGCAATGCGGCAATGTGCTATTTTTATTAACGGTGTCCAATGACCGAGCAATGAACATTTCGGTATTCCGTAATAGACCAATGGAGTTTCAGTGGCCTGTGATTCGAACGAACCCGACGTAGAAGGCTCAAGAAACATTGTGGGATAATGAGAAAACGCTGGTAAGCAGCATTTTCCCATTTTCCATCAATGATTTCTACCCTTTCAAAAAAAAGTATAATCGTTTGAGGCACACCTAATTTGTCGTCTGCAGTAGCTTTCAATTTGGACAGGTCTAAGAACAAGATTTTGCCGTCTGGTTAACAGTTAACCAGTCGACAAAATGTTAGACTCGTCTATATTGAAATCATTTGCTATCAACAAATCAGTTTTGCTGAATGCTAGGTTCTGTCGCTGTAACATTGAAGGAAAAGGAAAAATCCTGGTATCACTTCATGAACAAGAGCAACGCATGTAAGTGCCAACGCTCGGCTACAATTGCTTGATTTTCAGTGAAAATTCAAAGTGGAGAAATGGGCATAATTGTGTCAAAAATACTTTGAAGGTTACCGTGCCTTGTTGTTTGGGTTCTCCTTTTGATAGTAAACTTGTCCAAGCTGGAAGTAAACATCTTCAGTGAAAACAGAGATATTATAAAATGTTTTTTTTAAAATGTCAAAATTTTTGCACCACGATGCAGATGACGACGCCAGGGCTACGATAAAACCTCGGCCATTTCTTCGAAAACAACCGAACTTCAAAAACTAAATACCTGTACATACACATATTTCACGACTTCACACAATTAAATCTTGATCTGCCCTCTTCATTCTTAGAGCCTAAAATTTCTTGTGCCTAGTATATGTAAATAAACAAGTCAACCAGAAGAAACAAGTTAACAAAAATTTATTCAATATACAATAAGACATCCCTGATACAAATAAACACTTTACCAAAACGACACAATTTTACAATGGTTCAAATTGGAAGCATTTGCAGACGACAAATAAACAATTGATCGGATGGTAAGATTTGTCTGTGATAGGATAGAAGATAGAAAACAGCATTTTCTCCTTTTCCCACAATGTTTTCAAATGCCTTTTACCCCTGGGTCATTAAAACCCAGGACCGTAACAATTTCATTTCTCAAAGATTAGGAAGAAAAAATTGTGGAAAAGGGAGAAAATGCTGGTAACAATTTTCTCCCTTTTCCATGATATTTTTAAGAGTCACAATGTTGTCAAGACTACTCCTCTGATATTACTTATTCTATGATCATATCATCGCTTTAGCAAACTACAAAATTTTAGACTCATCCATGTTAAGTCCATTAGTGCACAACAAACCACACTGAGCTGAAATGGTGGTATTTCTGTTTGATAGGGAAGATTGATTGATTGTATGGTGTTTAACGCCGTTTTCAACATTATTTCAGTTACATCGCGGCGGCCAGTGCACCTATCAATGCTTTCCTGGAATTTCTTTTACCAGTACTCCGCACAGTATTCTTTCCAAGCCACTGGCTGCTTTCCCACATAGCCATTGTCGAAACAATGGTCAGCGGTGGGAGAGGAATGAATCCTGTCGCAATGACTATAATCAATCCTCGGAAAAAAATTGGCTGAGCCGAGGATCGAACCAGCGACCTCCTGTTCTCAAGTCCTGTACGCTACCGACTGAGCTACGGGGCTCGGCTTGATAGGGAAGAAACATTGTTGGATTGATTGATTGATTAAATAGTGTTTTACACCACTTTCAACACTATTTCAGTCATATCACGGCGACACCTCACATATTCATGTATTTCCTGGGTTTAACCAGTACAAGGCTAGGGCTCTGAAGTGTCTTGCCCAAGAACACACCCATGAAAAACCCAGCGGATCAGATGGGGCTCAAACCCGGGGCTTCCAGGTTACGAGTCCCACACTTTACCACTGAGCCACGCAGGACCCCAAACATTGTAGGAAAATGAGAAAATGCTGGTTATCAACATTTTTTTCCTTTTACCACAATGTGTTCAAAAGCTTTCCTCTCTGGAGTGAAAGGCTGAGATAATTTTGAGTACAACTTCCTAAATGTCAACAGCTTACATATCAACATGCATCCTTGGTTTCACCTGGCCTAAGCCAGGGCTCTGAAGTGTCTTGCCAAAGGACACTCCACACTCCCAGGACAAAACCCGATCATACTATTTCACCATTTAATCACACAGGGACCTGTCCAAAAAGGAGAAATTGCTTGTTTGGAATGATATGAAAATCCTACTTATAAATAAATTATTACCCATTTTCCAAAATGTTTTCAAAAGACATCTTATACATCTGACCAGCGACTTGTATATCAGCATGATACCAGACTTACCTCTTTACCACACGACAAAAATGTAGACTTGTCCAAATTGAAAGCATATGCAGACGACAATTTCCATGTGGCTCAAATGATGCAATTTTTCTACAATAGGGAAGAAAACATTGTTGGAAATGGAGAAAATGCTGGTTACCTGCATTTTCTCCTTTTCCCACAATGTTTTCAAAAGGTTTCTTCCACAGGGTTGTTAGAAGTCGGCATTGTATGGTACAGGGTTAATACAATCTTAAAGCCTTTACCAAACGATCCCGAGTTTTAAGGACCTTGATGAAGAAGGCTTTGGAAAACACTGTGGGAAAAAGAGAAAATGCTGGTAACCAGCATTTTCTCCTTTTTCCCACAAAGTTTTCTATCCCTTTCAAACACAACTTTTAATTTTTCAGTCATATTTGTTTTGTCGTCTGCAAATGCTTTCATTTTGGACCAGTCTCAAATTATGTCTTTTGGTAAAGATTTATCTCTTTACTTTATGACAAACTTTTAGACCTGTCCAAACTGAAAGCATTTGCACATAAGATATTAGATATGGCTAAAATGATGAGATCTGTATTTAACCCTTTACCAGATGACAAAAAAACTTATTCAATTTGAAAGCTTTTGCAGACGACAAATCAAATGTTGATCAACTGTTGGAATTTGTTTATGAAAAGGCGGAAAACATTGTAAGAAAAGGAGAAAATACTGGTTACAAGCATTTTCTCCTTTTTCCCCACAATTTTTTCAAAAGACTTTTTGGTCAGGGTCATTAAAACTCAGGATTATCTGGCAAAAAGTTAAATGGGTAGAACACATGGTGGGAATAAGAGAAAATAATGCATAACAAAATTTTGTCCTTTTCTCACAAGCTTTTCAAAATCCCTCTTCAAATGTGTTCTAAAAAAAAATTGACATTGTTGGGATAAGGATTAAAAGAATGTCTGTATTGTTAGAGCCACCTGGTCTTTTGACTTTTTTTTTTTTTTACAAATTTCTATACATAATTCCATAAGCATTGAATGAGGCCAGTCTTTACTTTTTCAATGTGCCACAATGTCTACAACAAACTTTCCTTCTTATAGTTTGCTCGTGCTTCAAGATCTTCCATTAATGATTTGACCATCATTTCAACTGTTTGTTCTTGGCCAAAGAAATCTGAAACAAGATTATAAATGGATTATAAATCAATGAGCCATGCTCCGGCATATGCATTGTACCAGCCAAGTTATATTATTAAGGGTCCCCCCAAAATCTATTTTATGCTGTCAACCAATTGAATCCTGTGGTAAATTGGTCCTTTGACTGATAGCAAAAAATTTTGGCCCAGGTCAGCCTGCGCTGACTATGCAGGCTGAGCTGGGTCAATACTTTTTGCAGATGCATTAAGCCCCCCCCCCCCCCCCATTTTCACAAAACATGGCTCATGTATAAGCATATTTAATCAAACATCAACTTTATTTCACCTTTCAACTTTCATGAGTCGTGAGGGATCTTCTAAATATGATTTCCCTTTTTCTGTGCTTATTTCCAAACCTTAATAAATATACTCCCCATACAATTGAGAAAGAGGGGTTCTGTGTGGTCCTGTGTTGAAGTATAGGATTCATAATGGGACAGTCTCAGGTTTGATCCTCACCTGAGACAACTGGTTGTACACAGAAGTATCCTTACTCAAGACACTCCAGATCCCCAGCCTAGCACTGACAGAACCCTGGGCACATAATTATGTATAGGTGAGTTGTCACTGTGATATGACAGAAATAATATTGAAAGCAGCACAAAAAAAAAAACCATTCAATTGATCAACATCTAGAATAGAAGACTCTAGTATTTCTGCAGCAGAATGTCATGGCTATAAACTCAAGCACGTGTTATCATCTTGGCAGAAAGAACACAAATACATTATATAACCTTTAACTTTTTACCAAACAAAAAAGTTTTAGATCAATCCAATTTGAAAGCATTTTTAGATGACAAAACAAATGTGACTAAAAAATTGAAATTTGTTTTGGGAAGGGTAGAAAACATTGTGAAAAGGAGAAAATGCTGGTTACCAGCATTTTCTCCTTTTCTTACAATGTTTTCTAAAACTTTTTTCCTCAAGGCTGTTAAAAGTCAGGATTTTTGGTAAGGGCTTACCTCTTTACCAGATGACAAAATTTTAACCTGGTCCAAACTGAGAGCATTTGCATATGACATATTTAATATCACTCAAAGGATGAGAGTTGTTTTAAATAGGACAGAAAACATTGTGTAAAAAGGAGAAAATGCCGGTTACCAGCATTTTCTCCATTCCCATAATGTTTTCAAAAGCCTTCTTCCTCAGAGTTGTAAAGTCGGGATTGTTTGGTAAAAGGTTAACCACAAAAATACTAGTTTTCATGGAGTATATAACAAATTACAAACCTATTAACAATTCTTTTGGGTATTTTTCTCCACCATGGGCCAAAAGGTGTCTCCTATATTTTTCACCATTTTCTCTGTAACAGAATACAAAACTATCACAAGAGTTTAACTCTATGCAAGAGATCAAAATTTAACACTCAATGGGACGTAGCAAATGTGGCAGATGCACACGCAATGATTTTATTTCTTTTTTTTTTCCAATCCATCAGTGCACACAGAATACCGGCAGAAAAAACAAGAGCATGCCATTCGGGAGCCAATGCTCTGCTTCAGTTACTTGATTTTCATTGAAAATTCCAAGTCGATGAAAGGGCAAAATATTTTGATGGTTACATGTCCTTGTTGTATGGGTTCCCCTTTTGATAGTTAACAACTAGTCAGAGTTTGAAGTAAATATCTACAGTAATGACAGAGATATAGAGAATACGTACATAGTGTTGTCGTAGATCAAAAATATCTAACGAGGTTGGGAGAATTGATAATTGTCGAGCCTTGATGAGACAATTATCAATTCTCACAACTGAGTTAAATATTTTTGATCTACGACAACACTATGTACGTATTCTATTTATCTTTTAACCTATGATTGTACTCATTGTGAAAAGATGTGAAAAAATGTTGCTGACAAATACATTTTAAAAGTTTTAAAAGTTTATTCATGTCGGAACTCCCATTTTAAAATTACCCACATACATAGTACTTTATCGTAGTAATTAAACGTCCGAAAATTGCGATTGAGATCGCTTGGGATTATTCTATTTGAGAAGACGCGGTAAACGAGCATTCAAATGACGTCACGGGCAGGAATTACATAAGCAGATCATCGGAAAGTAGCACGCGTGCTATGACATCGTTCTTTTTTCGCGGGCTTTCTGTAGTAATCCTTACTATTTTTGGAATGCATTTCATTCATAAATGGTGATGGGGGCGGAGTCAGTGGAACTTACTGTTCTATAAATATCCATGGTATATCAAAAATCTATAAATATCCGTGGTATATCAAAAGAAATATCGCATGGGTGTTATTGCATGGATATCCGGTTAGTTGAAAGATATAGAGAATATGTACATAGTGTTGTCGTAGATAAAAAATATCTAACGAGGTTGGGAGAATTGATAATTGTCGAGCCTTGGCGAGACAATTATCAATTCTCACAACCGAGTTAGATATTTTTGATCTACGACAACACTATGTACGTATTCTATTTATCTTTTAACCTATGATTTGTACGCATTGTGAAAAGATGTGAAAAATGTTGCTGGCAAATACATTTTAAAAGTTTTAAAAGTTTATTTATGTCGGAACTCCCATTTTAAAATTGCATTACCCACATACATAGTACTTTATCATAGTAATTAAACGTCAGAAAATTGCGATTGAGATCGCTTAGGATTATTCTATTTGAGAAGACGCGGTAAACGAGCATTCAAATGACGTCACGGGCAGGAATTACGTAGGCAGATCATCGGAAAGTAGCGCGCGTGCTATGACATCGTTCTTTTTTTGCGGGCTTTCTGTAGTAATCGTTACTATTTTTGGAATGCATTTCATTCATAAATGGTGATGGGGCGGAGTCAGTGGAAATTATTGTTCTATAAATATCCGTGGTATATCAAAAATCTATAAATATCCGTGGTATATCAAAAAAAATATCGCATGGGTGTTATTGCATGGATATCCGGTTAGTTGAAAGATAAAAATTATAAAATGTCAAAGTTTTGCACAACAACGAAAACACAGACAACTGCACTGACGACAGGGCTATGACAATAAATTTATGTTTTCTTCGAAAACAGCTGAGCTAAAAATGCTCAACAGGGGCCATCAAATGGTGTCAGCATTTTCAAATTTTCCAGGGAGCAAACCCAAAGATCCCCTATTCCAGCAAAAATATAGCAATTTGGCAGCAATGGTATGTGATATGACATGAGAATAGTATTTGTCCATAGAAAATAATTTCTCTAACGGGCAACAATTTCTCATTCTGCCAAAATGTCTCTAGACATTAGCTTACCTGTTAAAAGGATCCTCAATGAAATAATCTCGCCAGATCTTTGCTGCAATGGCACGTGACATAAGGTAGGAATAGTATTTGCCGCCATAACCAACTAGATGACTAAATCTTACAATGCATGCCTGAAACAAAGAAAAAAAACCCAAATTTACTAAACAATCTTGATTTTCAATACTCCAGAGGGCATACAGTTTTTTTGAAATGCTGGTAGCCGTATGACAAAATGTGAAGCTGCCAAAGTTTGTGTCTTGCAGCAGACCAAATAATATTATGTCTTAACTTGTTAACACGCGACAAAATTTAAGACTTGTCAAAATCCAAAACATTTGCAGACAACAAATAAAAAAACCCATAACCAGAAAAGAAAACAAGAAATGAAAGCCTTAAATCTTTACCATACCACAAAATTTTAGACCTGTCCAAACTGAAAGCATTTGCAGACAACAATTTCAATGTGACTCAAATGATGCGATTTGTCTTTAATAGGGTAGAAAACATTGTGGGAAAAGGAGAAAATGCTGGTTACCAGCATTTTCTCCTTTTCCCACAATGTTTTCAAAAAGCTTCAACATCAGGATCGTTAAAAGTCGGGATCACGTTGTAGAGAGTTAATATACTTCTTAGGCACTGCATGGCAATGAAACGTGCCTCTGCTAGTACAGATATCATAGATTTTTGTTTACACAAGGTCCCGGTGGTAGGTCTAAACGGGCCTTTATCCTCAAGAGTTCCACTCA
This sequence comes from Tridacna gigas, assembly GCA_945859785.2. NCBI lineage: Eukaryota > Metazoa > Mollusca > Bivalvia > Cardiida > Cardiidae > Tridacna > Tridacna gigas. The sequence goes on from OX244043.2 coordinate 48,717,132, forward strand.
TGGAAATAAGAAGTGTTACTCAGTGGGCTCAAGTGACTACAAAATAGACCTAAAATACACTTACTGTATTTTGAACATAGGGAACACCATAATGCTTGTTCTGAACTAATTCCAAAACGTCCATCACAGAAACTTCATTTCTGTCTGATCCAGCAGGTTTTTCTCCATGGTAGAGCTGATCAAGAATGGCGTACATCACTTGTAGTTGCATGTCCTATAAATATCAAACACAAATCTTGTGAAATCTTCTTTCTAGAATATACATTGATTCAAGTATCATGATACAGTACCACAGGCAAGTGGCACTCGTCACAACTCGGCCGATTCCGTACCTACATCTAACTTCGTCTGTATAAGGGAGGCTTCCATTTTGAACTACCAATCACATGATCTTAAACATGGCGGCGCCCCTGTAGATCGCTTAGCAACGACATGAACAACCACTGTGAAGTTATTCACTTCTATCGATCTGTTGATGAAAGCTCCTAACGGAATTGATAAACCACGCTAAAAATTGAATGTACAAACTGTCTGCCAACTGAAATACTCTTAGAAAGATAACAACAGAAAATTTACTCATGCGTTCTTTCTAAAGAGGAGCCTTACAATTTCAATAACGGTAAAGCAGTGTGCTTCCGGAGATGTGCGAAATGGACCGTGTAGGTGCATATCAAGCTACGTTATACAGCCGAGGGATTTGATCACCGGATCACCCGAGGTATGCCGAATGAGGCAAGTGGCTTTCTTTTGTCTTAAAGCAGATCTCTTTTGAAAATATTGTGGCAAAAGGAGAAATTGCTTGTTACAATGTTTTTGTGTTTTTTCATGTATTTAACTTTGATTACTGCCTATCATTTATACTAGTATTCCATGTAATGTTTTCTTTCCAAGCTATTAGCTGCAAATTCTTTTCCAGAAGTTTAAGCTTACTTTGAAGTACATGTACAAAATAACAGATATGACTTCTATCACATCAACACCTCACTTATTCATATGTTTCCAAGGTTAAACAAGAACTCAGCATTGGCTCATCAGTGCCTTGCCCAAAGACACTCTCAGAGTGCATAACTCCATACGTAACAACGTAATTTTAGGCTTATCCAAATTGAAATCATTTGCAGACAACAAAATAAATGTGACTCAAGAATTGAAAGTTGTTTTAGAAGCTTGGAAAACATTGTAGGAAAAGAAGAAAATGCTGGTGACCAGCATTTTCTTCTTTTCCCACAATGTTTTCCAAAGTCGTCTTCTTGCTTCATCATCATCATCATCATCATCATTCATTTTCATAATCCAGGAATCATTTTTTATTCCTTTTGCAAGGGTGGGGACTGGCTGTCCCATCCAGATCGTAGTCTTTCTTTCCATGCTTGAAGGTCCTGTGGAATGATATCTTCTTTAGGTTTATTAAAACTCGGGACTGTTTGGCAAAGGGTTAAATGTGATTCAAAAGGATTGGAATTGTGCTTGTAAGGGTAGAAGAATTTTCCAACAATGCTTTAACCATTTCCCAAACAAGCCCTGGTTTTCACGTGTCTACAGTACAAGTCTTTTGAAAACACTGTGGGAAAAGGAGAAATTGCTCGTAATGAGCAATTTCTCCTTTTCCCACATTGTTTTCTACCCTTTTTGAGAACTTCCTGCCATTTTCATCAAATTTAAAATTGTCGTCTGCAAACTCTTTCAATTTGGACCAGTCCAAAATTTGTCGTTTGGGAAAGGGTTAAGAGCTTAATTCCTCTGGGTCATTAAAACACAGGGTCTTTTTATAAAGGGTTTCAGCTCTCAATTTATACTTACTGCAAATACATAAACTGACTTGCTTTTACAATAACTATTCAACAATTCATCAGGGATTGCCTCCTCAGTCTCAAAATGTTTGGCAAAACTCTTCAGTACCTTTTGAAAAATAAGGAAAAAATAGAATAAATGAAAATGAAATTCAAAAATGAATGACCTTTCATTCATAATAATCTTTGACGATGGGTCATTTTCTCTAGTTTTATTCCCGAAGGTATCAAAAAGAATGGAGCCATGCTCTGGCAAAAGGGGGCTTAATGCATCTCTGTGTTGCATGATACCAAGAAAGTCATCACATAATTATGGATCCATAAAATCCATTTTGATGTATAAGCAACTGAACCCAGACGCAGAATGGTCCTTGGACATACAGAAAATTTACCGCAGCAAAAAGTTCTGACTCGGGTCAGCTTGCACATACTGTGCTGGCTTACCTCACTTGATACATTTTGCAGATGCATGAAAACCCCTTTTCACAGAGCATAGCTCATATACATGTGTATCACTGAAGTTATAAAATTTAGTAAGTCATGTACATATTTAACATCATTATAATCAAAATTTTTGTCAGGATAATAAGTAAATGAAATATTTCTTTTAGTAGAAAAATGAAATGGCTGACAAAGCAAACAAGCAAAATTTTACAGTTTAATCCTTTCCCAAACGACAAATTTTAGACCCGTCCAAATTGAGTGCATCTGCACAGGACAAATTTGAAAGTGGTACAAATGAATTTAAGTTCTTTGACAGGGCAGTAAACCATTTTGGGAAAAGGAGAAAATGCTGGTTACCAGCATTTTCTCCTTTTCCCACAACATTTTCAAAAGGCCTGTTCCTCAGGGGTGTGAAAACATGGGATTGTGTGGTAAAGGCTTAAAACAAGTTCAAAGAAATCATCTAAAATATTGACACATTTGATAACATGCAGAATGTTACCCTTTTAAATAAGAAGCCTTTTTAGAGTCAACTTTTTTGAATACATGTTTACATAGTTAAACAAAGACTTTTTAAGAAGTTTGAGCGAGTGTTTTACCAGGAGAAAATAGTTTATCCTTACTCACTCTAGGGTCAGATGCAAAATACTCCATCAATATGGAAGGAACCTCCGCCAGATCTATAGGACATCTTGTGCCTGAAAAATTATCAATAACCCTTTACCACACATTGCCCTTTTAACGACCCTGGGAAAGAAGCCTTTTGCAAACAGCATTTTCTCTTTTTCCCACAATGTTCTCTTCCTTATCAAAGAAAAATTGTACCATTTGAGCCACACTGAAATTGTCTCCTGCAAATGCTTTCATTTTGTACAAGGCTAAAATTTTGTAGTCTGGTAAAAGGTTAAAGTTTCTGTAAATTACTTCTCTTCCCTACCTTCCCACCCACATACACAATTACCCAAATGCAGTAATAATTTTGTAGAAACAAACTGCCCACGTTTAAAATAAGTATCTTCAGTAACAATAGAGTGGCAAGAGCGATCAGCAGAGCTCCAGATAGAGGGAGTTATTTTGATTTTAAAATTGAAAATATTTATCACTCTCCACTAAACCCTATGTTATGGGTACTCATTAGAATCGTCTCATTGAGATGATTCTAATGAGTACCCACAACATAGTGTTTGGAAGAGAAATAATGGAGTTATAATACTATCACTCCCTCTTATCTGTAGGTCTGGTGATCTGTTTAATCCTTTCACAAACAACAAACTGTCAACTCTTCTATGATTTAACATTACTTCAGATGACAAATTTGAAATTGATACAGATGAAATGTACTTCTATCATAGGGTAGAAAACATTGTGGGAAAAAGAGAAAATGCTGATTACCAAAACTCGAGATTCTAAGGTAAAGGGTTCAGTGGTTGATTTTGATCACAGTCAATCTAAAATAAAGGGGAGGGCTTTAACATTATTTTCAATCTCACCAGTGACATGTTGATACTGGGTTCTACCCAACATGGAGTGCATGGCATGTCCAAACTCGTGAAACAGGTTCTCCATCATGGACGGTGAAAGTAACGATGGCGTCATGAAGTTAGGATACGGCAAATTTAGATGAAGGACCACAATAGGGAGTTGATAGTCCCCTGCTGCAGTCTCTCGTCCACCTTGTATCGTGAAATGACAATCCTGAAATAAAATACATGTGACTTTAATTTGCACTAACATAACATCTTACATCCCTGATTTCAATTCTATTATTTGTTGATTGATTGATTAATTGTATAGTGTTAAATGCTTTTTCAACATCACTTAATTTATATTGAAGCAGCCAGTGTACCAATCCATGTATTCACGGAGTTCCTGTTACCAGTACTCTGCACAATATTCCTCCTAAGCCACTGGCTGCTTTCCCACATAACCATTGTTGAAACAATGATCATCGGTGAGAGAAGAACAAATCCTGTCATAATGACTATCATCAATCCTTGGAAAGAAATTGGCTGAGCTTGGGATTTGAACCCTGTTCTCAAGTCCTGTACACTACTAACTGCACTAACGAAGCTCCACCCTAATACTTGTACTGCTAAATAAAGACAATAAAGTACTTTTTTGCTATAAAAAGTCCAAAATATAGCAATTCTAAGACTACTTATTGCAATTCTAAGACAACTTATAGAACTTTTAAAACTTTGTCATATCTTCAAACAACCAACAGTCAATTTCAAAAAATATGGCAGCATGTTTTTGTCTAGTCTGACCTTGATCTTTACCGACAGCAAAAAACCTTTAACTTACCAACCCCGTTCTTCAGCATTCAATTAAACTCTGAAACAATCCCATATTTCAACAACCCTGAGGAAGTAGCCTTTTGAGAAGACTGTGGGTAAAAGACAAAATGCTGGTAACCAGCATTTTTTTCCTTTTCCCATACAGTTTTTCTTGTTACCTACTCTATCAGAGAACTTAGGCATATTTGTACCAATTTTGAATTTGTCATCTGCAGATGTCTTCAATTTTGGAAGACCATAAAACTTTGTTGTTGGGGAAGGGGTTAACCGCTTTATCAAGTCATCCTTAGGTCAAAATAAAGGTTGGTGTAGATATAAAATCATAATCTATATCAAAAGATCAGTATGCACATTTTGTGCAGTCTAATCTTGATCTTTACTCTCCTCAAAACAGTTTACAATTGTCACAAGCTTTCTAAAGGATAACTCATTATTTCAAGTTACCTGATTTGATTTCCCCTCTCTTTCATAGAAGTCACAATAAATATATCCCAGAACTCCCTCTGTTTTATGTACCACTGCCTACAAGATGGGACAATGAACATAATTATTGACATAGGTACAGAACATGCAATACAAGTTGGGATCAATACTGATTTTCTCAGCCAATTGGATAGCCTGTCTTGGAAACAAAACTTGCAGTTGATTTAGAACAGCAGGTTAAACATACTCTTGCTATGTAAGAAAAGTGAATCAGTATTAGGAGAAATTTTGCTTTAATTGTGTTTTTTGCCACTTTCAACAGTATTCTATACTATGGCAACAGCTTACCTCTGCAGTTTTTATCAAAATAACCAGACTTGCAGTTTCATGAAAGTCTCTCCTTGATAGATATATGTGATTTATTTCATGCTTTTTGGTAGTTTATGACGAAATAATTTCTCTATTTCTACCAGTGAATTTTCAAACTGATAAACTCACTGGTACGAAAATACTAAGAGCTCCCCTGTAATTCTTAAGTCCCACCAAAAAAGGAGTTAGAAGTATGAAATAAACAGAATATTTGTTTTTCAATAAAAGATAGAACTTTATTTCATCTCGTGAATATCATACGGTAATACTTTCACTCATGGCTGCACCACTTGTGAAAATATTACCAATGATGTTCACTCGAAATTAATTTCAATCTTTAACCAAAAAGAAACCAATATATCCTCTATGTACTAGATCTATGTGTTTAGTACTTGGATAGGTAACTGACATCAATGCATGTTAAATTATGTGAGTTATGCCAACCTGTATTTGAAAGGAGAATATAAAGATACGAATAAATATAAAATGCCATTTTGTTACCGGCAAAGCATATTAACTCTTTACCAAACAACAAAATTTTAGACTCTACCAAATTGAAAGCGTTCACAGACGCCATATTAAATGTAGCTCAAATGATGATCTCTGTCTCTGATAGGATAGAAAACATTTGTGGGAAAAGGAGAAAATGCTGGTTACCAGCATTTTCTCCTTTTCCCACAATGTTTTCAAAAGCCTTCCTTTCCAGGATCGTGAAAACCACGGCTTGTTTGGCAAAGGGTTAAACTGTGATTCTCACCAGTTTATATACATCATACTTCCACAACTCTCCATATTTAGGTTTCACTGTCTCCAAAGTTATGTCAAACAGCGTTTCAAAAATACCACTTAGACCATCCATACATGCTCCCAGGGAGAAATAGCTTGATAATTCTTCTGCGTCATACCTTAAATAAAAGAAAACTCCTGCACCATATCTGAAATATATCTATGTATTTGAAAACATTGTGGGAAATGGATAACAGCTGGTAACACAATCTTTCCTACCCTATTGGAGAACTCAAGCTCTGTTTTACCAAAATCAAATTTGTTGTCGGCAATTTCTTTCAGTTTGAAAAAATCAAGAATTCATTCTTTGGGAAAGGATTTGATAAACCTTTTTGTTTGAATTCGAGTTTAACACTGTTTTAACAGCTTTGGTTATATCAAGGCAGTCAGTGCACCTACGCATGTGTTTCCTGGCTTTTTCGCACTGTTACTGACACAACTTTCTTTCCAAGCCACTCTCTACTTTTCTCATCAGAGGTGAGAGACAGAAAATCGCCAGGAAGAAAGTTTGCCACAACCAAGCATCGAACCTGCAACCACCAGGTCATAAGTCAGATATGCTAACCACTCAGCTACCCGGTTGGGCCTTAATAAGCCTTTACTGAAATTTGTTTAGTAACACCAGGTTTTGTGTTTATGGACTAAATTACACAGTGTTTAAACTTACAGCTGATCTTTTCTGGATTTGGTGAAGAACACTGGATCCCAAGGCATGACCCCCTGTAATATGTAAGAACACAATGTCATCTGTATAGGGTACTGAGGTAAACACAGGAAAACAAAAAATTCAATGATGACTACCTGATGGGCCAAAAGCACAAGTGAGTTGAATCTTTTTTACATGTAATATTTGCATAACACGTAGTATACTGGTCTATCCCACAGATAGATATAAATTTATGTATAGCTTGTGTTTGTACAAGGAGCCACTTATACTGCCTTGCTATAGAGCTAGCTTTTGTTGCAAGGCAGTATAAGTGTCTCCTTATACAAATACAAGCATTTATATGTCTCCTTATACAAAAAAATTTATATCTATCTATGGGATAGACCAGTATACTATGATACACAAGACATCTAAAACATTATGGGAAAAAGCGTGATTGCCTTTCACATGCAATTACTTTTTTCCCTACAATATTTTCCACAAGAACAAATATTGTAATTTCCTTTCCATAATGGGCAATTTCTCCTTTAACCCATTACCACTGACACAGTGCTGAGTTTTAATGACCTTGGGAAATTACACTTTTGAAAACTTTGTGGGAAAAGGAGAAAATGCTGGTAACCAGCATTTTCTCCAAATGCTGGTATGCTGGTATTTTCTCCTTTTCCCACGATGTTTTCTGATCTTTAACCCTTTCCCAAACGACAAATTTTGGACTGGTCCAAATTGAAAGAGTTTGCAGATGAAAATTTTAAATTTGATGAAAATGGCAGAAAGTTATCAAAAAGGGTAGAAAACACTGTGGGAAAAGGAGAAATTGCTCGTTACGAGCAATTTCTCCTTTTCCCACATTGTTTTCAAAAGACTTGTACTGCAGACACGTGAAAACCAGTGCTTATTTGGGAAAGGGTTAAGAAACAAATCCAATCATTTCAGCCACATTTGTTGTCTGCAAGTGCTTTCAATTTGAACAAGTCTATAAAATTGCCATTTGGTAAGGGATCAACCAATTTTTTTGACTCCTTCCAAAACGACAAAATCTTTAACTTGTCCAACTTGAAAGCGTTTGCAGACGACAATTTAAAAGTAACTAAAATGATTGGAACTCTCTCTGAAAGGGTGGAAAATGTTGCGGGAAAATAAGAAACTGCTTGTAACTAGCATTTTCTTCTTCTTCCACAATGTTTTCAAAAGGCTTTTACCACAGGGTTGTTTAAACCTGGGATTGTATGGTAAAGGGTTAATTGTAAAAAGGCCTTTTGCAAAATGTGAAAAAACAACACAAATTAAAAATGTAACTCTGTTTTCAGTATTTTGGCTTATGCTTTTATCAAGAAATTCAACGTGAAATGAATGCCTTCTACATTTTGTGACTATTATCACACCACCATTATTGAAAAAATAATGATAACTATAAATAATAGTAGCGTGATAATAGTCATGAAATGTAGAAGGCATTCATTTCACGTCAAATTTCTTAATAAATGTGTCAGCTGAAATATTGAAAACAGAGTAAAACAAAGACATCTGCACTTCAGAATATCTTGATCACTCACCTTATTATTCACATTTAAAGGGTTTTCCTTCTGTTGCTTTTGTTTATCTCTCAGCATTCCTTTATAGTCCATGCTTGCCCTTCAAAATGAAATCAAAACTAGAACTGACAAATACACTGCCCACCCCTTCATCAGCTGCCTTTTAATCCTTTCCTGCACAATCCAGAGTTTCAATGACCCTAACAAAGACAGCTTTTGAAAACATAGTGGGAAAAGGAGAAAATGCTGGTAACCAGCATTTTCTCCTTTTCCCACTATGTTTTCTATCCTTCCCAAAACAAAGTTTAGTTCTTGAGTCATATTTATTTTGTCGTCTGCAAATGTTTTTAAATTGGACTAGTCTTAGATTTTGTCATTTGGTAAAGAGTTTACCCTTTAATAGACGACAAAAGATCAGCCTTGTCCAAATTGAAAGCAATTGCAGATGACAATTTTAGTGGTGCTCAAATGGTGCATATTTTCTTTGATAGGATAGAAAACATTATGAGAAAAGGAAGCTGGTAACCAGCATTTTCTCCTTTCCCCACAATGTTTCCTACCTGTCCCAACACAAATTTCAGTTTTTGAGACACTCTTATTGTGCAGTCTGCAAATGCCTTCAATTTGGACAAGTCTGAAATTTTGTCATCTGGTTAAAAGTTACTCAACTTTTATAATACCATTTTACTTTACCATGTTATTTTATTTTTATTTATTAACCATCACATTTCTCTCTTAATTTGTACACTGTTAAGTTGCAAATTTGTATGATGTTATTTTGATAAATTATGAGTGTATCTTTAACTCCTTTACCACACAATCCCAGCTTTTAATGACCCTATGAAAGAAGCCTTTTGAAAACATTAAGGAAAAGGAGAAAATGCTGATTTCCAGCATTTTCTCCTTTTCCCACAATGTTTTCTACCCTTTCCAAACCAAATTTCAATTTTTCAGTCACATTTATTTTATCGTCTGCAAATGCTTTCAATTTGGACAAGTCTAAAATTCTGTCGTTTGGTATAGCATTACCCAGGATTTGAAGCACTTTTGAGTACGGTTATACCATAATAAAAGTGCTATATAAATGTGGCAAAATAATATAATAATAACACCATCATGTAAACTGACTTACCCATCCTTGATATTTTCCGAGACTGTCCATAAAAATTTCATCACATTTTCTGTAACCAGAGGAAAAATGAACGATAAAACGATAACACTGACCGTCGAGATCTTACATTTCTCTTAGTTGCCTCAATCAGAGTTTTGCATTTTATTCGATTCCAAGGAGCAGTCCTTTGAGGTTTGGTTGTTATAAGGCCTAAGGCCCTATGATTGTTGCAGACAAGATGTTTAACCCATTTCCACACAGCAAAATCTTAGGCTTGGCCATACTGAAAGTTTTTACAGATGACAACTTAAATATGGCTGAAGTGATGAAATGCTTTTATCAAAAGGTAGAAAACATTGTGGGAAAAGGAGAAAATGCTGTTTACCAGCATTTTCTCCTTTTCCAACATTGTTTTCCAAAGCCCTCTTCCTCAAGGTCATTAAGATTCTGGATTGTGTGGTAGAGTTAACCCTCTGCCACAAAATCCCATGTTTTAATGACCTTGGGAAGAAAGGCTTTTGAAAACATTGTGGGGCCAAGCCCTGGTAATGCAGTTAACAGTGTACAGGGGTATGTTTCAATAAACTGCATAGACTTAGGTAAATTTTTTGGAACTGAATTTACACACATATACGATCCCTGCTTTACCCAACGGTATGAGCTGCCGTAAAGTTATGCAAATATCTACTCAAATTGTAAAGTTGTGCAGTTTAGTGAAACTTGTTTTGAGACTTGATACTTGCTTACCTAAAATGGGTATGCAAATTTCATGTGTACGCAGTTTAGTGAAAGATACTCATGGACTTGAGAATAGGGGGTTGCTTCTTCAAAACTCTGCCAATTTCTTTCCAAGGATTGATGACAGTCATTGCGACAGGATTCATTCCTCTCTCACCACTGATCACTGTTTTGATGTAGTTATGTGGGAAAGTAGCCAGTGGCTTGGGATGAATGGAAGAATATTCTTAAAAGTGCTAGTAACAGAAACTCCAGAACAGCAAGGATAGGTGTACTGGCAGCCATATTATCTTAAAAATGGCATTAAACTCCAAACAATAAATCCATCACTTTCAATCTGTTTCAAGAGCATTTTTCTCACCATGTGATTCTGCTAGAGTTCCTTTCAGTGCTCTGTGGGAGTAGGACTGAAACCCGACCAGTTTGGCAAGAACCCTTCTGCCGTCTAGAAGATAATCTAAAAGTTCCAATTGTGTTGGATTTGGATAGAAAAATATTTTGTATGCGAACTCTCTAACCTGAAAGATAAAAAAGGGTCACTTTCTAAATGTTTGCCTCATTGGAAATATTATTGGTGTTCATGGATAATGGATCGGCAGATGGATGGATGGGCAGATGGATGGATGGATGGATGGATGGATGGACTGACAGTTGGATGAACTGACAGTTGGATGGAGGGACAGATGGATGTATGGATGGATTGATCAATAGCTGGCTGGCTGAACGTTTTGTCCCTTTATCAAACAACCTTGTACAGATGACAAACTAAATGTGGCTTCAATGATAAAATTTACCTCTAAAAGTATAGAAAACATTGTGGGAAATGGAGAAAAATGATGGTTCCTGGCATTTTCTCTTTTTCCCACAGTATTTTCAAAAGCCTTTTTCTTCAGGATAATTAAAACACAGAAATTGTTTGGCACAGGGTTAAGGCATTAAAAAAAATATTCTCAATGCATACCTTTTCACTGGGATGTTCAGGCTGCAGAGATTTTCCCAGCCTATACCCACCCCCAGTCCTAAACCTGAAATGAAACAGAAAAACAAATAAAAACGACGAAATAAATATATGCTGCAGTTTAGCCAACCACAAAACTTACAACAACATCCCCATTACCAATAGATAAAGGCTTTTAACCCTTTCCCAAATGACAAATTTTGGACTGGTCCAAATTGAAAGAGTTTGCAGGCGACAATTTTAAATTTGATGAAAATGGCAGAAAGGTCTCAAAAAGGGTAGAAAACACTGTGGGAAAAGGAGAAATTGCTCGTTACGAGCAATTTTTCCTTTTCCCGCAGTGTTTTCAAAAGACTTGTACTGCAGACACGTGAAAACCAGGGCTTGTCTGGGACAGGGTTAAGAACATTGATGGAAAAAGAGAAATGTTCTCCATTTTCATCCATATTCTTAGCCCTTAACCACACAATCCCGAATTTTAAATGACCCTAACAAGGAAGACTTTTTAAATCATTGTGAGAAAATGGAGAAAATGCTGGTTACCAGTATTTTCTCCTCTTCTCACAATGTTTTCTACCCTATCAAAAACAGATTACATCATTTGAGAAACCTCAAATTTGTCATATGCAAGTGCTTTCAGTTTGGAAAAGTCTAAAATTTTGTCATATGGTAAAGAGTTTATCAAGAACTGTTGTTCTGTTTGTTCCGCAATCAAATTTTTTTCAAAATCTTTTTAAACCTTTTACCAAACAGCTAAATTTTAGACTTGTCCAAATTGAAAGCACTTGCAGACGACAATTTCATGCTGCTGAAATGATGGGATCTGTCCATGGAATGGTTGAAAACATTGGTTTTCAAGAGGCAGTTTCCTCCCAGTTGTCCAAATTGAAAGCACTCGCAGGCGATAAATTGAATGTGACTCACAAGGTGAGATTTGTCCTTGAAAAGGCAAAAAAGCATGGTGGGAAAAGGCTAAAATGCTGGTTTTCCCACAATGTTTTCAAAAGTCTCCCTGCTCTGAGCCATTTAGTCAAGGTTGTTTACCACACAATCCCAACTTTACATGACCCTGACAAAGAAGCCTTTTGAAAACATAAAGGCAAAAGGAGAAAATGCTGCAGCTGGTAAACAGCATTTTCCCCTTTTTCCACTATGTTTTCTTACCTTTCATGTATAAATTCCAATTTTTGAGTCAATTTTATTTTGACATCTGCAAAAGCTTTGAATTCGGACATGTCTAAACTTCTGTCCTCTGGTTGAGAGTTAACCCTTTCCCAAACAAGCCCTGGTTTTCATGTGTCTGCAGTACAAGGCTTTTGAAAACACTGTAGGGAAAAGGAGAAATTTCTCCTTTTCCCACAGTGTTTTCTACCCTTTTTGATAACTTTCTGCCATTTTCATCAAATTTAAAATTGTCGTCTGCAAACTTTTTCAATTTGGACCAGTCCAAAATTTGTCGTTTGGGAAAGGGTTAAAACAAAAAGGTTTATTTACGCCTCATTAGCTTCCTCCTCGATGTCGAGGTTTTCATTCGGTGTAGGCATTTTGGAGTTATGCATAAACAGGTTGCTTATCTGGGCTATTCTGCTGTTTATTTCCACAAATTGCTGCCTCTGAAACATACATAATAACAAAAAAAGTAAAACTGTTTCTTAGTTTACTTTCAAGTCTTAACTCATTACCACACGAGAAAAATGTAGACTAGTCCAAATTGAAAGCATTTGCAGACAACATTTCAAATGTAGCTCAAAACATAACATTTGTCTCCTGAAGGGTAGAAAACATTGTGGGGAAAAGAAGAAAATGCTGGTTACCAGCATTTTCTTCTTTTCTCACAATGTTTTCAAAAGGCTTCTTTCTCGGGGTTGTTAAAAGTTTGTGTGGTAATTTGGTAAAGGGTTAAGTTTCTCCTTTAGTACCTTTGTCTGTGTGTGTTTTTTTTTTTTCCAAGACAATAACTTATATTAATTTATTGATTTATTGATTGAATCTTTACCACATGACAAAATTTTAGACTAGTTCAAATTGAAAGCATTTGCAGACGACAAAATAAATGTGATTCAAGAGGTAGGATGTGTCTTTAAAAGGGAGGAAAACACTGTGAGAAAAGAAGAAAATGCTGGATTACCAGCATTTTCTTCCTTTCACACAGTGTTTTCAAAAACCTTCTTTCTTGGGATTGATAAAACTCAGTATTGTTTGGTTATACAGTTAAATGGCATTTTATGCCTCCTTCAACATTATTTCAGTCATATCACAGCAACATCTCATATATTCATGTACACGTATGTGCTGGGTTTCATCAGAACTAGACTAAGGCTCTGAGGTGTCTTGCCACAGGGCACTCTTTAGAAGAACCTGGTAAGTACAGTTTTTAGTAGACAAAATTTACACCTACCTGACTTGAATACATTTATGTTCTTAACATGTTAAATAAGCACCTGAACAATTTACCTCACATCCACATCCACAGTTTTAATGATACCGAGGAAAACGTTGTGGGAAAACAAGTAAATGCTGGTATCCAGCATTTTCTCTTTTTCCCACAATGTTTTCTACCCTATCAAAGAAACTTGTCATTTTAACCACATTCAAGTTGTCTGCAAATGCTTTCAATTCAGACAAGTCTACATTTCTGTGGTGTGGTAAAGACAAAATTTTAAACTAGTCCAAACTGAAAGCATCTGTAGAGGACAAATTAAATGTGGCTACAATCACAGAAATTGGCTGTAAAAGGGAAAAAAAACATTGAAGGATACTTTTTCCATAATGTTTTCAGACAGCTTTTCATTCCGGGTTAATAAAACATGGGATAATTTGTTAAAATAGAAAATAAAAACCAAAAAAATAGAAAGAACCCAGGAAACTTACAGATCATAAGAAAATGTGGCTGCCAATTTTTTTTTCAAATACACAAACCTTGGACTCCTCGAGATGAATTCCACTTTGCTCAAAATCAAAGAGAAATAACTCTGCCACTCTCTGATCTATATCAGTTGTTTCCCTTACATCTCCATTCCGTACCACATTTAACAAAGCCTTATAGAGATCTGTGTTTGTGTTCAACCTGCAAAATATGCGGTTCACTCACTCAGGAGCTGGACTGGGACACAATGGTTAAATCTTTACCAGCGATAACATTTTAGGCTGGTCCAAATTGACAGCATTTGCAGACAACAAATTAACTCTGGCTAAAAAACTGAAATTTGCATTTGAAAGACTAGAAAACATTGTGGTGATGGGAAGAAAATGCTGTTTACCAGCATTTTCTCCTTTCCCCACAATATTTTCAAAAGCCTTCATCCAAAAGGTCATTACCGGTATTCCTGTACCACACGACAAAAGTTTAGACTGGTTCAAATTAAAAGTACTTGAAGATGGGCAATTGAATGTGGCAATATTGATGAAAATTGTTTCAGAGAGGGTAGAAAACATTGTGGAAAAATGAGATAATGCTGGTTACCAGCATTTTCTCCTTTTCCCACAATGTTTCTAACGGCTTCTTCCTCACAGTCAGTCTCGATGTATTTTGCATGTTCTTAATCATGTGACTCTCCCATAAGTCTTTGTCAAACTCTGGCGGGCAAGAAATCTAAAAATAAGTCCAGCCATTACCATTAAGTCCCAAGTTTTAACAACCATGAGGAAGAAGCCTTTTGAAAACATTGTGGGAAAAGGAGAAAATGCTGGTAACCAGCAATTTCTCTTTTTTTCCAGCAATGTTTTCATCCCTTTCACCGACAATTTTAACCATTGGAGCCACATTTAAGATATTTCTGCAAATGCTTTTCACTTGGACATGTCCAAAATGTTGTTGTTTGGTAACGATTTAACCCTTTCCCAAAGGACAAATTTCGGACTGGTCCAAATTGAAAGAGTCTGCAGAGAACAATTTTTAATGTTATGAAAATAGCAGAAAGTTCTCAAAAAGGGTAGAGAACACTGTGGGAAAAGGAGAAATTGCTCGTTACGAGCAATTTCTCCTTTTCTCACAGTGTTTTCAAAAGACTTGTACTGCATACACGTGAAAACCAGGGCTTGTTTGGGAAAGGGTTAAATGGTACCAAAACTGAGAGAAAAGAACTGTATTGTGTTTAATGCCATTTTCGACATTATTTTAGTTAAATGTACATCAGCTGAGAGAAAAGCAGCAATTGCTCTTAACAATAATGTAAAACAAACAGACTGTCTTGGAAGTAGACATAAAAAGATGTGCCTACATTGCTATATAAAAACAAGAGGGCCATGATGGCCCTGTATCGCTCCACTGGCTTATAAATATAAACCATGAAGAGAAGTCTTCACTATATAAGCCCTTATAAAACTTTGAGCCCAGGGCTACAGTCGGACTAAATGGGGAATATGTGTATTAGAAGAATAACATGCCAAATTTGGGAGTTCTTGGCCTTATGGCTAGTAACAAGACGGTTTCTGAACTTTTCACTCCATAAACCCATGTAAAACTTGTGACCCCTGGTGCAGGGCCAAACTTGATCCTATGGCTGTAACTTGGGCCCTCTTTGTAGTTGTCCACTAGATAATGCTATAATTATGCAAAATTTGGTAGCCTAAGCCTTATGGCTATGTACACCAAGATTTAAAAGTTTTCCCTATGTAAGCCTATGTAAATCTTGTGAACAACCCCCCCCCCCCCCCCAGCATGAGGCCAAATTGACCCCAGGACTATAATTTGGGCACTTTTGGTAGACCCCAACTAGATCAAGCTAAATGCAAAATTTGGTAGCTTTAGGCCTTATGGCTAGGTACAGGAAGATTTTTAAAGTTTTCTCTATATAAGCCTATGTAAAACTTGTGATCCCTGGGGCAGAGCCAATTTTGACCCCAGGGCTATAATTTCAAAGAGGTTTACTACATAAAGCTACATGCCAAATTTGGTAGCCCTATGCCTTATAGTTTCAGACAAAGATTTTTAAAGTTTTCTCTATATAAGCCTATGTAAAACTTGTGACCCCTGGGGCAGAGCCAATTTTGACCCCAGGGCTATAATTTCAAGAAACATGATAGAGGTCTACTACATAAAGCTACATGCCAAATTTGGTAGCCCTATGCCTTATGGTTTCAGACAAGAAGATTTTTAAAGATTTCCAATATTTTTCCGTTTTGTTGCCATGGCAACCAGAGTTTTTGACGGAATCAAATTCTTTCAAGAAATTCTGAAGAGGACCATGGCAGGATCATTTCTGTGAAGTTTCATGAAAATTGGATGGGTAGTTTCAGAGAAGAAGATGTTTGAAATAAAAGTTAACGCACGGACGGACGGACAGACGGACGCACGCACGACGGACACCGGGCCATGACATAAGCCGCTGGCCTTTGGCCAGTGGAGCTAAAAAAGGGGTGGAAATGAGTTCATTCAGTAAAATACCACCTACTCTTCAATAAGCACACCCATAGTTGTACAAACATTTTCTGCTGCAGCACTCCAGGATGGGGAGGGGTGGGCAACTCTCACAAAATCTGCCTATTAATATAAATGATAGCAATTACTAAAAAGTAACCCTATTTAAAAAAAAAAATCTCATGTTTTTTATGACCAAAGAAAGATAGCTGTGATAGTTTAGAAACTGTAGAAAATCTTGGAAACCAGGGTCCATATTCACCAACCATTCTTAGTCTTATTCTCCAGAATTTTCTATATTTGAAAGTAACACAGCTTCTAATTAGCTAAACCACTAACTTCTGATTAGCTAAACCCTAACCCTGACTCCTTTTCCCACATTGTTTTCAAAAGGCTTCTTCCTCAAGGTCGTGAAAAGTCATGACTATGAAGGATTGATGAAATGATTCTTAGGATACCCATAATATAGATTTAGGTCAGAAACTTGAATGATATTACTCTTTGAACCCAAAATTATTCTTCTTATCTGACAAACTTTCCACCTACAGATTCCTGTTTGTTTGGTGTTTAATGCCGTTCTCAACTCTACCAGTTATACAGGGCACTTATCAACGCTTTCTTCAAGTTTCTTTTGCTAGCACTATGTACAATATTCTGTCCAAACCGCTACTTTCCAACATATTCATCATCCAAACAATGCTGAGCAGAGGGATAAAAATGAATCTAGTTGCAACCACAATTATCAATCTTCAGAGGAAATCTGGCCAAGATGGGAATCGAACCTGTGACACACTCGATAAATCAATATCAGTCATGCTCTGTGAAAAGGGGGCTTAATGCATCTGCAAAAAGAATCGGCCCATATCAGCCTGTGCGGATTGCGCAGGCTGACATGGGCCAAAACTTTTTGCTATATTTAAATTTTTGTATGTCCCAGGACTATTCTACCTCCTGATTTAGTCACTTTGTAAGACTAAATAGATTTTATGAATGTATACTTATGTGATGACTTGCTTGGTATCATGCATCACAGAGATGCATTAAGCCCCCTTTTCACAGAGCATGGCTCATAATTATGTATGTTTCATATGCTATGCTCAGCTCCACACTGACTTACCATATCTGCAACCCTGCAAATGCTGTCTGACAACTCATCAAAGATTTCCACCATTTTTCTCGTTCTGTTTGGATCACAAGCTTCTGCCACAAGGTTTTTGATATCCTTACATACTTTTTCTTGTAACACTTCAAACCCAGCTGAATCTGTCAACTCTTGTATTCCAAATAAACCCTGTTAAGATGAAAGAATGTTATCAAAATGTTATGACCCGATTTTATAAAGATTGATAGATTCACCCCTTTAAAACAAGACAAAATTTTAGACCCAACGAAATTGAAAGCATTTGAAGACGACAATTGTGGCTCAAATGATGTAATTTTTCTTTGATAGGATAGAAAACATTTTAAACTGGTTTTAGACATTTTAGAAAACTTTTATTTTAGACTGGTCCAAATTGAAAGCATTTGCAGACAACAAATTTAGTGTGGCCCAAGTATGTGGTTTTTTTCTTTGAAAGGGTAGAAAACATTGTGGGAAAAGGAGAAAATTCTGGTTACCAGTATTTTCTCCTTTTCATACATTTTCTACCCTTTCAAAGAAAGAGCCACAGACTTGAGCCAACCTGAAACTGATGTCTCCAAATGCTTTTAATTTGGACCAGTCTAAAATACTGCCCTTTTGTAAAAAGTTAACCCTTTACTACACAATCCCAAGTTTTAATGACCCTGAAAGAGAAGGCTTTTGAAAACATTGTGGGAAAAAAAGAAAATGCTGCTAACCAGTATTTTTTCCTTTTTCCACAATGTTTTCAACCCAAAGACAGAAATCATCATATGAGCTACATTCAATTTATCATTTGCAGATGCTCTCAGTTTGGACCAGCCTAAAATATTGCCGTTTGATCAAGAGTTAAAGCATACCATTAAAAATCATGGAAATTATTGTGATGATGACAATCTGTTTTTGTACAATCAGTCAATGTGGTAGTCGCTGGCAGAGCAACTCATTTGAAAACTAGGTTAAAAAGTTGCCAGGATGCTTTATCTTTTGTTTACTTTTTTGCCTTATTTTGAAAATTCATTTTTCTGCCAACATCTAACACTTGAACGGTCCACACAGTAACAGATTGTCATCTTCACAATATTCTCCATAATTTTACAAGGCATTTTTTAAAATTAAAATGCATCTTAGCGCCTACATCGTTTTTTTGCCTTTAACACTATTCAACGTAAGAAATCCATTTTACCTTGTTTTTCTCACTGAGCCGCTCTATCAAGTTTTTTGAAGGCTTTGTATTAAAAGCTGACGTAAGCCTTGAGACTGCAGACACATATCTCTTTTGTCTGTGATACAAGCTTGGAAGTTTCTCCCGCAAGGCTACACGACAAGTACCACAATGCCGTAATAGGAGAGAAAGCTTCATTTTTTACTGCAGCTGAAATGATATAAAAATGTAGACTGAAACATAACATACAATCTCTACTATAATATGTGGCAGTGACAGATCAAATTTTGAAAATATTTTAACAAAAGGTCAACTTGCACGCTATTTATAATGAACAAGTTCCCCTTTTGTGACAAAGTGTTCACATATCTATGGTCTAACTCTATACTTGATAATAAAATTTCACACATATTAAATTTGAAAGCATATATGCAGATCACATATGAAATATGGTTGTTTAAATCTATCTTTTAAATGAAACAAATCACTGTGAGGGAAAAGGAGAAAGAAAATACTAGTTACCAGTAGTTTTATGCCACTCTCAAGACTGTTTCAAACATAATTATGACAATGACAGCTCATATATTTCATGTATGATCTGGCTTTCACCAGTACTAGGCTAGGGTCCTGAATAGTCGTCCCCAAGGCCACAGGCATACCAAAATACCCCCTATGCTTTGAGTGATATATCCTTCACTCTATCACAGAGGCACCAAGGACCCAACCACTGCAGGAAGAAAATACAAACAAAAAAAAAAAAACTGTAGAAATTTACTCATTACCACACAAGCTCAAGTTGTAACAAACCAAAAGAAACGGACTTTTGAAAACATTGTGGGAAAAGGAGTAAATGCTGGAAACCAGCATTTTCTCCTTTTCCCCCAATGTTTTCTACCCTATCAAACAAATATCTCCTTATTTGCCTAACATTTACTGATTTATTTTGTTGCCTGCAAATCCTTTCAAACTGGACCAGACGAAAATTTTGCAGTTTGGTAAAGGATTAATAAGTGCAAACTATTGTGATAAACCGGTATTAATACCTGCAACTCCCCACTACTATACATTTCTATGCAAAATATGGGGTCCCTAGAAAGACCGAAAAACACCTAATGGCCAAAAATGCCGAAAAACGTCAGAAAACACCTGAAATTTACATAACAATCCTTTGGTATTGTCTTGTGGGTATGCTGGATGGATGTTTGGGTTATTTAAAGGTTAAGAATATATTGGTAATAGAGTCAGTAGACATGATCGAAGATAAAATGGATGACAATATAATGAGGGAACAGAACCCATTTACGTAATAAGGGGTAGGTATGAGTTATTCTATGGCAAAATAATTTTTTGGGGGTATTTTCTCTGGATTCATAGTTTTGGTGTACTAAATAGTTTGCTTTTCAGTGTGAGTGTGTACTTTTTTTAAAATAAAAATTAAACTTGGCATATGCTGTTTTTCAGCATCAGTCAGCGTTGCGAGCAAAGGGTAACATCCTGCCCCATACCCAAATGACCAGATAACCCTTACCAAATGACATCCATCCACCCATTTGATAAGTTTTCTTTCTGCAGTTTTGGTGCTGTGTGATGGTTTTGGGCGATAAAATTGGAAAGGATGAAATAGCATTGATGGCATATTTCAGCGAATTAACTCTTTACCTAACGACAAAATTTTAGACTGGTTCAAATTGAAAGCATTTGCAGAAGACAAGATAAATGTGATTGAAAAACTGAAATTTGTTATGGGACAGGATGAAAACATTGCGAGGAAAGGAGAAAATGCTGGTTACCAGCATTTTCTCCTTTTCCCACAATGTTTTCAATAGGCTTGCTTTTAAGGGTCGTTAAAAGTCAGGATTGTGTGGTAAGGAGTTAAAGTGGTTTTTGGCAAGGTACAGGTTGACAACTTCTTTCTCCAGTACCCCTAGTAAACACATTACCCCATCATTTCGATCCCCTTTCCCCATTTGGTATGTATTTTGGTATATTTTGGTGTTTTCCAGCATTTATTGGCGTTTTCCGGCATTTTCTGCCGTTTTTCTGTGATTTGGTTTTTTACGGTCTTTCTAGGTACGGCAAATATGTGACTTGTTCAAAGAATGAAAGGATATAGAATTAATGAAATTACAGCTTCATTCCGTTGACTGATATTGTATTTGATGTGTACGGAATGAATCTGTAAAAAAAAATGCAATCTTTTATGACGCATAACTTGCTTTTCTCGATATAGCGGTCCAGTGTTTCGGCATTATGCCGATAAACCTAGGATCATGTGAAGGAATGGTCCTTGTCAATGTCAACCCAAATTTGGACTGCCCGAGTCCTTGACGTTGATCTCTACAGTTTCAGGTCTCAACAACGTAATCTAGCACCACAGTGAAAAAGGACATACCATGAAAGATCTTTGACAGACCTTGCAATATTTCTACGAGAAGATCCTTTCAATTTTTAGATCAGGTTGGAAAGAATAAAAACTTATTCAGCACTCTAACACCGTCTTGTGTTGTAAGGAGGCTGACATATTGGTTCACGATTTATAACGCGAGACTTCATTGGGGTCGAGATTAGACTGCACCACTGGAAAAATCATCGAGCTAAGTTCTGCTGTTCTCTTCAATTCAGCGTCTGAAGAGGGTTCCCCAAGTCCTAAGCATTTTGTTTAAAAACCTATCCTGTTAAGTAAGTGAAATTAAACTTTCAAGCCAATGGTAAAAACCCAAATTTTGCTACTTCAAAGGTAAGTTTTTGGTGAAAGATATCTCCTGATCTGACAGAGATCAAAGATCAGACTGCAAGTTTGTGCACAGAACGTCCAATCTGATCTTCGATCTACACTGTCCGCAAAAGGTCTTT
The DNA here is from genome assembly GCA_945859785.2 of Tridacna gigas. Classification (NCBI taxonomy): domain Eukaryota; kingdom Metazoa; phylum Mollusca; class Bivalvia; order Cardiida; family Cardiidae; genus Tridacna; species Tridacna gigas. Next base: position 48,738,747 of record OX244043.2, read on the forward strand.
GAATCGTGCTTAACAGCATAAGGGTTAATCTATCATAATTTACACCTTTGTTAATGTAAAAGGGACTAACAGTTTCTTTGACAATAGATTTCTAGTTTTTGTTGTTTTTGCTGCTTTCATCTACAACACGACTATATTTCCGTAACTCTTTACCAAACGACAAAATTTTAGACTGGTCCAACTTGAAAGACGACAAAATAAACATAACTGAACAATTGAAATTCGTTTTGGGAAGGGTAGAAAACGCAAAATAAAAAACGCAAGAAAAGGATTTTTTATGGTTAAGAAAATACCACACTTTTCATCCTTAAGTCGAACCCGATCCTGTCCTTAGAATATAGAGCATCTGCTCCATTGCTATCACCCGTATTTGTCACGTGATCGAACGAGCAACATTGGCTTTTATCACGTGCTCCTCCAGGTCAGGGATCTCTGTCCAGGGTGGAAGGATTTGTTTTCATTCTTAACCCTTTACCGCACAATCCCGACTTTTAACGACCCTGAGGAAGAAGCTTTTTGAACATGTAACCCTTTACCAAACGACAATAATTTAGACTGGTCCAAATTGAAAGCAGTTTCAGACTGCAATCTTTAGAGATCGATCGGCTACATAGAACAAAGCTAGTTTCATTTACATGGATATATTGAATAGAATAGAATGACGATCGTGCTGCGCTTGAAAAAGAACTGTATCCCAGTCTAAAGGTGACTTCCCAAAATGGCTGCCGAGTCATTGCCGTATTCAGCTTTAGAAAATTTATTTTCTTACTTAGATATAGATGACCTTCGAAATTGTTCGCTAGTTTGTAAATCGTGGTACAAATTTTTAAATGATGAAAACAATGATGTTTGGCGATTACACTGTGTACGGAAGCTCGCGGAGGAAGCACTGAAATCGGATATTCTGTCAAATTGCCCAACTTACAAGGCGAAACTGCGTGCATTTTATCACGCTTGGAATCCGAACGATTGTTCAAGAAACATTTACATAAAGCCAAATGGATTTACACTTCACAGAAATCCAGTGGCACAAAGTACAGACGGTTGTAGGGGTAAAATCGGATTTAAACAGGGTCGACATTGCTGGGAAGTGGTGTGGGAGGGGCCATTGGGAACAATTGCAGTGATAGGTCTAGCGACCAAAAACGCGAACTTACAGTGTCACGGATATTCGGCATTGCTTGGATCTGATGATCAGTCCTGGGGCTGGAATTTAGTTGATAACCATTTGATGCACAATGGTGATTCACAAGGAAATTTTCCATTATTGAACAATGCACCGAAATATCAGGTGACCTTAAGTGGCAAACCTAGAGCCAGTTTACTTTTTCATAGATCTTTATTTTTTTACAAGTTTTTTATTGTAATGATTGATACGTGTATTTTGAAATTTTCAGTAAATAATTTCATTTCTACGCTTGGTTTTCTGATTGTGAGATAACTTTTATTTACTTCCTTCTTGGAAAAGAAAGTGCCTTCTGGGGAATCAGATCCCACCCCTTGGCAGGGTTTTTCCCAGGTCCGTATTTACCAATCACTTCCTGTCATATGCTGCAAGATTTTCTAAATTTGAAAGTAACACAATTTGTGTTACTTTCAATTTGTTTAGCCAATCAGAAGTTGTGTTACTTTCGAATTTAGAAACTTTCGCAGAATAAGACTAGGAATGTTCTTAATACGGACCCTTGACTTTCTCACATGAATTTTATTTGACCCCGTTCAAATGCAGACAACTGAAAGGCAAGTATTTAAGTTCTAGGAGACATTTACAAATTTTGGGGGATCAAAATTCAAAGAAACATAAGATAGCCTTGCTTCTTAGCATTTCCTACAAATCACTTTCACTTTTCAATTTTTATCACATGGTGGTACATGAAAATACATTTTTTCGTTGTTTCCACTATTTAAACTTACATGTAATTGTACTTCTCTAAATTTAAGCAATTTTATACCCCCTCCTTTCCCACCTACGAAGTAGAGGGGCGTATCCTTTTCACCATCTCTTTCTATCTGTCCATCCATCCATCTGTCAATCCGTATGTTTTGTTTTCACTTCTGTGCTCCAATTCAAAAGCTGTTTGACCTAGGGCCCTGATACTCTATACAATTGTTGCTCATGCCGGTCTAAGGAGGCGCCCTATTGTTTTAAGATCACATGGGTCAAAGGTCAAGATAGCAGGCAAACATTGTTTGAAAATTGTTTCCATGCTCTAACTCAATAGCTTTTTGACCTAGGACCCTGAATTTTTAGTGTTGCTCATGAACCAAGGAGGTGCCCTAATGTTTTTTGGTCGTATTGGTCAAAGGTCAAGGTCACAGGTGAACTTTGAAAATCATTTCCATGCTCTAACTCAATAGCTGTTTGTCCTAGGACCCAGAAACTTTATACAAGTGTTGCTTATGACCCATCGAGATGACGCCAAGCCCCCATAGCTCAGTCGATAGTGTACAGGACTTGAGAACAGAAGGTCGTTGGTTTGATCCCTGGCTTGGCCAATTTCTTTCCGAGGATTGATGATAGTCATCGCGACAGGATTCATTCCTCTCTCACGGCTGACCCCTGTCTCAACGATGGTTATGTGGGAAAGCAGCCAGTAGCTTGGAAAGAATATTGTGCGGAGTGCTGGTAAAAGAAGCTCCAGGAAAGCATGGATAGTTGCACTGGCCGCAGTGATATAACTGAAATAATGTTGAAAACAGCGTTAAACACCATACAATCAATCAACTCATCAAGATGACCTAGCATTTTGGGGTCACATGGGTCAAAGGTCAAAGTCACAGGTGAACTTTGTTTGAAAATTGGTTTCATGCTTTAACTTAATAGCTGTTTGACATAGGACCCTGAAACTTTATACAAGTGTTGCTCATAACCCAAGGAGATGCCCTATTGTTTTTTGGTCACATGGGTCAAAGGTCAATTTGGCTGGTGATCTTTGTTTTGAAAATCACTTCCATTCTCTGATTGTGCTGCTGTGACAAGGTGCTGGTGTGGGTATTTCTCTGCTTTGCGACAGTTCTAGCTGCCTAACCCTTTACCACACAGTTCCAAGTTTTAATGACCTTGAAGAAGACTTTTGAAAACTTCATGGGGAAAGGAGAAAATTATGCTTACCACAGTGTTTTCCAAAGGTATTTTTCTTGGAGTCAATAATTCTCTACCATAGGACAAATTGTAGACTCGTTCAAATCAAAAGTATTTGCAGGCAACAGCTTGGATATGGCTGAAATGTTCAAATTTATCTTTGTTAAAATAGAAAAGATTGTGGAAAAAAGGAGAAAATGCCAGCATTTTCTCCTTTTGCCACATATTGTCAGTGTTTTCAATAGGCTTCTTGCTCAGGTTTGTTTAAACTCATGGTTGTGTTGGAAAGGGTTAAAGCACAGGATTTTCTTGGTTGGTTGGTTGTATGGTGTTTAACGCCGTTTTCAACATTATTTTAGTTATATCGCGGTGGCCAGTATACCTATCCATGCTTTCCTGGAGTTTCTTTAACCAGTACTCCTCACAATATTCTTTCCAAGCCACTGACTGCTTTCCCACATAACCACCGTGGAAACAATGGTCAGCGATGAGAGAAGAATGAATCCTGTCGCAATGACTACCGGTATTATCAATCCTCGGAAAGAAATTTGCTGAGCCGGGGATGGAACCAGCGACCCCCTGTTTTCGAGTCCTATACCCTACCAAGTGAGCTACCGGGGCTCGGCCAGGATTTTGTAGTAAAAGGTTTAATGACTGGATTTGATTGTGAAAGGGTAGAAAACATTTTGGAAATGTGAAGAATGCTAGTTACCAGCATGTTTCCTTTTCCCGCAATAATTTCAAAAGGCCTCATCTTCATGAAAATTAACACACAGAATTGCTTGGTTTTGGGTTAATTCTACAGTACCTAGAATTACATTATGATGTTCATTTTTTTTTTTTTTCAGGTTGGTGAGAGAATACGAGTGATTTTAGACTGTGATGATAATACTTTAGCGTTCGAGAAAAATTATGAATTTTTAGGTAAGCACTTGTCTATTACTTGGAAAAGTTTATTCATATTATTGATTCATGCTCTCTGAAAAAGGGGTTTAGTGCATTTGCAAAATTTGCAGGTCATCCTGCCACATTCTATGCAGACTGACATGGTCGAAACTATTTTTTTGCCGTTGGTTAATTTTCGGCATGTCCAAGGACATTCTACCTCATAATTCAGTTATTTGTCAGACAAATAGCTTTTTACAGATCCATAATTCTATGATGACTTGCTTGGTATAGTTGATCACTGGGATGCATTAAGCACCCTTTTGCCAGAGTGCTGCTCATTATATCTCAGTGTTCCCACTAGCTTTTATTTCAAAGGTACTCTTACCCCCTGGGCCAAAAATCATTTTTGAATGTATGACAGTAATGGTTAGTTGCCAACTAGTAGTCCAAAGTCGCGAATGTTGATTGCTCTGTAGATTTTTTTCAGTTACAGACAAAAATTTACATCATTGCCTGATGTAGAATAGAATGGTTCAAGTTTTTGAACATACAAATGTCGCTGTGTGTGTTGCAAATGTTTACATGGCAAAACTGCCTGTACAATAGACGATATATACGTATATGCCTGTACAGTAGAGTTTAAAAAGACAGGCCATAGGATTTCAAAATTAACTCTTTACCACACGACAAAATTTTAGACCCATCAAAATTTAAAGAATTTGCAGGCGACAATTTCAAAGTGGCTCAAATGATACAATTTTTCTTTGATGGGGTAGAAAACATTGTGGGAAAAGGAGAAAATGCTGGTACATCAGTCCTCGAAAAGAAATTGGCCAAGTCAGGGATCGAACTAGCGACCTCCTGTTCTCAAGTCTTGTACACTACAGACTGAGCTACAGGGGCTTGGCTGAACATTCTAAAACAATTTGGACAAATTAATTGTATTGTCTGGTAGAAAGTTAACCTTTTACCAAACAACAAAATTTAAGACTAGTCCAGATTGAAAGGATTTGAAGATGACAAATTAATTCTTGATCAAATGGTGAGATTTGTCTATGATAGAAAACAATGTGGGAAAATTTATATATTCTATGTAGATTTAACTAGTACAAATTTTCCATTGCAGGGGTGGCGTTTCGAGGTTTACCTGGTGATACACAACTCTATCCGTCAGTGTCAGCAGTATACGGAAATACAGAAGTGACTATGGTTTATTTAGGTCAGCCGCTGGATGGATGATATCATGTCTTGTCTCTAGTTTTTACCACAATTTTGATGTGCTAGTGTGCAAACATGTGAGTTAAATATCGATCGGGATAGCTGACTTGACTGATTCCATGAATCAAACCACAGTGATGAGTGCACTGAGGAAGAATTGTGTAACGTCAAGAATGCGGGGCTGTATGTCATCACAGTAAATACTAACGGACTGACAAATGTCAGAGAAACAGCCACGATAAAGGACAGAGATGATCCAAAGGTTAACACTAAATGTGTCCCTCACTGGATCTCAAGGGTGCCAAAATTTGAGCGAGAGGTCCTGAATTTTGCTATTTAATGGCTTTTGGATAGATCTGGTCAGTGTTCACCAACCGTTCTTAAGAACAGTCTTAGTTTTATTCTCAATAATTTTCTTAATTTACAAGTTACACAATGTCTGATTGGCTAAACCAAAATGGTTTAGCCAATCAGAAGTTGTGTTACTTTCTAAATCTGTAATTAGACCAAGAATGTTCATAAGAATGGTTGGCGAACACAGACCCTGCTCTGAAGGTTACCATCTAAGCCTGAAGAGAGAGTGTTGCAGGGTGACTGTATAACATGCCCTTTTGCTGATTAACTCTTTACCACACAATCCCGAGTTTTAACAACCCTGAGGGAGAAACCTTTTAAAAAAATTGTAGGAAAAGGAGAAAATGCTGGTATTCAGCATTTTCTCCTTTTCCCACAATGTTTTCTACCTTTCCCAAAACAAATTTCAATTTTTCAATCACATTTATCTTGTCATCTGCAAATGCTTTCAATTTGGACCAGTCTAAAATTTTGTCGTTTGGTAAAGAGTTAAGGATTGTTTGACGAAAGAAAGAAGTGCTACTCAAATACACACGCCATTTGTACACACGCCATTTGTACACACCACTATGACACATAAAATGCATACATCATTATACATAACATAGTGAGGCTGGTGAGATTGTGCTGTTGGGGAGCATGTTGGCCATGTGAGATGGATGACTTGGGCGTAATACTGGCAACTTCCCACAACTATATCGCAAAACCCCATGAAAATAAAGATTATCTGTTAAAAAATATGCAGTTTTTTTAATGGATTCATTCCATATACTTCAAATATGATATTTGTCAACGGAATGAAGCTGAAAATTTCATTGATTTCATATCTTTTCACTCATAAGACAATGCCACCTACATGTATATGCATAGAACTGTGCCCATCTGGATAGCTCGGTGGTTAGCGTATCTGACTCATGACCTGGTGGTTGCAAGTTCGATACCAGGTTGAGGCAAACTTTCTTGCCAGTGATTTTTGCCTCGCACCTCTGATTCATGTGGGAAAAGTAGTCCGTGACTTTGAAAGAAAGTTGTGTCAGTACTTGTGTGAGAAAGCCAGGAAACACATGCATAAGTGCACCGACTGTTGTGATATGACCTAAGCTGTTAAAACAGTAATAAACTCTAAACAAACAAACATGGAACTGTATAGTGGTGGGGATTTGCTGATATTAAGCCATGATTCGGGTGTGAATTTTTGACAACTTGGTGTGATGCTGATAATGTGGGGTGCAGTCTTTATGTCTTGATCACTTGGTATACAGATTTGCTCGCTCGCAAAATAATAGATATAGAGAATAGATGGTTGGTGTCTTCACTTGGGAAAGTTTATCCGGCAAGGTGTACGAATTTTATCTGGTAAGCAAAGGTGAATCTGATAAATTTCCAGAGCCAAGCCTGGCAAACGTTCTGATTCAAGACTCCAATCATCTATCCGTTTATCCTTTTTCTCAATTTTAATCCATATGATGCAGTTAAAATGGAATATTTCTCTTGTAATATTGTGCATATCTACATCAGGTGATGATCTTTTTCACCGAGGAAAAATGAAGAAATGAGTAAGGCATCCTTATTCTGGTTAAACAGCTGCAAAAATGACTTCACAAATGAGATTGATTATGTCATGAATACAGCTTTTACTTGCAGAAAAAGTCTTGTGTTGAAGAAGATAGATATTTCCCTTTTTCTAGTGATTTAACATGTAAAAATGCAAAAAAAGCTTAATCACATATTGAAACTATTTACAGATAAATAACATGCAATAACAAGATTTGCTGACAATAAAGTTATTCAATTCTTTACTTTAGATTGTCATGTAAAAATAGTCCCAGTTTGCAGGTCTGCACTTCTATGGTCAGATGACCAAATGACAAATTACATGAAAAAATATATGACACCCTGTTATTGGGTAAAAATTATTGCAGTGACAGGATTAAATGGGAAAATTTTGCAATAACTTAGGTAGTTGCAAGATTATTGTCATGTAAAATTTCTTCACCCTTATCCTGCTAAGTAGGTGGATGAAACTTTCAAGTTGATAGTAAAAACCTGAATTTGGCTCTTTCAGAGTTTTTTTTTTTTTTTTTTTTTTTTTTTTTTGAAAAATTCCTCCCTATTGGACAGTGTAGATCCAAAATCAGACTGCACATTCTGTGCAGTCTGGTCTTGATCTACACAGTCCGCAAAAGGTTGGTGAGTCGCACTTAGCAGCGTAAGAGTTAGCTAAAACCCATCTTGTGGTTAATCTTGATGGTGAGACAATTCTAATGAATACCCACAAGGTAGGTTTTGATTGAGAAATAATATGTGATGACTGGAGAAACAATTTTATGATGCAGAAATGACTTTTTCCAAAATTTAAGCTCCCCTACTTATCAGGACATCTGGAAAGTTTCATGGAAAAGGAAAGTGCAATGCTGTGAAAATGTCTGAACAGATTAATAAGAATTAATGCATTATGAGAATGATACAAATTACGAGAATGTTACAAATATTTAATGCTTTACCAAATGACAATACATGTATTTCGGACTGGTCCAAATTGAAAGCATTTGCAGATGACAAATTAAATGTGGCTAAAATAATTACATTTCTTTCTGAAAGGTCAGAAAACATTGTGGGAAAAGCAGAAAATGCTGGTTACCAGCATTTTCTCCTTTTCCCACAATGTTTTCAAAAGGCTTCTTTCTCAGGGTCGTTAAAAGTCGGGATTGTGTGGTAAAGAGTTAATGCCTCCTTATCAACAGACCTGTGGTACAGAAATAATCACAAAATATGAAGCTTCCGGTACACCAAATCTATTTTGTTTGTTTTAGAGAAATTCTACACTGTTTGTTTTTGAGAGAGCCACTTTTTGGCGGATTTGTAAAGCAAATCTGCTTATCGTAATCGGTCTAACGGTAACAAAATAGTGTCATACACACTTGCATTCTATATGTTCTACTTTCAGTTTTAGCTAGTACACCCTGACCTGGTTGTTGTCACTACCCTATATACAGTCCTACACATGTATACAGTCCTGAATCTATTACCAGCAGCAGAAGACCGCATCAGATTGATGGATCAAACTGCTGTTCTATAATAAGTGATAAATTAACTGATACTCAGCAGCCGCTTGGCAGATCAAATTTAACTTTTTTTGCCCTTGGTAACTTCATTTATTAATTTCAAATATATGCATTACATGTGATGGAAATTTCATTTTCTGTTACACCATATTATTACATAATACTGCTCCGTAGATCTGCTTTTCAGGACTTTAAGTCTTTTCATTCCTTTATCCCTCTTAAATCAATCTTATCATTTCTTTGTACCTGCTGCGACCAGTTATCAAGTTATCTCTGGGGGCATAAATAATCATGAAAAGTAATGTTGACATGTATATCAACTTTTTTGGTTGTTTTTGGAAATTCTAAACTGTTTGTTTGTGAGTGTGACGCTTTTTTTTCTGCAACTGAAATCAATATTTACATCTGGTTTTTTTTTTTTCATGGGCATCTGCTTAACCCTTTCCCAAATGACAAATTTTGGACTGGTCCAAATTGAAAGAGTTTGCAGACGACAATTTTAAATTTGATGAAAATGGCAGAAAGTTGTCAAAAAGGGTAGAAAACACGGTGGGAAAAGGAGAAATTGCTCGTTACGAGCAATGGTGGGAAAAGGAGAAATTGCTCGTTACGAGCAATTTCTCCTTTTCCCACAGTGTTTTCAAAAGACTTGTACTGCAGACACGTGAAAACCAGAGCTTGTTTGGGAAAGGGTTAAGGGAGTTGTCTGGTTTTCTGTCCTGGCACACAAGTAATCATGAAAGTAGAAAATTGACCAATACACTGGCTCGCTTTCTTTATTTGTTTTTTACATTTTTTATGTTGCTTGTTTAACCCTTTGCCACACAATCCTGAATTTGAACAACCCTTAAAGAGAAGGGTTTTGAAAACATTGTGGGAAAAGGAGAAAAGGCTGGTAACCAGCATTTTCTCAGTTTTCCCACAATGTTTTCCACCCCATCAAAGACGGAAAACGTCATTTGAGCTATATTAAAATTGTTGTTTGCAAATGCTTTCAATTTGGTGCAGACCAAAATTTTGCTGTGCTGTAAATTGTTAACTCTTTCCCACACAACAAAATTTTAGCCTAGTCCAAATTGAGAACATTTGCAGATGACAAATTTGACTCAAAAATTGAAATTTGCTGTTTGAAGGCTAGAAAATAATGTTGGAAAAGGAGAAAATGCTGGTTACCTGCATTTTCTCCTTCTTCCACAATGTTTTCGAAAATTTTGCTCCCCGAGGTCATTAAAACTCAGGATTATGTGGTAAAGGGTTAGTTCTTTCCCATAGACAAAATTTCAGACTTGTCCAAATTGGAAGCAATTGCAGATGACAAATTGAATGGTGCTCAAATGATGGAATTTGCCTTCGAATTGGAAGACAATATTGTGGGAAAAGGAGAAAATGCTGGTCACCAGCATTTTCTCCTTTTCCCACAATGTTTTCAAAAGACTTGCTTCTAGGGGTCGTTAAAACTTTGGATTGTGTGGTAAAGGGGTAAGATTGTGCTGCTTTAATTTTTGTCCCACTGAAATAAGTATTTACATCTAATTTGCTCCTTGTTGCACCTGCTTGAACATGTAAACGGTTTATCTGTCCATAGTTTAGTTTAAACATGTTTATTTTACATGGATTAACCCTCTCCCAAATGACAAATTTTGGACTGGTCCAAATTGAAAGAGTTTGCAGACGACAATTTTAAATTTGGTGAAAATGGCAGAAAGGTCTCAAAAAGGGTAGAAAACACTGTGGGAAAAGGAGAAATTGCTCCTTACAAGCATTACGAGCAATTTCTCCTTTTCCCACAGTGTTTTCAAAAGAATTGTACTGCAGACACGTGAAAACCAGGGCTTGTTTGGGAAAGGATTAAGAAACAAGTTCTTGCAACTTACACTAATCTCTCTCGATTCTGCTTCCTGGGAACTACACCAGTACTCGCGTCGAATGTCTGGGCCAATGAACAGTCCCAAAGTGGACACCCACTCTGTCAATGCATTTGAACTGTGGGGGTTAACCCTTCACCAAACGACAAAATTTTAGACTTGTCCAAATTGAAAGCATTTGCAGATGACAGATTAAATGCTGCATAAATTATGAAATTTGTCATTGAAAGGGTAGAAAACATGGTGGGAAAAGGAGAAAATGCTGGTGACCAGCATTTTCTCCTTTTCCCACAATGTTTTCAAAAGGCTTCTTTCTCAGAGTCATTAAAAGTCAGGATTGTGTGGTAAAGGGTTAAATGCACCGCCATGATGCATAACACCAAGCAAGTTGTCACATTAGTATGGATGTATAACATTCATTTTGTATATCAACCGACTAAATCATGCGGTTTATGGGTCCTTTGACCTACAGAAAATTTACCAAAAGCAAAATGTTTCGACCCAGGCCAGCCTGTGCAGACTGACCATTATGTCCCCTTTTCACAGAGCATGGTTCATCTATAATTGGATTGTTTAACTTTTGTCAAAGAGAAGTTATAAACAGTGCTCTCTAACAACAGATGGTCCTGTAACGCAGGTTTAAGATAATTGATGTAAGAAAGGACAGAACATGTGCTCTGTAAACAACAAAACCTTTCCTGGAAACTCCAGGAAAGCATGGATAGGTGCACTGGCCACAAAGATATAACTAAATTATTGTTGAAAGTGGCATTAAACACCATACAATCAATAGGAGAGAAAACTTTTAAGAAAGGACAGAACATGTGCTCTGTAAGCAACAAAATATTAGACTGGTCCAAATTGAAAGCATTTGCAAATGTTTCAGGATTAACCCTGTACGACACAATGCCGAGTTCTAACAACCCAGATGTAAAGGGCTTTTGGAGACATCGTGGGAAAAGGAGAAAATACTGGTAACTAACAATTTTTTTTTTACAGTATCACAGACATATCTCATAGTTTGAGCCACATTTGATTTGGTGTCTGCTAGTGCTTTCATTGCAAGCGAGTCTAGAATTTCTTTCTGTGGTTATGAGTTAACCTTTTACCACACAATTCCGACTTTTAATGACCCTAAGGAAGAAGGATTTTGAAAACTAGGTGGGAAAAGCAGAAAATGCTAGTAGCCAGCATTTTCCTCTTTTCCCACAATGTTTTCTATCCATTCAAAACAAATCTCACCATTTGAGCCATGTTTAGTTTCTCGCCTACAAATGTTCTTATTATAAATGAGTGCAAAACTTTGTTGTGTGATAAAGGCTTAAGGATGAGAGAATCTTGTTTGCAATGCCTTTTATCTGTTCTCAGAAAATTGTGGCAAAGTCAGGATTTGAACCTGCAACCCCTTGGCTGAAATACCTCTGAGCTACATTAATCAGGACTTGGCCAGTCTGATCTTGGTCAAGGCTGAAATAGAAAAGCATGCAAGATAGGATGAAAAGATTAACATAGATTTATTTATCAGATTGATAAATATTTTTCACAAAAGTCATATCTTAATATATTGATAATTTTTTTGTAAACTGTATGTTTCAGCACTCAAGGATTTGTGAGATTGTAACTTTAAATAAATGCATGCATTAACAGTGTGATTGTCTCCCTTTTTATCTCTGACCCCTTTTCTGATCCTTAGGAGAGAACGCTTTTGAAAACAGTGTGGGTAAAGGAGAAAATGCTGGTAACCAGCATTTTCTCCTTATCTCACACTGTTTTCTACCCTATCAATTAATCGGAGCCACATTTGATTAGCCATCAAGAATACCTTTAACTCTTTACCAAACGACAAAATTTCAGACTGGTTGAAATTGAAAGCATTTGCAGACGACAAAATAAAACTGACTTTAAAATTGAAATCTGGTTTGGGAAGGATAGGAAAAATTGTGGGAAAAGGAGAAAATGCTGGTTACCAGCATTTTCTCCTTTTCCCACGTTTTCAGAAGGATCCTTTCTCAGGGTCGTTAAAAGTTGGGATTGTGTGGTAAAAGGTTAACCCTTTAAACACAAGCCGAAATTTTATGACCCTGAGGAAGAAGGCCTTTGAAAAATTGTGGGGAAAGGAGAAAATGCTGCTACCCAACATTTTCTTCTTATATCACCCTGTTTTAACCTTCAAAAAATAACTTTCTTCAATTTTTCATTCACTTTTGTCATCTTGAAAAGCTTTCAATCTGGACATGTGAACAATTTTTTTTCCTTTTGAAAAAGGTAATTGAACAAGTCTAAAGCTCTTTTGGTATGGTAAAGTCTTAACCGTTTACAAAATAATTCTCTGTTTTTTTTTTTATCTTTAGGAAAAAAGATTTTTAAATTTTGATTGTGGGAAAAGGAGAAAGTGTTAGCAACTAGTAATTTTTTCCTTTACCTGCAATGTTTTCTATCCTAAATCTAAGACAAATCCTAATACATAAACCCATTACCACACAATTCCGAGTTTTAACGACCCTGTAAGAGCAGGCTTTTGAAAACATTGTTGGAAAAGGAGAAAATGCTGGTTACCAGCATTTTCTCCTTTTCCCACAATGTTTTCTACCCTATCCAAAACACAAATCATCATTTGGGCTACATTTTATTTGTCGTCTGCAGATCCTTTCAATTTGGACCAGTCTAACTTTTTGTCGTTTGGTAAAGAGTTGAACGTATTTCTTCCGTCCTCTGCAAACATTTTGAACTTGGATGAGAAGTCTTTTAGTGTGGTAAAAAAGTTATTTTTTCCAAGCTACTGTCTACATTTATAGAAAAACATCACTGGGACAATGTTTACTTCTTACCAAACGACAGAATTTTAGACTGGTTCAAATTCAAACCATTAGCAGACGAAAAAATAAATGTGACTCAAAATTTGAAATTTGTTTTGGAAAGGCTAGAAAACATTGTGGGAAAAGGAGAAAATGCTGGTTACCAGCATTTTCTCCTTTTCCCACAATGTTTTCAAAAGGACTTCTTTGACAGGGTCGTTAAAAGTCGGGATTACGTGGTAAAGGGAGATAATCCTATCGTGATTACTGTCATCGGTTAATGATTGATTGATTGATTGTATGGTGTTTAACGCCGTTTTCAACATTATTACAGTTATATAGCGGCGGCCAGTGCACCTATCCATGCTTTCCTGGAGTTTCTTTTTACCAGTACTCCGCACAATATTCTTTCCAATATATATAGTAGCCACTTGCTACTTTCCCACATAAGCATCGTCGAAACAATGGTCAGCCGTGTGAGTGGAATGAATCCTGTCGCAATGACTATCATCAATCCTCGGAAAGAAATTGGCCAAGCCGGGGATCGAACCAGAGACCTCCTGTTCTCAAGTCCTGTATGCTACCGACTGAGCTACGGTGCTTGGCTGTCATCAGTTAAGGAATACATAGTAGATTTTTGTTCATGGATTCGAACCCAAGACCTCTCAGCTTCTAGCCCTGTACATTACCGACTTTACTACCGGGCCGGGCTGTTCGTAATTTGGAATGTCCAGGGACAGTATTTTAACGGTTGAAGCCCCGATAAACCCATTTGACATGTTCAGTCTAGAAATAAAAGCCTAATAAGTCCAATGTTATTGCTTTTATTCAGAATGTCCAAGGTAAGCAGACAGTGTAGATCAAAGATCAGACTGCACATTTTGCGCAGTCTGATCTTGGTCTACATTGTCTGCAAAGGCAAAAAAAGAGTATGACTCACTTTCAAGTTGCAATATTACGCGTCAATAGTTTGCATGGTGTTACATATTTAAGTCACATTTATTCATGGCTTTCACAGGTTTCGCTGGTAATATGGTTTTGCCGGAAGCAGGAAGGGCTTTGGTAGTGACTTGCTCAATGTAACCCCGCTTCACCAGTGCAGCCAGTGAGGAACGAACCGAACCTTCTTGATTAAAAAAGTAACGTGACAACTACCAGTCAACGGAAGATTCCGTTTCGGAAATTTAATAGTCAAAGGGAAGTAACTCCTCGTTCTTTATGATATTTTTCAGTACAATTTGTCTCCCTTGGCGGTGTAACCATATTTAAAAAAAAAGGGCAAATTCGGACCGGCATTTTCAACTTCTGTCATTACAGTAGATGATAAGCGTTGGTCTGCCGCATACATTTCTAGAAACAGCCACTCTATGAACGCAGTGATATTGTAGAAATACAGTTTGATTCTCTCTTCACGCCTCTCTCTCTCTCTCTCCCTCTCTCTCTCTCTCTCTCTCTCTCTCTCTCCACTCGTACTAATCAGGGTATAGAGAAGGGACATTCACAGGCTATCGTTTGTAAACAATGTCACACTGCATGTTAGCTATTACATTTATTTACATATTTATTCTGACAGTAAAAACATTTTTATCACAAAACATAGCAAAATTGTCAGTATTTACAAAAGTCAGCAATTATACAAAAATACTACATATTGAAAGTCTTTTTCAACTGTGAGTTGGATCCCTGAAAATTCTTTAAATCCATGATCAAGCCTCATAAAGACATTGCAGGAAAAGTTATTTACCTTCATTACAAATCATAACATCATAATTGCACCTTTTTATGCTGGTAATTTGATTTTCTATAAACACACAGGTGAAAGCGAATTGAATTTATTTAGAACGTAGAATATTAATTAATAAATATTTTTCCCAGTGTAACTTGGTGGAAGGAGGACGGTGTCAATTACATGGATGACACCGTTTGTGACGGCAAGGTCGGCCTCAATTACCTTGGCACTGTTGATCATGACACCGCCTGAAAAATGAATAACAAAGAATATCTTTTAGCCCTTTCAGTACCGTAGGCGAAAACATAGGCCTTTGCGGACAGCACAGATCCAGATCAGACTACACAGAACGTGCACTCTGATCTTGGATCTATGCTCTCCGCTTGTTAAGTCAAGCCTATGCTATGAAAATCGGTCTGTCCTCCACTTGATTGTCTTTGCAGCCGTCAATTGAGGTCGAGTTGATTTATTTGGCGCCGAAAGAGTTAAAAAGGATAGATGACTAAGAGGTAATGAAATATGAAAATTTTACCTTTCTTGTGAAAATTAATGAAAATGAACCAAACCAGCAATTGTCCAAAAATGGCCTGCAGAGGCCCGCAGAATACACATGTCCTCATTTTTGACCAATCGCAAATTACAATTTATTCATTCGATTGTAGCATACCCAGAGGTAGGTCAAAAGCCAGGGAATTCAGTTACGCCGAAATAAAAAAAACATGTTTGCCTTTAGATCTAGCCTTCAAAAAATAGACCGACCCTTTTATGGGCAAATGATTGACTTTAACAATGTGTAAAACCAGTAAAATCAGTCACCTCTCGCGATAAACGAGGGTGTAAGAGTGCCGTACAAAATGGCGGATCCTTATGTTGCGTTTCTTACCCAGAAGAGGATATTTTGGTTTCATTTACGGCCAGTGCAGATCAAGATCAGACCCCACAAAACGAACAGTCTGATCTTTGATCTACACTGTACGCTTTGCTGAGACATTCTAGACAAAAAATCGACTTTGATTGGACCTTATTTCTAGATATAAAATGTCCGCTGTGTTTATTCTGCGTTCTATGGGTTAATACAAATGCTAAAACACCTGAAACCGGAAGGACCTTCAAAAAAAGTGGAACGTACCTGCACCAATCTGGACATTAAGGGTTTTTCCCTCCACTGTCTTTGGCATTTCACCGTTTGTAAGACCAGCACTGAAAACTGTTCCGCTGACCACGTGGTAGGTCAAAACATCTGCAATTGAGACCAAATATGATACCAATTTATCCCTTAACTCTTTACCACACAAACAAAATATAGACTTGTCCAAACTGAAAGCATTTGCAGACGACAATTTAAATGTAGCTCAACAGATAGATTTTGTCTTTTATGGTGTAAAAAACATTGTAGGAAAAGGTGAAAATGCTGGATGCTAGCATTTCCTCCTTTTCCCATAATGTTTTCAAAAGGTTTCTTTCTATTGGGTCGTCAAATGTCGTCATTGCGTGGTAAAGGATTAAGGAAAAAAATCAGTGCCTTAAGGACAATGACGGAAAAAAAAACAGGTACGAAAACAGTGATGACCAGCACTTTCTCCTTTTTTCATAATGTTATCTGCCCTATCAGGAGCAAATATCATTACTTGAACTACATTTGAGCCGTGCTGTGTGAAAAGGGGGCTTAATACATCTGCGAAAAGTACCGACTCACGTCAGCCTGCGCGGACTGCGACGACATGGAGGAGGAAGTCTTTTGAAAAGTATTTTGAAAATACAAAAATGACTATAGTTTCATAAAAAAAGATGAAATGGGTTAAAAACTGGTTGAAAATGAGTATAAATGTATCTTTAACTCTTTACCACACAACAAAAATTTAGACTTGTCCAAATTTAAAACATTGCAGATGACAATTTAGTTAAGGATTACAGAGAAGGCTGTAGATTCATATTACTTTCGAAGTAAGTATTAGTAACTGATTGAGTCATTTGTTTGACAGAATGGACTTTATGGAATCATGATCATGTGATGCCTTGCTTGGTATAATGCATCACGGAGATGCATTAAGCCCCCTTTGGCCAGAGCACGGCTCATTTATTCGTCGTTTGCAAATCACTGTTTAGATTTTGAATACATCAAAATTTTGTCGAGGAAGGAGGCAATTGGAAACATCACCAATCATGCAGAGAAAAAAATAGATCTTCTCGACTGGTAAAGAGTTGATAATTTGAGTCATGCTCTGTGAAAAGGGAACTTAATGCATCTGCAAAAAGTATCGACACAGGTCAGCCTGCGCAGTCCGCGCAGGCTGACCTGTGTCGAAACTTTTTGCTTTTGGTAATTTTTCTTTTTATCCAAGGAGCAATCTATCCAAGGACGCAGGCCGTTTGTTAGACGAAATGCTCTTTATGGATCCATTATTATGTGAAGACTTTCTTGGTATCATGTATCGCAGAGATGCATTAAACCCCCTTTTGCAAGAGATTGGCTCATTAATAATGTTTATCAAACAAAGATATAGTAGTAGCAGTAGTAGTAGTAGTAGTAACAACAAATATCTTTAAGAAAAGATAGATGGCGTAAGAGACACTGGAATATGAATTTCTATTGAATTTCTTTTTTTGCTTAATGAAAAGTAACCAAACGAGCAATTGCCACTTTTTCCTTTTTTTTTTTTTTTTTTTCATTTTGTTATTGGGTAGCGCTTATGAAAACATTAAATTTCCAAATAGCACACGAAAATCATTCTTTACCACATTATTTTGCTACGGTATGAATCAAGATCTTAGGGTATTGATTAGCTGTAGGAATGCTTAGTTAACAGTGGTTTCATAAATATGTGAGCAAATAATGCCAGCAGGGGCCCGCCGAATAAACATGTGCACATTTTTGACCAATCGCAAATTACTATCTATTCATTTTTCATTAGTATCAAGAAGTAGGTCAAAATCTAGCGCATTCAGCTACGCCGAAAAGTGTATACCTGTAAGAGCTGTAACGTTGGCTAGAAGTTTGTTGAGAACATCAGCAGGTACTTTGGCAAAAGCGTCGTTGGTTGGAGCAAAGAGTGTGAATGGACCGCCAGACAGTGTGGTGACAAGGTTGGCTTTTGTTACAGCTGTAAAGGAAATAGTAAAAAAAATATATATATAATCTGCTAAGTTTAACAATGGTAACTAGCGTTTTCTCCTTTTCCCACAATGTTTTCAAAAGCCCTCTTTGTCAGAGTCATTAATATTAAGGATTGTGTGGTAGAGCGTAAATGTCTCCAAGAGTGGCAAAGCAATGATTGAAAATATTGAACTTTGGTATCATGAATAAAATCATAACTTGATCTTATATCATTTAACCCTTTACCAGATGAGAAAACTTTAGCTTTGTTTAAATTGAAAGCATTTGCAGACGACAATTTCAATGTGGCTCAAATGGTGCAACTTTACTTTGATAGAGTAGAAAACATTGTGGGAAAAGGAGAAAATGCTGGTTACCAGCATTTTCTCCTTTTCCAACAATGTTTTCAAAAGGCTTCTTTCCCAGGGGCGTCAAAAGGCGTCATTGTGCAGTAAAGGGTTAAAAAAAATAGTCTTCCAAACTCATAACTAACAAAAATGAACATTTTAACAGTCTAGTTCTATTTAATGCTTTTTCGTGGGAGAACGTCGCATACATGACGAAATTTATTTAGTTTGATTTCATCGTTTCATCAATGTTTTTAAACCAGGCGTAAAAACATTCAAACTACAATAGATTGCACAGTGCCATATTAAAAATTTGCACAAATGCAGTTTCTTTTACCAGAACTACCCACAATACTCTTCGTAAGTAACTGGCTGCTTTCCTACATAAACATTGTCTAAGACAATGTTCAGTGGAGAGAGAAGAATGAATCCTGTCGCAATGACTTGACCATCAATCCCCAGAAAGAATTTGGCCAGCTGAGAATCGGATCAGGGACCCTTGGGTTTCAAACTCTCTGCGTTATCGGCTATGCTACCAGGCTCAGGGGAACATCATGCAAAAACATTCGTGATCCATGCTCTGGCAAAAGGGGGGTTTAATGCATCTCCGTGATCCATGATACCAAGCAAGTGATTGCATAATTATGGAACTATAAAATCCATTTTGATGAACAACCATGAATCCCTAGTTAGAATGGTCCTTGGGCATCCTGAAAATTTAACCAAAAGCAAAAAGTATCGACACAGGTCAGCCTGCGCAGTCCGCGCAAGCTGACCTGTGTCGATACTTTTTGCAGATGCATTAAGCCCCCTTTTCATAGAGCATGGTTCATGTTGTAATGGCAGGACATACCAGTGAGGAGAGTGGAGAATCGTCGTCTCTGTTCAGTGATTTCAGCTGGGATACTTCTGAGTGGGATAGGATACATAACTCTGTCGAGCACATGGATAACTCCGTTGGTGGCGTTCTGATCGACAAGAACGATTGGACTTCCGTCGGCTGTCACTTTCTGTCAAAAGAGGGAAATAAAAACAACTTGTAACTTGTTTTCGGCGTAGCTGAATGCGCTGTCCTTTGACCCACTTCTTGGTACTGATACAGAATGAATAGATGGTAATTTGCGATTGGTCAAAAATGTGCACATGTTATTCGGCAGGCCCTCCTGGCATATTTGCCTTCGCATTTATGAAACCATGCACTATTAACAAGCATTGCTACTGCTAATCGATACCCCGAGGCATTGATTCATACCATGGCAAAATAGCGTAGTTGAAAATGGTTCTTTTCTTGTGTTATTTTGAAATTTAATATTTTCATAAGCGTTACCCAATAACCCAACAAAATGAAAAACAGTGAAGAAAAAGCGGCAATTGCTTGTGAGATTACTTTTCATCATTTTACTTCACATTGAGCCACAAAAGAGTTTCAGTATTCATACTGCAGTATCTCTTACGCCGTTTATCTTTTTTAAAGATATTTCTTGTTTTCTTTAAGATTTGAACGGATATGTCTCGAACAGACGAGTGTCATGGCGTCCAATGACTCTCCAGTGTCGATAAAGAAAAGTTTGCCCGTTTTAACTTAATTGAATTGTTGAGCATTAGGCAAACCTTGTGTGATCCGTTGATCAGATCCATCGGCTGTATTACGATAGCTGATATGCACCCACACCTTACATTCCTTCACCGGAAGTAGACAGCTATAACACTCTTAAAATTGTAAGACTCCATTTTAAAACAAGAAAACACGAGTCACAATTTTCTGTCGAAATCTTTTTAAATATATTTTCTGTGACAAAAATTTTGAAATCTTATTTTTAACATGGTTTATCAATTTCATTGGCTGAATTCACGAACAGATTAGTAGATGTGAATAAATTCACAATGGCTGTTGATAACGTAGTTATTTGATTTTCATGGGCGCCACTTATGATCATGTGACAAATAATAACATGGACAATTCGTTGATACAGACGAGGTTAGATGTATTTATGAAATCGGCCGCGTTATAAGGAGTGCATTGTTGAGGGCAGATGAGATATGGTTTAAAATACCTTTAAACAGGATAGGCATGGGCCTGTATTCAGCAATTCAGCAAAAATTCTTTACAAGAAATATCGTTAAAAAGGACGCCGTGAATTTGCCAGCAAATAGTCAGGGCTCTTAGAAGCACATAACTTCTGTTTTACCACAGGAGGCCTTAGAATAAACATGTCTACATATTTGACCAATCATAAATTTCTTTTTATTCAGTTTTTGTCAGTACCAATAAGTGTGTCAAAAGCCAGCACATTCAGCTACGCAGAAAAAAAAAAAAACGTATTAGTCTAATTGTCAAGAATTTTCAAAATTTCAAAGTAGATCTGACAGGATTTCTGATTGGCTAACCCAAATGGTTTAGTCAATCAGAAATTGCGTCACTTTCTATAGTTTGAATTAAGTTCGGACGGTTTTTTGGAATGGGTTGGTGAATACACGCCCTGATTAAAAAAAAAAAAAAAAAGTATGAGCCGTGCTCTGTGAAAAGAGAGTTAAATACATCTGCAAAAAGTGTCTACCTAGGTACACCTGCGCAGTCCGCGCAGGCCGACCTGAACCAATACTGTTTGCTTTTGGTCAATTTTCTGCATGTCCAAGGACCAGTCTACCTCATGATTCTGTCGGTTGTTAGACAAAATGGATTTTGTGGATCCATAATCAAGTGATGACCACAGGCCTTTGAGGCTCCATTGGCCTGTTACGGAACACTAACATTTTTCCTGGTTGATCGTCGAATACTTGCGAATTGGTGCATCGCCTGTATATCAGGGAATACTCAAATTTTCATTTACATCGTTACTATAAATAGCACATTGGCGACTGCCTCTATGTTGTATATAATAAGACTATAAGTCTTATTATATACAATATAGAGGCAGTTGCCAATGTGCTATTTATAGTAACGGTGTCCGATAAGGAAAATTTCGTTGTCCGGTAATAGACCAATGGAGTTTCAGTGGCCTATGGTATAAGGCAATACGGAGATGCATTAAACCCCTTTTTGCTAGAGTATAGCTCATATAAATAGATCTACAATAGAGCTACTTCGCTAAAACAACGACGACGAAACTATCAACAATGAATATTGAACGAAAGAATTGCAAAAAACATAATTTTTACTCACTGAGTTAGGATAAATGTTGATTCTGATATCGGCTGCTTTTCCTTCAACCATCAGAAGGCTTGGATCGAGAAGTTCGTTGCTAAGAGACTTTGAGTATACTCTGCCGGCGTTTACGTGATATTTCAACACGTCGGCCAACAGTTTCTTGTCCTTCATAAGTCTGTCGAGGATTTCCTTTGGAACTTTGGCGAAAGCAGCATCCGTTGGTCCGAAAACGGTGAAAGGTCCTTGAAGGAGAAAAAAAAAAAGGTACAGTTCTCGCAATTCGCACTTCCTGTGTGTGCCAAACCATTTGAGTCATGCTCTGTGAAAAGGGGGCTTAATGCATCTGCGAAAAGTATCGACCCAGGTCAGCCTGCGCAGTCCGCGCAGGCTGACCTGGGCCGAAACTTTTCGCTAATGGTCCATTTTCTGTTTTATCCAAGGACCAGTTTACCTCATGATTCACTTGGTTGTTAAAGAGAAACGGCTTTTATAGGTCCATAGTTATGTGATGGCTTGCTTGATACAATGCCTCGCGGAGATTCATTAAGCCCCCTTTTGCCAGAGCATGGCTAAATTATGTATGCTGCTTTCCAACTTAAACATCGTCGATACGATGTTCAGAGGTAAAAAAGCATTGATTGATTGATTGTGACTGATATATTAACTGATTAATTAATTGTATGATGTTTAAGTTTAACGCTGTTTTCAATTTTATTTCAGTCACATCACGGCGGCCAGTGCGCCTATCCATGCTTTCCTGGAATTTCTTTTACCGGTACTTCGCACCACATTCTTCCCAAGCCACTGGCTGCTTTCCCACATAGCCAGGGTCAAAACAAATATTGGCAGTGAGAGGGGAATCAATCCTGTCGCAATGAATATCATCAATCATCAGATAGAAACTGGCTCGGCGGGCGAACCAGGGATCCCTGGGTTACCTCGTACGTTACCGATCAAGCCTGCAGGTTCGGCTCATCGACGCTTAACCACTTTTTACATTCTAATAGTTTCAGCCCTTTTGTGCTTAATGCAAATTTATCGTCTGCAAATACTTTCAATTTGGAAGTGACCAAAATGTTGTTGACTGGAAAATAGTTAAATAGGTAAGTAGAAAAAGTTGACTCACCTCCAGTTGAAAGTGTCTGCGCGAGTCCAGCATCAGTAACCAGCTTGACGAGCGTGTTGGCGCCAAGTTTTGTTGCTAGCTGTACCAAGTTGTCTGTCTGCGCAAAGGCAGCGCCGAATAGGCAAACTACCAAGATGGCGAATTTCATGTTTCTGTTGGTGGAGGTTTGAAGTCTGTTAGCAGATGCCCAGATGTGGTGTGGACTGGACAGAGGTTCGGGCTTTTATACGCTCGAGACCTGGACAAGAACACGTGGGTCAGTCGCGTGATTGGCATCTTATCGCTGGTTATACAACATTTTCAGTTTGGATGGATTTACATTTGACTTTCTGCTCACACAATCATCGAGGGCTGTTCTGAAAGTTCACAGTGTACTTTATCTAGTGACTGCACCAAATAGAAGAGTCACGTGGCCACAGAGGATCGGCTTTGAAAGAAATTAGAGGTAAAAGAGCATGCTTGTTATATGGAATTCCACATTTCAGCTAATACTTTTTTGTACGTCTCAAGCATTCACACTTTTTTTGCGGGTCTGAATTTAAATCAAGCTATAAACTATCCATAATTTTGCCCTATTTTACAGAATTAAAAAAAAAAAGGAATCTGTCAGTTTAAAAGAGGGGAGGCGTGATGGTCTGATCTAAAATATCTTTGAATCATGGTATAAGCAATGTAGATCATTGTCGTTGGTTTCATTTCTGTGCCTTTTGTGCCACCCCATCGACATCGGCATAGGAGGAACATAACAAGAATTTCGGAAGAGGTTGATTGATTGATTAATTATATGGTGTTTAACGCCGTTTTCAACATTATTTCAGTTATATCGCGGCGGCCAGTGCACCTATCCATGCTTTCCTGGAGTTTCTTTTACCAGTACTCCGCACAATATTCTCACCAAGCCACTGGCTGCTTTCCCACATAACCATCGTCGAAACAAAGGTCAGCGGTGAGAGAGGAATGAATCCTGTCGCAATGACTATCATCAATCCTCGGAAAGAAATTGGCCAAGCCGGGGATCGAACCAGTGACCTCCTGTTCTCAAGTCCTGTGCGCTACCGACTGAGCTACGGGGCTTGGCTTCGGAAGAGGAAAAATATATTGCAGGATTCAATTTTCTGTTTTTTTTTTTCCCCCTTCAGAACATAAAATAAATGAGCCATGCTCTGACAAAAGAGGGCTTAATGCATCTCCGTGAAGCAAGACATCACATGATTATTGATCTCTAGGTCTAACGATTGACAGGATTTGGTGGTATACTGGTCCCTTGACATACAGAAAATTTGCAAATAGCAAAAAGTTTCGACCCATGTCAGCCTGCGCGGACAGCGCAGGCTGACATGGGTCGCTACTTTTTGCAGATGTATCAAGCCCCCTTTTCACAGACCATTGCTCAGATGTATTTTTTTTTTTTTTTTTTCCCCGGAAACTACATGGACAAGTTACAATCAGCCCTCACTCTGTTAAGGCATTTACCATGTTTTCAATTCTTTATGCCAGACAGACCATATATCGAACATGTCCCCTCTCTGACCATTCTGGCTCAGATAAAAACAAAGGTAAACCTGTGTCAGCACTTTTTACAAAGTATTCCTGCAAGAGTTCAAAACTTTAGGCCGTTAACCTTCATTTCATCTTTAGCAGGATAACCTTACAGGCAAAGTTTGAAATTTTTAACCCTTTACCACACAATCCCTAGTTTCAATGACCTTGAGGAAGAAGGCTTTTGAAAACATTGTGGGAAAAGAAGAAAAAATGCTGGAAACCAGCATTCTCTCCTTTTTCCCCACTTTGTTTTCAATTATTTCAAAGATAGAAATCATCTTATGTGCGCCATTAGATTTGTCTTTTGTAAATGCTTTCAATTTGGTCTAGTCCAAAATTTTGTCTTGTGGTAAAAAGTTAAAACCGATAACTCTCAAAGGCAGTGTTTGAATTTTCAAACCCTTTACCACACATTTCCGACTTTCGACGACCTTGAGGAAAAGGTTTTGGAAAATATTGTGGGAAAAGGATAAAATGCTGGTAACCGGCATTTTCTCCTTTTCCAACAATGTTTTCTAACCCATCGAAGAGAATTTCCACAATTTAAGCCGCATCTAATTTGTCGTCTCCGGATGCTTTGGGTTTGGACAAGGCACGAGACTTCTTGGCGAATGGGGACACAAATACATGACTTAAATTTGAAAAGAATTATTGGGAAAAAATAACTTTTTGACAGAAAGAGGAAAAGTTTATTGTATGCGATCTCTTTACCACACTGTTGCCGAGCCCCAGTAGCGCAGTTGGTAGCCAACCGGACATAAGTACATGCGCTCGCTGGTTATGGATCCTGGATCGAATGATCCATAATTATATGATGACTTTCTCGGTACAATCCACCATGGAGATGCATAAACCCCCTTTTGCCAGAGCATGGCTCACATACAATAGAAAAGTGCCATATTAATGGAATATTAAAACTTATTTTGCTGGGATATTGCACGATTTTGACTCGAGATCGGCCTGCTCGTTTTGCGAAGTGTAATCTTTGTGTACATCGTCTATCAAGTTTTTTCCTTTTTTTTTTTTTTACAGCAGGCTTGAAGCTTTGTCTTTTGGGACTCAAACTTGTCACCTGTGTGTACTTTGAAAATGGTTCTATTTTTTTTTTTCCCCATTCGTATGGCCTACTTTTGAACCGGGGAAAAAGTGCAATTTCAGCTTATCTGAGAGAACCTTTACCAAAACTTAACTTCAGCTCTGTACATAAACATAAGAAATTCATGATAAGATCTATCAAGGACAAAGGTTAACGAATTTCTTTAAGTTTATAAACATTGGCATAGCCTATCACGGTGAAGTTAATTTTAGAACCGTCAAAAAATAGGACAACAATTTAAAGGAGAAAACATTAAAAGAATCGAAAACGTGTTTTCTTTACTTTCCGTTAAATTTTTCTAGAAATATGGATGGGTATTCCAGATTTAAAAAAAAAAAAAAACCTTTCTACCGTAGGCACATAGAAAGTCGTATGAAAATGAGCCACGCTCCGGCAAAAGGGGGTTTAATACCTTTCCGTGATGCACTTTACCAAGGGAGTCATCACATAATTATGGATCCATAAAAACCATTTTGCCTGACAACCGACTGTATCATAGAACGGTCCTTTAACCCCTATCCTGCTGAATAAAAGAAATGAAACTTTCAAACCGATAGTATAAACTCAAAACTTTCCCGTTTCAAAGGTATTCTTGGAGGGAATATATCTCCTTATCGGACAGTGTAGATCAAAGATCAGACTGCACGTTTTGTGCAGTCTGATCTTGATCTACGCTGTCCGCAAAAGGTCAGTGAGTCGCGATAAGCAGCCTAAGGGTTAACATGCAGAAAATTGACCTATAGCAAAAAGTATCAGCTCGGATCAGCCTGCATGGACTGCGCAGAATGATCTGGGTGGATACTTTTCGCAGATGAATTAAAAGAGCAATACTCAAACACTCACTGGTTACTCTAAACAGGACTTGTCTCAATATTAAACACATTCGCAGAGGACAAATATAATTCTTTACCAAACGACAAAATTTCAGACCTGTCCAATTTGAAAGTGTTTGCAGACGACAAATTAAATGAGACTCAAAAATTGAAATTTGTTTTCTGAAGGGTAGAAAACATTGAAGGGTAGAAAACATTGTGGGAAAAGGAGAAAATGCTGGTCACCAGCATTTTCTCCTTTTCCAACAATGTTTTCAAAAGGCTTCTTTCTCAGGGTCGTTAAAAGTCGGGATTGTGTGGTACAGGGCTAATTAATACATCTCCAAATTTTTGTTTTTGAAACGAAAAGGAGAAAATGATTGTTACAAAATCTGTGTAATGTTTTGCAATAGGAGAGGAATGGTTCGTAACAATATAAAAGCTGTTATCAAGTCTCGGACTGGGTCCGCGGAGGAAGAAAGTAGAGCCTGACGGATGTGGGACTACTTTTTCCAAAGATGGCCAAGGCATCATGGCGACCATGGAATGTGCTATCTAAGCGGCCTGCATTTGAACCTTTTGTCAAAATTTTGTCTGCTAATCCAGAATACGTGATATTTACTTATTCACGTGTTTGACCTTGTTAGTTCGCCTGTACTTGACTGATAAGCATGGTTAGTGGTCAAAAAGAGATCTAGATATCTGGGCCTAAAGAAACTTTGGGTCAGTGAAAAGATGTTCTTGTTGATTTCGCATCGGGTAAGAAAAAGATTGTATTGATTGTATGGTGTTTAACGCCGTTTTTTCAACATTATTTCAGTTATATCGCTGCGGCCAGTGCACCTATCCATGCTTTCCTGGAGTTTCTTTTACCGGTACTCCGCACTATATTCTTTCCAAGCCACTGGCTGCATTCCCACATAACCATCGTCGAAAAAATGGTCAGCGGTGAGAGCGGTCATTCCTGTCGCAATGACTATCATCAATCCTCGGAAAGAAATTGGCCAAGCTGGGGATCGAACCAGCGACCTCCTTTTCTCAAGTCCTGTGCGCTATTGTACACTTATGAAAATTGCGTGAAAACAAGCATCGCTTCGTAACGAGCAATTTCTCCTTTTGCCACAAAATTTTCACGTTGTATTTATGTTTTGAACTCATTTCGTGTTGACAATTCAATTTTACAAGTTTGTTTAGAAAATCATCTCACTGCACATTTGTTTTCAGACGTTAATTTTGCACCAAATTTTCCTCCAAATTCAAAGCACTTGCAGACGACAAAATAGATGTGATTAAAACGATAGTATTTTCATTTGAAGGTTTGATTGATTGATTGAATGGTGTTTTACGCCACTTTCAACATTATTTCAGTCATATCACTGCAACAGCTCACATATTCATGTATTTCCTGATAGTACTAGACTAGGGCTCTGAAGTGTCCTGCCCAAGGACACTCTCACGAAAGACCCAGAGGATTGAGTGAGGCTTGAACCCGGGGCCTCCAGGTTACGAGTCCTACACTTTACCACTGAGCCATGCAGGACCCCCTTCCAGTTGAAGGGACAGAAAAAAAAAAGATGTGGGAAAAGGAGAAAATGCTGCTAACAAGCCTAATTCTTTAACAGCTGAAAACGCTCTGATCTCTAGATTCAAAGCATTTGCAGACGACAAAATAAATGTCACTAAAATGATGATATTTTTACTTGAAGTGACTGAAAACATTGTGGGGAAAAGGAGAAAATTCTGGTTACCAGCATTTTCTCCTTTTCCCACAATGTTTTTAAAATCTCTCTCTCTCTCTCTCTCTCTCTCTCTCTCTAAGTCTTTAACTCTTTACCAAACGACAATATTTTAGACTTGTCCAAATTGAAAGCATTTGCAGACGACAAAGTAAATATGACTCAAAATTTGAAATTTGTGTCTGGAAGGTTAGAAAACATTGTGGGAAAAGGAGAAAATGCTGGTTACCAGCATTTTCTCCTTTTCCCACAATGTTTTCAAAAGGCTTCTTTCCCAGGGTCGTTAAAAGTCGGTATTGTGTGGATAAACTAGATTAAACGGTAAATAACTGATGAATCAAAGAGGAAATGTGCTAAAATTAAATCTCTAACCTTGGTGACCCAATCGCATTGGAAACCTCGCTATTTGGCAAAGTAACCTTTAGTAATGAACATATGATCCATGCTCTGTGAAAAGGGGGTTTAATGTATCTGCAAAAAAAAAAAAGTATCGACTCGGGTCAGCCTAACAGTTCGCGCAGGCTGACCTGGGTCGATACTTTGTGTTATTGCTGAGTTTTCCGCACATCATAGACCATCCTACCTTCACGTTCAGTCGATTGTTATACAAAACGGATTTTTAGTATCCAAAATAACATTATGGCTTTGTCAGTATAATGCACTAGAGAGATGCATCCAACCCCCCTTTTGCCAGAGCGCGGTTCATATGAATTTTTAATCGTATTTGCAACTATCAACATTCTAATCGAAACAGACTAAGTAAAAAATCATCATCATCATCTTCTTCTTCTTGTCCTCCTCCTCCTCCTCCTCCTCCTTCTTCTTCTTCTTCTTCTTCTTCTTGTCCTCCTCCTCCTCCTCCTTCTTCTTCTTCTTCTTCTTCTTCTTCTTCTTCTTCTTCTTCTTCTTGTCCTCCTCCTCCTCTTTCTTCTTCTTCTTCTTCTTGTCCTCCTCCTCCCCCTCCTCCTTCTTCTTCTTCTTCTTCTTCTTCTTCTTCTTCTTGTCCACCTCCTCCTCCTTCTTCTTCTTCTTCTTGTCCTCCTCCTCCTCCTCCTTCTTCTTCTTCTTCTTCTTGTCCTCCTCCTCATCCTCATCCTTCTTCTCCTCCTCCTCCTCCTCCTCCTCCTCCTCCTCCTCCTCCTCCTCCTCCTTCTCCTCCTCCTCCTCCTCCTCCTCCTTCTTCTTCTTCTTCCTCCTCCTCCTCATCGATGCACAGGAGACTTGAGTGACTTTTCGAAGCCGTTTTCTCTAAATGTGTTTCAGGGGAAACTGAGTTAATTGTTATTGCGCCTTTCCGAACTTCAACTTTCCTTTTGGCACAAAAGCACGCAGTCTGATCTTTGATCTTTGTTTTGTTTGCCTTGCGATCAGGATCAGACAGCGCATAACATGCAGTCTGATCTTTTTTTTTTTTATCTTTTTTTTTTTGTTGGGTAGCCAGTGTAAATCAGAGATCAGACTGCACAAAATGTAGTCTGATCTTTTATCTACACTGGCCGTTTTGCAGATACATTCTTGAGATCTATTAGACAAGAGCAGTTTTGAAATTACGAATTGTTGGACCTTATTTCTAACCTGAAATTTTCTGCTGGGTTTATCTCTTTACCAAATGGCAAAATTCTAGACTTGTCCAAATTGAGAGCATTTGCAGACGACAAAATAACTGTGGTTGAAAAATTAAAATTTGTTTTGGGAAGGGTAGAAAACATTGTGGGAAAAGGAGAAAATGCTGGTAACCAGCATTTTCTCCTTTTCCCACAATGTTTTCAAAAGGCCTCATTCCCAGGGTCGTTAAAAGTCGGGATTGGGTGGTAAAAGGTTATTTGTGAATTAATTATTTTAATAATGATGTTCACTTATATTTCATCATTCTGACAAGACGGTTCACCAAATTCTTTTTGTTTCAAAACAAATTTAAAAAGATTTTTGTTTGTGCAATATTTCATCATTGGCCCACTTTCAACTGACTCTAAAAACGTTACAAAATTCACAATAAAGTCATATGTCCTCTAGATTATACAATAATATAGAACTAAATCCCATATTAAGTACATGTGCACTTAATAGTATGATCCCAACCGCGAAACGGTTCAAATTTGGATAAATCGAATTCTAGTTTAAGGGAAGAAGAAGAAGAAGATGATGATGATAATATTAATAATAATTCCCAACAGCGAAACGGTTCAAATTTAGTTAATCGAATTCTAGTTTAAGATAAGAAGAAGAAGAAGAGGAAGAAGAAGAAAAAGAAAAAGAAGAAGAAGAAAAAGAAGAAGAAGATGATGATAATAATAATAATAATAATAATAATAATTCCCAACAGCGAAACGGTTCAAATTTAGTTGATCGAATTCTAGTTTAAGAGAAGAAGAAGAAGAAAAGAAGAAGAAGAAGAAGACGATGATGATGATGATGATGATGATGATGATGATGATCTCGGACCACGGACCACGGACACCACTGTTGGTTTTTAGACAAAATAGATCTCAAGGATAAAGAATTTTGTGATGGGTTGCTTGGTACAATACAATGCATCGCAGAGATGCAATGCATCCCCGTTTTCCGAAGAATGGCTCATTTTTACTTGGGTAAAAGCCCAGAAAAAAAAAGAACGTAGTTTTAAGTTTGAACCATAATTCGTAGATATAGTACATATCAGTTTGAGTTCAATTTTAAATTGTCATTTGATTTCATTGATTCCATATCTGCCCGCCCGGGTAGCTCAGTGGCTAGCGTATCTGACTCGTGACCTGGTGGTTGTGAGTTCGATACCCGGTTGAGGCGAACTTTCTTTCCAACGATTTTTCGCCTCTCACCTCTGATGCATGTGCGGAAAGTAGTCAGTGGCTTTGGAAAGAAAGTTGTGTCAGTACTGGTGTGAGAAAGCCAGGAAACACATGGGTGCGTCACTGACCGCCAAGATATGACCTGAGCTGTTAAAGTGGCGTTAAATTTCAATACAAACAAACAATTGATATCTTGGTAAAGTTTTCAAGAGCCTATGATAACGCCACATGATCATGTTGATTATGACTGGTCACATGAAAATAAGTACGATTATGTCTCAGAGAGACGTTGTAATAACCTTGCTGTTGTCTACGGCACAAAAAAACATATTTCAAGCAGAATTTACTGTTATTAATTTTTCCACATAATGAGAGAGAGAGAGAGAGAGAGAGAGAGAGAGAGATGGATGGCCTGCTTAGAATAATGCACCCCCGACATGCATTAGCTCTCTTTTGTCAAAGCATGGAGGCTCATTTCATCAGTTTCTTTTTACTTCTTTGCCAAACACCAAATATATCTTATTTGAATGGATTTACATACGACGAATTGAATTTGGTTCAAACGATAACATTTGTCTTTGAATTTAGAAAATATTGTGAGAAAAGGAGAAAATGCTGCTTACCAGCATTTTCTCCTTTTCCTACAGTGTTTTCTTTTTTTTTTCCTCGGGTTTGTGACAACACGAGAGTTTTCGCTATGAAGTGAACAAGTGGTTTGCTATTTTCGGCCACCGTAAGAGAGCACAGAAGGAAAATTAGTTTTGTGTGTGTTCTCAACGGTTATCTCCCTTTGTTTACTTTGTAATTCCTTTAGTCCTTTATTAGCCAAGCCCAGGTAGCTGAGTCGGTAGCGTACAAGACTTGAGAACAGGGGGTCGCTGGTTCGATCCCCGGCTTAGCCAATTTCTTTTCCAGGATTGATGAAAGCCACTGCGACAGTATTCATTCCTCTCTCACCGCTGACCATTGTTTCGACGATGGTTATGTGGGAAAGCAGCAAGTGGCTTAGAAAGAACATTTTGCGTAGAACTGGTGAAATAAACTCCAGGAAAGCATGGATGGATGCACTAGCCGCCGTGAGATAAATGAAATAATGTTGAAAACGGCGTTAAACACAATACCACCCATCAATTCAATCCTTTACAAAACGGTCTATTTTAAAAAGGGACCTAAAAAGAAAGAAGTAAAAAAAAAAAGTGGCCAACATTTTCTCCTTTTCCTACAATCTTTTCTACGGCTCTTCAGACAGACTCGCGGCACGTCCTCGTATGATCAGTTGGGCCACTTATAATTTGTCGTCTGCAATGATTTTCAGTTTGGACTCATCTAAAATGTTGACGTCTGATGCAGCACTGAAACCCGGGTCCGTATTCACCAACCATTCTTAAGAAGGTTCTTCGTCTTATCCTCAAGATTTTCAAAATATGAAAGTATCACAACTTCTGATTGGCTAAACCAAACGGTTTAGCCAATCAGAAGCTGTGTTCCTTTCATCTTTAGATTATGCTGGAAAATAAGACTAAGAAGGTTCATAAGAATGGTTGGTGAATACGGACGGACACTGATACCCAGTAAATGAAATAGATATGAGTAGTGCTATGGGTAAAGGGGGTTTAATGCCTCTCCGTGATGTATTTTACCGAGCAAGTCATCACATAATTTTGGATTCATAAAATCCATTTTGTATATCTACCTACTGAAATCATGAGGTAACATGCAGAAAATTGACCAATCACAAACAGTTTCGACCCAGGTCAGCCTGCGCAGCCCTGGTCGATTCGTTTTGCAGGTGTATTTAACCCCCTTTTTGCAGAGCATGGTTCAAATAAAGTGTGTGTCAAAATATAGAAAACCATACATACAGAAGATCAGGCTACAAGTTTTGGTCATGCTGATCTTAATCCAAATTTCTCCACAAAAATTAAAGGTCCATTAGCGGCCAAAAAATCAGTGCATGTGTTAAACAGGCTAAACAGGCGGGCGGTATAGATCCAAGATCAGACTGCACGTGTTTGTGTGCTGTCTGATCTTAATCTATATGGTCCGCAAAAGCCCAAATTTTCGCCTATGGCGCTGACACGGTTACATGTGAAATGTTGCCATGGCTTAGGGAAACCTCGTGAATATTTAACAAAGTACAATTAACGTGAGGTTTGGAAAGTAAGGAAGATTAACGAAGTTTTTTCCGGGTTAATCGTTTTTTTTACAATCACCATTCATGCTTTAATTGTTTAAAAAGAAAAGCATTTAAGCCGTGCTCTGTGAAAAAAGGGGCTTAATGCATCTACGAAAAGTTTCGGCCTAGGTCAGCCTGCGCGGATTGCGCAGGCTGACCTGGGCCGAAACTTTTCGCTATTGGTCAGTTTTCTGTATGTCAAAGAACCAGTCTACCGCATGTTTAAGTCTTTTCTTTTTATTTTTTTTTAAGTGGCTATTATGGATCCATGATTAAGTGATGTCTAGCTTGATATGGTGCATCACGAAGATGCATTAAGCCCCCTTATGCCATAGAATGGCTCATTTATTTGTGACTCCGGGTTTTTTTTTTGTTCGGAGTGTAATTTTGTTCTTTATGCCTATACCTCGAAACTACGGTAAGTCTTTTTTTCGAGGTCTAAACGTACAGAACGAATAATAATAATAATAATAATAATAATAATAATTATGATGATGATGATGATGATACTACTACTACTACTACTACTAATAATAATAATAATTATGATGATGATGATGATGATGATGATACTATTAATGATGATAATAATGATAATAATGATAAAGAACAATAATAATTATAAGTAGTAGTTGTAGCTGTAGTAGTAGAGAAGAAGGCGACGACAACCACGACGATGACGAAGAAGAAGAAGGAGGAGGAGGAGAAGGAGGAGGAAGAGGAGAAGAAGAAGAAGAAGAAGGAGGAGGAGGAGGAGGAGGAGAAGATGAAGGAGGAGGAGGAGGAGGAGGAGGAGAAGAAGGAGAAGATTTTGTTGTCTGGTAAGGAGCTAACAACTAGCCAAGGTATGAATTAACTATCTTCAGTTATGACAGAGATAACAGATAATGTCAAAGTTTTTTTTTGCATGGCGACGACGTAGGCGACAAATGGGTTATGGCAACACCTCGACTGTTTCTTAGAATACAGCCGAAAATAAATGAGCCATTCTCTGACAAAAGGGGGCTTAATGCATCTCCGTGATGCATAATACCAAGCAAGACATTACATCGTCAGAGATCCATAAAATTCATTTTGTCTAAAAACTGTATGATAAGGTAGACTGGTCCTTTGACATACAGAAAATTGATTAATAGCGAAATGTTTCGGCCCAGGTCAGCTTGCGCGGACTGCACGGGCTGACCTGGGTCGATATTTTTTCGCAGATGCATTAAGCCCCCTTTTCACAGAGCATGACTCAAATATCTGTTCCGTTTGAGACACATAACCATCGTCGAAACAATGATCAGCAGAGAGAGTGGAATAAACCATGTTGCAATGGCCTCACAACGAAAATGGCCGAGCTGGAGATTCGAACCGGCGACCCCCTGTTTTATTTTTATAAGTCCTATATGCTACCGACTGCTGTATCGGGGCTCGGCATGCAACAGGAGAAGGTAAAACGTAACACCTTTTTACCGAACGATACCGAGTTTTAACGACCCCGAGGTATAGGACTTTTGAAAACATTGTGGGAAAAGTAGAAAATGCTGGTGACCAACATTTTCTACTTTTCCCAAAATGTTTCCTACCCTGCCAAAGAACTTCAATTCACATGTATCACTTTCAAATTGATGGAGTCTAAAATTAGTCGTTTGGCATAGGTTCAGAATTAAGAAATATACCGACAAATTAGAAACATTTCGTTTAAAAAATCTAACAATACAGTATTTCAAGTCTTCGCGTAATAATGTTTGAAATATCTTAAAAAAAAAAAAAAGATAGACGGCGTAAAATCTGCCCGCAAATAGATAGGAACCCTTAGAATAAACATGTATACATTTTTAACCAATCACAAATTTCAACTTATTCTTTTTTTATCAGTATTTAAAAGGTGGGTCAAAAGCCAGCATATTCAGCTACGCCGAAAAATTTTATAGGTATACTTGTCCAAATTGAAAGCATTTACAGACGACAAATTAACTGTAGCTCAAATGATGAAATTTGCATTTGAAAGCGTGGAAAACAATGTGGGAAAAGGAGAAAATGCTGGGTCTCCTTTTCCCACAAAATTTTCAATGTCTTTTTCAACATATTCGGTCGTCAAAATATGGGATTGTTTGGTAAAACGTAGAGCTGTGAATCAGATGTTAAAGTTGGCGTGTAATTATATCAAAAAGTAATTCATTTAGACTTTATTTCATTAAACGCGGGAGTTAAACCTCGTGCAATGAAACTGCAGTGTCATGCACGAGACATAAAAAAGGCGTTTTGAACAGATGGTTTACTTTCTACAAAAGGGAGTGGGTAAGGAAACAAGAAGATTTGAGCTATGCTCTGTGAAAAGGGGGTTTAATGCATCTGCAAAAAGTATCGTCCCAGGTCAGCCTGCGCGGACTGCGCAGGCTGACCTGGGACGATACTTTTCGCTATTGATCAATTGCATGTCCAAGGACCTTTTACCTCATGATTCAGTTGGTTGTTGGACAAAATGGATTTTATGGATCCATAATTATGTGATGACTTGCTTGGTATCATGGATCACGGAGATGCATTAAACTCCCTTTTGCCAGACCACCGCTCATTTGTTTGTGTGGTGTTTAACGCCCGTTTTCAAAATCATTATATCGGGATGGCCAGTGCACCTATGCATGTTTTCCCACTAGGTTTCTGTTTCTCAGTGCTTCAGACAAAGTTCTTTTTTGCATTTTAGTGCATTCGGCACAATTCGGCAAACCTCGGGTAATCCGTTGATCAAATCCTTCGGCTGTGTTACGATGATTGACGTGCACCTACACGGAACATTTTTTTCGCCGGAGATACACCGCTTTGTCGCTCTTAAAACTGATAGGATCAACTTTAAAAAAAACGAGTCACAACTTTCTATCGAAATTTTTCATAATACATTTCCGTTGACAAACAGTCTGTACATTCAATTTTTCACGTAGTCTATCAATTCCGTTGGAAGATTTTGCCAACAGCTTCATAGACTTGGGAATCGAGCCTGCAACTTCTCGTTTTCAAGCCATATTCGTTACCGAATAAGCTACTTGTCTCGTCGAAACAATGTTGGAAAAATTTGTAAATTAAGGAAAGATTTTTGTGTCAAGTATTTGTTAGAGAAACTCCAAGGTATGTATTCACCAAACATTCATCATTTCAAGTCTAATTCTAGATTTAGATAGTAGCACATGTTCTGATTGGCTTAAAGCAGATGGTTTAGCCAATCAGGAGTTATGTTACTTTCAACGCTAGAAATTTCTTGAGAATAAAACTGAAGAATGTTCTTAAGAATGGTTGGTGAATACGGACATAGGAAAGTATGAATAGGTGTACTTGTCACCGTAATATACCTGAACTACTGTATAGAAACGGTGTTAAACATCAGCAATATGGCCTACCGTTGTCAGTCGTTCCATAGATCAAAAGTCTTCACTCTATTTTACTCTGACTGTCTACCAGAAGACAAATTCTAGACTTGTCCAAATTGAGAGCATTTGTAGGCGACAGATGTAATGTAGTTTAAATAATTGAATTTTGTCTTTGACAGGACAAGAACATTGTGGTAAGAGGAGAAAATGCTGGTTATCAGCGTTTTCTCCTTTAACCACAATATTTTCAAAAGCGTTCCTCTTCAGGGGCTGTAAAAACTCGGGATTGTTTAGTAATGGATAGAATAAAAAAGTTAAAAAAAAAAACCCTCATGAATATTTGAAGACAGAACAATTAAAATGGCATCGCTAGCATTAATTAGAGTCAGTTGTTTTTCGCCGTTCCTTACCTTAATAATAGTGTTAAAGTGATTAACCCTTTACCACACAATCACGAGTTTTTAGAGCGTCGCCTTTTTGTAACCAGAAGGCCCCGAGTTTGATACCCGGGAACGGGTATCAACTTTGGGACTGTTCATTGGCCCACACCATCAGTGCGAGTACCGGTGTAGTTTCCAGGATGCAAAATCGAGAAGGATTAGTATAAATTTCTAAGAACTTGTTTCTCAATCGATGTAAAATAAATGTGTTTAACCTAATCCCGAGTTTTAACGACCCTGACGAAGAACGTTTTTGAAAACATTGTGGGACAAGGAGAACATGCTGGTAACCAGCATTTTCTACTTGTCCCATAATGTTTTCTACCCTTTCAGATCAGAGACTGATCCAACCATTTGAGCTGCACAATTGGATTGTCGTCTGCAAATGCTTTCAATCTGGACAATTCTAAAATTTTGTCGTTTGGTAAAGGGCTAAAGAAACGAGTAAAAAAAAAAGACCAAAGTACACAAAGATGAAGATAACGTGACGCCCTTGACTTGCCTCGACTCATTTCAACAGAAACAAGAAATATCTTTAAAAAAGATAGACGGCGTAAATTTTATCCCCGAACAGGTCTGCAAGGACCCGCAAAATAAACACGTCCACATTTTTTACCAATCATAAATTTCTATTTAATTATTCAAATATATATTAATACCAGAAAGTTGTTCCAAAGCCAGCACATTTAGATACGCCAAAAAAAAAAAAAACAGATGGAAGGTTTAGGCAAAGAAAGAAAATTGACCCAAGATGTTTTAAGTGGCCTAAATGTCATTTGTTTTCATCATTCTGCAAACCTCGGATGGTTTTGGTCAAATCCCTCGGCTGTATTACGATGGGTGATGTGCACCTACACGGTACATTTATTCCCCGGAAATACACAGCTTCACAGTTCGTAAAACTGTAAGCATCCACTTAACAAAACAGAGCATGAGTCAATTTTTTCTGAGAATTCTTTCTAAATATATTTCCATTGACAAATAGCTTGTAAAGTCATTTTTTAACGTGGTTTATCAATTTCGTTGGCAGATTTCACCGACAGGTAGATAGATGTAAAAATGTAACTTCACAATGGTTGTTGATTATGTTGCAAAATGATTTCATGGGCGCCGCCATGTTTACGATCATGTGATATGTAATCAAATTTTAAAACTCGTTGATAGGGACGAGGTTAGATGTAGTTACGGAATCGGCCGAGTTTTGACGAGAGCTTTTATTGTAGGCTCTACCAAACGTATTTAACTTAGACTGTGACTTGTAAATGAACAGGCCATTGTTTCACCTATCAAAAGCTGTAACAAATCAAGCAAAGGACAAATTTGTTGGAAAGGAAAACATTTTCAGTAATACTAAAATCACTGTAGAAAAACGGGAAATTCTTTGTTCCAAAGCGGCAGTTGTTCCTTTTTCCCCAGTGTTAACAAAATCATCAACTTTAGATGCGTTGAAATTCGTGGGGTTTTTTTTACAGTAATTTGTTCAGAAAGCGTTTATTTGACAAAAAATAATGAAGGGAAAAAAATCGTGACTCCAGTACCTTAAACTGATTAGAAAAGTTCATGAATATTTGAGAGCAACAGTATTTAGACAAATTAGCAGCTTGGATGAATTAAACTATAAGTCGACAATACAACTTTGTACGCTTGAAAACTACGTGGGAAAAAGAGCATTTTCTTGTTTCTTGTTTCGTGTTTCTTGCTAGTTTCTATGGGGGTTATTTTTGCAGTTTTTTTTTTTCTGTTTATCTTTTTAAGGACATTTTTTTCCCGTAAAAATATATCACATTTGGGTTACTTTAACTAATTAGTGTCATGACTATAAATAGAACATTTGTTAATTTTTAAACACATATCCCTATGCAGACGACCTTTCCTTCGTCTTGAATCAGGCAACTTTAAAAACATTGTGGCAAAAAGCGAACCAGTTTCTCTTTTTCCCAAAATGTTTTTACATGTATTTATGTATAAAACTCCTAACTCTCTCACGGCCAAATATACAAATTCGACTTCTTTCGACCACTGAAAATACAATCGACTGACATTTACAAGATTTTTTTGTATTATATGCTTAACTAAACAAACGGACGACATAGATCCAAGATCAGACTGCACGTTCTGTGCAGTCTGATCTTGATCTATGCCGTCCGCAAAAGGCCCTGTTTTTACCTACGGCACTGAAACCGTTAACCAATGTTGAATTTCTCAAACGTTTGCAAGGATATATTCTAAAATGCCCGTTGGAATTTTTGTTTAAAGTAGTAACGAGTGAAAAACAGGATTATTTAAGTTCCTACTCAAATCTAATTAACGTTAAAAAAGTTGTTTAAAATAGCGGGAAACAGAAACAACTGTAATTTTGACCTTTTCGCTTTTTTTTTTTTTGGTAAGTGTCAACTTTGTGGGTTGCATCTGCCATTTAAAAATGTGAGGGAGGCTTTTTGTGATCATTTCCAAAACGTGTGGGAATGAACTCTTACCGGTGATTGATGATGGTCATTGTGACAGGGTTCATTTCCTATCTCGCTTTGCATCGACATAGGTATGATCCATGCCCTGTAAAAGGGGGTCTTAATGTATTTGCGAAAAGTATTGACCAATGCCAGCCCGCGCAGTCTGCGCAGGCTGACCTGAACCGAAACTTTGTACTATTTGTCAATTTTCTGCCATGTCCAAGGACCAGTTTACTTCATGATTCAGTCGGTTGTTAGACAAAATGGACTTTATGGATCCATGATCATGTAATGACTTGCTTGTTATCACGCATCACGAAGATGCATTAAGCCCCATTTCGCCAGAACATGCTTGTTGCGTTTATACAGAGAGAGCAGCCAGTGGCTTCGAGAGAATGTTGTGGGAAGTATTGATGAACAAAACTCAAGATAGGAACTCAAAACCTCATGATATGGCTGAAATGTTGTCGAAAAGATTCAAACACAAAACAGATCTCACACACACACACACACACACACACATATCATCATTGGAAAATTGTTTGGTCTCTTTTGTGTGCAACATAAAAACGGGATACTTCCGGGTAATTTGAACGGACTACTTCCGGTCGTAACATGGTCGTGGTACGGTCGCAGTAATCTGAAAATCTTCCTTCACGACAAGTTGGAGTCGAATAATATTTCTTGACCTATTTTTTTGTCGGAAAAGATGAAAGAACATGTCTAAAATGAGTTTTACTGTCAACATTACGATACTTTGATAAATTTTGTGCAATCTTGCTATTTTCTTTGGGAACATTCGTGACCATCTGAAGGACCATGGCCTACAACCAGTGAGGGTCTATTTTTTATCGTAAAATTCAACGAGTAGCTTTTTATTTAACTCTTTACCAAACGACAAAATTTTAGGCTGGTCCAAATTGAAAGCAGTTGCAGACGACAAAATAAATGTGACTGAAAAACTGAAATTTGTTTTGGGAAGGGTAGAAAACATTGTGGGAAATGGAGAAAATGCTGGTTACCAGCATTTTCTCCTTTTCCTACCATGTTTTCAAAAGGCTTCTTTCTCAGGATCGTTAAAAGTCGGGATTGTGTGGTGAAGAGGAGGAATAGTATCAGAGGAAAAAAATATGGCTTGTGATGGCGTTGTCTTTTTCTGTATGAGCTGCCAGTAAGCATTTTATGTCACAGTCATACAAATAAATACCACTATGCCTGCGTTTGGTAAAGAGCAGCGAGTCGGGAATAGTGGTTTTCCTATTCCCAAATTATTAAAAAGCTATCGGTGTGACAGCACCAGGAAACGGAAGACATGTACCGGACCACATGTCAATCGATTGCGTTCTTCGCTACATTCCAAGCAACACAGGCACCCTAGAACTTGACCTCCCAGGAACACCTGTTCACGGCCATGACTCCGAGTTTTTGATCCTCCAGTGATACAAAATAGTCCAGTCGATATACAATAAAAACACATCCGAGTGGTCCCCTACCGGCCAATCTAAATCATATACTGTACCTCCAAGCCATCTTGGCTCCATGAAACAGTGCAACAGACGTTCTAATACAAAATTTCACGTGGGACTACTTTTGATAACTATGACCTGGAAGGAATCTCGCAGTG
Organism: Tridacna gigas; assembly: GCA_945859785.2. Taxonomy (NCBI): domain Eukaryota; kingdom Metazoa; phylum Mollusca; class Bivalvia; order Cardiida; family Cardiidae; genus Tridacna; species Tridacna gigas. Next base: position 48,779,470 of record OX244043.2, read on the forward strand.
GTGCGACACTCATTGCGAGCATCGAGGTTTACGATGCCAATCTGTGTAACAAGGTTTTGCTGAAAATAGATCTTGAAAAAAGTTCCCATGATTCACTGCGACATTTTATCAAGTTTAAACTCTTAATCTGACACAGCTGTCGGCTTGTAATTTCTTTAAAAACTCATTCATTAGTGCTCTATCTCATTAAAAAGTGAATTATAGTAAACTGCACAAAAACATCCTTTTTTTGGCAGATGAACTTTCCATGAAATTTAAACGAACTCTGTCTAATTCAAAGGTACTGAATCCTCCCTCCGCAAACGAATTTTCAACCTGGACGGAAGAAGAAAACTAGAAACTCGGCACCCTAATTTCGACTTTTCTAGATATGTCACACCCAGGATTAGACAGGTACATTTCTTGACAATTGCCAACATTCTAGACTTTAAAAATTAAAAAGTTACTTTTTTAGATTCACATAGAAAAGTTGAGAGTAGTGAGGTCTGATTTCTGACTATTCTACATAGGCAGCTAAATTCAAAAAGTCGAAAAACTGAAGTCATTGACAGGAAAATTATTATGTCAAAAATAGGCTATCGATTTTTTGACTTCGGGGTTTACCTAGAAAAGTCGGTTAATTCTACCAAAACAGAAAGACATTAGAACCCAATTACTACCCAGTGCTCGGATGTGTTTTATGTGTTTACTCTTTCGCTGCCAATTAAACAAATCTAACAGTTTTTTTTTTCAGTTTTAATGCTACAGTTTTGACTCTTTACCAGACGACACAATTTTGGATTGGGCCAAATTGAAAGCATTTGTAGACGAAAAATTAATTGTGGCTAAAATGATTATTCCTGGCTTCGATAGGGTAGAAAACATTGTGGGAAAGGGAGAAAATGCTGGTTTGGGCCAAATTGAAAGCATTTGTAGACGAAAAATAAATTGTGGCTCAAATGATTATTTCTGTCTCCGATATGGTAGAAAACATTAGTAGTATATATTATACCATTTTGCAAATATTTTATTATAAGACGTTATAAGACGTTATAAGACGGCATGAGACGGTTTTGTTCTCTAAAAAAGGTTCCTAAAAATTTAAAATTAAAAAAATTTTAAAAAATTTCATCATCACGCGTCATTGCATCAGTTAATCATTGCATCAGTTAATCATTGCATCAGTTAACCAACAAACCCATCAACCCAGCTAAACCCTTACATCACTTAACCCCCGAAACCCCCCATCAACCAACGCATCACGCAACGGCTAACCGGCTTATGACCTCTGGGTAGCTTAAGATTTTGATAAAAAAAAAAAAAAAAAAAAAAAAAAAAAAAAAAAAAAAAAATTTAATTTTAAAAAATTTCATCATCACGCAACGGCTAACCGGCTTATGACCTCTGGGTAGCTTAAGATTTTGATAAAAAAAAAAAAAAAAAAAAAATTAATTTTAAAAAATTTCATCATCACGCGTCAGGCTAACCGGGTGCATCATTACATCATTGCTTCAGTTACTGAGTTGCTCAACGAACTGATGAACTAACGAACTGATGAACTAGTTAACGGCTTAAGATTTTGATAAAAAAAAATTTTATCAACGCATCTCTCACGCTAACGCATCTTCTGTATTGCACACATTTATTTTTTTTTTTTAAAAATAATTTTTTCTTAAGAGGCAAGCCATGAAACAAAAATTTTTTTTGAATTTAAGGATTTTTAATCCAGAGAAGTAAGTAGGAAACATGAGTGAAACAAAGATTAATGAAGTTATTAAAAACAAAATAGCATATTCGAAATATGAAGAAGATATTGATAGTTACATGTTTAATGATTTGTGTTTTAAATTAAAATCCAATCTGGCACGACCATCAAATGAACAATATTTAAAAAGATTTAAACCATTTCTTTACTATGAATGGAGTAAACTAAAATATGAGCATGATTGTTATGGTTTAGAGGTATTACTTGCTGCTGTGAGAAACGGTAATGCATACTCTACTATTTTATTTGGAATTTTTCCTATGGATATAGAGAACCTATTAAGTCAGATAGATGCTTTAAATGAAGATTTAAATAAGATTCCTTTTTATGATCTAGAGTTATCCTTTATTATCGAAGACGGACCAAGTGGTATTGTGTGGAATGAAGATGATACACTATTAAAAGATTTATGTGATCTTAAATTTTATGAACTTTCTTTTCATACTTTTATATTAAATGAAGCCAGTCTAACCACAAAATATCGACTTGTTGAAGAAACAGAAGAAACAGAACCAGAAGCAGAAGAAACTACTAATGATATTAATTCTTTTAAATCCGATGAATGTGTAATATGCTATGATAAAAAACCAAATATACTTTTTTGTAATTGCGGTCATCTTTGCTTATGTGAAGAATGTAATAAAATGAGTATTGGCAAAAGATGTCCATTATGCAAACAAAAAAACAATATTAAAAGAAAAATAGATTTTAATTAAAAAAATTTTTTGTATTGGAACAGTTGCATGTATGATAAAAAGAAAAAAAATTTTAAATTTTTTATTCCTTCAATAGAAATAAAAATTGATTTTTACTTAAAAAGTCTCAACAACATAATAGGTTAAAGAACCAGAGATATATAAAATATGGAAAAAATAAAGGAAGAAATAGAGGCAAGTAAAACTGTAAAAAACAAACAGGTAATAGACAAATTCCAATTAAGAGCATATAATGATATTGATCATAAATATGAGTTATTTAAAGAAATAACAAACAGAGCATGTGTAGCATTTTCCGTAGAGGAAGAAGAATACAAACATGTGGAAAATCTGGAAAAAGAATTTAGAGAACTAGAAGAGTTTTATAAAAAAATAAGTAAATATACTTACTACTTAACTAATAGTATATACGGTGGTGTAATGCAAGAATGGTTTGATAAAAATTGTGAATTTGCAGACAATTGTTTCTATCTAGATCATCTATTATCCAAAAGAGAAGAACTAGAAAACGGCTTTTCAACAGATAGTCGCATATATGAAATGGAAGAACAGTTTTGCAATGCTTTTAATGATTTTAAAAGAGAAACCCTAGGTAATATAAGAACATATTTAGAAAAGAAAGAGGATGAAATTTATAAAAAACTAAATAATCTTTTGTTGAAAGAGAAAGAGGGTATCACGGTACCAGAACAACAGTTGAAAGCTGTGGTGGAAGAAGAATATGAGAAAATTAAAGAAGACATCATGGATGAAATAGCAAAAATATAATATTAAACAAAAATTTTCATAAAATAAAAATGCTAGAACTAGAGCCAGATTTCAAGCAAAAGCTAAGCGACCTACTTAAGGATAAATCAAATATTTATCCTATAAACACAAACAAAATCATTTACACAAATGGAACCGGGTTAATGCCTTATAAAAATCCAAGATGGTTTAGTGATATCTACTATTACTGTAGTAAAATGCTTTATGAACAACCTAAAGAAGATACTTTAAAAATAACATTTTTTGCTGGCGGTAATGGCACGCGTGTTACTCATTCTTTCTATGTTAGAGAGTTAACTGATTTGTTATCTCTCTTTAAACAAAGATTTATAGATTGTCCAAATGAACATGAATTTTTAGAAAGTTGTATTAATGATATTGAAGAATATAGCATAAACTTTAAGTTTCTATAAATATTTAACTCAGTAGAGGGTTAAATATTTTTACAAGTCTAACTCTATCAGTATCGATAAATATGCATTTCTAACATCTGGATTATTTGACCTTGTTATAAAGTTTATAACATCACATTGATCTACTTCTAAAGGTTGAGGAAAAACTGCACAACTACATTTTTCTTTTGCACTTTTTATTATGGAGTAATCAACCTGTTCAACCCCATTTACCACTAAATTAACTTTTGCCTTTTCATGCAAAAACTCTTTACCTTTAACAGCCATTAAACTCCCTCTTATAACTCTACCAGGAGCAGACATACAATAACCCCCTATCCCATGACTCCTTCCTGAGTTTCCATTACCAAAGGAAAACTCATAATTACCATCAGTTAAAGGACCTTGTTCCTCTGCACACACACTTATAATAGGTTTAGGGCCTATGAGAGAAGGAAGTGATACTTTTCCATCCACGTAAGATTTTGTTGCTAAGTCTCTTTCTTCTACAGGAGCCCCAGCATTTTTTATAGTAAAACCTTGAAAATCTACATTAGATACTGCCGTAAAACTTCCATCAGGATTTTTTACAATGGCTCCTCCATTATCAACATAATTTTTATTAGCAACAGCATCACGATCTGTAGGATTTGGTATTCCAGTAAGTGGGTGAGTGTTCATATCTATTTTACCAGTTGCTAAAAAAGTTCCATATCGGTTTTTTGTTAAAGCATTATTACCTGCAGTTATTGCCTCAACAGCGGTATCCACATAAAACTTATTTGCAACTTGCTGAGTTTCTATAGGCGAACCAACATTGTTAATCCTAAATCCATTCATAGAAATGTTTCCTCTTGCTGTACCATCTGCCCCCAAAACAAAAGCACTTTCAGCAGCATCTACATATTTTTTATTAGCAGCTTCACTAAGATTCTCTGGGTCCGCTATATTTTTTATTTTATTAAAACCCATATTTAAATATCCAGTCATATGATATCCTCCATTTTCATTTAACAGCCCTGTGTTTGCATCAACATAACTCTTAGTGGCAACATCCTGTGGATTTACTGGATTACTAACCCTTGTTAATGTGTTACCATTCATATTTATAGAAGCAGCAACAGGTGTTGTTCCATCTTTACGTAAAAAGTTGTTAGTAATGTAAGCAAGTGAAACACTATCACCGCTTGTTTTAACATCATCCATTTTTCCAAATTTATCAACAGGCATTTTTAATATTGCTAAAAAAGTTTATTTAAAATATCTTGAAATTTATTACCCAAGCACATTTCTTTAAGAATGTATAAACACAAATGTCCACAAAATACTTCACCTGCTTGTTGTAATTGATCAGTATTGTAATGTAATGGACTTTTTAAATAATCTATAATTTCAAGAGGTGGTTGAATACCATAACTATCAAAATAAAATTTTTTCTTTCCATCTTTAAACCAAGCAACCCAATGAGTACCAGGTCCGCCTGCGTCATCAAGATTAAATATACCACATTCTTTATTTCTTACTTTTTTAGGTAGGGTATCTCTTAAAAATATTCCTCTAAAATTTTTTATTTTTAATTTTTTTGCTGCATCCTCAAGCTCAAAATTACTTAAAGGTTTATTTGGTAAAGTTATATTATCAATTAAAATATTCTTCATTTTTATATAGTTAGATATTTACAATAGCACTATTATCAACCCATGAATTAAACTCATCAGAATAACCTTTCCACTTTACAAGAGATTTCTTTTTACCTTTTTTAATAACCTTTTCTATCCTATACACCTCTTGACTCGTTTTTTGTAGTTCTGGTTCATAAAAAGAACCTTTTATTTCTTCACCATTTAAATCTTCAATCTTATACGTTATAGGCGTTGTATGTTTTACTTTGGTAACTGTAAAAACCTCTTCAGTCCATCTCGTAGTATAACCTTTTTCAAAAGTCTTTTTCTTTTTACTTATCCTTACTTTGTCTCCAACAGAATACTTTGGTTTAATATCCTCCCTTACTTGATCATAATCAGGATACAATGTTGTCCAAACTTTATTTTCATTCTTCTTCTTACTTGCTTCAATTGGTGTTATCTTAATAGAAGAATGCCTCGTGTTGTTGTATTCCTTAACAAGATTTTGTAATACATCAATATATACATTTGTTGAGTGAGCAGAGAAATACTTCCACATTTTTTCTTTCATTGTTCTAATCCATCTCTCAACAACGCTTGATTTTTCTTCATTTTCAGTAGAATACAATTCAACCAAATCTTTAACATCTTTGTTATAAAACTCTTTCCCCCGATCCACCCACATTTTTTCAGGCTTTCTTTCCTTAAAAATACTCTTTAATGCGACAGAAACAGATTTCCCTGTTTTATCCTTTAATGGTATAAGCCATCCATATTTTGAAAAGATGTCAATGACAGCAAGAAGAAATTTTACTCCACGATTAAGTTTAGAAAATGCTTGCATATCTACTAAATCTGCTGCCCATATCCTATCGATACCATTTACTCTAACTCTCCTTTTCTTAAATTTTCTTTTTACAGGTTTATGTAATTCTTCTGCTAACGAATTTTTTTTTTACCGACACCCATACCAAATCTTTTCTTGGTTCCTATCAATGTGGAAACCAATCCTCTTTCCATTCTTTCCTTAATAGTTGGATTATAGATACCTTTTAACTCTTTAAGCATATTAGCATCACACACATCATTACGTGTTTTAGTATCATCATGTTTAAGATAACAAATATCATGATGATATGCTGCTTTATCAACACGATTTACAGGCTTTGACCATTCTTTAGGTGTTAAATTAGACTTTAATCGTTTATTTAACTTAGTACCAGGACCAGTAAAATTATGTCAAGGTAAATGCATTTCAAAAGGTAAGTTATTAATTGCCTTGTTTAACAATGAACCACCTTCTTTATCCTTTTTAATAAACTGTGTTTTAGTTGTTCCACATTCAACACATTTACCCCTTTTCATATTTCTACCATTTTTACTTACACCATAACTTAAATCATTTGTTTCTGTTTGTTTTTTACACTTAACACAATACATTTTTATATTAAAATGAATTTTTTAATATAAAATGGATATTGCTAATTTATCATGGAATGAAGCTTTAGCAAAAAGATTTAACCATCCCCTTTTACCAAGAAGTATTAGAGGTTTAATAGTAGGTAAATCAGGATGTGGTAAAACTACACTTTTACTTAACCTTTTGTTAAGACCTGATTGGTTAGATTATAATAACTTAAACGTTTTTGGTAAAAGCTTGTTTCAACCAGAATATCGCATATTAAAAAAAGCTTTTGAAGAAGAAATACCAAAAGAATATATATTAAGGTTGTTTTTATTTAAGGATGAAGTACAAAAAAATAATATTTCTCCTTTAACATTGGTTGAAGAATGGGCTAAAACAATTAAGGAAAAATCTGATATTAGGTGTGAATTTTTTGAAAATGCTTGTGATGTACCCGACCCAAGAGATTTAAACGGGCAAAACAAAAACTTAATGATTTTTGATGATTTACTCTTGGAAAGACAAAACAAATGTGAAAACTATTATGTTCGTGGAAGACATAGTAACGCTGACTGTTTTTATCTATCACAAAATTATTTTAGATTACCTCGTCAAACTATTAGAGAGAATGCAAATTTTATTTGCTTGTTTAGACAAGACTTAAAAAATCTTAATCATATTTATAGTGATCATGTAGGGGATGATATGACAAAAACTGAGTTTGTTAATTTTTGTAAAAAATGTTGGGAAAAACCTCATGGTTTTGTTGTAATTGACTTAACCAACAACAAAAACAACGGAAAGTATAGAAGTGGTTTTGATAACTTTTATATTCCACAAAATTACAGCAACTATTATTAAATTTTTATAAAAAATATATTTTTTTTTTAAAATATATTTTTTTTAAAATATATTTTTAGTAAATATAAAATGGAAGAAGAATTACTAAAACAAATAGTAAAAAACACTGATCATAAAACATCATTTCAAATTATAGTAAGTGACAACAAAACAAAGTTTAGAACAAGATTTACTCCGCCACTTCAATTAGAACGAGATAAAAAATATGAAATAGCTTTAGTCAATCTTGAAACATATTATTCATTTCCAAATATTGATAAAGGAAATAACACTTTTGTTTATTCATCAGACGATGGTAATACATGGGTTAAGTTAAAAATACCTGAAGGTAGCTATGATTTAGTTGATATTAATGATTATATACAATTAGAAATGAGGAAAAAGGGTCATTATGATTTAATTAATGAAGAATATTATTTAAACATATCCGCTAACACTAATACATTAAAATCTGTTCTTAATGTTGAAAATAGTTATCAGGTTGATTTTAACCAACAAAATTCTATTGGCAAAGTATTAGGGTTCACTCGTGCTAAATATGAAAAAGGATTTCACGAATCAGAAAAAGTAGTAAATATCTTAAGTATTAATAGCATACTTGTTAATATTGACTTAATTTCAGGTAGTTATGTTAATGGTTCTCAAAGAAACACAATTTATAGCTTTTTTCCAAATGTGGCTCCGGGTTATAAAATAATAGAGTCTCCAGTTAATCTGGTATACCTACCTTTAACATTAGATGAAATACATGATTTAAACGTAACGCTAACTGACCAAGATGGAAACGTATTAAATCTAAGGGGTGAAACATTAACGATTAGATTTCACATAAGAGAATCGCGTTAAATATAAAATGACAAATTACATTACAGTTAAAGTAAATATTACAGAAGGGCAAAAGAAAAAGATACAGCATGCTGTTAAATCTAGTTGTCCCGTAAGTATTAGATTAAATCATGATGACCTAACAGGCGAAGATTTAATGGCGGTAACCGAGTCACAACTAAACAAATTAAATAAAGCATTAGAGAGAGGTAAAGGGGTAACCATTAGAATGACTATTAAACAACTTAAGCATAATATGAAAGTAGAAGGTGGATTTCTTGGAATGTTGGCAGGATTAGCTTCATCAGTTCTACCTACATTAGCAAGGACCGTTTTACCTGCTTTGGGAGTTGGTGCACTATCTGGGTTGGCATCAACAGGTGTTCAAAAAGCAATGGGCAATGGATTATATCTTAAGAAAGGCGGTTGCGTCTGTCGAGTAGAAACTGATGGTAAAGGATTATTTCTTGGTCCAGCTAAAGGTAAAGGATTGAGTTCCGTTGGTAATGGACTGTATTTAAAACAAGGCGGTAAAATTTATAATGGAAAAGGTCTTCTTTTAGGGCCTAATAGTCCATTTGCTAATATTCCTATATTAGGTGCAATACTGTAAATTAAAAAATATGAATATACATAAATTTGGAAATGGAAAACATAAAATAGTTCAACCAAAAACTATTTTTTGGAAACCTGTAGAAGTTAAGTATTCAGCTAAAAAAGTTAATCCTGTTACATGGGATATTTTTACTCAACAACCGTTAGTATTAGAAGGAGGACAAACGAAGACGATAACCTTAGGTATGGGCTTCAAAATGAGTAAAGGTTTTGTTTTAGCTTCTCTATCTTATAATCTTAAACTTAATCAATTATCTATTACAAATGAAGTTACGATAGAAGAAGTGGATGACATGGTTGCAACAATTACAAACAACTCTGGTAAAATAAAAAAAATACAAGAAAACACCTTTTTGTGTCGTCTTTACTATTCTATTTAAAAAATAAGTTGTTGTTAATAAAATGGAACTAAAAGAAAAGATTTATCCAGAGCTACCAGAAGCACGAAATATACCAAATGCACCATCATTAGAGCCAGTAATATCCTCAAGAGACAATGGTCAATCATTCAGGTTACAAAAGATATCAGAAATTCAGACTTTTCTAGAAAATGAAGTTAGGGAAAGAGAGCAACTAAGTAAAAAATACATGAAGATTAGTAAGAATGTGGACAATGTAGAAGCTGGACTAACCGTTATAGCACTAGGTGCAGGAGCAGGGGGAATCGCTTTACTATCAACCGTAGTAGCGATACCTGCAACTATGGTTCTAGAAGGCTGTGCTTTAGTTGTTGGGTTAGCCGCTTTAGTAGGTAAGTTTGTGGTTAGAAGAAGCAGAACAAAATCTGAAAAACATCTTCAGATTAAAATGTTGGCCGATTCAAAGCTAAACACACTACTTACACATATATCAAAAGCAATAACAGATAATGAAATTGATCATTCAGAATTTACTTTAATTATGGAAGAATTGGAAAAATATAAACAAATGAAGGAAGAAATTAGAAGTAAGTCAAAGAAAAAAAGCAAGCTAGAGGAGTCGGAGAGTTTAATAGAGAAGGGACGAATAGAAGCACGGGAGGAATTCAGGAGGCTTGTAGAAAGGCATTCAAATTAAAAATAAAACCGCCGAAATTTAAATGTTCTTGTGCATGTGAGATAGGAAATAGTGATTAAATTAAAATAAGATTTTTTTACTTAAAAAATGCCTTTTATAAATGTTGATTATAAAACAAGAGATAAGATGGTAAAAGATTATCTTGTAAGAAAAAAACAGGTTCGTGATAGGTTACTTGCAGAAAGAGTAGGTGATATTGAATTGCAACAAGACTTAACTAAGTTTTTTAAACCCTTAACTAAATCACAAAAGGAGATACAAGAAGAAGCAACTAAAAATATTGGTGCGTATCAACTAGAAGCAGCTAGAAGAATCACTCAGGGATTGACACCTATTAGGGAGGGGATTGAACAATTACCAGGAAAAATTACAGAGGGATTAGAACCTATTAGGGAGGAGGTTATTAAATTACCTGTTGTACTTTCTAAAGAACTTAAACCTAGCCTATTACAAATGAGGACACCGCCTCCTTCTTATCGCGAAATTACAGCGGAAGAAAATGAAGAAGAAATTAGAAATTTTGTTAAAGTTTTTAATGAAAAATTTACAGAAAAATATAAAGATAATTTTGACAATATTTTAAAAATACATTATGATGTTGATTTAGAAAAATTTAAATTTGGTGATAAGGTAATTTCATATAATTCTAATAATAATACTTTTTCTGTTGCAAATAACCAATACGAAGCTACTGAAGGGTTATGGGAATTGATTTTATCTAATGATCCAAAAAAATATACCAAAAAAGATTTAAATGCTTATCAATATTTAGTTTATTCAAGTAATATTTTATTTAAGGATAATAATCAAGAAAATGAATTAAAAATGGTTAATAGATTTAGTAATAAATGGAAAGAAATAATTGAACCTGTTTATGATTACATTCTTAAAGAAAAAGGAAAAACTGGTAAAGGATTAAGAAAACAGAAAACAGTCACGGTAATACCATCTGACCCCAATGCATTATTAGAAAGGTTTGACCTTTTAATGTCTAGTAAAGTTGCTGGTCATACAGGTGTAAAAAATGAGATGGTAAGTATTTGTGATGAATTAAAAAGACAAAAAGTATTAAATACAAAGAGCTATAAAAAGTTAATGTCTATATTATAAAATGATTACATCACAAAAGAGAGGAGTTAAAAGAACTTATGCTTATGGTGGAGCAGGTATATTTGATACCTTAGCTAATTTTTTAAGTAGGTTATTTACAAGTGGTGCGGTTAAGCAAATTGCAAGTTCCGCTGTTGATGTTGGTAAAAGTGTGGCTAAAGAAGGAGCAAAGAAAGCTTTAGAGGTGGGTAAGGCAGCTGCAGTTGATGCTGGAACAAGATTAGTTAAAAAGGCTTTAACACCTAAATCTAAAAAGATTATTGAAAAATATAGTCAAGTTCCAACCATACCAACAATACAACCTGTTGAACAAAATGTAAGTTCATTGATTGATGGTGGTGCCGTTAATATACAAACAATGGTTAAGAAGTTAAACAAAAAAAGAGGTAAAGGGATAAAAACAACATAATTTTATTTTAGCTTAAGTAATTATTACATTAAATAAAAAGAATGTCAAAGCTAAAATTTAATTTAACACTTTATGAAAAATACAATACAAAAAGGGTTAGTATCCTTTATGCAAATTTTAAACTTGATGAAGATTGTGAAGTATTAGATTGCAGTGATACAAATTATGATTATAAAAAGGTTGTTTTAAAATTGTCGCCTGAAAAAGCTGATATCATTAAGGAATTTGAAGAAGATGTAAATCAATATCTAAAAAAAAATAATATACCTAGGGTAACCATTCTTTACGGAAATAGAATTTATCTAAAAATGAAAAAAAACCTTACAGTAGAAAAAATTAAAAATATTAAACTTAAGGGTGTGTATGTAAATGATGAAAACAGGTCATCCCCTCAACTATGGGCAAATTAATATAACAATTATAATTTTAACTTAAAAAATTATAAATGTATATATAAAAATGGACATTTTAAATGTTAAAGCACCAATTCTAAAAGATGATAGTATTGATGAATATGAATACTTTGAGTATGAACCTACCATAGGAACCAATTTAAACAACTCAGGGGGAAATATTAGGATTGATATAGGAAACAAGGATGTTTTTCTTCATCCTTCTGAATCATACTTAAGTTTTGAGGGGCAACTTGTAAGAGAAGATAATGGTAATCCTTATGATAATGATATTAATAATGTAAATGATAATTTGGTAGCGCTAACAAATAATGCAATAATGTATTTGTTTAAAAGTATCAGATATCAACTTGAAGAGCAAGATGTTGAGTATATTAATTATCCTGGTTATGTTAGCACGATGTTGGGATTGTTAAAATATCCTGATGATTTTTCTAAATCACAAGGTTTAAACCAACTTTGGTATAAGGATACCGGACTTAGAGCAAGTCGTGATACTAATAGTGGATTTAAAGTAAGAAGAGATTGGATTTTTAGTTCAGATCCGGTTGGTTCATTTAATGTTTGCATACCATTAAAACATATATTTGGCTTTTGTGAAGATTACAACAAAGTAGTATATGGTATGAAGCATAGTTTAACCTTAACAAGAACAGGTGATGATAACGCAATTTTTAAAGCTGCTTCAAACGTTGTAGGTGGAAATCCAACTAATAATTTTAGAGGAAAAGTTGTTTTAAGTAAAATAACTTGGTTTATGCCACACGTAACACCCGAACTTGGTAATAGATCAGAACTTTTAAAATTTATTGAGAAGAAAGAAAGATTTCCTGTTGGGTATAGAATGATTCAATCAGATACAATAGCTGTACCAAACAATACTAACTTTGCTTGGAGACTAGCAACTAAATCTTCACCTGAGGTGCCACGTTTTATCATTGTTGGTTTTCAATCAAATAAGCGCGATAACCAGGAGCAAAACACGGCTATATTTGACCACTTAAATGTAAGAAATATTAAAGCTGTGTTATCCACAAAACAATATCCACATAATGAACATAATATAAACTTTAATACTAACCTAATTGGAAGAATATATGAGGAAGCCGCTTCGTTTAGAAAAAAGTTTTACAACATGGATGAACTAGTATCAAATCCAAATATTAATCCTGATGATTATAAAAAACTTTTTCCCTTGTTTGTATTTGATGTATCAAAGCAAAGTGAAAAAATTAAGTATTCTGTAACTGATATTCATATTAGAGCTAGCTTTTCAGCTAATCCGGGAGCAAATGTTGAAGCATATGCTGTTTTGCTTAGCGATAGGTTAATTAACTTTCAGAGTGATGGGAATAAGATGAGTGTTGTATATTAAGTAAATTTTTACTTAAATAAATGAAAAAGGTTGCAGATTTTAAGAAAATATTAACAGATAACAATATTAAGTGGTATTCCTATTGGGACAAGAAAAAGTATATTGATGTTTTAAAAGAGCATGGTTTGTATCCTGAAGAGGAAGAAAAAAAAATTTAAAAAAAAATTCCTAATTATGAAAGATTAAAGTATATTGCTAAAAACCCAAAGAGGGTTACCTTTAAGGATGTTGAAACTGAAGAGGTGAAAGAGTTTCCATCAATTTATAATGCTAGTAAGTATATTGGTAAATGTCCACAAACGATTGAAAATTGGAATGGTAGAGTATGGAAAGGTAAATATAGAATTGATATTCTTTAGTGTACAAGTCACTGTGAGTAATTTTATTATTTATGAAAAAAATAATAAAATTTGACTTAAGATAATTTTATTATTTTAAAAATTATAGCGATGAATTCTTTTTCACGAAGATTTATCAATAGACTGGTAGATGCTAGTCAAACGATTACATCTAATTTATATAGTGGTGCTCAAAGGGTTGTCTCAACAGTAATTCCTCAGAGTGTTAGAAGAAGAGTGTCTAATTTTACTAATTGGATGACTGGTAATGTTCCAGAAGAGCAAATTCCACAAGTTATAAACCGGGTTTTAGAAAATGTAGAAGAGGACTTGCCGAGAAGAGAGATGCCAAACACCGTATTAAGACAAGAAGCGTCTGCATTAAGAGAATTTGCAACACAGTATGTTATAAATGGAGTAGGGGGATGGGGAGCAAATGATTTTTTAGAAGTATGTAGAGAAAGCATAACTAATTTTTTAAGAAACAATAGAAATACAAAGGTAAAGCTAGAACTAGTATGTTTATTTTCAAGGGAAAAAAATGATGGTGGTATTGAATATAAAAACGTTAAACTTTCTTCAAGTCATGAAATTATAACAGGGGAAAGTAATGTAGATGATGTTTATGATGACATGGTAGAACGAGTTATGAGAAATTTCGAAACTTTTTTAATACAAGGAACTGGTTGGAATTTTGAGGGGGTTATAAGCTTAACATTACATTCTGTAGAAAATATACAAGCATGGGAGGGGCGTGCCGGTTCATGGATGCCTTTACCAGCAGGATTAAAAAGAGCAAATAACAGAAATGGACTTGTTAATATTAAAAACGAAAAAGATCATAATTGTTTTTTATACTGTTGTATGAGGGTGGTTTATCCGAAAAAAGAAAATCCACAAATAGTTGATAAAAAATTAAAAGAGCAAATCAAAGAATTAAATATGAGGGGAATAGAATGTCCCGTTAAGTTGTGTGATATTAATAAATTTGAAAATCAAAATCCAGATTTTTCTATTGTTGTTATAGGTTATGATGAAAAAGATGGGTTATATCCTCTTAGAAGGCAAAGAAAAGAAACTTTTGGTAGAAAACATTTAGTGATTCTTTTGTTAATAAAAGATAAAGATGAAAATAGTCATTATGTTTGGGTGAAAAATCCAAGCGCGCTATTAGCATCAAAAATATCTAAAGATAAACATAAACTTTCTTTTTGTTGGAGTTGTTTAGGACATTTTACGAGTGAAAGAGTTTTAGAAGATCATAGAGTGTTTTGCTATGAAAAAGATGCTGTAAGAATTAAAATGCCATCAAAAAACCAGTGTACCGTAATGTTTAAAAACTGGGTTAAAACACAATGGCATCCTTTTGTTGTTTATGGTGATTTTGAAACGATGCAAATACCAATACAACATGCAAAACCAGACCCAAGTAAAAGTACAATAAAAACTCATATGCATGTCCCAACAGGTTATGCTTTCTTTTTAAAAAGTTTTGATGAAAATGTTTTTAAGTCTAGATTGTTACTATATCAAGGAGAAAAAGCAGAGGAAAAGTTTGTGGAAGAAATAGAAAGTCTGACTAAAGAGATTTTTAAATTACCAAAAAAAGATATGATACTTACCGCAGAGGATGCAAAAAAATTTAATACCGCGGATACCTGTTATCTTTGTAATAAGAAGTTTGGGAAGGAAGAAGAAAGTGATGAAGAAGAGGAAAGCGATGAAGAAGATGGAGTGGAAGAAGAGGAAGAAAAAGAAAATAAAAAAGATGAAGATAGATGGAAAAAAGTAAGAGACCACTGTCATTTTAGTGGTAGATATAGAGGAGCCGCACATAATAAATGTAATCTTAAATTTCATAAACCAAACTTTCTTCCTGTTTTCTTTCATAATTTGTCTGGATATGATACTCATTTGTTTGTTAAAAATCTTGGTGTTAGTGAGGGGGAAATTGATGTAATTCCAAATAATGAAGAAAAATATATAAGCTTTACAAAAAAGACTTTAGTAGGTCAATATAAAAGTAAAGATATTTATAAGGATATTAGGTTTTTAGATAGTTTTAAATTTATGGATAGCAGTTTAGCAAAACTAGCAGAAAATTTAAAAGATTATCAATTCAAAAACTTAAAAAGCGAATTTCCAAAAGAAGAAGAGTTTAAACTTCTTCGTAGAAAGGGCGTTTATCCATATGAATATATTGATTCATTAGAAAGACTTAATGAAACACAATTACCACCTATAGAAGCATTTTATTCAAAACTTGCTGGGGAAGGAATTACAGAAAAAGATTATAACCATGCAAAAAAGGTATGGAAAACATTTAAAATTAAAACTCTTGGTGAATATCATGATTTATATTTAAAAACGGATGTTCTTCTTTTAGCTGATGTGTTTGAAAGTTTTAGAAAAGTTTGTTTTAACGTTTATAAATTAGACCCTGCTTGGTATTTTACTGCACCTGGTTTAGCTTGGGATGCTGCATTAAAGTTAACTGGTGTTAAGTTAAAACTGATTAGAGATAAAAATAAAATCCTATTTATTGAAAGGGGGGTCCGAGGTGGAATTTCAATGATTATTAAAAGGTATATAAAAGCTAATAATAAATATTTAGCTAAAAAGTACAATTCGAATATGCCTTCAGTATTTTGTAAATATTTAGATGCGAATAACTTGTATGGTTGGGCAATGAGTCAGAAGCTTCCAATTGGCGGATTTAAATGGATGACGGAAAAGGAATTAAACAACTGGAAACGTCATTCTTGTTTTTTAGAAGTTGATTTAGATGTTCCTAAAGAACTGCATGATTATTTTAATGAGCTTCCTCTTGCTGCGGAGAGAAAAAAAGTAAATAAAGTTGAAAAGCTGGTGCCAAATTTACATGATAAAAAGAAATATATTATACATTATAAAAGTTTAAAACAGTGTTTAAGTCTTGGTTTAAAATTGAGGAAGATACATAGAGGGATTAAGTTTAAAGAGAGTGATTGGTTAAAACTATATATTGATTTAAACACACAACTGAGAGCAAAAGCAGAAAATGATTTTGAAAAAGATTTTTATAAGTTAATGAACAATTCAGTGTTTGGAAAAACTATAGAAAATATAAGAAAAAGGGTAAATGTTAGACTTGTTAGAAGTAGAAAAACAGCAAGAAAATTTGTAAACAAACCAAACTTTAAGCATTTAGAAATATTTAATGAAAATCTGATAAGCATTCATATGGGAAAAACACAAATAACATTTAACAAGCCAATATATTTAGGGTTTTCCATTCTTGAGTTAAGTAAAACATTGATGTATGATTTTCACTATAACTATATTAAAGCAAAATATGGAGATAGAGCAACTTTAGGACTGACAGATACAGATAGTTTATTGTATGAAATTAAAACAGAAGATTTTTATAAAGATATTTCAGATGATGTTAAAGAAAAGTTTGATACAAGTGACTATCCAAAAGAGGGGCATCCTTCAGGTATTCCAGTTGGTGTAAATAAAAAGGTGATTGGTATGTTTAAGGATGAAACAAATGGAAAGGAAATAGAAGAAACTATTGGATTAAAACCAAAAATGTACAGTATTAAAATGAATGATGAAGAGTATTGTGTTGAATGTGGAAAGATAACAAGTGCCATTAAAAATAGTAGAACATGTGATGAATGTGAAAGAGTTAATAAGAATGAAAATAGAAAATGTAAGGGGATTAAGAAAAATATAATTAAGAAAACTATAACGCATCAGGATTATCTGAATTGTTTAGAAAAAAATAATATACAGCATAGAACAATGACAAATTTAAGAAGTTATAAGCATCAAATTTATACGGAAAAAATTAATAAAATAGCATTAAGTGCAAATGATGATAAAAGGTTTATTTTACCTGATAGAATTCATACACTTGCCTGGGGGCATCATAGGATAGAGGAGTACAAAAAATAAATTTTTATTTGTGATAAGAACAAATAAAAATTATAAATTTTTAATTTTACCACATGTTATACATTCTAAAACATAGTTTTCATCAATATTTCTTCCTGTAATATAATTCATTATATCATTAAATGATATGTTTTCATTTAGTTTTCTTTCAAATCTGCCTAAACATTTATTTTCATGATGAAGATTGTTATAACATTCTTTAAAAAGACCATATTTTTTATTTTCAAAAATTGTATATTCTCTCCAATTTGTTAATTCCTGCATTTTCTTACATAGTCCACTTCTTTTTTCATTATAATCTGATATTAAGTTATTAATGATGACTACTTCTTCATTTATCTTTTCAATTGTCTCTAAATCTTCTTTTGTTAAAGTATCTCTATATTTTTCTTTTGTGTTAAGTAAAAGAACATGATTCTTTAATTTTTGTAAAAGTTTAATATAAGTTTCTTTTCCATATTGTATTTTTTTCCCCGTATTATAGTTTATTCCGTTTTTTAATTTTTCATATTTTTCTTTTAAAGTAATAGCTTTTGCTAAATTATAATATAAATTAAAATCATCTATACTACATTCTATGCATGTTAATGAATATGGTATAAAATTTCTTGGATAAAATGAAACTGGATATTTTATTGGAGGTAGATACCTTTTTATTTTATCTAGTAAGTCTGTCATCTTACCTACTATCTCTGCGCGATCTTTTACCTTAAATTCAATTTTTATTTAATCATGGCAGGAGATTTTTTTTATCAAAATCTTAAGCCGTTAACTAGTTCATCAGTTCGTTAGTTCATCAGTTCGTTGAGCAACTCAGTAACTGAAGCAATGATGTAATGATGCACCCGGTTAGCCTGACGCGTGATGATGAAATTTTTTAAAATTAATTTTTTTTTTTTTTTTTTTTTTTTTTTTTTTATCAAAATCTTAAGCTACCCAGAGGTCATAAGCCGGTTAGCCGTTGCGTGATGATGAAATTTTTTAAAATTAAATTTTTTTTTTTTTTTTTTTTTTTTTTTTTTTTATCAAAATCTTAAGCTACCCAGAGGTCATAAGCCGGTTAGCCGTTGCGTGATGCGTTGGTTGATGGGGGGTTTCGGGGGTTAAGTGATGTAAGGGTTTAGCTGGGTTGATGGGTTTGTTGGTTAACTGATGCAATGATTAACTGATGCAATGATTAACTGATGCAATGATTAACTGATGCAATGATTAACTGATGCAATGACGCGTGATGATGAAATTTTTTAAAATTTTTTTAATTTTAAATTTTTAGGAACCTTTTTTAGAGAACAAAACCGTCTCATGCCGTCTTATAACGTCTTATAACGTCTTATAATAAAATATTTGCAAAATGGTATAATATATACTACTAACATTGTGGGAAAGGGAGAAAATGCTGGTTACCAGCATTTTCTCCTTTTCCCACAATGTTTTCAAAAGACATTTTCCACAGGGTCGTTAAAAGATACTTTTTTGTCATGTTGTAGCACCAGATAGCGGACGGTGTAGATCCAAGATCAGACTGCACGTTCTGTGCAGTCTGATCTTGATCTACGCCGTCCGCAAAAAGCCACTGGAGTCGCCATCTTTTGTGAAAGCGATATACGTCACAGAGATCCTTGCGCCAACACGATATTGACCAAGACCTCTGGATGACACGGAGTTTGGCACTCGTTGGCTACGAAACGTCATAAATATTAGATTATCAGTATCGAATGATGTTTTATAGCTGTTAGTACTTTGGAGTTGGCTTGATATACACTGGGCAGTAAAATAAATCCAAAGTTATGAAATATCACAGACGTAATTTTATTATGCCTGTTATAACTGAGAAATCGAGTAAATTATAAAGAATCCGTGGTTGTACCGTTTTTGGTAGACCAGCCCCAAGAGCTCAGATGGTACAGCATGGGACTTGTGAACGTTAAAACTCTGGCTACTTGAGGTTGTGGGTTCGATTCCCACGGCTGGCCATCTAAAATTACTGAAAAGGCTTTCGGATGAGACGTTAAACCGAGGTCCCGTGTGACGGTGCTATACACTGAAAACGTTGAAGAACCAAACCTAACTTAGGATGGGTTTCGTTCTGTATCTTGCACTATCCCCCGTAACATAGCTAACTGCCTGCAGGGGGCGTCGCCCATATGGGCATCCGTGACGATAAATAAACGCAAATTCAATCAATCAGTTTCATTCGGTTTGGATTGCTTTGGCAAAGGCCTCGCAGATGTTTATCAGAAGTGACTTTGACACATTTTATCCAATTTGGAACAACAGACCAGGTGTTAAAGTTTTGCATTCTAATTACATCGGGGGGTAATTTGTGAAGTAATAATCTCACTACAGAAATAACTGTACTGTAACCAAAACTTGTATTGTCAGCACTTTTCTGTGTTGGAAACCTTTATCCAGCCGACTCAACCCACGGACCTACGGAATCTAACATCAATACCTGCAGTCTGATCTTGGATGTACATTGTCCGATAAGGAGATATTCCCCCCCCCCCCCCATTATATATATTTGAAATAGCAAAATTTTATTTTTTACTTTCGGCTTAAGGACCTTAAGCGGACATTGTAGATATAAGATCAGACTGCACAGAACGTGCAGCCTGATCTTGAATCTACGCAGTCTAATAAGGAGATCCCCCCCCCCGAAAAAAATATACTTTGAAATAGCAAAAAATTGGGTTTTTACCATTGGCTTGAAAGTTTTATTTCACTTAAATTTGAGCCATGCTCTGTGAATAGGGGGCTTAATGCATCTGCAAAAAGTACCGTCCAGGTCAGTCAGCGCAGTCCGCGCAGACTGACCTAGGACGAGACTTTTCGCTATTGGTCAATTTTCTGTATGTCAAAGGACCAGTCGACCTCATGATACAGTCAGGTGTCAGATAAAATGTTTTTACATGGATCCATAATTATGAGATGACTTGCCCGGTATGATGCACCACGGAGTTGCATTAAGGCCCCTTTTGCCAGATCACGGCTCATTTGTTCAGCAGGTTAAGGACAATATAGATCAAAGACAGATGGCGTGCTCTATGCTATCCGCAAAAGCTCTTTTTTTTTTTCGACTAAAGCGTTGAAAGCGCAGTAGTCAAATGGAATCAAATGTGTTAGTATCAACGAGTTCAATACCCGGGAGCGGGTGTCAACTCTGGGACTGTTCATTGGCCCGCGCATTCGGCGCGCGTACTGGTGTAGTTTCCAGGAAGCAAAATCGACAGAGTTTAGTATAAGTTGTAAGAACTTGTTTTTCAATGGATGCAAGATACGGTAAATGAGCTGTGCTCCGGCAAAAGGGTGCTTAAAGCATCTCCGTGATGCATTATACAAATCAAGCCATCACATCATAATGGGTCCGTAATAGCCACTTTTTTTAACAACCGACTTAATCATTAGGTAAACTGATCCTTGGATATACAGAAAATTGATCAATAGCGAAAAGTTTCGGCCCAGGTCAGCCTGCGCGGACTGCGCAGGCTGACCTGGGTCGACACCTTTCGCAGATGCATCAAGCCCCCTTTTCACAGAGCGCGGATCAAATATGTGAAAACTCAACGATGTTTGAATTAAAAGGGAGAGAACTTTTGTTAGTATTTGAACTCCTCTATTGTAACGTTACTGGTCGTTCTTTGGTCATGTTACCCTTCTCAGCGTCACAGACAAAAACAGTGGCTTTTGCGGGAGGCATAGGTCAAGATCAGACTGCACAGAATTAAGTCTTGGAAATAATTTTAACCCGTTACCGCACAACCCAGTGTTTTAACGGCCCTGAGTAAGAAAGCATTGGGAAACCCTATGGAAAGAAGAGAAACTGCTAGTAACCAGCATTTTCTCCTTTTCCAACTATGTTTTCTACCCGTCCCTGAGCAAATTTCAATTTTTGAGTCACATTTATTTTGTTGTCTGCTTTCATTTTGGACAAGTCTATTTTTGTTTTGTTTTGTAGAGACTTACAGACACATCTATACCCATTTTCAGCCAGTTTACAACCGATTTTACCTTTATTTTACGAAACTATAATCATTCTTGTATATTCATGCTAAATGTTGCCCCTGACGGGTGCAAGATTGCACAGATTACGACGGATAGAAAATGCATTTCATTTTTTGGCATCCTTCAAAGAAATCACTGTTGTCGTTTCCGGTTTTAAATGAGGACAAGTTCCTTGAGTTTCTCTAGCCCTTACACCATATATATTGGTGATTTGTCTATGTTTACACTGCTGACAAAATTCTCAGCCATTCTACACACAATCAAGTTTTAACAGAGTTTTTTTTTCCCCTGGCTCTAAGGATTTATCTTTAACCCTTGTTAATCGCTAAGATGAGACTTTCAAGTCAATAGTAAAAACCCAAATACTGCAATTTAAAATTTATTTTGTTGGGGGAAAATATATCCTTATCGGACAGTGCAGATCCAAGATCAAACTCCACGTTCTGTGTAGTCTGATTTTGATCTACACTGTCCGCAAAAGGTCAGTAAGTCGCGCTTAGCACCTTAAGGCTTAAATGAAAGGCGAGGCTATAATGACATATATCGCGAAGTTCTCTGGTCATGAATTATTCCACACTTGACTCGTTTGAAGTCTAACTGCCTTTTATCTCGGGTATATATCTAATTGGAAATACCCCCTCAACCGAGCATAATTAAAATGTTTAATTATTTAGGACTGTATACGGCTAAAAAACAGTTCTTTGGCTTTTTTTACGTCAGTTTACCTTTAGGGTGCTAAGGGCGATTCAAGGACCTTTTGCGGACTGTGTAGATCAAGATCAGACTGTACAGAACGTGCGGTCTGATCTTGGATCTATACTGTCCGATAAGGAGATATTTATCCTCCCAGAAATATCCTTTGAAATGGTAAAAATTCGGTTTTTACCATTGGTTTGAAAATTTCATTTCACTTATTTAGCAGGTACAGGGTTAAAAGATATGTCAATTTTAACTCTTTCGGCGCCAAATAAATCAACTTGACCTCTTTAGACGGCTGTTAATACAACCCATTGAAACTCAGAAATTTTTTAATCATATAGGCTTGACTACACAAGCGGATGGTATAGATCAAAGATCAGACTGCACGTTCTGTGCAGTCTGATCTTGATCTATGCCATCCGCAAAAGCCCCTGTTTTCGCCTATGGCGCTGAAAGGGTTAAGGTGTAGGGGAGGGGGTGGGGGTGTCATAACGCTTTACCAAACAACAAAACTTTAGACTGGTCCAAATTCAAAGCATTTGCAGACGACAAATTAATCGTAACTCAAAAAGTGAAATTCGTCTTTGGAAGGGAAGAAAACATTGTTGGAAAAGGAGAAAATTCTGGTAACATTATAAGAATGAAAACAGTTCTTGTTTTTTTTTTTTTTTCTTTTGTCAGTCATTTAAAACAGAGATGTCAATGGACGCTGTGGGAGGGGGTGGGGAATGTATCAACACATTACTAAACATTCCTGTGTCATATCGACACTTACGGAAAAGATTTATGACAAAAATTGTGGGAAAAAGAGCAAATGCTGGAAATACTACAATGCATGTATATCTAAAAACAGTTCTATGGCTTTGTACAGTTGAAAAAGAAACGTCAATGTACGCTATGCTAAGGTGTATGGGAGTGGGTGGGGGACGCATCAACGCTTATCCAACAATCCCGTATTTTTTCAACGACACTGAGGTTTTGAAAGCAATGCCAAGTTTTAGTGATACAGACAAAAACATTTAAAAAAAACTTTGTTATAAATGAAGAAAATGTGGGTAACAAGCATTTATTCCTTTTCCCACGATGTTATAAAACTTCCCAAAAGACAAATCCCGTCATTTGAGCAATATGTACTTTCTACAAATGTTTGGAATTCGGACAAGCCAAGAATTATGTCATGTAGTACAGAATTTGTCTTAGAAAATCGTCAGTAAGTTTTAACTGCTTGTGAGAACAGAGTAGATCAAATTCAGCGGGCGAACTTAACAACGACTCTAAATTCAGTTTCTAATTGTGAATTCTAAAACTAGACACTCGATTTGCTGAGACGGAAGATCTCAGGAAGTCATATGACTAGCTTTGAAAAAGAAAATGAAACGATAATACCACGCGTCGATCAGGTGTGGTCGTTTCCAATTATGTACATCAAGAATGACGTCATACCTGCTGGTATAAAAATGAGCCATGGAGCAAGCCAACATACACATGTAATTATGTACATCAAAAATGACGTCATACCTGCTGGTGTAAAAATGAGTCATGGAGCAAGCCAACATACACATGGAATTATGTACATCAAGAATGACGTCATACCTGGTGGTGTAAAAATGAGTCATGGAGTAAGCCAACATACACATGTAATTATGTACATCAAAAATGACGTCATACCTGCTGGTATAAAAATGAGCCATGGAGCAAGCCAACATACACATGTAATTATGTACATCAAGAATGACGTCATACCTGGTGGTGTAAAAATGAGCCATGGAGCAAGCCAACATACACATGGAATTATGAATCTATAAAGTCCATCTTGTCTAACAACCGAGTTAATCACGAGGTAGACTAGTCCTTTGACATGCAGAAAATTTAGAAATACCAAACAATTTCGAGACAATATGTAGCAACCCATGTCAACCTGCACAGTCCGCGTACACTGACATGGGCTTGTACTTTTATGTAGTATCATTAACTCTTTACCAAACGACAAAATCATAGACTGGTCCAAATTGAAAGCATTTGCAGACGACAAATTAAAGGCGGCCCAAATGATAAAATTTGTCATTAATAGGTTAGAAAACATTGTGGGAAAAGGAGAAAATGCTGGTTACCAGCATTTTCTCCTTTTCCCACAATGTTTTCAAAAGGCCTCTTTGTCAGGGTCGTTAAAAGTCGTGATTGTGTGGTAAAGGGTTAAACTGAACAGGTCATAACTCAAATCTAAATACGTCGTATATCTTTTATGAGCAAATAGAATGTATACGTAGCCCCAAATATAATGATTGTATTGATTGTATGGTGCTTAACGCCGTTTTCAACATTATTTCAGTTATATCGCGGCGGCCAGTACACCTATCCATGCTTTCCTGGAGTTTCTTTTACCAGTACTCCGCACAATATTCTTTCCAAACTACTGGCTGCTTTCCCACATAGCCATTGTCGAAACAATGGTCAGCGGTGAGAGAGGAATAAATCCTGTCGCAATGACTATCATCAATCTTCGGAAAGAAATTGGCCAAGCCGGGGATCGAACCAGCTATCCTGTTCTCAAGTCATGTACTCTACCGACAGAGCTACGGGGCTTGGCAGCCCCAAATATAAGAGAGCCTTGTACATTGTTTCTTCTGACATGATATGACAGGGTGACTTTACCTCTCAATATTTCAACAGATTCCAAGAGCTACGGTACGCCGTATCATCTCCAGTATGGCAGCCAGGTGTCGTGCAGGTGTTGCTGCACATGGCGGTCATACCCAGTACTGACTTGAATTCTAAATCTGTTATAAACTTTAGGTGAAATAAAGATCTGCCTCAAGATTAAATGCAAGGGTTCCCTTATTTTTTGTTCTACTTGTAAAATATATTGTTGACACACCCATGTACAGAGGATATATTTGTCTGCCTTACCGTTACTGATAATGGATTATTCCCAATTCTGTTACAATATAAACCATCATTCATTTAGCAGTATCAAATATTCATGTAGGTGCAAGTCAATGACTACATAATGTTTTAGGAACGTTATTATATGGCCCACAACATGCGAAATGAGATCTTCGGACACTTGCGTAAAGTGTCGTCCCGGATAAGCGTGCGCAGTCCGCGCAGGCTAATCCGGGACGGCACTTTACGACTACATAAGAGTTTTTCATACAGTAGACTTTCGTGAAACAGAAAATCGCACAAAGACGGGAAGTGTCGTCTCGGATTAATCACAGACTGCACAGGCTGATCTGGGGCGACACACTTTTACCCCTATGTCCGAAGGCCCCTTTCCGTGAGTTGCACGCCATATAGAAAAGCATGCATGTTTTTGTCGATATAATGTTTACGCAATTCTGTGTGGGCCTGTGCACCTATCTAGGTATTTCTGGTAATTCCTAAACACCTTTTACCAAACAAGTTCGTGTTTTAACGATCATAAGGAATAAAGCTTTTGAAAACATTGTGGAAAAGGGAGAAAATGCTGGTAACCAGCATTTTCTCCTTTTTCCACATTGTTTTTTTGCTATTCCAGACACAGATTCCATCGTGTCAGCAACATTTTATTTGTCGTCTGCAAATCCTTTCAATTTGGATAACTGTAGTCTGTCGTTTGGTAAAGAGTTAGCCATCACATAATCATTTTCCAAGCCACTGGCTGCTGAGTGCTTGTAGCACATTTTTAAGTTTCTGCAGATATATGAGCCATGCTCTGTGAAAAGGAGGACTTAATCCATCTGCGAAAAGTATCGACCCAGGCAAAACTTTTCGCTATTGGTCAATTTTCTGTATGTCAAAGGACCGGTTTACCTCACGAATGATTCAGTCTGTTGTTAAACAAAATGGAACTTTATGGATCCATGATCATGTGATGACTTGCTTGGTATCATGCTTCACGGAGATGCATTAAGCCCTCTTTTGCCAGAGCATGGCTCAGGTATATTTTTAGCAAATTATTAAATATTCTTGAAACACAGTTAAGCGGCAAAAGGAATCTGACATTGGATTAAGAGATGAAATTCCATTTCCTAATGTCTATTTTAGGGAAACAGCTAAACACTATCAAGAGGGCTCTCAGAACGGATTTCACTACTATATCAAATGACAGTTGATTGATTTTCGTTTATTTATCGTCGCCACTGGTTGCCCATATGGGCGACGCCCGCAGAAGACTGTTAGTTTTGTTACGGGGGATAGTGCAAGGTACAGGACGTAACCCATCCTACGTTATGCCTGGTTCTTTAACGTGTTCGGTGTATAGCACCGTCACGTGGGACATCGGTTTAACGTCTCACTCGAAAGACTATTGCCCGGCTGCGTAGCTCAATGGTTAGCATATCTGACTCGTGAGCATATCTGACTCGTGACCTGTTGGTTGCGGGTCCGGTTGAGGCACTTTTTCTTTTTTCGGCGTTTTTCAGCCTCTCATTTCTGATACATGTAGTCAGTGACTTGGAAAGAAAGTTGTGTCATTACTGGTGTGAGAAAGCCAGGAAATCCATGCGTAGGCGCACTGACCGCCGTGATATAACCTAAGCCGTTAAAACGGCGTTAAATTCCACAAAAAAAAAACCCGAAAAGCTATTACGTCTGTCTTTCTGTTCGAACAGGAAAAACAGTTTATATGGTGACTTATCATTACTCTCGTAATACATGATTTGATGGATTTGTCTACTATTTCAAAACAATCTATCAATTATTATGAAGCATTCAATATTCATATTTAAAATGCAATATTATTTCCAGAGAAAGGAATTTGCACACTTAAAAGTCGCAGAATTGTTTGGAGTTAACCAATGCCGCCTTTTAACGACCCTGAGAAAGAAAGCCTTTATAAAACATTGTGGGAAAAGGAGAAAATGCTGGTAACCAGCATTTTTTTCCTTTTTCCCACAATGTTTTCTACCCTATCAAGAGAAGATTACACCATCTGAGCCACACTGAGATTGTCATCGGCAAATGCTTTCAATTTGGACAATTCTAAAATTTTGTCGTCTGGTAAAGGATTGAAGCGCCTTTCACAATTATAGTTGCTGTTGCGGCCTGTGTAGATCAAGATCAGACTGCATGAAACATGCAGTCTGATCTTGAATCTACACTGTCCGCTTTGCTGAAACACTAAAGGCTACAGCCATCATAGTATTTCAATTAGTCTGGTCATTATTGCTAAACTAAAAATGGCGGTTGGGTTTATTCGGCTCTCTACGGGTTAATTGCTGGATTTAATGCCAAGCTGTAAACTCGCGTATGATCACGCAGAAAAAATAGATGAGACATGCTCTGGTAAAAATAGGCTTAATGCATCGCCGTGATGCATTACACCGATAAAGTCATCACATAATTATGGATCCATAAAAACCATTTTGTCTAACAACCAACTGAATCATGGGATAGACTGGTCCTTGAACATACAGAAAATTGACCGATAGCAAAAAGTTTCAGCCCAGGTCAGCCTGCGCGGAGTGCGCAGGCTGACCTGGGTTGATACTTTTTGCAAATGCACTAACCCCCCCCCCCTTTTCACAGAGCATGTTTCATGTACATGTATTAGAACTATTTTTCAAATTGCCAGACTTTCACAGAAAGTCGTAAAATATTAGAATTTTATTTTGTGGACAAATGGACCATTGCATCAACGTGGACAACGTGGCTGCAGCCATCCCCTTAATTAAAAAAAAAAATCTATATATAATCAATGTTACGATAAAAAATGTAAGTACAGATTAGTTTAAATATGTTTTATTTGCATGAAATGTATGAAATGTACATAATAATTTACAAATAATTCAGTATTTTTCAGCAAAATGAATCAGAACAAAAGCAGAGCTTATAGTGTTCTTCTCCAAACTAGTGGCTTAGGACGAGTACAAATCATTTAAGCTAATATACTAAATAGTGACGGAAAAATAATACCTGGGTAGGTATAGAGCAGAGATATGTTTTAACGGGAAAACGTGAAAAGTTAGACTGAGAAGTACAGAAAGAGGAAGGGAAAGATGAGGCAATGGAAGAAACAAGGTAAAGGAGTGTTCTTAAAAGACTCTTATACGGTACGAATATGAATCTGTTCCATTTTATAATGAGCTTCATTATTCATACTAAAATGGAAAAAAGGTAGAAACAAAATTGTCATTCTAGAAAGCGGTTGCTATCCCTTATAAAGTTTTGGACCTCAAGAAGTATTTTCTTATTGTCATGATATACTAGGTTACTTACTAAGTAAACAGATTGATAGCACAGCATTGAAAAACAAAACAAAAAAAAAAAAACCCACACACACAGAGGAATATTTCTATAAACGGACGCACTGTGATAGTGCACAGGAACTGTCGATTGGCCTCAGTTTCTGTTACGCAAAAAGCCCATTCCTTACTTCATTGGCAAGGTCGGTCAGTGCTCAAAAGTGTGATGTGACTGGTATAAAATGTGATATAACTGGTATTGTTACTAATATAAAGCTCGTGTTGCTGGCACCCTGTTGACTCCCGTACGTCAAAAATGCCTGGAAAAGTCAGTCTTGTTCACATGACTGCTGTTACAGCGCAAATAAAGCGAGGATGCCAAAATCAATTTCATAAATATCACGCTTGTGTTGTAACAACAGTATTGTCCTAATATTTAATCCTTTACAACACCTGTCGAGCCCCGGTAGCTCAGTCAGTAGCATACAGGGCTTGAGAACAGGGGGCTCACTGGTTCGATCCCCGGCTTGGCCAATTTCTTTCCGAGGATTGATTATATTCATTGCGACAGGATTCATTCCTCTCTCACCGCTGACCATTGTTTCGACTATCGTTATGTGGGAAAGCAGTCAGTGGCTATTGAAGTGAATCTTGTGCACTGGTAAAAGAAACTCCAGGAATGCATGGATAGCTGCACTGGCCGTCGAGATATAACTGAAATAATGTTGAAAACGTCGATAAGCACCACACAACCAATCAATCAATCTTTATAAGACCAGACAATTAAACTCTCTCTGTATTTAAAAGAATTTTCAAACATTTGCAAACAAATAAATGTTGCTGAAATGATTAACCTATGAAATGGTAGAAAACATTTTGGGAAAAGGAGAAAATGCTGGTTACCATCATTTTCTCCTGTTCCCAGAATGTTTTTAAAAAAATACTCCAGGGTCCTTAAAACACGTTATCGGTTGGCAAAGGGTTAAGCAGAATTCTAAATCAAGATGACGACAAACAGGGTCTATTGTAGATATTGTGACAATCTTTCGGTCAAAAATCTCGCGTCTCGAAGATTCTCTTTCAATAATAAATGATCCAAAACTAGCCCATTCTTCCCATCAAAGAAGACGAAATTCTCTTGTGAGCTTATCAAAAATTAGTTTACTTGTTGGCAAGCAGAGCATCAACCAGCCGGGTTATCAAATTAACTCCGCGGAGAAGTTATAGCTTTACTTTCCGATACTTTATTACTGTTATCTTCGGCAAATTTATGACAATTGTGAATTGTGCTCAGTGCAGAATGGAACAGGCGTGTCTTTGAGATTGGAAAACCGGCGCTGATTGGTTGAATCGCAGGCACGGATTGTCACGTGATTCATGACGTAATTTTCTTGACTTCGTGCTTCCTTGATATGATACGTAGTATGCCCATATTTGCCACCAGAAAGAAGCTCGCCGGATAATGTTTGTGTAACTTTTAGAACTTTTGATTCTATTGTCTAAGTATTCAAAGATGAATCTAACGACACTTTTGGTTGGTGTAATCCTAAGCATGTAAGTAAATGCATCTATTTATATATATACTTTTTTTCATACGTCACACTGAAGCTCGTAAAATATTGTGGCAAAACGGGTAAAAATATACGACTATGTAGCTATTGAGATAATCTGTAAAATACTGTAACAAATGGGAAAAGTAGAGGGTTCTCTAGACTTCGAGATGACCTGTATAATATCGTGACAAAATGAGAAAAGTAAAAGACTATCAAACCTTTGAAATTACTGGTAAAATATTGTGACAAAATGAAAAAAGTAAAAGACTTTACAGCTTTCGAGATAACCCGTAAAATTGTCACAAAATGAGAAAAACAAAAAATTTCTGGACTTCGAGATTACGAGAGAATTACCTTGACAAAATGAGAAAAGTAAAGGACAATCAAGAATTCGAGATAATTAGAGAAGTATTTTGAAAAAAAAAAAAAAAAATGAAAAAAGGTAAAAGAATGTCTTGACTTCGAGATAAAAAGTAAATATTGTGACAAAATGAGAACAGTAAGTGACTGTCTTGCTTTCGAGATAGCCAGTAAAATACTGTAAGAAAATGAAAAAAAAGTATAAAACTGTCAAGACCTCAAGATAACCGAAAAATACAGAAAGAAAATGAGAAAAATGAAAAAAAATGAAAGGCATTCTGGAATTCGAGATAACCAGTGCAGTGTTGTAACAAAATGAGAAAAGTAAATGGCTATCTGAAATTCGAAATAACCAGTGAAATACCGTAACAAAATGAGAAAAGTAAAAAAAAAAAGTTTAGATCTCAAAATAGCCAGTAAAAATAGTCACAAAATGAGAAAAATGAATGGCATTCTGGAATCCGAGATAAGCAATGCGATATTCTAACAAAATGAGAAAAGTAAATGGCTATCTGGAATATTCGAGATAATCAGCAAAATACTGTGACAAAATGAGAAATACCGCTGAGTATTATTGGCTTTATCTTATTATCTTTTGTTGCGGACCAATATTTTACCTCTTGCCTATTTATCTGTTTCCATGCTTACCAATGACGACACAAGAAGCTTTTGTGGACAATGAAGATCAAGATCAGACTGGACAGAATGTGCAGTCTGATCTCTGATCTACACTGTCCACGCTTTCATTCTAGATTCTAACTGAAGTCTTTACTACACTATCCCGAGTTTAAATGACCCTGAGAAAGAGGCCTTTTTGGAAACATAATGGGAAAAGGAGAACATGCTGGTAACCAGCATTTTCTCCTTTTCCCACAATGTTTTCTACTGTATCAAAGACACATCCCACCAATAGGGCCACATGTAAATTGTCGTCTGCAAATGCTTTCATTTTGGACAAGTCTACATTTTTTTCATGTTGTAAAGCGTCAACTCTTCTTTCATCTTTCGGCGGAACATTTTTTGTAGCCATTGAAAAAGTACTGGTTATTTATTTTGTAGTAAAGAATTAACCCTTCACCACACAATCCTGAGTTTTAACGACCCTGAAGAAGAGGGCCTTTGAAAACATTGTGGGAATAGGAGAAAATGCTGGTAACCAGCATTTTCTCCTTTTCCCACAATGTTTTCTACCCTATCCAAGACAAGCATCATCAATGTAGCAACAATTAATTTTTCGTCTAGAAATGCTTTCAGTTTTCTCCTTTTTCCACGATGTTTTTCTGTACTTTCCAAGGGAATTTTCAGTTTTTGAGTCACATTTTATTTGTCGTCTGCACATGCTTTCAATTTGGACAAGTCTACATCTTTTTATCGTATGATAAAGATATTTAACTTTCTCTACATCTTGCAGCAGAAGTTTGTTTGTAGCCAATGAAAAAAGTACTGGTTATTCATTTCGTAGTGAAGAGTTAACCCTTTACCACACGACAAAGTTTAGACCCTCCCAAATTCAAAGCATCTGCAGACGACAAATTCAAAATTAATACAAAAGAGCTTAAGTTCTCTGTTATGATACCCATTGTGGGAAATGGAGAAAATGCTGGTCACTAGCATTTTATCCTTTTTCCACAACGTTTTCAAAAGGCTTCTTTATTAATCCTTAGGCTGATAAGTGCGACCCACTGACCTTTTGCGGACAGTGTAGATCAAGATCAGACTGCACAGAACGTGCAGTCTGATCTTTGATCTACACTGTCCGATAAGGAAATATTTTTTTCTCCAAAGCATAAGTTTGTAATAGCATTGTATGCGTTTTTACTATCGGCTTGAAAGTTTCATTTAACTTATCTAGCAGGATATGGGTTTAGGGCGCTCAAACTGGGCCTTGTGGGGTAAAAAGTTACTGCCATGTATTATGCAAATGCGATTAGCCCGCGAGAGCATCCTAGAGGGCACATTGAGAGATCGCTGGGAAATGGACATACGTCATCATCTTGGAACAAATTCCCCCATTGTTGTATGAAATATTTCATTTATCAATCTTGTTCGAATATTATAGTTGGCACCGTTACACGGAATCCCCATTTTTTGGGTAGTAAGGCAGAGAGAAATGAGCCATACTCTGGCAAAAAGGGGTTAAATGCATGTCCGTGGTGCATGATACCAACCAAGTCATCACATGCTTGCGGGCCCATAAAAATGCATTTTGTATAACAACCAACTGAATCACTCGGTAAAATTGTCCTTTGATAGGAAGAAAATTGACCAATAGCAAAAAGTTTCGACCCAGGTCAGCCTGCGCGGACTGTGCAGACTGACCTGGGTCGATAGAGCATAGCTCAAATTTATTTTGCATCAATTTAGAAAAAAGTCCTTGCACTTTATACTGATTTCTCTTGCTTTCTGGAAACCACACCAGAACCAGTACTCGCGCCGAATGTGGGGGTCATTGAACAGTTCAACATTTGTTATCCGCTCCTGGGTATCGAACTCGGGACCTTAGGGTTTGTCAGGCCGACGCTCTACCTCACAAGCCCACGGACATCACAAAGCAGAAACTAGTTATTCAGTTTGATAACGTACAGGGCTTGAAACCAAGAGATCGCTGGTTTTTTTCCCAGCTCAGCATAATCTTTCCAAGAATTTGTGATAGTCATTGTGACAAGATCCATCCTTCTCTCAACCCTGCTGGGTCCTGCGTTGCTCAGTAATAAAATGTGAGACTCGTAACCTGGAGGCCCCGGGTTCGAGCCTCACTGGAAGCACTCTTTTGTGAGAGTGTCCTTTGGTAAGACAATTCAGAGCCCTAGCCTAATATAGGTGAAACTCAGGTCAAACATTAATATGTGAGCTGACGCCGTGATATTACTGAAATAATGCTGAAAGCGGCGTAAAACACCATTCAGTTCAATCTCTACCCTACACATTTGTTTCAACACTGTTCAAGTGAGAAAGCAGCCAGCGGCTTAGAAAGAATGTTGTGCGAAGTAATGGTTAACGAAACTCTAGGAAAGCATAGATTAGTGCACCGGCCACCGAGGTATAACCAAAATGATATTGAGAACTGCTTTAAACGAACGAACGAACGAACAAACAAACAAACAAACAAACACATCGGTCATCTTCAATCGAACTACCAATTGTTGTATGAAATATTTTATTTGTAAATCTTTGTTTTACAGTTTCAATGTGTTTGTTGGAGGAATTCCATTGAAACAGCAAGTAGGAAGGAAGTGTTCTTTCCTATAGATCGAGATCAATACAACTCTATACATTGAGTAAATTGATAAAGAATTGTGCGGTATCTTACCGTGTCTGCAAACAATAAGACGAACATAAATAATATGACAAGTATGTAGGAGCCATGCTCTGGCAAAAAGGGGTTTAATGTATCTCCGCGATGTATTATACCAAGATAGTCATCACATAATTAGAGATCCATAAAATACATTTAGTCTTACAAATTGACCGGATGAGGTAGACTGGCCCTTTGGACATATGTAAAAATTTACAAATAGCAAAAAGTTTCGACCCAGGTCAGCCTGCGCGGATTGCGCAGGCTGACCTGGGTCGATACTTTTTGCAGATGCATTAAGCCCCCCTTTCACATCGCATGGCTTATATTTTCTTTGCATCGAATATTGGGGGAGACGAGATGACAAATAGGCTACAATACAGAAGATAACGAATCAAATCGGATTTTACGACGCTATTTTCTCAGCCAGATTAGCGGAACTGGTAGAGCACGGAGGTTTGTAAACTAGGGATACTTGAGAGTGTTTGTTCGATCCCCACGGCTGGCCAACAAAAATTACTAGTTGTCTTTAGGGTGAGACTTTAAATCGATGTTCCCTGTGACGGCGCTACATACCGAAAACGTGAAAGAGGCAGGAGTAACTTAGGATGGTTTCGGTCCTGTATCTTGCACTATCCCCAGGGTTAAAAAACTAACAGCCTTCTAGGGGGCGTCGCCCATATGGGCAACCGGTTGCGACGATAAATAGACGCGGAAAAAAAAAAAGAAGCAGTATGGCGTTATTGCAGCAACATTCCAGAGCTCCAGATAGAGGGAGTGATTTTGATTTCAAAATTGAAAATATTAATCACTCTCCACTAAACCCTAGGTTATGGGTACTCATTAGAATCGTCTCATCGAGACGATTCTAATGAGTACCCACAACATAGGGTTCGGAAGAGAAATAATGGATGTAGAATACTATCACTCCCTCCTATCTGGAGGTCTGACATTCGCATGTCTGTGATGATTGTATTTTCCTATACTAGCCATAAAGAACGGCTTTTAAAACTTAAAATAAATTTGACAGTTTATGCTCTCCTCTGTTGAATCAAAATACAATAAATAACAACAAAATCGATTTTACAAAATAACGAACTGAAGCAACCGTTTTTCGGATATTTTTACCTTGTCTGAAAGGGTGGGGTAAAGACTGAATTGTCAATTGTGCAGACTTTTTTGGGTCTACACGTGTCATTTATAGGGCCTGGTAAGACCTGTATACTCATTGGAGAATTTTCTAAATTTAATCCAAATTCAAAACTTCAAGTTATTTAATTGGCTACGGGAGGTTTGTATCGTTCACCGAGACCCGGTAGCGTGCAGGATTTGAGAACAGGGGGTCGCTGGTTTGAATCGCCAATTTCTACCAGAGGACTGATGACAGTCATTGCGACAGGATTCATACCTCTCTCACCGCTGACCATTGTTTCGACGATGGTTATATGGGAAAGCAGCCAATGGCTTGTGAAGAATATTGTGCAAAGTACTGAAAAAATAATCTCCAGGAAAGCATGAATAGGTGCACTGGCTGCGGCGATATAGCTGAAATAATTTTGAAAACGGCGTTGAACACCTTACAATCAATCAATCAATCAATCAACCAACTAACCAACCAACCAACCAATAGGTTTGTATCGTTCATTCACAATATTGGCAATTGAATATATTGGGACGTGAATGGCAACTGGCGCCCTCAGCAAAGCGATTCTAATCCAAAACAAGTTAAGCTTAAACTTTCAATTTTGGGATTGATAAAAACTTCTGGTTGTCTGGGTCTGATATTCTATGCGTGTACAGTCCATGGAGCGCAAATATCAGACGGACAGTTGCAGATACAAAATTGAGTCATGCTCTGTAAAAAAAGGGAGTTTAATGCATCTGCCAAAAAAAAAAAGTATCGACCCAGGTCAGCCTGCGCATTATGCGCAGGCTGACCTGGGTCGAAACTTTTTTTTGCTTTTGGTCAATTTTCTGCCTGTTAAAGGAGCAGTGTGCCTTGGTATTCAGGCGGTTGTTAGATGGAGTCGATTTTATGGATCCATAATTATATGATGCCTTGTTTGGTATGATGCACCAGAGAGATGCATTTAACCCCCCTTTGCCGGAGCATGGCACATATATTGGGAAGAGAATAGCGATTGGGTCCCTCAGGATAGGGATTTTAAGCGGAACCAGATAAAGCTTAAACGTTCAATTTTGGGACTGATTAACTCTTCACCGAACGACAAAATTTTAGACTAGTCCAAATTGAAAGCATTTGAAGACGACAAAACATGCGTTACTCGAAAGCTGAAAGTTGTGTTTTAAGGGTAGAAAACATTGTGGGAAAAGAAGAAAATGCTGGTCACCAGCATTTTCTTCTTTTCCCACAATGTTTTCAAAAACCTTCTTCCTCAGGGTTGTTAAAACTCGGGATTATGTGGTAAAGGGTTAAAAACCTTTGTTGTCTTGTTCTGATATTCTCTGTGTTTCCAGGCCATGGGATGCGCATTGTAGAAGGAGAGGTGATACACAGGCATAGCATTTTTTCACATTTTATGTTTGAAAAAAAAGTA
This sequence comes from Tridacna gigas, assembly GCA_945859785.2. Taxonomy (NCBI): domain Eukaryota; kingdom Metazoa; phylum Mollusca; class Bivalvia; order Cardiida; family Cardiidae; genus Tridacna; species Tridacna gigas. The sequence goes on from OX244043.2 coordinate 48,815,695, forward strand.
ACGCGACACAGCTTTGACATTTATTCTGGACAAGACAAGAATAAATTGAGCTATGCCCTATAAAAAGGGGGTTTAATGCATCTGCAAAAAGTGTCGACCACTGTCAGCCTGCGTAGTTCACGCTACTGCTATTAGTCACTTTTCTCTATGTTCAAGGATTATCCCAGCTCAAGATTCAGTCGGTTTTACGGCGAAGTAAATTGTAAACATCCATAGCCAAGTGATGACTTGCTTGGTATGATGCATCACGGAGTTTCAGTAAACCCCCTTTTTTTCAGAGCGCCGCTCACGCTCAGATGATTTGGAGAGAAAGGAAAATAACCAAAGGTTATGCTTTGTTATCATAAAAAATGATCGGGCTTAAAAAAATCTAGGTAAAAATACAACATCAAGTCTAGTGTGTTTAACTCTAGCTGCTAAATGAGAGTGCCGAGCCCCGGTAGCTCAGTCGGTAGCGTACAGGACTTGAGAACAGGAGGTCGCTGGTTCCATCCCCGGTTTGGCCAGTTTCTTTCCGAGGATTGATGATTAGTCATCGCGACAGGATTCATTCCTCTCTCACCGCTGACTATTGTTTCGACGATGGTTATGTGGGAAAGCAGCCAGTGGCTTGGAAAGAATATTGTGCGGAGTACTGGTAAAAGAAACTCTAGAAAAGCATGGATAGGTGCAGTGGCCTCCGCGATATAACTGAAATAATGTTGAAAACGGCGTTAAACACCATACAATCGATCAGTGCTAAATGAGTTACATAAACCTTTCAAGCCGATAGTAAAAATCTAAATAATGCTATTTCAAACATGTTTTGGAGAAAAATATCTCCTTATCGGACAGTGTAGATCCAAATTCAGACTGCACGTTCTGTGCAGTCTCATCTTGATCTACACTGTCCGCAAAAGGTCAGTGAGTCGCGATTAAAAGCCTAACAGTTAAAAGAACATCTCTCTGTAAAGATGGAATTCTTTAAACATTATTTCATTTATATCGAGGCGACCAGTGCACCTATCTAGGCTTTCCTAGAATTTCTGTTTACCATTACTTTCCACGGTTTCCTTCCCAAGCCACCTTGTTGTTCTCAAACAAAGTCACCGTGGAAACATTGTACAGATATGAGAGAGGAATGAATCCAGTTGCAATGACGATCAACAATCCTCGGAAAGAATTCGGCAGAGCTAAGGAATATCGAATCAGTTGCCCTTAAGTTTCAAGCCCGTAGGTTACCGACAGAGCAATTCGTTTGAATAAAAAAAAAAGACAAAACTAGTTGTCTGAAAAAGGTCAAAGGTTAATGGACCCATAACGGAAGTAGATCTGCCCATCGGCCATCCATGTTTTGTATTTGAACCGGAAGTGAATTAATCATTATCTTACCACCCGCGACTTTGGGTTTAATTTTTGTAATTTGAGGGGTGTTTTGGCCAAGATTAAGCTTCAGATGCGTGCAGTCTGATCTTGACCAACACTTTAAGTATCTTGATGTATCATTTAAATAATTAAATTCCAATAAAGGTGTAGATCTTTTTTTTTTTTTATCTTGTTTTTTTATAGAATATTCTCAATAACACCATGGAAGGTACATGGCAAGCCCTATAACCCTTCAAGAAAACACTTATTGAAACTGTGCATCAAGACAAGAAAGCACAGGATATGTCAGATTCTGGGTCTACACTGTCAGAATATTTATGAGATGCTCGCAGTAAAAAGGCAGTCTTAACCTTTTACCGCAAAATCCCAAGTTTGATTCGGATATTGACAGAGAAGGCTTTGGAAAACACTGTGGGAAAAGGAGAAAATGCTGGTAACTAGCACTTTCTCCTTTTCCCACAATGTTTTCAATCCTTTCACTCACAAAGTTCATGAATTGAGCAACATATGATTTGTAGTCTGCAAATGCTTTGAAATTGGACAAATCCAAATTTTTGTCGTTTGGTAAAGGGTTAAAATCGCAATATTTCGGTCTTTTTTTTTTTAAGTGAATGAGACTGGCCACCGGGTTTTTGTTTTTCTCAGAAATTAAGGAAGTTTACGAGAGTTTAATTGTGTTAGAAACAAACACGCGAGAGCATGGCGTGATATTTCGCCTTTTGCCATCACGTTTCGATTATTGGTTGACCTTGAATCCTTTACTACACAATCTAGAGTTTTAACGCCCTTGCCGAGAAGGCATTTGGAACATTTTGGAAAAAAAGGAAAATATGCTGATAACCAGCATTTTCTTCCTTTTCTACAATGTTTTCTACCCTTTCCAAAATCACTGTTAGCTTTAAAGCTGCCAAGCGCGACTCACTGACCTCAACTCAGTAAAATCAGTCAACTCTCGCGATAAACGAGAGTAAGAATGTCGTACAAAATGGCGGATCCTTATGTTGCGTTTCTTACCAAGAAGAGGCTACTTTAATTTTTTGCGGCCAGTGAAGATCAAGATCAGACTGCACAAAACGTGCAGTCTGATCTTGGATCTACACCGTCCGATAAGGAGATATTTTTCTACGAAAAAGAAGTTTCAAAAAACATTATTTAGGTTTTTATTATCGGAGCAAGTTTTATTTAACTTAGCAGGATAAGGGGTAACGTTGTATTTGTCGGCTGCAAACGCTTTCAATTCGGACAAGTCTAAAATTGTATCTTCTGGTAAAAAATTACAGTGCTAAAAATAACACAGGAAAATTTCCAGCCAAAATAAAAACCAAATTGGGATTCTAAAGCCCTGTTTGTCGGGCGTATCGGGCAGTGTAGATCCAAGATCAGACAGAACGTTCTGTGCAGTCTGATCTTAATCTACAACGCCCGTAAAAGAAACTTAATTTGCCACTTGCCCCTTAAAAGCTACAGGATTGATGATAGTCAGCGCGACAGGATTCATTCCTCTCTCACCGCTGACCATTGTTTCGACGATGGTTATGTGGGAAAGCAGCCAGTGGCTTGGAAAGAATATTGTGCGGAGGACTGGTAAAAGAAACTCCAGAAAAGCATGGATAGGTGCACTGGCCGCCGTGATATAACTGAAATAATGTTGAAAACGGCGTTAAACACCATACAATCAATCAATCAATCAATCAATCAATCTTAAAAGCTATAAAGCATTATGGATGCAGCAATTAACCCATAGACTGTAAAATAAATGAAATGAAAATTTCGACGCGATAGTTAAGAAAACAAAAACAAATGTTGTGATTTTCAAGCTTATTTCACCAGAAAGAAAAAAAAAACTGTATCGGATACTGTAGATAAAGTTCTGTGCAGTCTGATCTTAATCTACACTGTCCGCAAAAGGTCACTGACTCGCACTTAGCAGCTTATGAGTTAAATTGACGTTGATTATTGATACGTAAGGCAAAGTAAATTGATCATCTGCCTACAGTGTAGATCAATATCTTGAGTCTAAACGGTTCGATACTGCGAGCTGAATTTTTTTTCCCTGTAAAAAGAGTTTTTAAACCATTCTATGTACAGGCTGTACCAGAAGTCATACACCATCCAGGTATCCATGAAAAAAGATTAAAAAAAACACCTTTATTGATCATAATCATAATAAAGACCAATCAAACACGTTATTGTGTTGTTATTTGTTTATTAATTAACCCTTTCAGCGCCATAGGCGAAAACAGGAACTTTTGCGGATGGCATAGATCAAGATCAGACTGCACAGAACGTGCAGTCTGATCTTTGATCTATACCATCCGCTTGTTTAGTCAAGCCTATACGATAAAAATCTTTCTGGGTTTAAGAGGATTGTATATTCAGTTGTCAAAAGAAGTCGAGTTTATTTATTTGGCGCCGAAAGAGTTAAATGAACCATGCTCTGGCACAAGGGGGCTTAATGCGTCTCTGTGATGCATTATACCAAGCAAGTCATCACATAATTATGGACCCATGTAATCCATTTTGTCTAACAATCAACTGGATCTAGGGGTTAGAATGGTCCTACGACATGCAAAAAAATTACCAATGGCAAAAAGTTTCGACCCATGTCAGCCTGCGCGGACTGCGCAGGCTGACATGGGTCGATACTTTTCGCAGATGCATTAAGCCCCCTTTTCACAGAGCATGACTCAAATCTATTCTCCATAGTTAAATCAGAGAGAGAGAGTATTAAATCTGAAACACAGAAACGAAAAATGAAAATCGGGATGCTGCTCGACTTCTGGGACACCCTGTACATGTGGGTTTTTACTATTTGACGGATATGTCTAGTCATTTTATTGAGCAGTAAAATTAAGTGCTGACAATTAAACCGTCAATAAGCGATGCGCACATTTATAGGCCGAGCAGATTTTAAAGAAACATCCTTACATCCAGAGAGACAAAACGCTTTTAAAATTTGATAGACTGTAGAATGATTCGGAATTTAGCAACTGTGTAAACATAGATAAATTACCAATATATATAGTGCTAGGGATAAATACATACATCGGAAATCTTCGATTTAAAAACGGAATCGTCACAACAGTGATTTCTTTGATTGCCCCCAGGAAATGAAATATGCTCGAGCCACGTTCTGGCAAAAGGGGGCATCTCCGATGATCTATGATACCAATCAAGCCATCACATAATTATGGATCCATAATGGCTACTTGCTTTTAGCAACCGACTTAATCATGAGTTGGAATGGTCCTTGGACATACAGAAAATCGACCAATAGCGAAAAGTTTCGGCTCAGGTCAGCCTGCGCGGACTGCGCAGGCTGACCTGGGTCGATACTTTTCGCAGATGCATTAAGTCCCCCTTTTTCACAGAGCGGCTCATTTCTATCGGTCGTAATCTATGCAACCTTGCAAGCGCCAGGGGGCAACATTTGGCATGAAGATACAAGCATGATAATAGTTCGATAAGATAAAGATGAAATGGGTAAAAGAGTGGCTGAAAACGAGTATACATGTAGATTTATCCTTAAAGACAGGTTTAATCAGAATGTTTCAAAGGCTAGCGGACAGTATAGATTTGAGCCATACTCTGTGAAAAGGGGGCCTAATGCATCTGCAAAAAGGATCGACCCAGGTCAGCCTGCGCAATCCGCGCAGGCTGACCTGGACCCAAACGTTTTGCTATTGGTCAATTTTAGGCATGCGTGTCAAAGGAACAGTCTACCTCGTGATTCCGTTGGTTGTTAGACAAAATGGATTTTATGGATCCATATTGCTTTTGTGATGGCTTGCTTGGTATAATGCATCGCGGAGATACATTAAGCCACCTTTTGCCAGAGAATGGTTCATTTATATCAGACTGCCCGTTCTATGCTGTCTAATCTTGGTATACATGATCAACAAAGGCAGCTGAAGTTTATGATCAGGGCTACTGATTTATCAAAATCTCTTTAAAGAACGTAGTTATTGATATTATATGGCCAAATATGGGAAACCATCCTATTAGAACCTTCCTATATTATATGAGAGTATATAATAAATATATGTGTCTACTAGAATATTCTATAGAATTTTCATTCTATCTATTCATTCGGTTACGTTTTATAGTCTTCGTTCTTTAGATATAAATCGTAATGAAACGATAAACAAGCACACCGCTATCAATTATTCAGGTGCATTCGATTCAATTATATACCATTAACCTATGTCGTTAATACCATTTTGATATCAATTATAGAGCTGTATATTTGTTTGATGTTTTCCTGGGTACGTAGCTTTTGAAAGTAACGCAATTTCTGATTGGCTAAACCGAGTGGTTTGGCCTATCAGAAATTGCGTTACTTTAAAATTAGAAAATTTTAGAGGGTTAGAATGCAAAGTAGAGAGGTCCCTGAAAACGGCCACTGGCTTTTTTGTTTGAGCCATGTTCTGTCAAAAGGGGGTTTGATGCATCTGCATAAAGTATCGACCCATGTCATCCTGCGCAGTCCATGCAGGCTAATCTAGGTTGAAACTTTTAGCTGTTTGTAAATTTCCTGCGTGTCCAAGGACCACTGTACCCATGATTCAGGCGGTTGTTTGTCAAAATACATTTTGCGGATCTTTCTTGGTATGACGTATCATAACGTAGGATGCATTAAACCCCTTTTTGCCAGGGCATGACTCATTCATTGTATTCTACTCTCTCAGAGAAAAAAAATCCTATCGTTTGATCCACATTTACTTTGTCGCCTGCAAAAAACGCTATCAATTTGGACTAGATTATAACTTGTAGTCTGGCTTCCCCACACTGTTTTTTTTAAAGCTCTCTTCCATAGGGTCGTAAAGCACTGGATTGTATAGTAAAGCGTTGAAATTACAAAAAGTTTGAAGCCATGCTCTGGCAAAAGGGAGTTTAATGCATCTCCGTGATCCATGATACCAAGCAAGTCATCACATTATGGATCCATAAAATCCATTTTGTCCCACAACCAACTGAATCATGAGGTAGAATGGTCCTTTGACAGGTAGAAAATTGACCAATAGCGAAAACTTTCGGGCCAGGTCAGCCTGCGCAGTCCGCGCAGGCTGACCTGGGTCGATACTTTTTCGCAGATGCATTAAGCCCCCTTTTCACAGAGCATCGCTCATTTTTTTTTTTATTATTTTAAATGGAGGTGAATGCCCTCTCAGTTAATCAAGATCTAGATTGCCTCTTTTCGTTTTCAGTCTTGTGAACGACGCTTTAATTAAATTTACTAAACGTGCTAATAAGAAGATAATCCCTTAAGCTTGTCTCAGAAAGCAGTGGTTACTAATCAGAGTGAAATGATATGAATCATGCTCTGTGAAAAGGGGGGCTTAATGCATCTGTGAAAAAGTATCGACCCAGGTCAGCCTGCACAGTCTGCGCAGGCTGACCTGGGCCGAAACTTTTCGCTAGTGGTGAATTTTCTACCTGTCAAAGGACCATTCTACCTCATGATTCAGTTGGTTGTTTAACCCTTTACCAGACGACAAAGTTTTAACCTTGTCCAAATTGAAAGCATTTGCAGACGACAATTTCAGTGTGGCTCAAATGGTGCAAATTTTTCTTTGATAGGCTAAAAAACATTGCGGGAAAAGGAGAAAATGCTGGTTACCAGCATTTTCTCCTTTTCCCACAATGTTTTCAAAAGGCTTCTTTCCCAGGGTCGTTAAAAGGCGGCATTGTGCGGTAAAGGGTTAAAAAAAGTGGCTTTTATGGATTCATAATTATGTGATGGCTTGTTTTGTATCATGATTAATGGAGATACATTAAGCCCCGTTTTCACAGAACCCGGCTTATATCTGTAATATTCAGTTTCTACTGATATACGTTCGCATCAAGCGTCCGTAGATTCGTGTCACTCGTAACAACTCGGCAAATTTCGTAACTACGAGTACATCTAATCTCGTCCGTATCAAGGAGGTCGCCATTCAATTTCCTTTCAATCTTAAGTTGTTATAGATTGCGGCTACGATGAATTTCCTTTATCAAAGACAACAATAGCTATATTGATGTTATTTACGTCTGTCTGTCTGTCTGTCTGTCTGTCCGTCTGTCCCTCCGTCCGTCTGTCTGTCTGTCCCTTCCTCTGTCCGTCCGTCCCTCCGTCCGTCGGTCCCTCCGTCCGTCTTTCTGTCTGTCTGTTCGGCTGGCTGACTGTCTGAAAACTGCCAACGGAATCGAAAAATCACGTTTGACAGACGTGTATGAATAAACTGTCAATGGAAATGTATTAAGAACGACTTCGATTTAATGTCGTGATTCATTATTTCTTTATCAGTGGAGTCATACTGTACGAATTCTGAAGCAGTCTATTTCCAGCGAAGAAATCTTAAGAGAAAGTTAATATCACGCTACATGATACAGCCGAGGGATTTGACCAAAGGACCAATCGAGGTTTGTCGAATTAGACTCGTGTGCGATATTTTTAGACGCTGCTGTAATAATACGATTTTCCTACTGCTGAATTAAAAGAACTGGCCAATGAAATGACGTAATCAACATCACGTGTGACAAATCTCATACACAATATGATTGGTCAGTACAGTTACATTGACATGATGTCTAAACACAAACACTGTGTTTTATCTGGAGATTGTAAAGATTTTCTTTTATAACTAGTAAAATCACAGTATTTCCACAATGCCAGCGGTTAATATAGTCGCTTCTCTCCGGTCATGAAAGACCGAGCTCGTGCAATATTGTTAGACGTTGTGGGTAATAATACGATATTTTTACTACTGCCTTTAAAGAACTGGCCAATGAGATGACGTAATCAATAACACGTGTGACAAATCTCATACACAATGTAATTGGTCAGCCCAATTACAATGACGTGATAATAAACACTTAAGGGGATGTATTATCCGGAGGTTGGTGTAAAAATATCGTTTTAAGTATTTAAGTTAAAACCTACATGTATTTATATTAAATCGATTGTAAAAAGCTCGTATTTGTCTGCCTGTCTGATTGTGCTAGAATCTAGTGCTTCGTGCTTCTCGTTAGTATGAAGCAGCCATGGACGTGTAAAGAGTAAAATTACAGTATTTCCACAATGCCAGCGGGTAATATAGTCTCTTCTCTCCGGCCATGAAAGACCAAGCTCGTTAACAAATGATTAATTTCAACAGTCGACGTTGCATAATTGAAATAATATTTCGTGTAAAATGATATAACATCAATTGTAGAACAAACGGGCTTAAAACTGCAAAAAAAACCCCAAAGAATTGAAAAATGGCGGCATAATATTTTGTGTAATGGCGATATTGGGTGTCAATGTTTCTGGCGGTTTATCCTTGATAGGCTTGTTGTGTAAATCCAGGATCTATTGTTGTTTCTACATTAACCATTTACTATACTATTCCTAGTTTTAACGACCCTGAGAAAGAAGGCCTTTTGAAAACATTGTGGGAAGAGGAGAAAATGCTGGTAACCAGCATTTTCTCTCCTTTCCCACAATGTTTTCTTATTGTTCAAGGACAAACACTATCAATTGAAAAAAAAAAAAAAACGTTTGAATTATCATCTGAAAATTCCCTCAATTTCGACCAGTCTAGAATTTTGTCTTCTGGCAAAGAGTTAAGACTTTGGGAAGGAGAGTGTGATAGCCATGGGTACGAATAAGTAAACATCTTTTCATTTGATTGATTGAATTTCGGTTGATTTATCGTGGCCACCGGTTGCCCATATTGTCGACTCCCCCTGAAGACTGTTAGTTTTGTTACGGGGGATAGTGCAAGATACAGGACGTAACCCATCCTAAGTTACGCATTGTTCTTTAAGCCTTTCCCAAACAAGCACTGGTTTTCACGTGTTTGCAGTACAAGTCTTTTGAAAACACTGTGGGAAAAGGAGAAATTGCTCGTAACGAGCAATTTCTCCTTTTCCCACAGTGTTTTCTACCCTTTTTGAGAACTTTCTGCCATTTTCATCAAATTTAAAATTGTCGTCTGCAAACTCTTTCAATTTGGACCAGTCCAAAATTTGTCTTTGGGAAAGGGTTAACATGCTCGGTATATAGCACTGTCACGCGGGACCTCGGTTTAACCTCTGAAAGACTATTAATAATTTTAGTTCGCCAGCCGTGGGGTTCGAACCCACGCCCTCAAGTGTCCCAAGAGTTGATGTTTACAAGTCCAGCGCTCTACCACCTGAGCTATGCGTCATCTTTTCATTTCGTTTCTTTTCGGTATACAAATATCCTATTCAAGCACCAGCACAAGCGAAGTATTCGCGAAAACATGAGAAAGGTAACGAAATGGGAGCCTAACTGAAAGAAAAAAAGCCTGCTGAAACCAGCATTTTCTCCTTTTTTTTCCCCACAATGTTTTCTGACTATCAAAGGACAAACACTCACATTTGAATTCTCATCTAAAAATTCCTTCAATTTCGACCAGTCTAGAATTTTGTCGTCTGGTAAATAGCTTAGACGGCATTGGGTAGGAGAGTGTCACTGCCATAGGTACGAAATAAATAAACATCTTTTCATTTCGCTTCTTGTCGGTATACAAATATCCCATTTAAGCACCAGCACAAGTCAAGTATTCAAGAAAATATGAGAAAGGTAACGAAATGGGAGCTTAACTGAAAGCAGAAATCCATTAAGCCATTTATAGCTACTAAAATATTTACAGCTCAAATTCGACCCTATTAATAATTGAAAGAAGATAAAACGTTTAGTCAAACTAGACAGATGGCCTGTTTAATCACACGAGAGAAATTCCAAGCAGTATTCGGGGCTAGAATAGAACATTAGTAAAGTATTTCTTGTTTTCCCAACATCAATTATTACAAATCTGTTTGATCTTTTAACTCTTTCAAACACACGACAAATAGTTTGAATCGTTTATTTTGAAAATATTTGCAGGCGACTTCGGAATTATTGCTGAAATGACGGTATTTCTCTCAGAAAGGGGGGGGGGGAGAAAATAACAGTAACCAGCAAGGGATTCGTAAGGAAAGAAATAAGTGAGCAAAAACAAGTCAGTTACTAGTTCAAAGATAAACACAAACAATAATACGCAAAAATCAACATATATCATGCAAATAACAACAAATATTGCGCAAAAAACAACTCTCGTTACGCAAAGAACAACTCAAGTTATACATAGATCAACGTTATGCAAATATCAACTAACGTTACGCAAAGATCAAGTAATGTTATGCAAGAAAAGCTAACGTTGTGCAAATATCAACTAACGTTACGCTAATATCATATAATGTTATGCAAAAGATCAAGAAACGTTACGCAAAGATCACGTAACGTTATACAAATATCGGTTACGCAAAGATCAAGTAACGAAATGCAGAAGATCAACTAACGTTATGCCAAAGACTAACGTTATGCCAAAGATTAACTCTCGTTATGTAAATATCAACTAACGTTACACTTAGATCAACTTACGTTATGCAAAAGGTGAAGTAAAGTTACGCAAAGATCAAGTGACGTTATGCAAATATCAACTAACGTTACACAAATATCAAGTAACGTTATGCAAAAGAGCAACTAACATCATGAAAAGATCAAGTGACGCAATGCAAAGAGTAACTAACGTTATACAAAAAGCAATTTACGTTATGCAAAGATCAAATAATGTTATGAAAAGATTAGCTAACGTTTTGCACAGAACAACTAACGTTATGAAAAGATCACTACCGTCATGAATAGAGCATCTAGCGATATGCAAAGAACAACTAACATAATACAAAGATCAACTGTGAGAAAAAATCAAAGCACTGAAAGTACTAAAAGATGGTGATGTTAGAAATTTGTTCGCAAATAGGTTTTGGTAGTGGGCCATTTCATTAAACATTCATTAACCTGACGGTTGAAAACATTTGTTTCCAAGATTAATAGCGTTATTTCACAACTATTTTCCATACAATCGTGTATGTAAGCGCTCTGGATGCGGTTTTAGGTGATGGGGTGCTTCTCTTACTTATTTACCCGCAATGTTGACTTTATAAACTAGGCTATGTCAAAGCTGGTAAACAAGAGGATCTATGAGGATCCATTTTTTCTTGAAACAGGGAGTGATTCGCCCCCACAGGACTTCAGTTTGACGGTTGACATAAGAAGATGAAACCTGAAACATCACCACCTTCCAAAAACAAAATATTCAAATTTCAAGGCTGTTTGGTTAGATTATTTCACAGTTTACAGGACAATGTAAGTGTAAGGTCAGACTTCGCGTTTTGTACTAAAAAATTCCTTTACTGTTTACCACATCTTCAGCTTTTGACAGTGCTTCATTTTAACGCGGTCCGACCCATTACCCATTTGGTCTACCAGACTGAAGTTTATAACTACGTGGAACCGTGGTTGGGGAATGTCTTAATTCGTTAAATATGTTTAACTATGGTCATCTACTGAAATGTGCAGTCATCCTGTATTAGAGTCTACTACGTGCGTGTCCGTAAGATGTAACTACTACCAAAAAAAAGTGGCCTTTCGGCAAACCTCGGGTGATCTATTGATCAAATCCCATTACGATGGGTGATATGCACCTACACAGTATATTTCTTCGCCGGAAATACACCGTTTTACCGGTCTTGAAATTGTAAGGCTCCACTTAAGAAAAAGAAAGCACGAGTCACAACATAGCTATCGATATCTTTCTGAATACATTTCCTTGACAAATAGTTTGTACATTCAATTTCTAACGTGGTCGATCAATTCCGTTGGCACAGTTTACCGATAGGTTGCTAGATGTATATACTTTCACCGAGGTTGCTGATGTCATTGCTAAACGATTTACAGTGGCAGCATATGTAAGATAATGTGACTTACTGTACTTCAAAATGGAAACCGCCTTGGTACGGACAAGGTTAAATGTAGTTACGGAATCGGCCGAGCTGTGACGAGTGAGAAAGTGACCTCATAGAACACTTCCTGTTATCATGATATCAACAATAGGAAACAGATTGAAACGGTAACCTGATAACTCAGTCATAGCAAAAACGGCTTAGAAAGATTCTTTTGTGAACCCTTTACCACGTAATCTCGACTTTTAACGACCCTGGGGAAGACGGCTTAAAAAAGTGAGAAAAGGAGAAAACGTTTTTCGTACAATTTTTCTACTCTATCAAGGACAAATTTCGTCATTATGGCTACCTTTAGTTTGTGGTCTGCAAATGCTTTCAAGTTGAACTAGTCTAAAATTTTGTCGTTTGGTAAGGAGTTAAAGAATTTTGCCCCGAAGTACGCCAAAGTCAAGCGTCCGTAGTATATTGAGTGACCTTAATTCTCTCTCTCAAATCGTATTAGTTTGAAGCACCACTAAAACCGAATCAGTGAAGATAAACGCTCGTTAAAGCTTCTATGTGAAGTGGACTACTATGGCTTCCGGTTTCCTTCGAACAAATCATATTCTCATTTAAATGTCTATCATGATACAGCAATGAGTGACCATTACAAATTAACCAATACAAGATGTTGTCTTTTTACGTTTTGCAGTTTATGGAAGCGTATTTTTTCGATTGGTCCGGCCGGGTAGCTCAGTGGCTAGCGTATTTGACTTATAACCTGGTGGATGTGAGTTCGATACCCGGTTGAGGCAAACTTTCTTTCCGGCGATTTTCGCCTCTCACCTCTGATGTATGTGAGAAAAGTAATCAGTGGCTTTCCTAGTCACAAAGTTCTAAGATTTAAAAAGTCTTTGTAAATTGTATTCAGTAAATCTATGAATGTATGCTATATTCTCTAATCCAAGTGATCAATTTGGTATTTTATAGGAATAAGAATTATACGTCATGTGATTTAGAAGCTTCATGTAGAGAAATGCCCTACTAAATTGTTTTGTAAAATGTATACTGTTTTGTAATTTTGCATGGGCCGGAGGCCTAAAAGCAAATAAAGATATTGTATTGTATTGGAAAGAAAGTTATGTCAGTACTGGTGTGAGAAAGCCAGGAAACACCTTGATGCGTCACTGACCGCCATGATACGACCTGAGCGGTTAAAATGGCGTTAAACTCCAATACAAACGAACAAGACCATTACAAATTACCCAAAGACATTTGTGCCAAAATATCGCCACCAAAGGCAATCAGATAGCTTCTACAATTCCACAACGTTTTTTTTTTTTTTTTCTTTTTATTGGGGGGGGGGGGGGCTCAAGACCCCTCTAAAAATGCCCCTCCCCCTCTTAGCACGTCGCATCTCGGGTAATAATGTACCTTCTATATTACTTTTGTGTATATCTTATTTTGGGCTAGGTACGCCCCTTCCTATACAACAACATGTTGTGTTTTTACGTATTGTTGTTTATGAAATTGTATTTGTCGATTCGTGATTCAGTGGTCAAGTCAAAACCAAAATAATGTCTTTTCGGGCGGAACAAGCGAACTTCAAGAGAAGAGAAATTTGGTTTCAAACCAATTAATGTCCAATGTAACATAGTTAGGGCATTTTATGGAGGAGAAAGGCAGAGAGGGAGAGACACAGACAGACAGACAGACAGACAGACACACACACAGCTTTCACGGCGTTGTTTGTGATTTCTAGGAAAAACGTATCTATGCCCAATTCTGTTGCTTTGTATGGGTCTATCTAAACAATTCAATTTAGTGATTATGTAAGCTGAGCAAAACAACATTGATTTCGGATTGGCAGAAGGTCAGCCGTATTGTCACTTGAAAACGGGTTCGAATATATATTATGCTCTGTGAAGAGGGACCTTAATGCATCTCCGTGATGCATGATACCAAGCAAGACATCTCATAATTATAGATTCATATTAGCCATTTTTTATAACAACGGACTTAATCATGAGGTAGACTGGTCCATGGAGATACAGAAAATTGACCAACAGCGAAAAGTTTCGGACGTGGGTCGATACTTTGCGCAGATGCATTAAGCCTCCTTTCACAGAGTATGGCTCATATATATAGTGCTTAAGATGTCTAGGAAGACAGACCTTGGCGCAATCATGGCACCCTGAAGGCGGTTATCTAAACATTTCATTGGTAATGATTATGTCAACTGGGCGAACTGACATTGATTTCGGATTGGCTGAAGGTCAGCCAGGAATGATACTTGAAAGGACTTGACGGTCATCAATATTATTGAAAACACATTTATCATTTTGGTAAATATATTATTAGATCGTTAATCACTGACACTGTGGAATTTTGGATTTTCATTGCTTTGAAGCCGAGTCGGTTAGCTCAGTCGGTATCGCACAGGACATGAGAACATGGTGTCGCTTGTTCTAATCTTTAGATAGGCCAATTTCTTCCCGAGGATTGATGGTAGTCATTGCGAGAGGATCCATTGCTGTCTCATCGCTGATCATCGTTTTGACGATGGTTATGTGGGAAAGCAGCCAGTAGATTATGAAGAATACTGTGCGTAGTGCTGGTAAAATAAAGTCTCGGAAAGCATGGATGGGTGCACTTGCCGTCGCGATATAACTGAAATAATGTTGAAAACGGTGTTAAACACCATACAATCTATCCTAAGGTTATTTTGTCCTTTTATTAATTGTTCAGCTGACCCGGAATAGCAGGCGTTTTCAATGAAATGGAAATGTTAAGAAATATGGTACACGAAACTAGAAATATTTTTAAAAAAGATGGACGGCGTAAATTTGTCTGCAAAGAGGCCTGCAGGGGCCCTGAGAATAAACATCTCCACGTTTTACACCAATAGCAAGTTTACATTTATTCATTCGAACATATCAATACCATGAAGTAGGTCAAAAGGCTGCGCATTTAGGTCCGACGGAAAATCTTTTGCAGAAGAAACGCTACGAAAATTTTTATTCAACTACCTTCAACAACCTTCAACTTTCGAAGCAGGGCGATGAGACCTCATGGTCACGGAAAATATCGAGATGTCTGTTTAAAAGAATGTTTTCGCAGATTCAGTTAGCATATCAGCCAGCCATATTACGGGTACAGCCCACTTATAAAAATTTACGTCTTATTTCAATTTTATCCAAACAAAGCAGTTGCGGTACAGTGCCTTGCCGTTTAGCACTCCTTCGTGACCAACGTGACCCAGCTATTTAGGTACAAAATTCAAAGCCTTAATTAACCCTTTACCGTACAATGCCGCCTTTTGACGCCCCTGGGAAAGAAGCCTTTCGAAAACATTGTGGGAAAAGGAGAAAATGCTGGTAACCAGCATTTTCTCCTTTTCCCACAATGTTTTCTACCCTATCTAAGAAAAGTTGCACCATTTGAGCCACATTGAAATTGTCGTCTGCAAATGCTTTCAATGGACAAGACTAAAATTTTGTCGTCTGGTAAAGGGTTAATCACATAGTCACGAAGGATCTTCCACGCCGGTGGAAAAAAGAAGGAAACGGTGAAAATCTGTCATCAGGGTTATTTGCAGAGTAGACAAACGTCATCAATAAAGGATATTATGGTTTTGGCTTTCGTATTTCTCTCTGTAAATTGGGGGACTATAATTACAAATTGGTCTGATTTGTGGCTTAAACCCTTGTCCAGAGAGAGAAATATTAACCCATATAATGCTAAATAAGTGAAATGAAATTTTCAAACCGGTAGTAAAAATCCGAATAATGCTATTTTTAAACTTATTGTAAGAAAAATAAATCTTCTTATCGGACAGTGTAGATCAAGATCAGACTGCATGTTCTATGCAGTCTGATCTTAATCTACACTGTCCGCAAAAGTTCGGTGAGTCGCCCCTAGCAGCCTAAGGATTAAAACTATAAAATACATTTTGAAAGTCTTCTTGTGAAATAAGATATCGCTACTACCATTGTATTTTTGACACAATTTTTGGTAGTTCAAGAATAGACTGCATTAATTTGTACTCCTTGATCCTGATCTGACCTGTTAGAGAAGTGAGCAAAGCTGAGCTTGATGACTTAAGGGTTTGTGAAATGATACCCCTTTCGGTTGCATTAAAACGGTGCAGTCTACAGTTTTCCTTTAAATAGGACCTAAGTACCGTTTAAGCTAATTGGTGCAAAGTAGTTCCCTTGTATGTGGTATGTTCAGACACTCGTTAATGAAAAATATAACATTGTTACTTTGATGTTTGTATATTTTTCTCTTGCATCTTGTTAACTCTTTTACTACTGGCTCAAGAAATTCTGCTTTTTTCCGAGGTCTAAAAGAAGATTTCCACTGCTATTGAATATAAACTGCATCATAGTCTAGCATCTGGTAGCGGATGGTGTAGATCTAAGATCAGACTGCACGTTCTGTGCAGTCTGATCTTGATCTACACCATCCGCAAAAGATACTAATGTCGTCATCAGTAGTGAAAGAGTTAACCAAGGGTGCAGTCTACAGTTTTCCTTTAAATAGGACCTAAGTACCGTTTAGCTAATTGATACAAAGTAGTCCCCTTGTATGTGGTATATTCAGACACTCGTTAACGAAAAAGATAACACTGTTACTTTGATGATTGTATATTTTTTCCTTTGGCAACTTGTTAATCAAAGATGCAGTCTACAGTTTTCCTTGAAATAGCTTATTGATGCAAAGTAGTCCGCATGTATGTGGTATATTTAGACACTCGTTAATGAAAAAGATAACTTGTAACTTGTTATTCATCTGGCCATTAGTTCATTGTGCTTTTGGCATTTATCAGTAACCGTGTCCAAATGTCTTTTATAATTAAGACGGTATAATTTATATACAGCATTAAATCAAATCACCTGTATTCCAATCACAATTTTTCTAATCCTCATATTCGTGACCTTTCGGACTCTTGTTTTTTTTTTTCCCTCGGATAATTCGATTGGCAGTTATTACATCCCTTTAAATTGGGAAATGAAGACAAGGAGATAAAGGAATTAGTCATGGTAATACAATTACAACGAAGCAGTTTTCAACATCTGCAGCAGACATTTTTTATCCATATATGAGCCATGCTCAGTGAAAAGAGGTCTAAATGCATCTGCGAAAAGTATCGACCCAGGTCAGCCTGCGCAGTCCGCGCAGGCTGACCTGGGCCGAAACTTTTCGCTATGGGTCAATTTTCTGTATGTCAAAGGACCAGTGTACCCCATGAATTAGTCGATTGTTACACAAAATGGATTTTAAGAATCTGTAAGTATGAAATGACATGCTTGGTATCATGTATCACGGCTCATATTCAAATTTTATCCTCGGTGTATTTTTTACTGCCAGTCTAAATGGAGCTAGTCTTGCCTGAACTTAATGAAACTTTGCCCAGTGCTTCGATTCTTCCCTCAGAATATAAATTAAGTTAAAATATAATCACAAGAAATTTTACAACGTGTGTTATTTTCCGAAACACGTAAGTCATAGTTTTGATGACATTGTAAATTTCCTTGCAGGTTTTCTGTTTTACATTTCAACGCTTCGATGCTTCCAAACAACTAGTCTTTTTACTTTGAGGCAGTACTCTGGTGAAAACGTAGAAAAAGGAGAAAATGCTGGTACCCAGCACTTTCACCTTTTCACACGATGTTATCTACCAATTCAAAAGTCTCATCCTTTTATTAGAACCGTTTTTTGATAAATGTCGTTGTCTGCAAATGAGCCACGCTTTGTGAAAAGGGGGCTAAGTATCGACCCAGGTCAGCCTGAGCATCATGGAGATGCATTAAGCCCCCTTTTGCTAGAGCACGGCTCAGATGCTTGTAATCTGAAACAGTCTAAAATGTTGTCTTTGGGAAAAGATATAACGGATACAGCCAGCAACATTTGCCAGATCGGTGTTGAAAACATATTCTGGATTTGAATGGAGTCGGGCTACAGTTTACACCAATTTTGTTACAACCATCCCCGAGATATTACCGACATATTTCAGGTTGCTTGAACATATTTTGTATTCAAATTGGGGGCAGGCTACAGTTTATACCAATTTTGTTGCAACCATCCCCAAAGAAATTACCAATATAATGAATGAATGACTTTATTGACTTATATATCCTGTACATAGTCAGTTACAATCAAAATAATTTTCAACGTGTCCCACGTGATACAACTCTCTTTCTCTCTCTCTCTCTATCCTGTACATAGTCAGTTACAATCAAAATAATTTTCAACGTGTCCCACGTGATACAACTCTCTCTCTCTCTCTCTCTCTCTCTCTCTCTCTCGAATTTTCTATCACCGCTCTTTCGCTCTCAAAATTACATCATGATTGTATATTTGATCAATTTACGAATATAAAATATTCAAAGTACTCTGTCTGTCGGACAAATATATTTATATTTAATTCTTTGTCAAGGGACATAATTTTAGACTGCTCCAAATTGAACATTTTTGCAGACGACAAATAAAGTAAGACTTTAATGATGGGTTATATCTTAAATATAGATTAGATTGCTTACACATTTTGATTTCAAAATGGGGGCAGGCTACAGTTTACAGCAATTATTGGCATGTTAGATAATCAGTGTGCACCAAGGTGTTCATGAATTTCAATTAAAAAAAAAAAACATTTTTTGGAAAACGAGAAGTTGTTCCTTTCGAAGAATTTCTCATTTTCCTCCAATATTTTGAAAAAAAAAAAAAACGTGCTTGCTTTAAAACAGACGAAAAAAAAAATGTCTTCTTCAGAGACTGCGAAATAAACTCTTTTATCAGACGACAAATTTTAGACTCGGTCATATTGTAATCATTGGCAGAAAAGACATTTAATGTCGGTAAATTGAAGCATTTTTTTCACAAAGGATGGAAAACAATGTGGAAAAAGGGGGTAACCATCATTTCTCCTTTTCCAACAATGTTTTCAAAAGACTCATACCCCCAAGGGCCGTTAAAACATGGAAACTTTAGGTAAATGGTTTTCACTCAAGGGTTAACTATTAAGCTGCAAAGCGCGACTCACTGACCTTTTGCGGACAGTGTAGATCAAGATCAGACTGCACATAACGTGCTGTCTGGTCTTTGATCAACACTGTCCGATAAGGAGATGCTTTTCCTCCAAAAACTAAGCTTGAAATAGTAACATTCGGGTTTTTACTATAAACTTGAAAGTTTGGTTTAACTCTTTACCACACAATGCCGCCTTTTAACGACTCTGAGAAAGAAGCTTTTTGAAAACATTGTGGGAAAAGGAGAAAATGCTGGTAACCAGCATTTTCTCCTTTTCCCACAATGTTTTCTACCCTATCAAAGACAAACCCAATCACTTGAGTAACATTTAAATTGTCGTCTGCAAATGTTTTCAATTTGGACAAGTCTACATTTTCGTCATGTAGTAAAGAGTTAACTTATTTAGCAGGATAAGGGTTTCCAATAATTTTCCAACAAACTTCATTTTCCCGCCACTTAGTTCCTGTTAGGAAGTGATAAAACGGGACGTCATCAGGCTTTCTCATGCTTTATTGGCCTTGTTGCATTGCTTTCCAATTTATCGATCTCGTGAGAACGAGATTACAACATGCTTGTAACAAGTTTCATTGTCAAATTACGATCTCGTCATTTTCTTTTTTTTTTTGGGGGGGGGGGCGATGATCTCGCGAGAGCGAGACGATAGGCACATTGACTATGTTGTATTACTTGTAATTCAAATTTATTGATTCGCGAGAATATATCTTTTCGTGGCATGTCTACATGTTTTATTGCCATGTTATGTTATTTTCATTTGTGTGTGTGTATGTGTGATCTCGCAAGAGCGAGACGATATGCACAATTGATTGTTTTCTCATGCTCTCTTAGCCATGATTGATGTGTTACTTTCATTTATAGCCTCACGAGGAACGAGATTGCAGCACGCTTACATCTTTTATTGTCGTACCATCTTCATGTCATTTTTTCTCCGGGATCTCGCGAGAGCGTGATTATAGACACAGTTGATGTCACCCCGTTTTGTTGATCTCATGAGGAACGAGTCTGCAGCACGCTGACATGTTACACTGTCATGTTTCCTTCTTGTAATTTTTCATCAGTAATCTCGCGAGAGCGCGACGATAGGGACAATTGATAACGTCATCACGTTTTCTTATAGTTAATTGGCCATTTGTGTTACCTCCAAATCTGTTGATCTCGCGAGAACGAGATTGCAGCGCGTTTAAAGGTTTCATTGAAATGCTTAGCCCTTGTTTTTTTTTTTGTATGTAATCTCGTGAAATGATTGGTAAAACTAATGACTTCATCACAGTGGCTAAATAATATTATTTTCAAATTTATCGATCTCGCGAGAACATGACTGCAGCACACATACAGGTTTTATTATCAAACTATGCTCTTGTCATTTTCCAGTTATTTGGATTGAGACGACATACACATTGATGACGTCATCATATTTTCTAATGCTTCATTGGCCATTTTGTGTATCTTCATTTATTTATTTATTCGTGAGAAGATTTTCATTCATAGAACGTCTGCATGTTTCCTAGCTATTTTTAGTTCTCGACCCTTTTTTTCTGCAATCTCGCGAGAGCGAGACAATATGCACAATTAATTACGTAATCATGTTTTTTCATGCTTCCTTGGTCCTGATGTGTTACAAGTAAATTATGGATCTCGCGAGGAACGAGATTGCAACGCATTTACGTGTTATGTTGTCATATTATGTTCATGACATTTTTTCTTGGTGATCTCGCGAGCGTGACGATAGACATAGTTCATGATGTCATCTTGTTTTCTCATGCTTTATTTGACCTTGTTTTGTTACTTTTTCAATTTATGGATTTCACGAGATCGAGAAAGCAGCACGTTTACTCGTATAATTGCCACGTTAGCTTTTTTTCAGTGATCTTAAGTTACACTTAGTACAGTGTTTAAATATGTTGCACAGACATTAGTATAAATAGAAAATTGAAATCTGTTTCAGTGGCATGTTCGTAAAGACATTTTTTTACAAAATCAAATCTACTTTGATGATATTAACCCTTTACCGCACAATGACGCCTTTTAACGCCTCTGGAAATGAAGCCTTTTGAAAACGTTGTGGGAAAAGGAGAAAATGCTGGTAACCAGCATTTTCTCCTTTTCCCACAATGTTTTCTGTCCTATCAAAGGAAAATTGCACTATTTGAGCCACATTGAAATTGTTTTCTGCAAATGCCTTCAATTTGGACAAGGCTAAAATTTTGTCGTCTGGTAAAGGGTTAACACGTGACAAAATTATCAATACTTTTTTTCTCGCAAAGCAGAAAAAGAAATGTCCAAAAATAAATTCCATCCTTAATCTCACATAATCAATTTGTTATGTGCAGTGCTTTAAATGGACGAAACCATTCGTTTATGTAACACAATGTTTTCCAAAGCCTTTTTTCTCAGGTCGTTCAACTCTTTACCTAACGACAAAAATCTAGACTGGTCCAAATTGACAGCTTTTGCAGACAACAATGTAAATGTGACTCAAATGATGGAATTTGTCTTTGATAGGATAGAAAACATTGTGCGAAAAGGGAAAATGCTGGTTACCAGCATTTTCTCCTTTTCCCACAATGTTTTCTAAAGGATTCTTCCTCAGGGTCGTTAAAACTCGTGATTGTGTTTAAAGGTTAAGCGAGGGATTGCTTAATAAATGGTTAAAAGTTAATAATTTCCAGAAGATCTCGTTTTCATTTGTACCCAGTTTACGTTACGATTAATGTGTTCTTCAGATGTAGCATTTTTGTTGGAAGGATTATCGACTTTAGTAAATGAGAAATGAAAGAAATAGATTTTTGGAAAGATTAAATAGGTGATAGATGTTTTCTTCAAGATTTTCTGCATTCACTACGGAAGGAGGCAATGCAGTGTTACTTCTTTAATGGCCGTTTGCAGATTGAGGAACGTACAGTCTAATCTTGGATCTACACTGTCCGATAAGGAGATTTTTTTTTTCCTAGCAATAAGTTTGAAATAGCATTATTCTGGTTTTTACAACCGGTTTGAAAATTCATTTCACTTATTAAACAGGATAAGGGTTAACAATTGCAGAGAAAGAAATACCGAAACAGTCTTGGATGGCAAAATGCTGGCTATATAGAGCTATAAGAGTCATGCTCTGTGAAAAAGGGGATTAATGCATTCGCAAAAAAGCATGGATTCAGGTCAGTCTGCGCAGTCCGCGCAGGCTGACCTAGATCGATACTTTTTACTTTTGGTAAATTTTATGCATATCCAAGGACCAGTCTGCCTCACATGTTTCAGTCGGTTGTTGGACAAAATAGATTGTGTAGACCCGTAAATAACTGTTTGATGACCTGTTTGGTATCATGGCACCACGGAGATGCCTTAATCCCCTTTTTGCCAGAGCATACCTCACTTAACCCTTTACCAGACGACAAAATTTGGACGGGGCCAAATTGAAAGAGTTTGCAGACAACAATTTTAAATTTGATCAAAATGGCAGAAAGGTCTCAAAAGGGGTAGAAAACACTGTGGGAAAAGGAGAAATTGCTCGTTACGAGCAATTTCTCCTTTTCCCACAGTGTTTTCAAAAGACTTGTACTGCAGACACTTGAAAACCAGGGCTTGTCTGGAAAAGGGTTAAACTGTTGCTTAAGAATCGGGGGAAAAAATCGGAATTTATGTGTATAAGTATTTTGGCTCTACATTTCATTCTGGATTAACCTTTTACCGAATGACAACAATTTTAGACTTGTCCAAATTCAAAGCATTTGCAGACGATAAAATAAACGTGACTCAAAAATAGAAATTTACCTTTTAAAGGGTAGAAAACATTTTGGGAAGAGGAGAAAATGCTGGTAACCAGCATTTTCTCCTTTTCCCAAAATGTTTTCTAAAAGTCTTTTTCTTAGGATCGCTAAAACTCGGGATTGTGTGGTGAAGAGTTAAAACGTGTAGCATTTTCTTGTTTTTGTATCTTAAGCTGTTTTTTTTTTTTCATCGTAAATTGAAATCTGTATTTTCAGACTTTCCACATAGATTAGGCATATTCTTACTAAATAAAATTGTTGCGTAAGAGGGGAAAAAAATCGGAATTTATGTTTATAAGTATTTTGAAATACAGTGAATTATTTACACGGGGCTATTTCGAATATTGTTCTATATCTTTTCTACTAAAAGGTCAAAATGGTTAGACACTTACTGACACACTATTTTCGTTCTACTGTACTATTTTGTTTTTTTTCCTCAATGCTTTATTACTTTTCGAAGAAAAATCCCATCATTTGACTGACATTGAATTTGTCGTCTGCATATGCTTTCAATTTGGACAAGTCCAACACTGAATTGTCGTGTAAAGAGTTAACTTTCAACCGAACAATCCTGGGTTTTATCGACCTTAAAGAAGAGGGCTTTTTGAAAACATCATTGGAAAAAGAGAAAATGCGGGTAACCTGCATTTTCTTCTTTTTGTACATTGTTTTAGACCAGTCAAAGACAAACACGATCATTGGAGCAACATTAAATATGTCGTCTGCAAATGCTTTCAATTTGGATCCGTCTTAAAATTTGTCGTCAACGGAAGAGTAAAAAATGCGGAAAATTCACAAATCGCAAAAAGTTTTGATCCGCAGTCCGCGCAGGCTGAAACAGGTCGAAACTTTTTGCAGATGCATTAAGCCCCCTTTTCACAGAGCATCGCTCTTGTTATTTGTAGCGACAAAAACAAGATAGAGGAAGTCAGAATAAGAAAAAATGTATAAATCTTTCTTCATGAGTGAAAGTTGACGTTTATTTCCACAGTTTTACAGAAATAACTACTTGTTAGGCGGTAATATAACGACCGTCGTTGGACGTCTGCAATATGTAGTAAAACCTTGTCTGATCGAATGGTATTGGAGGGAAAAAAAATTTAAGAAGGCATTAAACCTCAAGAAACAAGCGGCGTTTGACCTCTTTCGTGCCAATTACAGCATGAGTTTGCATAAGTTTGAGCCATGCTCAGTGAAAAAGATGCTTAATGCATCTGCGGAAAGTATCGATCCAGGTCAGCCTGCGCAGTCCGCGCAGGCTGACCTGGGCCGAAACTTTTCGCTGTTGGTCAATTCTCTGTCCAGGATCGGTCTCCCTCACGATTCAGTCGGTTGTTAAAAAAAAGTTGCTATTATGGATCCATAATTATGACATTGTGATGTCTTGATTGGTACAATACGTCACGGAGATGCATTAAGCCCCCTTTTGCCAAAGCATGGCTCATTTATTCTTGCAATTAAGAATTTCAGTGATTTTTTCAACGGAAGGTGCCGAGCCCTGGTAGCGTCCAGGACTTGAGAACAGGGGTTTGCTAGTTCAAATCCCCAGCTCGGCCTCTTTCTTCCCGATGATTGATGATAGTCATTGCGACAGGATTGATTCCTCTCTTACCGGTGATCGCTGTTTCGACGATGGTTATGTAGGAAAGAAGCCAGTGGCTTGGGAATAATATTGTGCATAGTACTGGTAAAAGAAACTCCGGGAAAGCACGGATAGATGCACTGGGCTGTAACCGACATAATGTTCAAAATTGCGTTTAACACCATGCATTCAATCAACAAATGTTGGTGAGAACTCCATTTCATCCTAGATCGACAATATACAGGGCTTTCTTGTAACAAAAATGGTTTTGGACTTTCAGTGTTTGTAATATTTCCCATGACCACAGTATTTATCCAGTCTGTCTGAGTTAAAAAAAAAAAAGAAAGCATATTTCGTTATAGCTCTCATAAAGATGAAATAAACACGAAATAACACAATTTATGCGTTTTGAAGCCGTAGAATATCATTCGAGCGTGAGGCATCTTGGGTAATAGTATTATATTCGGGCATGTTCGATCATAAACTAGTATCAGCCAATCATTGTCCACTTATGGCCGACGTTGACGACAAGTCACCCTTTATCATAAGATGCTGTATTTTTAGAAGACCAAGACGGAATAAAAAAGACACACACATTTTTTCATGAAGATGAAATGAACCCGAAATAACACACTTTAGGCGTTTGAAGCCGTAGATTTGATAACGGCGTGAAGCATCACGGGTATTAATATTCGGGCATGTTCGGTCATAGACTAATATCAGCCAATCGTTGTCCACTTTATGGCCGACCTTGACGACAGCTCACCCTTTAGCATAAGATCATGTTTTTTCTACCAATACCAAGGCTAAAGGCTTTTGAAAACATTGTGTGAAAAGGAAAAAATGCCGGTAACCAGCATTTGTTCTTCTCCCATTTTCCGCTCTATCCAAAAAAATAATGTGAGCCGCATTTAACCTTTTACCACACAATACTGAGTCTTAACGACTTTTATGAAGAAGGCTTTGAAAGACGTTGTGGGAAAAGGAGAAAATGCTTGTAAGCAACATTTTCTCCTTTTCCCACAATGTTTTTCAAAAGCAATTTTCAGATTTTGAGCCACTTTCTGTATGTCGTCTGTGAATCCTTTCAATTTGGACCAGTCTAAAATTTTGTCCTTTGGTAAAGAGTAAATTTATTGTCTGCAAATTCATTCAATATGGACGGGTCTGACATTTTGTCGTCTGGTGGATCATACAGAGTTAATCAGGACAATGATTCAGATAAACTTTTGACTTCATTAAGACATGATATACAACGCGTGGTTAATTATACTCTGACAAGATAATCATAGATCTGGAAAACTATGGAAACCTTTTCCGGCCAATTTAATCAAAGTCTACCCGGAATATGACGTTGCGATAAAAATCGCCCTTTGTAGCTTGTCTAGTGTACTTGGAAAAATCTCGCAAGCTTTTAGAAAAACATATAGATCTACACATACTATAGTTAAACCGGTTTTTATTTCTAATATCAATACCAGAGCTCCAGATAAGAGGGAGTGATAGTATTCTAAATCCATCATTTCTCCTCCAAACCCTATGTTGTGGGTACTCATTAGAATCGTCTCATCGAGACAATTCCAATGAGTACCCACAACATAGGGTTTAGTGGAAAGTAATTAATATTTTTAATTTTGAAATCAAAATCACTCCCTCTATCTGGAGCTCTGTAATACTCGACATGAAAACAATTCTTAATCAGGTTTTGAAAAGTATCATATACATGCTACAATTTAGCGATATGAAAAAAAAGAGATGCTAATAATTTACTTGTTCACTCGTACATGTAACATTTAAAAAATCTCACAATGTTTTTTGAGGCCTCGAGAGAACTGTTTAAATGTCGCATTTACTATATTTTCTTGGGAGGCGACAATGCAGTAATCCTTTCGTTATCGTACCTTAAGAGGGCAGATATAGGATTTCGTAGAAAATTGCTTGGCAAATTATTTTCCTGAGGCAAAACTGCTTGATCCGTTCACGCACAAAACGACTTTTTTTATTGCCCGTCAAGTTGAACAATTTTGACTACCATGGGCAAAAGGAGCAATTGCCTTTTACTGGAAGTTACTACTTTTTAACTCCCATGGGTTTTTTGACTACCATGGGCAAAAGGAGCAATTGCCTTTTACGGGAAGTTACTACTTTTTAACTGTCTACCACACGATCTCGAGATTAACGATCCTGAGCAAGTAGGCTTTTGAAAACATTTTGGGAAAAGGAGAAAATGCTGGTTACCAGCATTTTCTCCTTTTCCCAAAATGTTCTCTACCATTTCAACGATAAATTTTAACGTTTGAGCCATATTTAATTTGTCTGTCTGTCTGCCTTCCTGCCTTTCTGCCTGCCTGTCCTTCTCTCTGTCTGTCTGTCTGTCTGTCTGTCTCTTCCTCAAGTACACAAGTATACAAACAGTCAAATACACGCATCCCGGAAATCCATAATCAAAGCCAAACATTGACTCGGTAGTAAACAGACAATCACCAATATTCGTTAGTTTATACAAGAGAATATTGACCCTAAAAGTAACGCACCACTACGCCATATTTTCTACTATGTTATTCTTTTACGATTGTTCCATTAACTGTTTACTAGACGTCTAACATTTTAGACTTGTCCAAATCGAAAGCATTTGCTGACGACAAATTAAATCTGACCCGTGACCTGGTAGTTGCAGGTTCGATATCCGATTGAGGCAAACTTTCTTTCCTGAGATTTTTCGCCTCTAGCCTCTGATTTATGTGGGAAAAAGTAGTCAGTGACTTGGAAAGAAAGTTGTGTCAGTACTGGTGTAAGAAAGCCAGGAAACATATGCGTAGGGGCACTGACCGCCTTGATATGACCTAAGCTGTTAACATGTCATTAAACTGCGATCCAAACAAGTAAAGACAAACAAGAGTCTTTTTTAATGCTCTTAACGGGGAGATATCGCTCTTAATTTACCTTGTTTACTCGATCAGTCATCGCGTGTGGAGCCGGCGGCGGTCTGGTCTCATTCTTAACCCATTGCAAATCAATCCCATGTATAAACGACCTTGAGGAAAGACGCTTTTGTAAACATTATAGGAAAAGGAGAAAATACTGGTAACCAGCATTATCTCCTCTTCCCACAAAGTTTTCTACCATTTCAAAGACAGAAAACGTCCTTTGAGCTACGGTGAATTCGTTGTTTGCAATTGCTTTCACTTTGGAAAAAGTCTAAAAGGTTTGTCGTTTAATAAAGAGTAAAACCTGTACCGCACGACAAAATTTTGGACTCGCCATATTGAAAGCATTTGCACACGACAAATCAAATGTGGCTAAAATTATGCGATTTCGTTTTTAAAAAGTAGAAAATATTGTGGGAAAGGCCGGAGATAATACTGGTGACCAGTATTGTCTGTCTTTCCCACAATGTTTTCAAAAGTCTACTTTCTCAGGGTGGATGAAACTCGGGGTTGTCTGGTAAAGGATGAAACAATTTAAATATTGTAGGGAGAGCTTCTCCTCTTTTTCCGACAATGTCGTCAAAGGCAGTCTGCTGCGATGTCATGAAAAAAGTGTAAAAGTAGAGTAATTTCAATGGGCTTGGTTTAAAAGACGGCATCCAGTGGCTTGAAATGAGAATGCTATACGAAGTACCGATAAAAGAAATTCTAAGAAAGTATGGATAGGTGCATCGGCCACCGCAATATAACTGATATATAATTGGAAATGGGCGTTAAACACCAAACAGTTGAACAAACCAAGTGCGTGGGAAGTTAAAATTTGGATTCAGACATAGCTACAGCCCACGTAAAAGTTATTGTTAAGGCGGACGTTTCTTGCTATTGGAAAGTGCTTTAAAACCGAATCCAACTGACAAGTTCTGATTTATAAATAACTGCAAAAAGATGTAATCTTTTCCAGAGGCGCTCTCGAAAATTAATTCTTCACTAGATATACAAAATTTTTGCCCGATCCTTGCGTATTCAGAGCAAAACATTTTGCAGATGACGAACTGAACGTGGCTCAATTGATTTGTGTGTGTGTGTGTGGGGGGGGGGGGGGGGGGTGTTCGTCCTTCTTTAAACTCTTTACCAAACGACAAAATTTCAGACTGGTCCAAATTGAAAGCATTTGCAGACGACATATTAAATTTAGCTGAAATGATGGTGATTGTTTCTGAAAGTGTAGAAAAACCTTGTGGGAAAAGGAGAAAATGCTGGATACCAGCATTTTCTCCTTTTCCCGCAAGGTTTTTTAAAAGGCTATTTCTCCAGGGTCGTGAGTATGCGAGATTGTGTGGTAAAGAGTCGAAAGAAAAATGGGAACAGGGATAAAAATGCTCCTTTTTCCGTGAATGTTTCCCAAAGAAATCATCTTCAGGATCGAAAAATTATTGGATCGTTCGGTAAAGGGTCGAATAATTCTGTTACGATAGAGTTGAATTAATAGACAAGATTATACCAGGAGGGGGGGACATGCATGAAATTTCATCTTTATGACAAGCTTTTGTTATGGTAAAATACCTTTAAAAGGCTTCTAAATCATGGATTAATGTTTCTGACATCTCGCGAGTGATGGGACTGCGATTTCCTTTGTTACGATAGTCGACGAGACATTGATATTCCAACCATGCGGAAATATTGTTGGCATTATTGTTATATTATCGGATGGTACTGTTATCGGATAGCTTTCCCTGACTTTTTTCTCGATTCGTCGCATGAATGAATAGACTCCCGGGGGATTGTGGGTAGTACGTATAAGAGATTATTGATGGGAATATGACAATACGCTATATAAACCTTACTCTTTCGCCACTGAATAAGTCGATTCAATTCTCTTTTAAACTCTTTTGGCAATTTGGTTTGGTTTGTATTGGAGTTTAACGCCATTTTAACAGCTCGGATCATATCATGGCAGTCAGAGACGCACCCATGTGTTTCCTGGCTTTCTCACACCAGTACCGACACAACTTTCTTTCCAAAGCTACTGACTACTTTTCTCACATGCATCAGAGGTGAGAGGCGAAAAATCGCCGGAAAGAAAGTTTGCCTCAACCGGATATCGAACTCGCAACCACCAGGTCACGAGTCGGATGCGCTAGCCACTGAGCTACCCGGACGGGCACTCTTTTGGCAAAATCTTAGACTTGTCCAAATTGAGGGCAATTGCAGACGACAACAAAAAATGACTCAAAAATAGAAATTTCTTTTGGGATGGGTAGGAAACGTGGGAAAAGGAGAAAATGCTGGTTTCCAGCATTTTAACCTTTTCCCCAGTGTTTTCCAAAGCTGTATTTCTCGGAGTCGTTAAAAGTCAGGATTGTGTGGTAAAGGGTCTAAGGAACAATCACGAAAATTAAACAGCAACTCAGTAGACATATTTGGCATGATTTAGATTCAAGTCGTGGAATGGGGTAGATAGAGATCAGATTGCAAGTTCTCTGCAGACTGGGCTTTATCTCACACTCGTCATACAAAGGTAACTCGTGTGTCCGTGGCTTTGAAAGGTGAGGAAAATCATAAGTAAATTACATCTAAAAAAAAAAAAGGCGGGGAGTTCAAAGCACTGAAGGTATTGATCTAGATCTAGATAAAGACTTTCTGATATTAAAGCTAATGAGAGCTGGGGAAAAAAGAAAAACCTACTCCTTTTCAAGAGTGCCGTATTGTCAAAAGACATATTGTCTGGCCCATCAATGTTTCTGCTTTGTATCTATTGGAACAGATAGTCAGAAAAGAATTCTAAATTCTAAATTGATAGAATTGAGTTTATATGTTTTTTTTTTTTTTTTTTTATGGGACACTTATCGAATTTTGAGTAATATTATGTAAAGTTTTACTTCTTCAATTACACTTTTATAATTAATTATTTAATTAATATATTTAAAGTGGGATTCCTCCGTGACTCGGTGATTCTGGAGGAATCCCTGATCAGGAATATCCGATGAGATTTCGGATCATCCGATGAGAAAGTTGACATTTCCTAAGGAAAAAATCATGCGGACATGACTTTTCACCCTTTGTAGGGAAATAAGATAGCTAAAAAAAAAAAAAAAACGATGCTTCAAGTGGGACTCAAACCCACGACCTGCAAAACCAGATTCAGCCACTTTACTAACTGGGCTATTGGTGCCAACCGATGATTTGTTATACACGTATTTAGAATATATTCATCCCTTGGTATGTACTCGTAATAATAGCTAATAGATCTACCGTGACAGACGGAATAGGAAATTTTACGAAGAAAATAAAAACAACTCGGTAATTATTCGTGTTTCTACATGTATATCTGTCAATGTTTTAATTCTAAATACAACCTTGCATGCCTATGAAAATTAGCAGTTTTGGTGATATTTTCTAAAACGAAAACGAAATCTGGTTTAACGTCCCTTTAACAAGTGTTTGAAAATAGAATTAGTCTTGCCTAGGATAATATATAGTTTGAAATTCGGTTTCTGACACGCCACACTCTCAAGTTTACACCCTCTAGGCTGCAAAATGCGTCTTAACGGTCTCAACGGGGGTTATCGTGCAATGTAGACCAAGATCAGCCTACACAAAAAGTGCAGTCTGATCTTGGACCTATACTGCGATAATAATACTTATTTTCAAGCGGAAAGAACTTTGAGATCGCAATAAATGGGCATTTCTACAAGTGGCCGGAAATTTTCTTTTTAGTTAGCCAGCAGTTTATGTGTTAAGAAGAACAAAGATAGATTTCATTAAACAACTCGAGGCTCAAGTTCAATTAGTCCCTCGAGTTATTATTTATTTAGCTAAATTCGCACGAGTCTGTGATTAAGAAGGCGATAGATTTAGACTAATCATGTCAGGTTGGCATCTTTAAGCGGATTGGCGAATGAATTATAAATGTAATTTTTATCTGTAACATCGCTATGTTCAAAATCAGGCCGGGTCAAAACGTATATCTCACCTTCTGAATCACACACCGAAATAGCACGCGTATGAATACAGTAATATATTAGCAAAGGTGCTTGCGTATGAATACAATATATAATTTCTTCCAATGTACTTGCGTCGATGCGGATTTATTTCCGGTCAAAAGTTTACACACTCTCTTGTTTCATTCGGCATACCTCGGGTGATCCGGTGATCAAATCCCTCGGCTGTATCACGTAGCTTGATATGCACCTACACGGTACATTTCGCACATCTCCGGAAGCACACCGCTTTACCGTTATTGAAATTGTAAGGCTCCTCTTTAGAAAGAACGCATGAGTAAATTTTCTATCGTTATCTTTCTAAGAGTATTTCAGTCGGCAAACAGTTTTTACATTCAATTTTTAGCGTGGTTTATCAATTCCGTTAAGAGCTTTCATCGACAGATCGATAGAAGTGAATAACTTCACAGTGGCTGTTCATGTCGTTGCTAAGCGATCTACAGGGGCGCCGCCATGTTTAAGATCATGTGATTGGTAGTTCAAAATGGAAGCTTCCCTTATACAGACGAGGTTAGATGTAGGTACGGAATCGGCCGAGTTGTGACGAGTGTCTCTTGTTTATATCTTGTTCGTACCTATATGACTAAGGTAGTTGTCAAGTTGTAAATTATTAATAGAACTTTATGACCTTAGTCCATATCAAGCAACCGTTCTAAATTGCACTTTTAATCTTGTTCTAAATTTAGAAAGTAACGCAAAATCTGATTGGGTAAACCGGAAATAGCGTTACTTTCAGAATGTAAGAAATTCTTGAGAATTAGACAAAGAATATGTGAGTCATGCGCTGGCAAAATAGATTTAATATATCTCTGATCCATGATACCGAGCAAGTCATCACATAATTATGGATCCATAAAATCCATTTTATCTAACAACCAACGGAATCATGATGTAAACTGGTCCTTTGACATGCAGAAAACTGGCCAATAGCAAAAAGTTTCGAACCCGGTCAGCCTGCGCGCACTGCGCAGGCTGACCTAGTCGATACTTTTTGCAGATGTATTAAGCCCCACTTTTGCCAGGGCATGGCTTATTTAGCTTCTTGAGCACGGGCAATATTCTTGCGATGTCAGGCACAGTATAGCAGTGTATTTTTCGTAAAAATTGCACCTTTTCTCTACTTTTTCATCAAAAATGGACTACTTCTAACAAGTTTTTTTTTTTTAACCCTTTCCCAAACAAGCCCTGGTTTTCACGTGTCTGCCGTACAAGTCTTTTGAAAACACCGTGGGAAAAGGAGAAATTGCTCGTAACGAGCAATTTCTCCTTTTCCCACAGTGTTTTCTACCCTTTTAGAGACTTTTCTGCTATTTTCATCAAATTTAAAATTGTCGTCTGCAAACTCTTTCAATTTGGACCAGTCCAAAATTTGTCGTTTGGGAAAGGGTTAAAGCCGTATGCAAAATGGTTAACGGAGTGTCCTACTCAAACTTTATGTGTCCCATTCTTTTCTGTCTGAGCTTCCGATTCCCATTATCTGCTTTAAAGTTTTTACTTCTGACATCGTTTTGCTAATCTAAATTCTTTACTTAATTTGCAACTAGTCGTTATATTACCAGTATTTATAGGAAAATGGGTTAATTGCTGTTTATTTCCGGTCAAAAGTTTAGAATTTTACAAGATGCGCCAATAAAAAGATGGCGCAAGTCCAAATCACCTCCTTGTTTTTAATATTCATATCCCTTTATGACTCAGCAAATATTGTTCTTCGTCTTAATTAGACGGGTACTCAATAAAAATTTGTTTGCCTGATTTAACTTATTTGCCATCGTTCATTGACACTGAAATTAGTAAGTCTTTTTTTTTTTCAGCCAGGAAATTAGCTTACTTTTGTAACGAGCTTGAACGGGAATTGAACGGCGTATTACTGCTGTACGGAAAATGCTTCCGCCACGAAAAGTAATCAAAATGACAAATGTGTTTCCTGGAGTTTAAACCACATCTTTTCTTTCATGTAAATTTGACTGGTACGCATCGGATGCTTACTATTCGTTCAATATCTGATCTATTTTACTTCCGCCACGAAACGTAAACAGAACGTCGAATGTAGTTTGTGGAATTAAACCCTTATTCTGTCTTTTGTTTAAATTTCAAGAATTCACAACAGATGCTTTTTTTTTTTCATTTGTTCTTGGTCGGTATTCAACAAACATTCTTAATTGGGGTCCTAGACTTATTATGAAAGTATAATGTAACGCAATTTCTGAGTGGCTAAACTAGTTGAACCATGCTCTGTGAAAATGGGGCTTGATGCATCTGCGAAAAGTATCGACTCAGGTCAGCCTGCGCAGTCCGCGCAGGCTGACCTGAGCCGAAACTTTTCGCTATAGGTCAATTTTCGGTATGTCAAGGGACCAGTCTACCTCATGATTCAGTCGGTTGTACGACAAAATGTACTTTATGAATCTATGGTCATGTGATGACTTGCTTGGTATCATGCATCAAGGCAGTGCATGAAGCCCCCTTTAGCTACAGCATGGCTCATTTGGTTTGGAAAATTCCTGAGGATAACACCAAGAAGGCTAAGTTGCTAATCTGTCGTCAATGACTGACACTTATACTTAATCCTAATCCCGCTAAATAAATTAAATGCAACTTTCGAAGCCGAAAGTAAAAACCGGATTGTTGCTATTTCTTAGGTTTTTTTTTTGAGAAAAATATCTCCATATCGGACAGTGTAGATCCAAGACCAGACTGCACATTTTAAGCAGTCTGATCTTGATCTACACTGTCCGCTAAAGGTCACTTAGTCGCGCGTAGCAGCCTAAGGGTTTCTCCAGGCTATGGCAAGTAATTCTTACGAGTTTCAACCGGAAGTGCCGCATTGCCGTCTTCCGGGCATACGTCTGCGTTGAAAATTAAATACAATAACTAATGTGGTCAATGAAATATATTTTTAACCAACTTCTGCAATGAAAAGCGCACTACAGTGCTATCAAACCGCGAGAATTTTAACCCTTAACTCGCTGAATAGGTGAAATGAAATGTTTAAAGCTGATTGTAAAAACCCAAATTTTGCTATTTCTTGAAAAAGTATTTTCGTGAGGAAAAATACCTCTTTATCGGACAGTGTAGATCCAAGATCATACTGCACGTTTTGTGCAGTCTGATCTTGTCTACACTGTCCGCTAAAAGGTATTTGAGATGCACTCAGCAGCTTAGGGGTTAACGTTTCTTTCCGTAAGGCTATGGAAAGTAGTTCTTACCAGTTTCAACCGGAAGTGCCGCATCACCGCCATCTGGACAAACTTCCGCGTTGAAAAGTAAATGAGAGGACTATTCTCCGTGATATGCTAGGAAAAGCGCAATATAGTGTCAGATTGCCAGTATTTTAATTTCCTGTTCGTTTGAAACCAGGGTTTGCCTGATCAAGAATTCCTCCAGAATCACCGAGTCACGGAGGAACCCCACTTTAGATACATTAATTAATTATATAAGAGTAATTGAAGAAGTAAAACTTTACATAATATTAGAAACATTGAAATAAACACGATTCAGATAATTAGTTTCAACACCGACTGTCGTCCAGGTATCCAGTTTACCACAGCGTTACTTGACACTAGGTTGCGAAGTCGAAAAGTACGAATTGAGCCATGCGCTGACAAAAGGGGGCTTAATGCATCCTCGTGACACATTATACCAAGGAAGCCATCCCATACTAATAGATCTATAATAACCACTTTCTTTTTCACAACCGACTTAATCATGAAGAAAACTGGTCCTTGAACACACAGAAAATTGACCAGTAGCGAAGAGTTTCGGCCCGGGTCAGCCTGCGCGGACTGCGCAGGCTGACCTGAGTCGATACTTTTCGCAGATGCATGGCTCAATTATTTTTTGTTCAGAACGTCGATCTTGGAAAATCGGCGAGAAAGTACTTGCTTCAATAGGTAGGCCATGCTCTGGCAAAAGGGTGTTTAATGCATCTCCGTAATGCATTAAACCAAGCCAGTCATCACATAATTATGGATCTATAAAATTTATTTTGTTGAACAGCCGGCCAGATCCTGAGGTAGGATGGTCCTTTGACATGTTGAAAATTGACCAGGACTGCGCAGGCTGACCTGCATCGATATTTTATGTAGATGCATTGAACCCCCTTTTTTACAGAGCTTGGCTCAAATATATTTGAGAACAGGAGGTCGCTGGTTCGATCCCCGGCTTGGCCAATTCTTTTCCGAAGATTGATGATATTCATCGCGACAGGATTCATTCCTCTCTCACCGCTGATCATTGTTTCGACGGTGGTTATGTGGGAAGGCAGCCAGTGGCTTTGAAAGAATATTGTGCGGAGTACTGGTAAAAGAAACTCCAGGAAAGCATGGATAGGTGCACTGGCAGCGATATAACTGAAATAATGTTGAAAACGGCGTTAAACACCATACAATCAATCAGTCACAAATATATTGCTTTTATTTATGAACAGCATTCTATGATTCAAGTGTTATCAGGACCAATAAATGACTTCGAAAAATTATTCTTGTCCGATAACTGGTTTGTCATTAGAAATAACAAAAGTTTGCATTACCACATGACAAAATTTCAAAGCAGTGCAGGTGCTAAAATCCATTTTTTAACCCTTTCCCAAACGACATATTTTGGACTGGTCCAAATTGAAAGAGTTTGCAGACGACAATTTTAAATTTGATGAAAATGGCAGAAAGTTCTCAAAAAAGGTAGAAAACACTGTGGGAAAAGGAGAAATTGCTCGTTACGAGCAATTTCTCCTTTTCCCACAATGTTTCCAAAAGGCTTGTACTGCAGACACGTGAAAACCAGGGCTTGTTTGGGAAAGGGTTAAGAATCGAACCATTTATCAGTATGGAAAAATATTGTGAAGATGACAGTCTGTTATTGTGTGCTCGGTCCAAGTCTTACTCGCTCTCAGAAAAATGAATTTTAGAATCAGGCAAAAAGTAAACAAAAAATACAGTGACTTGGCAACTTTTAACCTAGTTTGGAAATTAATTTCTCCGCCAGCGACTTACACTTGGGCCGACTGTACAATAACAGATTGTCATCTTCACAATAATTTCTATACTTTTAAATGATATAATTTAAATTTAAATGTATTTGAACACCCCGCTTTGTTTACTTTTGGCAGCTATTGTTACTCTAAGTACCATTAAAATTTTACACAATTTGGAATTTGTGTATGATTTAATTTTTCATCGGCACTGGCCAAGATGTGCTCTGATAAGCAATCAAAGGGACGGATACGTTTTTCCCGTTCTAATTTAGCATTTCCTCTTAAGTCTTTACCAGACGACAAAACTTGAGACTTATCCAAATTCAAAGCATTTGCCGACGACAAATCAAAGATTTCTCAAATGACGAAAATTGCTTATAATTGAGTAGAAAACATTGTGGGAAAAGGAGAAAATGCTGGTTACCAGCATTTTCTCCTTTTCCCACAGTGTTTTCAAAAGCTTTCTTTCTTAGAGTCGTTAAAACTCGGAATCGTGTGGGAAAGGGTGGACCGATATCCACCAATGATCACGTGTTGGGATCGTTCAGATATCTCTCTAGTTTAATGTCTAAAATAAATACATAGAACATAAAATCTGACCTACGATGAAATTACAGTGCGCCCTGTTCAACATTTTATAGCCATGAAAAAGATGTCAATGATCGGTTTGCTTTAAGTTGATGTCCCTGTGTGATTTTCCTTGATGGTATCAGGAATGGGATGGTTTGTGATACCAACATAAATTGGCATTCGTTGTGATTGCAAATTAAAGATACATCTATACTTGGTTTTCAGCTCGAGTTTTACCCATTTCATTTTCATTTTAAGTATAATCGTTCTTTTATCTTCAAGCCAAATGTTACCACTGACAGTTGCAATGTTGCACAAATTACGACAGATGAAAAAATGCATTTCATTTTCTGGTGGCCATAAAAAAATTACTGTTGTCGTTTCCAGTTTACAACAGAAGACAGCGCTTGAGTTTCTTTAACCCTTACACCATATATATATCGGTAATTTATCGTAGTTTACACAGCTGACTAAATTCTGAACCATTCTACACACTGTCAAGTTTTAAGACAGTGTTTTTCTTTCCCACTCTGGCTGTAAGGAAGTATCCTTAATGGTTTTATCGAAAATATGATATGTAAAAATTCAAATCCAACCTTTCTTGACTACAACGTTATCTAACTCTAGATTTAGTAGAAACTCCATTTCTGATTGGGTAAAGCTCTTTGTTTGAAATTTAGAAATTTAGTAGAAACTCCATTTCTGATTGGCTAAAGCTCTTTGTTTGAAATTTAGAAACTTCATGAGACTTAGACTAAGAATTTTATCACCTTTTACCACACAATTCTGAGTTTTGACGACGCTGGGGAAATAGCCTTTGGAAAACCCTGTGGGAAAAGGAGAAAATGCTGGTAACCAGCATTTTCTACTTTTTCCACATGGTTTTCTACACTTTTATAGACATTTTTTTCCAATAGAGTTTTAACGATCTTAAGGAAAAAGTCTTTAGAAAACCTTGTGGGAAAAGGAGAAAATGCTGTTTCTCTGGTAACCTGCATTTTCTCCTTTTCCCACAAGATTTTCTACACTTTCACTGACAATTGCCACTATTTCAGCTAAAGTTATTTTGTCGTCTGCAAATGCTTTCATTTTGGACGAGTCAAAAATGTTGTCGTTTGGTAAAGCTTTAAGAATGGTTGATCAATACGGACCCCGGTTAACGCTTGAGAAACATGACAGGAGCGGCAATAAACGTGTGGTCTGAAACTGATGTCCTTGCGTGCCTCGCCTCGCGATACCAGGAGTGTGTTGGCATGTGATCCCACACACAAATTAGCATTTATGGTAATGGTAGGTTTATGGTTTAATAGAAAAAGTTTGGTGGAAACTATTTGAGCCTTCCCGTGGCAAAAGGGGGTTTAATGCATCTCCATGATGCATGACACTAAGCAAGTAATTACATTGTTATGCAGATCTGTAAAAGCCGTCGTGTATAACAACCCACTGAATCATCGCCATGATGCATGACACTAAGCAAGTAATTACATTGTTATGCAGATCTGTAAAAGCCGTCTTGTATAACAACCCACTGAATCATCGCCATGATGCATGACACTAAGCAAGTAATTACATTGTTATGCAGATCTGTAAAAGCCGTCTTGTATAACAACCCACTGAATCATCGCCATGATGCATGACACTAAGCAAGTAATTACATTGTTATGCAGATCTGTAAAAGCCGTCTTGTGTAACAACCCACTGAATCATCGCCATGATGCATGACACTAAGCAAGTAATTACATTGTTATGCAGATCTGTAAAAGCCGTCTTGTGTAACAACCCACTGAGTCATGGGTCACACTGGTCCTTGGAGACGCAGGGACTTTGCCAAAAGCAAAAAGTATCGACCCAGGTCAGCCTGCGCGGAATGCGCAGGCTGATCTGGGTGGATACTTTTTGCGGATGCATTAAGCCCCCTTTTCACATCGCATAGTTCATTTATAATCATAAGTACTCCAGGTTCTGTATTCATAAACTATTCTAAACAACATCCCTTGTCCAATTCTATTTTTTTTTTTTCTAAAATTGAAAGCAACACAGTTTCTGATTCGCTAAACCAAATGATTTAACCAATCAGATTTTGCGTTATTTTATTAATCTACATCAAGAATACAGTTAAGAAGAGCTGATGAACACGGTCGCTGGTGGTTGGCGCGAACTGTTTGTATCTGTAACTACTGCAATTGTTCAGTCTTTATCCTTTTGCTCCATTTCTGCAAGGATGGCTCTTCTGTAATTTGTGGTCTCTAGCACTTGTGTCCCCTTTCCGTACTTTCAGTAGATGTCAACCACCGCGTGTAAGGGATTGTACTTTTGAGGTAATCGACTGAAGAAGTGTTTTTTTTTTTCTTGTACTTTTCTCATGATAAATACGTTAATCTACATTTTACATTATCGTAACTATCATTACTATTATTATCGGTTGAGGCGTCATCTGACGTGTCACTGGTGATACGTTTGTATCACAGTGTCAAGTGTTTTTATACACGCATTTCATCCTTCGGCAAACCTCGGCTGATCCATTGATCAAACCCCTGTGCTGTATTACGATTGGTGATATACACCTACACGGTACATTTCTTCGTCGGAAATACACCGCTTTACCGTTCTTAGAATTGTAAGGCTCCGCTTAAAAAAAAAAACACGAGTAACAACTTTTTATCGAAATGTTTCTAAATACAGTTCCGATGACAAACAGCTTATACCTTCAATTTTTAGTGTTGTCTATCAAATTCCGTTGGCGATTTTCACGGACAGATTGATAAATGTGAGTAACTTCACCGTGCTTGTTGATGTCATTGCTAATCGATTTTTTTTTATGGGCGCCGCCATGTTGAAGATCATGTGACTGACAGCACATGGAAACCTCCTTGATACGGACGACGTTAGATATTGTTATGGAATTAGCCGATTTGTGGCGAGTGGCATTTCATGTGTGCTCGATAAAAATGTAGTCTACGCATCTACTTCGTGTATAAGGGTCCTCCATGGTGCAGTGGTTAGGGCGTTAGACTCGTAGTCAGGAAATCTTGTTTCGTCCCCGCTAAAATGTCAGGCATTGTGACCTAGAGCCAGCTGTAACCCGGGATAAAAAACTGTCCCCGTGGTCATAGGATAAAAATACAGTTGAAAGAGGCGTGAAAAACTCTCCACAAAAAAAAAAATTCCTCTGAACGGATAGTTGTGTGATATGCAAATGTGATCGGCCGATTCAACGCATTTAGATATAGAAATTATCTAGGTATCTTCTGCCGGTCATTACCCGCAGTATTCTTTCCGAGCCTTTTCGCTGCTTTCTCACAAAAGATAAAAAATCCATCATATTAATATTTAAAGACACGTTTTTATTGATTTTACATCAAAGTCAGTATACAGATGTTTTTCTTCATGTGAATTTATTTCCCGCCCGCTTCTCAACAAAACATGAAAACATTGTCACCAATTGCGGGGTATAATAGGCCCACGTGATGGGTTTTTCCAGGTCGTAATCACATGGTACCAGTGACAGATAATAAAGATGGATGCGTTTGGATATATTTTTCGCCACATGTATCGGTTTTAACCCCTAACCCTTAACTTTTACTGTACGAGCAATTTTTAGATGTATCGAAAAATTAAGATGAGCCAAGCTTCGGGATAAGGGGGCTTGATGCATGTCTGTGGTGTATTATACAAAGCAAGTCATCAAATAATTATGAATACATAAAATCCAATTCCTTCAACAGCCGGCTGATACCTGAAGTAGAATGGTCCTTGGACACGCAGAAAATTTACTAAAAGCAAAAAGTTTCGGCTCAGGTTAGCCTGCGCGGACTGCGCAGGCTGACCTGAGTCGATACTTTTTGCAGATGCATTAAACCCCCTTTTCATAGAGCATGTCTCATATATAACATCGATAATCATGCGAATAAAAGCTTTACCATACAAAAAAAAAAGTCTCGAATTTTACATATCGAAAGCATTTGCTGACGACAAATGAAATGCGGCGCAAATACTTGACTCATGCTCTGCGAAAAGGGGCTTAATGCATTTGCGAAAGGTATCGACCCAGGTCAGCCTGCGCAGTCCGTGCAGGCTGACCTGGGCCGAAAAATTTTCGTTATTTGTTAATTTCTGACATGACAAAGGGCTGGTGTACCTCATGATGAAGTCGGTTGTTACACAAAGTGAACTTTATGGATCCCTGATAATGTGATGTCCTGCTCGGTACAGTGCATCACGGAGATGCTTTAAGCCCCCTTTTGCCAGAGCATGGCTCAGATTGATTTTTTTTTTTTTTTTTTTTTATAAGGTTGAAAGTGTGGGAAAAAGGAGAACATGCCGGAAACCAGCATTAAATTTTTATCCTTTTTTTGCCCGCAATGTATTTAATGTTTTTTTGTTTTGTTTTTTTCTCATGGAATGATTCCATAAAGGATGTACATGAAAATGATAGATAGGCAAAGATCTCTAATCAATCTTTGACAGATAGAGAAACATAAAAACCATGTAATTATTCTCATTTTATAAACGGTATGTCCTCGATCATTCAAAGGTGACTGGAATCGAGAAATCAGTTCGAACTGTTAGTGAATTTGAATAATCGAAAAATCGCTTGAAATATCAATGTCAACCCCAAGGATGCTAGGTACGACTCCATGTGGCTTCAGCGGACAGTGTAGATCCAAGATCAGACTGCACGTTCCGTGCAGTCTGATCTTGAATCTACACTGTCCAAGACGATGAGGTCTTTTTTTTTCCCCAAAAAAATCTTTGAAATCGCAAAACTTCGGTGTGTACTTTTCATCATTTTTCTTTTTATTTAGAAGATAACTGTTTTTTGTATGGTATTTAATGTCGGGTTTTTTTTTTCCAGTTATATCGCGGCGGCTATTTAGATTTAAAAAAAAAAAGTCTTAAAAAATCTTTTATTCATCGCTAGTCGTTATACATGACGCAAAATAGAGTATCGGCTTGCCTGATGATGCATGCGTGACCGTTCCTTTCCCCTTCCCCCTCTCTCAGTCTCTGCCTGTCTCTCTCTCTCTCTCTCTCTCTCTCTCTGTCTGTATGTCTGTCTGTCTGCCTGCCTGCCTGCCTGTCTGTCTGTCTGTCTGTCTGCCTGCCTCTCTCTCTCTCTCTCTCCTCCTATGGAAACAGTCATTAACCTTGGCCTGTAAAATGCCAAACAGTTTTTACGTCAGTAGCAGGTCACTCTTTATGACAAGTGACATTACCAGAAATCACACAAGAGATAGATTTGCAATAGACGTGTTTACTACCTGTAGACCAGCCCGCCTAGCTCAAGTTGTTGAGCGTAAGACTTTAAAACAGCAAATCTTGGGTCACTTGAGGGTGTGGGTTCGAGCCCCACGGCTGGCCGTCTATAAATACTAATAGTCTTTCAGACGTTAAACTGAAGTCACGTGTGATGGTGCTATACACCGAGCACATTAAAGAGCCAGGCGTAACTTGGGATGGGTTTCGTCCTGTATCTTGCGCTATCCCACGTAACAAAACTAACAGCTTCCAGGGGGCGTTGCCCATATGGGCAACCCGGTGGCGACGATAAATAAACGCAAAAATCAATCAATCGATATTATCTCTAGCCATCGCCATCAACTCAGTCCAGTTGATTTTTTCATCAACTGTTATAAATTGTCTCCTCGTTCCAATTCTCTAGAATTTTTCTTAATCCTTATCTTGCTAGATAAAAGAAATGAAACTTTCAAACCGATGGTATACACCCAAGTTTTCATATTTCAAAGGTATTTTTGGAGGTAAGATATCTCCTTATCGGACAGCATAGATCCAAGATCAGACTGCACGTTCTGTGCAGTCTGATCTTGATCTGCGCTGTCCGCAAAAGGTCAGTGAGTCGCGCTTAGCAGCCTAACGGTTAATTTATAAAAGTTACGCAATTTCTGATCGCTAACCTTGCGCAAAATGCTGTAGACAATCAAAAATTACACCACTTGTTTCCAGTCAGAAATTACATCACTTCTTTAATTACGAGTTACGAGTATTCGGCGATCAATATAACATCTTAAAATGAAGTCTTCAACAGAAAAAATAATTAGACCTTTCATCACTTCAAACCGTTTAAGCCGTGCAATTCATAACGAAAATCTGATTCATGTCGGATTCATAAATTTCGACAACTCGTTAAATTCCCAAGATTTGTCCAAATCTATTTTGATTCGTTTTTGCCAAGTCTGCAATCTCAGAATTTTTTTGTTGACATGATTATTGGGCATTTGCTTTGCACGAGACAAATGTGAAATTTTGCCTGATCTTGAAATGAATGTTGGAATAAGATATGGGCCTTGCTCCGGCAAAAGGGAATTTAATGCATCTCCGTGATGCCTGCTACCAAGCAAGTCACCACACGATCCTGGATCGATTGTAGCCACTTTTTTTTTTTTTTTTTTTTTAAATAACCGACTCGGTCATAAAGTAGACTGGTCCTTGGATATACAGAAAATTGACCAAAAGCGAAAATTTTCGGTCCAGGTCAGCCTGCACGAACTGCGCTGGCTGACCTGAATCGATATTTTTCGCAGATGCATTAAGCCCCCCTTTTCGCAGAGCATTGCTCATTTATATTCAGTATATTTTTTTCCAAATCAATATACAGCTACTACATTGATTGACGGATGGACGGATGGATGGATGGATCGATGGATGGATGGATGGATCCATCCATCCATCCACCCATACATCCATCCATATATATATCCATCCATAGATTTGTATATGGTATCGCTGCGGCCAGTGCACCTGTCCATGCTTTCCTGGAGTTTTTGTTATAACTAATTCGCGCAATATTCTTCCCATGCGACTGGCTGCTTTCCCACGTAATCATTGTCGAAACAATGATAAGCGGCGAGAGAGGAATGAATTCTTTCGCATGACTCTCATCTATCCTCGAAAAGGAAAGGAAATGGCCGAGATGGGGATTCTAACCTGCGACCCCCAGTTTTCAAGTCCTGTAGGCTGCAGACTGCGCAACTGGGGCCCAGCAACTACGACAAAGCCTAAAACGAAGATTTAAGTCCAGACTTATATCAGACAACGAAATTTTAGACGGTCTATATTGACAGCATTTTCAAGACAGCAAATCAAGCATGGGTTAAATGATCGAATTTTTCTGTGAGAGGAATTAACTCTTTACCACACAATCCCGAGTTTTAACGACCCTAAAAAGAAAATGCTGGTAACCAGCATTTTCTCCTTTTCCCACAATGTTTTCTATCCTATCAAAGACAAATTCCAGCATTCGAGCCACATTTAAATTTTCGTCTGCAAATGCTTTCAATTTCGACAGGTCTACAATTTTATCGTTTGGTAAAGAGTTTAAAAAAAAAAAAAAAAAAAGAGCCATGCTCTACTAAAAGGGGGCTTAATGCATCTCCTTGAGGGATTATACCAACAAAGTCACCAGCCAGGAAACACATGTGCGTCACCGACCGCCATGATATGACCTTGGCTGTTAAAGTGGCGTTAAACCCCAATACAACCAACAACCAACCAACAAAGTCACCACGTCATTAAGGACCCGTAAAATCCAGTTTGTCTAACAACAGGCTTAACTCTTTACCAAACGACAAAATTTTAAACCAGTCTAAATTGAAAGGATTTGCAGACGACAAAATAAATGTGACTGAAAAATTGAAATTTGTCTTGGGAAGGATAGAAAACATTGTGGGAAAAGGAGAAAATGCTGGTAA
Organism: Tridacna gigas; assembly: GCA_945859785.2. Lineage (NCBI taxonomy): Eukaryota > Metazoa > Mollusca > Bivalvia > Cardiida > Cardiidae > Tridacna > Tridacna gigas. The sequence continues at coordinate 48,860,381 of OX244043.2, forward strand.
CCAGCATTTTCTCCTTTTCCCACAATGTTTTCAAAAGGCTTCTTTCTCAGGGTCGTTAAAAGTCGGGATTGTGTGGTAAAGGGTTAATTCTGAGGTAGAAGGGTCCTTGGAAAAATGATTGATTGATTGTTTGGTGTTCAACGCCGTTTTCAACATTATTTCAGTTATATCGCGGCGGCCAATGCACCTATCCATGATTTCCTAGAGTTTCATTTACCAGTACTCCGCACAATATTCTTTCCAAGCCACTGGCTGCTTTCCCACATAACCATCGTCGAAACAATGGTCAGCGGTGAGAGAGGAATGAATCCTGTCGCAATGACTACCATCAATCCTCGGAAAGAAATTGGCCGAGCCGTGGATCGAACCAGCGACCTCCTGTTCTCAAGTCCTGTACGCTACCGACTGAGCTGCGGGGCTCGGCGTTCCTTGGACAGTACAGAAAATTTACCCAAAGCAAAAAGTTTCTAACCCGTGTCAGCCTACGTGAACTGCGCAGGCTGATATGGCTCGATATTTTTTGCAGATGCATTAAGCCCCCTTTTCACAGAGCATCGCATATATGAGAAGGGGAGAAAACTGCTGATGATCAGCATTTTCTCTTTTTTCCAAAAGGTTTTCGAAAACTTTCTCCCTCATGGTCGTTAAATCATAGTTTGGTAAGGGGCTAACTCTTTCAATACTAAATATATAAACCGGAAACAAGACTGAAAATTCCAACCATTGACACCCAGAGAGATTTCTGTCGTAAAAACGTTGGACTGAACAAACGCACGGTATAAATCCAAGATCAGACTACACGTTCTGTGCAGTCTGATCTTGATCTATAGCGTCCGCAAAAGCCCTCGATTTCGTCTATGGCAATGAAAAGGTTTTAAACAAGTAATCTTTACTTTTAAAAAAGATACACTTAATAAGATACGTGTCTCATTTTTGTGTGTATATGCGTGTGTGTTGGCATCACAAATGACGCCGCCCGTATCTGTCTAGATCTGATCGATTGTTCTACAATGTTGAGGGGTGAAATTCGTTAAATTTTTAACAAAATTCACGTTCATTCGCATTAACTGTCAAAATCTCGTTCTATAATGTTAAGGAGTGAAATTTGTTAAAATTTCAACAAAGTTCCACTTAATTTCCATTACTGTCAAAATCTGAGACACAGAAATGAATCGAAGGTGCGTTTCCTGATTGATATCTATTCAAGTTTATACTTACTCGGTATTTCCCAATTGATTTCTATTTCTGTTCACATTTAATCCTTAGGCTGCTACGCGGGACCCAAGGACCTTTTGCGGACAGTGTAGATCAAGATCGGACTGCACAGAACGTGCAGTCTGATCTTGGATCTACATTGTCCGCTATGGAGATATCTTTTCTCAAAAAATTCCTTTGAAATTGGGAATTTTGGGTTTTTACTATCGGCTTGAAAGTTTCATTTCACTTTATCTGGCAGGACAAGGGTTAAACTTACACAGCATGTCGAAACTACATTACAGTTTGGGTGATTTTTGTTACTGATAGACCTGTGGTATTTGCTATCTAGAGACACTTTTCCCACAAAATGTTAACTCTTTACCAGATGAGATAATTTTAGACTCATTTTTTTTTTTAATTTCGCCCCGAAAAAAGGCACCCTTCAGTCACAGCGCCCGTCCGTGTAGCTCAGTGATTAGCGTATCTGACTCCTGACCTGGTGGTTGTGGGTTAGATACCCGGTTGAGGCAAACTTTTTTTCCGGCGATTTTTTGCCTTTTACCTCTGATGCATGTGAGAAAAGTAGTCAGTGACCTGGAAAGAAATTTGTGTCAGTACTGGTGTGAGAAAGCCAGGAAACACATGCGTAGGTGCACTGGCCGCCTTGATATGACCTGAGCTGTTAAAATGGCGTCAAACTCAAATACAAACTAAGAAATCAATCACAGCAAACTCCTTTCAAGCAAAGTAAAATTCATCGAACAAAGAAAAACATAATCATCATTAAACTTAACCCTTATCCTGTTGAATAAGTTAAATGATACCTTCAAGTCAGTAATAAAAACCCCAAAATTGCTATTTCAAAGTTATTTTTGAGAGAAAAATATCTCCTTATCGGACAGTGTGGATCCAAGATCAGACTGCACGTTCTGTGCAGTCTGATCTTGATCTACGCTGTCCGCAAAAGGTCAGTGAGTCGCGCTTAGCAGCCCAAGGGCTTAAAACTTCTTACGATGGCAGATTTCGAAAACAGACAGTCATCAATCAGAACGCACTCCAGTCGCGAAATGTGAAATTTATTTAAGAAATTAAAAGAAAAATTCTTCACGGGGTCATTAAACTTGAAACCCTATATCTTCTTACAGATCACACATTATTGCTTATAGTGAATTTATATGATACAGGCTCTGACAAAAGGGGATTTAATGCATCTCCGTGATGATTTATACAAAGCAAGTCATCGCATAATTATTGATTCAAAAAATCAGTTTTGTCAAACAACTCATTATCTCCCGCTGGATGGCATTCTACAAATACACATCTATCTAATTTGGGCATCGTGGGTACAGAAGCGGAGTAATTTTTCAAAACAACAACCGTGACTTTGAATTTCAAATGAAATAAATGTTTACTCAATAAAACGCTACCTGGTGCCATTCATTCAGCTATAATCGGCTGACATGTAACCTATGCACCGACCATTTATTAAAACAGCCCCTACATGCTTTGGTAATAGGCTAATAGCTTCGATATGAGCCCTACTTTTCCCAGGTATACGGAGGATGGGTGATGCGTCATATAAGACAGGTCGAATCTTCGAAGAATATGACATGCGCAGACAACGCAAACAACCGGCTGAATCATGAGGTAGAATGGTCCTAGGACATGCAGAAAATTGCCAATAGCAAAAAGTCTCGACCCAGGTCGGCTTGCGCGGACTGCGAGGGCTGCCGTGGGTTGATGCAGTTCGCAAATACAACAAACTCCCTTTTCGCCGAGCATATCTCATATTTCTTCTTCTTCTTCTTTTTAATTTTTCAAATTCATCCCCCCCCCCCAAAAAAAAAACAAAAAAACAGAAGCCTATTGGTTAGACCAAACTCCAATCACAAAAGTTAAATTCATCAAAAACCAAATAATAGTTACGGCATTATTAAACCGAATATTCTTCCTCCTTCAGAACAGAAAGCGCAAAATTGCCTGCGCTGAGAATTTTCAAAAGCTCTTCCCAAAACAAAAACCCATTAATCAGACAAATCTCCAATCAAGAAAAATTAAATTCGTTTATAGAAATAGGGGTCACGGTCGGTCGGTCGATCGGTCGGTCGGTCGGTCGGTCGGTTGGTGTTTAGAGCCGTTTTCAACATTATTTCAGTTATATCGTGGCGGCAAGTGTACCTATCCATGCTTTCTTGGAGTTTCTTTTACCAACACTTGGAACAAAATTCTTCCCAAACCACTGCCTGCTTTCCCACACAACCATTGTCGAAACAATGATCAGCTGTGAGAGAGGAAATAATCCTGTGACAATGACTATCATCAATCCTCGGAAAGAAGTTTGCCGAGCTGGGGATTCGAACCATCGATCCCCTATTCTTAAGTCCAGGGTCCGTATTCACCAACCATTCTTAAGAACGTTCTTAGACTTATTCTTCAAGATTTTCTAAGTTTGAAAGTAACACAACTTCTGATTGGCTAAATCAAATGGTTTAGCCAATCAGAAGGTGCGTTACTTTCAAATTTGGAAAATTTTGGAGAACAAGACCAAGAACATTCTTAAGAATGGTTGGTGAATACGGACCCTGTTCGCAACCGACTGCACTACCGGGGCTCGGCTGGGGAGGCCATTAAACTTAATAATACATGCAGGAATTGTAATGACTATCTACGATCCATGTTCTAGATCAGCGAAATGCCTACGACAGCAGATTTAAAAAAAAAAACATTCCGACAGGGGACGCCTATCAATCAGACAAAACTTCGATCATGAAAACTGAAATTCATTTAATAATCACCCCAAAGGGACATTAAAATGAATACATGCACACGCTTTCTATTTCCAGACACTGCTTATGATAAAAGATTTGGGAGAAAATCATCCCGAAAACAAATACCAATCAATCAGACAGCGCTATAATCAAGAAAGTTGATTTTATGTCAAAAATTAAAAGACGCATGGCCGTTCAACTTAATACCGACTCGCACAGATCATTCAGAATCGCTTACGACATTTTTTTCTTAATTCATTCTAAAAACAGTCGCCGATCAGCTAGACGAAGCACTCGATCAAGGAAAGTAAATTTCAATTAACTTTTAACAACACGACAAAATTTTAGAATGATTCAAACTGAAAGCAGTTGCAGACGACAAGTTGAATGTAGCTCGAACGGTGGGATTTGTTTTTGAAAATGAAGAAAACATGGTGGGAAAAGGAGAAAATGCTGGTTACCTACATTTTCTCTTTTTCCCCCACAATGTTTTCAAAAGCCTTAACTCTTTACCAAACGACAAAATTTGAGACTGGTCCAAATGGAAACATCTGCACACGACAAATCAAATGTGGCTCAAAAATTGGAATTTGTTTTGGGAAAGGTAGAAAACATTGTGGGAAAAGGAGAAAATGCTGGTTACCAGCATTTTCTCCTCTTCCCACAATGTTTTCAAAAGGCTTTTTCTTCGTTAAAAGTCGGGATTGTGTGGTAAAGAGTTAAAACTCAGGGTCGTTAAATCTCAGGGTTAAGGCTTTACCAAACATCACACTTTTATACTCCTCTATATTAAACGCGTTAACAGACAACAAATTAGTTGGGGCTGAAATCATGACATTTCTTTATGCAAGGGTAGAAAACTTCGTGGAAAAGGGGGAAAATGCTGGTAAGCAGCATTTTCTCCTGTTCCCAGAATTTTGCCAGTGTCTGATCGATGACTAGACTGTACTTTATACGAAGTTTGATCTTGATCTATTCTGGGGACAAAAGTAACCGTTGTTGACATTTTTACGCTACGAGAACACTTTTTGAAATCTTTCTCCTCCATGAAAGAAACTGAATTGCATTCAATATAAAAAAAGGGTTTGACATTCAGTTCTAGTACAAATATAATGACTTTTTGATCAGAGTTTGTGTTTTTTTTTTTACGGAAGGAGCGGATGGCGTAGATTCAAGACCAGACTGCACGTTCTGTGCATTCTGATCTTGATCTACACCGTCCGCTAAAGCAACTCTTGGTATTTATGGCAATTATTTAGTTTAATTTACTTTTGTAACTCTTGTTGCGACAAATGTATGAGCCATGCTCTGCCAAAAGGGGGCTAAATGCATCTCCGTGATCCATGATACCAAGAAAGACAGACTAAGGATCCATAAAATTCATTTTGTCTACCAACCGACTATATCATAAGGTGGACTGGTCCTTTGACATACAGAAAATCAGTGACAAATAGCGAAAAGTTTCGGCCCTGGTCAGCCTGCGCGGACTGCGCAGGCTGACCTGGGTCGATACTTTTCGCAGATGCATTAAGCCTCTTTTTCATAGAGCTTGACTCATATATACTGGACTTCTTTCGACGTCTACAAGTAAATTACACCGAAACTCAGAAAGTTTTTTTTTTTTTTCCAGGCTTGACTAAACAAGCGGACGGTATAGATCCAAGATCAGATTGCACGTTCTGTGCAGTCTGATCTTGATCTATGCCGTCTGCAAAAGCCCCCTTTTTTTCACACATGGAACAGAAAGGTTTAAAAGGTTTCCACAAAGCCTGGTATTTTACAGTGTCAAACCCATACATTACGACATTATTTTTGGAGGTACCAATCAAAACCAGATGGGCCGATCGATCTATGACAAAAAAAAAAACAGAATAAAGTAATGTTTTTTTCTTTTATTTTAGCAGAAACCTCTTAGCAAACAAAAGGACAGATTTTCATTACTTTGAGCAAAAAAATTGTCAACCGAATCATCGAAATCATCATCATCAACCACAATCTATCAAGTCATTATGAAAATACCAGCGATCATAACTTTTCAGTCGGCTGTTATTCTTTATATCGGTTTTCGTTTTTGAGAAGAGAAATTGTTGCCGATATTGACAATAATTCTCAGTCCCATGATTCAAAGCCGAACGCAGGTCGCTAGTGCACCGGGCCTAAAACCAGGCTGTGTCGCTGGTTCGAACCCACAGCTCGGCCAATTTCTCTTTGATTTATGATAGTCATTGTGAGAAAAATCATTTCCTCTCATCACTGATCAACTTTCGACATTGGGCATGTGGGAAAAGCAGCCACGGGCTTGGGAAGAATATTGCGCCATACTGGTGGAAGAAACTCCAGGAAAGCATGGATAGGTTCACTGGCCGCCGCGTAATACTTGAAATAATGTAGAAAACATCATTAAACACCAAAGAAACATATGCGAGTGATGCTTTGACAAACTGGGGTTTAATGCATTTGGTAGAAAAACGTAACGACCCAGCTCAGCCTGCACAGTCCGTGCAGGCTGACCTGGGTTGAAGGCTTTTGCATTTGGTAAATTTCCTGCGTGTCAAATGGCCATTCTACAATCAGATTCAGTCAGGTGTTAAACAAATGAGCCATGCTCTGGTAAAAGGGGGCTTAATGCATCTCCGTGATGGATGGTACCAAGAAAGTCGTCATGTTATTATGCATCCAAAAATACCCTATTTGTCGAAGAAGTGTTCTCAATCCTGAGGCATACTGGTCCCTTGACATACAGTAAATTGACAAATATCGGAAAGTTTCGGCCCAGGTCAGCCTGCGTGGACTGCGCAGGCTGACCTGGGTCGATACTTTTCTCAGATGCATTAAGCCCCCCTTTTCACTGAGCACGGCTCAAATAGATTTGATGGATCCATAATTATGTGATCACTTGCTTGGCTTAAGGCATCACGGAGATGCATAAATCCCCTCCACCCTTTTGCAGAGCATGGCTAATATTACGATTCAAACAAATCACGATGTGATAAGCATAAGTTCTAATTAATATATTTCATATGCCTTTGTGATTATTACAAATTCACAAGATGGAAATGGGCAAAGACTAAATAACATCCGCTCAACTCTTTACCAGACCGGAACACAATTTTTAGACTTATCTAAGCCGAAACCATTTGCAGACGAGTAATTCAGTGTTGGTTTAATGATGAAGGTAGCAAAAAAATAAACCATGGGCTGTGAAAATGGTCTTAGAGCATCTGCAAAAAGTATCAGAAACTTTTTGCTATTGGTCAATTTTCTGCATGCCCAAGGACCATTGTACTCTGGGATTCAGCCTGTTGTTAGACGAAATGGATTTTATGGGTTCATAATTATGTGATGACTGGCTTTGTATAATGTATTACGGAGATGCATTAAGCCCCCTTTTTGGCAGAACTTGTCTCAAATTTTATGAATTAAGTTACATCTAATCTGAGGTCTGGAAATACATTCAACTGGGACAAGTGCACAATCTTGTTTTCTGGTTAAGAGTAATTGTTGAAATCCAATGCTATTGATATCCTTATGTAGTTAGAGGACTGAAATATTAACCCTTAGGATGCCGAGCACGATTCACTGACCTTTTGCGGACAGTGTAGATCAAGATCAGACTGCACAAAACGTGCAGTCTGATCTTGGATCTACACTGTCCGATAAGGAGATAGTTTCTACAAAAGATAACTTTGAAACAGCAATATTTAGGTTTGTACTATAGGCTGGAAAGTTTCATTTCACTTATTTAGCGGGTTAAGGGTTAATTATCTCTTGGTTAAGTTCTTGTTCAGTGATTCCATGGAAGTATGGTCAATTGATTAAGCGCTAAAATTCAGAGCAAAGTAATTAGAGTACAAAAAAACATCCTTTGTTTGTTTTTGTTATTATGATTGTGATTATATGGTGTTTAACGCCGTTTTAACATTATTTCAGTTATATCGCGGCGTGCACCTATCCATGCTTTCCTGGAGTTTTTTTTTACCAGTACTTCGCACAATATTCTTTGCAAGCCACTGGCTGCTTTCCCACATAGCCATTAGTTTTTGTTATTAATCAAACGTTAAAATTTTTAACTGTCTGATTGAAAACATTTGCAAACGGCAAATTAAATGTGACTAATGGTGGAATATTATGATTGAAATGATAGAAAGCGTTGATAGAAAAGGAGAAAACGTTGTTTAGTAGCATTTTCTCCTTTCCCCACATTGTTTTGAAAAGAGTTTTTTTTTTTCCTTATTTATTATTTCTCAAGGCCGTTACCACAAGGGATTGATTTGTAAAAGGGTTAAATCGTGCTGTTTAGATACATTGAAACAGTAACCATAACAACTTTCATTATGGTAAGGCATCCGGTAATGGAGAACACGTAGGTCTGTTTTGATAGCATTCTCAAGAATTAGATATGTTTTTTTATATATGAGCCATGCTCCGGCAAAAGGGGGCTCAGTGTATCTCCGTGATGAATTGTCATCATATAATTATGGATCTATAATAGCCACTTAAAAAAAAAACAAAAAAAAAAACGACTGAATCATGAGTTAGAATGGTCCTTGAACATAATGGAAAACTGACCAATAGCAAAAAGTTTCGGCCCAGGTCATCCTGCGCAGACTGCGCAGGCTGACCTGGATCGATACTTTTGGCAGATGCATTAAGCCCCCTTTTCACAGAGCATGGCCCATTTATAATAATTGGCAATGCTCTGGCAAAAAGGGTGTTAATGCATCCCGTTGATGCACAATACCAAGCAAGCCATCACATGGTTGTGGACCCATAAAATCCATTTTTGTCCAACTACCGGCTGAGACATGGGTCAGAATGTTCCTTGGACAAGCAGAAAAGTTACAAATAGCAGAAAAGTTCGACTCAGGTGAGAATGCGCAGGATGGCCTGGTTTGATACTTTTTGCAGATGCATTGAACCCCTTTTTCACAGAGCATGCTCATTAATATTAAGCACCGAAAGCATTTTGTCACGGTTGTCGTACTTATAATCTACGCATTCTTATTTTTCAGATCAAATGGATTCGTGTTCTACCCACCATCATTCCAACCTGCCTACCGGAACTGGTACAAGCCCCGACAGCTTCGCCAGCCCCAAACCAAGTACCGTCGTTATGACAGTTACAAACGAGCCCCTTACCTCGACAGATTGTCCATGGGATTGATAAAAAGGGGTGGCTCAAGCCCCTCCCCATTCCCGCAAAATGAACCATATTTTACTAAAACGGATCCCTTAGATGACATATTTGACTTGATAAGTTCATCGGTTGACCAACAAGGATATAAAGATGAAATTCCGATGCGGAGAAAGCGATCTATTAACGATGACGAAATAGGCACAAGTGGTGTACAAAGCCAAGGTCAAATTCTTGATTCAGGTACAAACGTACAGAAATTGCCAAATGTATCCGATAAAGATGATACTAAAGTTACAGATGTCGGTTCCGATAGTACGCTGGATCAGAGTGTAACAGACAAACAGAGTCTTGATGACACTGTAATAAGCACAGAAAATGATAATACGGATGACAAGAGAGCATTAGACAGATTACATTCTGGATTCGTGAAGAAAGATGACGATGAAAATGACTTGAAAGAGACAATAGACAAATCATCAGATTGGTATCAGGAAAACGATCTTCAAGAATTGCCATTGGATTTATTCGAAAAAGAAGTAGATGATAAAAGAAATCTTGATAGATTGTCAATGGGATTCGTTAAAAAGGATGATGCTGATAAGCGCGCTTTAGATCGACTAGCTTACGGTTTCGTCAAAAAAGACGATGGTGTTAAAAGACTTGACAGACTTTCTATGGGATTTGTGAAAAAGTCTGAAGACAGTAAAAGAAATCTGGACCGTTTGTCAATGGGGTTCGTAAAAAAAGATGACACAAACAAACGAAATTTAGATCGTTTATCTATGGGTTTTGTGAAGAAAGATTATGAAAGCAAGAGAGCTTTAGATAGACTTTCATCTGGATTTGTCAAGAAAGACGAGCAAGACAAACGAAACTTAGATAGACTGGCAATGGGGTTTGTAAAGAAAGATGAACCAGACAAACGGAACTTAGACAGACTGGCAATGGGGTTTGTAAAGAAAGATGACACAGACAAACGGAACTTAGATAGACTGGCAATGGGGTTTGTAAAGAAAGATGACACAGACAAACGGAACTTAGATAGACTGGCAATGGGGTTTGTAAAGAAAGATGACATGGATAAACGGAGACTTGATAGACTGTCTTCTGGTTTTGTGAAGAAAGACGATGCTGAGAAGCGAAATTTTGACAGACTCTCAATGGGGTTTGTGAAGAAAGATGATATCGATAAGCGCAGGCTTGACAGACTATCTTCTGGTTTCGTTAAGAAAGACGTAAGCGACTCTTATCTAGACAAACGGTACATTGACAGACTTGCTTCAGGATTTGTCAAAAAAGATGACAAAGACGGAAATGATGAGTTTGTTGAAAACGTGATTGACCAAGAAAGTAGTCAGACGAATGGAAGGTATAAGGATAAAAGGTATCTAGACAGATTGAATTCTGGACTTGTTAAAAAGGATATCGAAACAGAGAAAAGATATACTGATAGACTATCGTCCGGCTTTGTTAAAAAGTACGATGACGGTGAAAAGCGTGGATTGGATCGTTTGAGAAGCGGTTTTATCAAGAAAGACCAGCCTAAAAGATATCTCGATCGCCTAAATAGCGGTTTTGTCAAAAAGCGGGGAATAGATCGTCTTTCTAGTGGATTTATAAAACGCGACGGCCAATCAAAAAGAGAGTTGGATAGACTGTCTTCTGATTTTGTCAAACGATCTGTATACAACAGTGATACCGCAGAAGAATATCCCGAAAAAGTCCGCCGAGGCGCCTTTAATAGAATTTCCAACGAATTACCAAGATTCAGGCGTAATCCTTGGTATCATGAACGAAGCAGATTTGATAGAATAGGCTTTGGGCTTATAAAACGACAGAACAACTTTGAACAACTGGATGAGGGTATGCCAGCTCTTTCAGCTGGGCAAGGAAACACGGACAATTATGCGGGAGTATCTGACTTGATTAAGCGACAATATGAAACTGAAACGTCTTTTATGAATGGAAATCCACAAAAATGATGTTGCTATGGGAACACTTACACTTCTATTTATTTATTTTGACAAACTTTTGGGACTCAGAGAAGCGCCACAATTTTATTTGTGTGTGAATGGTCTTATCAATGGCTGAAAATACGGTTTGTTTGTTGGTTTTGTGAGGTGTCCGGGTCTTTATTCACCAACCATTCTTAAGAAAATTCATGGTCTCATTATAGATTTTGAAAGTGACACAACTTCTGATTGGCTAAACCATTTGGTTTAGCCAATCAGAAGGTGTGTTACTTTCAAACTTAGAAGAGTCTTGATAATAAGACCAAAATGTTCTTGAGAATGATTAGCGAATACGGACCCTGGAGTTTAATTAAATACATAATACCACGTGATTTGACTTTGCTTGCCGACTTCTCCTGCCAAAATCCGTACATGGTCGTCAGTGACGACCGTGAGAAGTCGGCCATGATAATTTTGTCCGAAATATACCCGGAATTGTTGACGAAGAATATTGGGTTTCCCGAATTTAATTATACATCGGATACTTTTGTGAGAGAGATTGTGTTGTGAATGGAATGTTGAATTTGTTAATACTGTTAAGCTTTATAAATGTTAATAAGAGAAACCAAGATAAATAGTTCAGTTAAATGTTTTCAGGATATAAAATGGGAGGTCATTTTTTCTTTAACTGAAGAGTGATTTTTCAAAACGATAAAAACGAGGCTATGGTTATCGTTTCTTTATTGACGAGCTGGGCAAAACAATAAAGAATAAACTTGAATTTACTATATTTACATCTACCAATTCCGACTAAATTACATAATTTGGCTAGGGAAAATAGAGAAAGTGATTAAAGCGGCCTCTACATAAGCCACAAAAATATTAATGTAAATCTTTATCAAGAGCTCATGCAGTAAATCAATGATAAAATTCAAACCGTTGATATCTTTGATAATACATGTATTTAGAAATACACCTTGTTATCCTATTTTTCTTCCAAAAACCAATTTCAGTTTTTGAGTCACATTTATTCTGTCGTCTGCAAATGCTTTCAATTGAACAGGTCTAAATTTTGTCGTTTGGTAAAGAGTTTATGTTTTATCTTCACAAACTGGAAGACACTCAGGAGCAGTATATTTTGACAAATTAACCCTTATCCTGCTAAATAAAAAAAATGAAACTTTCAAGCCGAAAGTAAAAAGCCAAATTTTCCTATTTCAAAGGTATTTTTTGTAGGAAAGATATCTCCTTATTGGACAGTGTAGATCCAACATCAGACTGCACGATCTGTGCAATCTGATCTTGATCTATGCTTTCCGCAAAGGTCAGTGAGTCTCGCTTAGCAGTCTAAGTGTTAAAAAATTTACTTTCATCAGGACAAGGTTTGATAAAAGTAAACGTATAGTAGAGGGTTCTCGTCCTTACTTCTAAACAGTCTTCTTTTTTTTAAAGGGGGGTTGTTTTGTTTCGTCTTCTAAACATGATGTATTGAATTATTTCACAAGTTATTACATGTAACGTAAGAGAGAAAAATTAAAGAAAAAGAAGATAATTGTTTCGAAAGATAGTTCGTGAAAAACATTGTAGGGGAAATGGGGATTTGCATGTAACAAGGATTTACTCAGTTTCCTACAGATATTGTTAAATACTTAGTCGAGAAGAAGTTTTAAAAAAAAAGTCGTATTTTGTGTTAACGGGTTTAAAATAAGTCTTGGGGTAATTCTGTTAAAGTTCTATTATCGATTAAAATATTTTGCGGATAACGAGCGAGTATTTATTTGTCACCATCCTTTACTTTTTACTCATTAATCTGGTTCACGTAACAATGTATATGGGTATTCATATTTCTGCCTCTCCAGTCTTAAAGATATACTGAAAATTCCATGGTAGCTAGAAAATCAGGTTCGTGGAAAACATCCATACAACTTCGTTTGAATAAGTATGAGCCATGCTCTGCAAAAAGGGGACTTGATGCATATTCAAAAAGTATCGACCCAGGTCAGGCTGAGCAGTCTGCGCAGATTTTCAAACGCTTGCCGGATTGACAGACGGAAGAACGCGACACTAATGCAACCAGTGCGGATTCTTCATGGGTGACTTTAAATGAGGTGGAGTATAAATAAAAGGTTCTTAGTTTGATTCTGGCAGCTTGCACTAAATACATGAATAAGTGAAGAGCCGATGGAAGATATGCCTTTAAGAATGGCCAATTACAAATTTCAAAGGAAACAAAACTAAATACGCCATATCCGTCACTGTTAAGTACGACATTATGACTCTTTCGTTGAAAACTTTGCGGAGAAATCGTGGGCAAGGGGCTATTGCAAGCAATCACTACTTTTTCCACAATGGTTCTCTTGGAAATGACTTCATCCCGTCCTTCAAATGTCTGACATTTGAATTAAAGGTGCTAGTAACACTTTTTGGTTGGTCCGGAAATAGCCTAGTAGTAGCTCAACAAGCAATGATCCATTTTCCAAAAACTCATGCTGTACAACGTGAAAGCATATTAAAAATTCAGATGTTACTCAAATTCTGATAATTGTCTTTTAAAGGGTAAAAATCACTCTGGGAAAATCCGGCGTTTTCTAATTTTCCTACAATGTTTTCGAATGCCTATTCCCAAGGGTCTTCATACTCTGAATTTTTAGGTAAGGTTTATTTATTGAACCTTTCTCTTATCCACGTGGTCTGCAGTTAAAGCACAGTTTCGAGCAATGTTTTCCATACTATATAAACATTAATTTCATCCTTTTCTTCAAATTCTTGCCCATTGAGTTATTTGTAACAATTTTTTGTCGAGCCCGGTAGCTCAGACGGTCTTACCTAACTTTAGGTGTGACTCATTTAAAAAAAAATAAAAAATCGGTGGTTTGCAACGAGTTTTCGCGTATTCACCAGCACGCCATCGAGTGCTACAGTTCTTGGAGCATCGATATTTGCTGGTGCTTAAGACTTGTTTCTCATTCTAGAAACAATGCTTACTCTGATTCAACGACCAAAAATGGTTATTGTTTACCGATTCTATATGATATACGGTTTTCTTGACAAATGTTCAATCTGTCTTAAGGTTTTTGGCTAAGGCAGGTATTAAAAGCTGGTCTAATCATGCTCTGGCAAAAGGAGGTTTAACCCATCTCCGTAATGCATTATACCAAGCAAGTCATGACATAATTATTGATTCACAAAATCCATTTTGCCCTATAACCAACTGAATCATGAGGTGTACTTGTCCTTTGACATGCAGAAAATTGAACAATAGCAAAACGTTTCGAATCATGTCAGCCTGCGCGGATCAATATTTTTTTACAGGTCGGAACATGACTCCGTTACATTTTGCACAAAATCAAGATGAATTGGTGTTGGGTTTCTTATTGAAAACCATTGAGTACAAAATCCACATACTTTGTAAATAGAGCAAGATGTTCGGATCTCTTACGAGCGATCGAATGAGTTGCACTGTTTGTTAATTGTCATCGAAATCATAGATTTATCAACATGCCATCGAGTACTAAAGTTTATGATGCAGTGGTATTTTCTTTTATCTTTTACCCTTTACCAAATATCCCGTTTTTTTGAAGGAAAGCTTTTGAAAACATTTTGGCAAAGAAGAAAATGCTGGTAACCAGTAATTCCTCATTTTCCCACAATGTTTCTACCCGCCCAAAACACATTTCAATTTTTGAGTCACATTTATTTTATCATCTGCAAACTCTCTCAATTTGGACAAGTCTAAAATGTTATCGTTTGGTAAAGAGTTAAACATTTTAAGCTTCATTGTGATGCTGCCAACAATATAATTGAGCCATGCTCTGTGAAAAGGGTGCTTAATGAAGACTGACGTCGGCCAATGCATTTTACTATCTTTAAATTTTCTGCATGTCAAAGGACTAGTCCACCTCATGATTTTGTCGGTTGTTAGACAAAACGGACTTTAGGGGGGTCCATAATTATGTGATGCCTTGCTTGGTATAATGCATCACGGTCATGCACTAAGCCCCCTTTTGCCAGAGCATGGCCCAAACAAAAAATTCAATAGAAGAATTTTCGCTCAATTCAGGACATAGCAAATACAGATAAATTGCTAATGCAGTTTTGTTTTTCATCTGAGAGCTTTTCAATGTCTAGCGATCCTTTACAGAAGTAGTATTGAAGTAGTATTATAAAGTGCAGTATAGACATTTTCACACGAAAGCAATGTGAACAGAAGAGAGAAACACTGGGAGGGGAACAAAAGATTGATTGATTGATTGATTGATTGATCGATCGGTCGGTCGGTCGGTCGGTCGGTGCTTAAAGTCCCAATAAAGTCCAAATGTAAACAATGCGGGGTAAAAAATGAAGTTAAATTTTAACCATACCATTTAAAACTATGTAAATTAATATAACGATGACGTTCTCTTAATGTGCGATTGGTCAAAGTTCCATTCGCTGGCAGAAGAATTACTTTCAAAACTACTAGAAATACTACCAGGTATCTCTAACTTTTGTTTACATCAATAACGATGACGTAGGTACACCACGTGATACCTTGGTGCTAAGGTAAACGAAAAACAAAATGGAGGACGGTGTGACGGTGTGAGAATCATATTCGACAGAAAACCAAGTTCGTTTACCGAATTTACCGAAGAGCGACACAGAAAGAACAAACGGGCGTCTATTTTAGGATTTGTTTCTTTTGTTTTGAACAAGAAGCTCCGTGTAAATATACAGAATGAGCGAACTGTCTGAAAACAGATGCGGATTTCAGTTCGCATTCTTGAATCAGTAAGTCGCCTTACGTTCATCCTATATTTACTGTGTTAAAAACAGATTTATCGCTATATATCTGTATTGATTTCCCCATTTACTGTTGGAACAGGATACGTAAGCACTTTCTGATTAATGAATATTGGCTAGTAAGGTGAAACACAGGTGAACGGCGAGCGACAGTATAATTCACATATTACACACTAATTTACTATTACTTAGTGTGTAATACATGAATTATACTGTCGCTCGCCGTTCACCTGTGAGATGAAAGTGATCTTTCATTTTTGCGCAGCACCCGATTGACCCATTTTCTTTGCAGAGAATGCAGATAATGATTAAATGTGCATGAATGTAGTCTGAACCTCGGATATACGCGACGCATATTTATTCGGAGATTGGCCATTTACCTAGCAATCCCTAGTTTTTACGATATTGAAAAAATGCTTTTGAAAACATGGTGGAAATATGAGTAAAAGTTGGTAGCCGACATTTTCTCCTATTTCCACAATATTTTTCTTGTATCACAGACAAATTTCATTATTTGAGAAATATTTGTTTTTCCGCAAATGCCATAGTGTTGGACAAGGCTAAGTATTTGGTGTGTGTGTGTGTATAACACTTTAGAAATGCAATTGAAACTCGATGTGTTGAATTAAATCTGCACCATTTTTTAAAAAAAATGGCTGAATTTCTTGGGTGACACAAATTTGAACGTAGAAACCAATTATCTTTCCCTAATCTGGTCAGTGCACATATCAATGGTGTTTTTTTTTAGCAGATGACAAAATTTTGGACTTGTCTAGATTTAAGCCATTTGCAGACGACATAGCTTGTATTGGATCTACATGATTTGTATTTGAAACAGGAGAAACAATTGTTGAATTAAAGGTAAATACTAGTCACCAGCAGCATTTTCTCCTTTTCCTACAATGTTCTGAAAAGGTTTATGCCTCTGGGTCATTACAGCACTGGATTCTATGTTAACCCTTCACTACACAATCCCGAGTTTTTACGACCCTGAGAAATAAGCCTTTTGAAAACATTGTAGGAAAAGGAGAAAATGTTGGTAACCAGCATTTTCTCCTTTTCCCACAATATTTTCTCCCCTATCAAAGACATATTCTATCGTTTGGCCCACATTAAATTGTCGTCTGCAAATGCTTTCAAATTGGGCAAATCTAAATTTTTGTCGTTTGGTAAAGAGTAAAAGATGAATTTGCACATTATTAGGTCTGGGGTTCGATCTGCTGGTTTTTTCATGGGAGTGTCTTTGGGCAAGACACTTCAGAGCCCTAGCCTAGTACTGGTGAATCCCAGGAAATACATGAATTTGTGTGATGCTGCCATGATATGATTGAAATACTGTTGAAAGTGGAGTAAAACACCATTAAATTTCTAGCACAGAATGTTAAATGATATGTAAATGATATTCCAGAGTATGGAGATAATTACTTTACACATCTCTGGCCAATGTGAATGGATCCTCCTACATGATGATACACATATTGAATTATACGGACTGTGCAGATGAGCCTTTGTTTCTGTCATGATTGTGGTTCCATTCCAGTAAATTCAGAATTTGGCGACCACTTTTCAGGTACATATGTCTTAATCAGATAAAACAAATTTTATTTTCAATAGCCAAATTCACAAAATTTACATGACTGGTAAAGTAATGAAAATTCAAAACAATGTATTGCAGTTTCAGGGATTCACCTCAACCCACCGAATGGGCTATACCTTTAAAGAAGCAGTGTAGATTCAAGATTACTGGTATACTGCAAGAAGTTTTTGCTGTCTCATTTTGCTAGATCTTGAATGAAACCCTTATTATAGGCCAGGATGAAAATGGAGCAGAATTCTTGAAAATATGCTGTTGGACAAAATACCGGTAGACAGCTGATTAAGCTACTACTGCGCTTATGCGACTGAATTTTGTTTTGTCACTTAGGGCTTCACAGTTCTCCTATATTACTTGAGCTGACCCTTGTGATACTAGTAATGCCACAAGTTTTATTCAACTGAACAGCTGTAAAGGGCTCAAGGATTACTTCATGTCTCAGTGGTAAATGCATAATATAAGTAATCCATGACTCAGATTCAATTCTCACTGGGTTTCGTCAGGATGTCCATGGGCAAGTTACTTCAGATATTGTTAAAACTCAGGAAACATATGAATAAATGATCTGTCAAAATGGTATGACTGATATAATGTTGAAAGCTACACGTATGTATCACTCAGTCAATCAAACTGGGCTTCATTTGCAAAAGTGCTGATTATTGAGTAAAAGATACTGCATTACACTGTTCTAGAATTTACATGTATCATACATGTAAACAGAATGATTGTCAGAAATTGAAAGGCTAAAAACTACATTCATTTGTTTGATGCATAGCCCATACCCATGATTGTATGTGCTACTGTTTAAAGGCCCAGCAGCCACCAAAAGTAAACAAAGTGGGTGTTAAAATGCATTTTGATTTAAGTCATACCTTTTGAAAGTACGAAATTGTTGGGAAGATGACATTCTGTTGTTGTACAGTCAATCCAAGTGTAAGTCAATGGCAAAAAAAAATTGAAATCAAGTAAAAAGTTAACAAAAGATAGAGCAGCATAGCAACTGCTGACCTACTTTTTGTGTACTTTTTGCTACTATTCGGGCTTTGTGACATATGCCATACTAGAGTAAAGAACATGTGAAGAAAATTAGTAAAAGGTTGGAAATGCAGCAGCAGTCAATTTTGATCCATGTGGAAAAGTAACATTGTGGAAGATGGATCACATGATTCTTCCCTACAAATGATAAGTAATTACCAATGCTGTTTCGAAACAGGTTTGCTAAAAGCTGTATTTGTACAGTTATGACTTCATACCTGTACAGTTTTCAACATTATTTAAGTTCAACCACATGCTGGACAAATGCTGCAATCAATTCTGTTATCAAATGGAATGAAGTTGGAGTAAACCTACACCTATTACTATACTGCTGTCTTTTTTTTTTTTACAGTTTCAGATTGAGATAAATTAAAAAAGAGAATACATCTTTTTTTTATTTTTCAGATATACAGCAGAATAATCAGATTTCCAAAGACATATTCTGTGGTGTTGCTGAAGAATATGTAGCATGTGAATAGTTGGCCTTCAGTACTACGATATAAAACTGGCTGGTTCAGATCACAGCTCTTACAAAGACAGATATGTTTCATGCAACAATCAAGGCAATATAGTGTAATATTATTTTATTATTTTAAATACATGTACATCACAATAGTCTTACAAGAAGAATTTGTGGACAAAAAATAAAAAAAATATATTCATACATACAGAGCAATGTTAGAAGCTATTGCTTGCCCTCAACCCTTTACCAAACAACAATATTTTGGACATTTCCAAAATGAAAGCATTTGCAGACGACAAAATAAATGGGACTCAAAAACTGAAATTTGTTTTGGGAAAGGTAGAAAACATTGTGGGAAAAGAAGAAAATGCTGGTTACCAGCATTTTCTCCTTTTCCCACAATGTTTTCAAAAGGCTTCTTTCCCAGGGTCTTTAAAAGTTGGGACTGTGTGGTAAAGGGTTAACCAAAACTTCCAAGTTATTATGTAAAGCACTATTTAATCATTTTAACAAAGAAAAATGCTTTTGAAACATTATGGAAATAGCAGAATTGCTGGTTACCAGTATTTTTTCCTTTTCCCATAATGTTTACTATTCTTCTTGAAGCAAATCTTTTCATTTGAGCTACTACGTCCAATTTTTCATCTGCAATTGTTTCCAATTGGAACAATTGAACTAAAATTTTACCAACTGGTAAAGGGTTGTGCACCTGCTTGGAAAGTAAGAAAATGGTAGCCGTCTTGCTTTATTTTGACAAAACTTGTTTCATAGTACCAGAAAGTATAGATCTAAAATCAGACTACATGTTATGTGCAGTCTGATCTATATCTACACTGTCTGCAAAAACAACTTTTGCCTGCAAAAACAACTTAAGTTGGTTCCAGGGCTTTAAGCCACACCCTGTAGCTCAGTCTGTAGCGTAAGGGACTTGAGAACAGGAGGTCGCTGGTTCGATCCCCGGCTCGGCCAATTTCTTTCCGCTGATTGATGATAGTCATTGCGACAGGATTCATTCCTCTCTCACTGTTGACCATTGTTTTGACAATGGCTATGTGGGAAAAGCAGCCAGTGGCTTGGAAAGAATACTGCGCGAAGCACTGCTAAAAGAAACGCTAGGAAAGCATGGATAGGTGCACTGGCTGCCACGATATAACTGAAATAATGTTGAAAATGGCATTAAACACCATAGAATCAATCAATCCAGGGCTTTAAGGGTTAAGGAATGTCCTTAGGCAAGACATTGCAGAGCCCCAGCTTTGTGCTGGTGAAATACAGAAAAGACAGTAATGAGTTGTCACACTGACATGAATAAAAATCTGAAATAATGTTCAAAGTGGCGCAAAATGCTCCAACAAATAAACACCCAATCTATACAAGAAAAGAACATTTTAGTCTTGTCTAAATTGAAACTATTTGCAGATGAAAAAGTACATGTAACTCAACACAATAAATGTCTCTCTGGAAGGGTAGAAAACAGTGTGGGGAAAAAAGAAAAAAATGCAGGCTACCAACATTTTCTGCTTTTTCTACAGGCTATATTGTACCAAAAATTTCTCTTTATCCCACAATATTTGGAGAGGCTGTCTTACTAAGAGTTGTTAAAACTTGGATTGTTTGAAAAAGGTTTAAATTTAATAATACGCCTTTTACCTCTATTTCATATACTAGTAATTCTCAGCAAATTCTCTAAAATTCACTGGCTGTTTCCCCCATGAGCAAACCCAAATAATGTTCAGGAGTTTGAGAGGATCAAATCCTGTTGCAATGACACTTAACTCTTTACCACACAGCAATATTTTAGATTGGTCCAAATTGAAAGCATTTACAGACGACAAAATAAATGTGACTCAAAATTTAAATTTGTTTCTGGTAGGGTAGAAAACACAGTGGGAAAAGGAGAAAATGCTCGTTACCAGCATTTTCCCGGAATGTTTTCAGAAGGCATCTTCCATAGGTTCGTTTAAACCCGGAATTGTATAGTTAAGGGTTAATAAACAAGGCCGTGAAGATGCTTGCAAGCCCACCATGGCCTTTTGGTTGATATGATTTGTAAAACATGTGTTCAAAATTCAACTGTAGCTGGAGCTTGATAGGTAGTTTCCTACAAAAAGTAACCTTCCCCAGCTTTATTGCCAGTAATATCTCTTTACCAAACAACAAAATTTTAGACTGGTCCAAATTGAAAGCAGTTGCAGACGACAAAATAAATGTGACTGAAAAATTGAAATTTGTTTTGGGAAGGGTAGAAAACACTGTGGGAAAAGGAGAGAATGCTGGTTACCAGCATTTCTCCTTTTCCCACAATGTTTTCAAAAGGCTTCTTTCTCAGGGTCGTTTAAAGTTGGGATTGTGTGGTAAAGGGATATCAGTTATTGACCCAGTGAACATGAGTAAGTGTGCAGCTACTGCTATACAGTTGAAATACTGTTGAAAACAGATTTATTGCATTGTGACATATATCAGTCAAATACATTTACTTGTTTCCGTTTCTCTTCCTACCTTAGGTGCTCTATGATGGAAAGTTTTACGTGAACAGTATTTTTGCCCAAGATACAGATAGCCATTATTAAGTTTTTACAACAGTCATGAAGAATATTGAATTAAGATTACCAATATGATTAACTCTTTACCAAACGACAAAATTTTAGACTGGTCCAAATTGAGAGCACTTGCAGACGACAAAATAAATGTGATTGAAAAATTGAAATTTGTTTTGGGAAGGATAGAAAACATTGTGGGAAAAGGAGAAAATGCTGGTTACCAGCATTTTCTCCTTTTCCCACAGTGTTTTCAAAAGCCCTCTTCTTCAGGGTCATTAAAACCCAGGATTGTGTGGTAAAGAGTTGAGTGTGATATTTTTGTGACCATTGTTTTTTATTACTAAAAGGAAAATTATTGAAAGATACTAAACTCTATTTCCAGTTTAAACCTTTATCACACACTCACGGCTCTCTGACAGCCCTGAGAGAGAAGCCCTTTGAAAACATTGTAGGAAAAGGAGGAAATGCTGGTAACCAGCATTTTCTCCTTTTCCCACAGTATTTTCTTCCCTTCCGAAAAAGAATCTTAATTTTAGAGTCACAACTATTTTGTCAACTGCAAATGCTTTCAATGTGGACTAGCATAAAATTTTGTCATTTGGTAAAGGGTTACAGTTTTAATTCATGTTAATGAATTTTAAAACAAAACCATATCTTACAAAGTTCGAGACCAATAAAAAGTACATTTGAGCAAACTGCAATTGTTTTCACTATCTACATATTTTCAAGCTTTTAAATCAAGTATACAATGGTCCTTTGGCAAACAATGTCGTCTTTTAATGACCCCCAGGGAGATAGCTTTAGAAAGTTTGTGGGTGAAGGAGAAAATGTTGGTAACCAGCATTTTCTTCTATTCCCTCAATGATTTCTACCATTTCAATGACAAATCTAATCCTTTACGCCACACTGAATTATAGTAGTTGTCAAAAAACACTTCCAATTTGGACTTATCCAAAGTCTGTCATCTGGTAAAAGGTTAACCCATTTCTGCACATAGTTTTTAACTCTTGACAAACAACAAAATTTTAGACATGAAAGTATTTGCAGATGATAAATGGGACTCAAGTATTGAAATTTGTTTTTGAAAGGGTAGAAAATATGGGAAATGGAAAAAAATGCTGGTAACCATAGAATTTCAACAATGTTTTCAAACGTCTTCATCTCTAGGGTCGTGAAAACTCAAGATTGTTTAGTAAAGGGTTAAACCGACAAAAACCCTTTTTAAAGTACCTCACACAATAATATTTCCAAGCCACTGGCTGCTTTCCCACATGTCTCAATAAATATCATCAATTCTAAGAAATTGGAAAAGCCAGGAATCAAACCACTGACCCCCTGTTCTCAAGTCCTTGACTGAGCTACCTGGGCTTTGTCCTGTTCATAAGTAAATACCTGTGTATAGTAACATGAACCAGGCTATGGCAAAAGGGGCTTAAGGCACCTCTGTGATGCATGATACCTAGCAAGTCATAACATGATCAGGGATCCACAGAGTTCATTTTTTTCTAACAACTGACTGAATCATGAGGTGGAATGGTCCTATTACATACAGAAAATTGTCCAATAGTGAAAAGTTTCATCCCAGGTCAGCCTGTGCAGTCCCCACAGGCTGACCTGGGTCGATACTTTTCACAGATGTATTAAACCCCCTTATTACAGATCATAGCTCATAAGCAAAGTCAGTCATCTTATACCCATTATCTATTCCAGCACTCAGAAAGCAATAGCTCATAACTGTATCTGTCCAAACTTGTTTTCTAGCTTTATTGTCTGTAGATGATGTGTATAGGTATATGTATAGGTAGAGTTCTTATTTTGAATTTTACTCACTCAAATTGTTCCAAAAGAAACCTCTAAAATCCACAATTTTGATCCAAAATTCTAAAATTACGATCACCAATCACTGCAAAAGTCCATTTCGATGTTACTGGTATATTGTTAAGTTAGTAGATGCACTAATATTGTCCATATATGTCTATAAACTGAGAGCAAATTTTTCCCTGTCCACACTGTTCAAATGTCGCGTCACTCTGTCCAAAATGAGACACTGAAATGACAAGAACATAAATTTCTTTTTAACTCTTTACCACACAATCCCGACTTTTAGCAACCCTGAAAGAAAAGGCTTTTGAAAACATTGTGGGAAAAGGAGAAAATGCTGGTAACCAGCATTTTCTCCTTTTCCCACAATGTTTACTACCCTATCAAAAAGAGAAATCATCAGTTTAGCAACACTTAATTTGTCTTATGCAAAATTAATGCTTTCAATTTGGTTCAGTCTAAAATTTTGTCGTTTGGTAAAGAGTTAAATAATGCAAAGTATGTAGAGGCCATGCTCGGGCAAAAGGGGGCATAATGCATCTCCAGGTGTTTTGAAAACATTGTGAGAAAAGGAGAAAATGCAGGTAACCAGCATTTTCTTGATTCCACACGATGTTTTCTACCCTATTAAAAACAAATTCCATCATTTGAGCCACAGTTAAATTTTTGGCTGCAAATACTTTGAATTTGGACTAGTCCAAAATTTTGTTGTTTGGTAGAGTTAAATGAAATCCTAAAGAGGCCATTTAACAACTATGTCCTTGTATCTTACACTGCCATTGAGACTGCATTCGCATTTTGAGACTGAAATACAAATTTATATAAGGTCTCCCTGGCTCAGTGGTAAAGTGTAGCACTCATAACCTGGAGGTCCGAGCTTTGAGCCTCACTGGAAGCAATGGGTTTTTCATAAGACTGTCCTTGGGCATGACACTACAGAGCCATAGCCTTGCACCATTAAAACCCAGGGTATACATGAACAAGCAAACTGACGCAGTGAAATGACTGATTTAATGTTGAATGCCGCATTAAACACCATTCAATCAATCAAGTAAATTTATATTGAAAAATACATGTATTTTTAATCTACTAGTCTCAGATTGTATCTCTATAACTATTTTACAAGATATGCTCATTTCTTTATACAGTAAACCCTGCCCTTGTGGCCACCTTTATACTAATTCTCTTTTCAAGCTGATAAAATTTCTAACTTGTCCAAATTGAAAGCATTTGTGGACAACAAATTGAATGTGGCTCAAATGACGAACTTGTCTAAAAAGGTAAAATCACTTTTGGACACAGAAAATGTTGGTTTTCACCTTTTTTCATTATGTTTCAAAAGCCTTCTTTTTCAAGGTAAAAAAAACCCCACAATTTGAGAGTCTCTTTGGTGCTGGCTTAATACAAAGCAGCTTTTGAGTGTACCTTTTGTGCTTGCTTACTAAAAGTTGGACTTTAATTTGTTTTAGCCCCAAGGCATGCCTTTTTCTCTCTCAAGAGTTCATTGCTTTTACGAAATACTACTGCAGAGCCCTAGTGGTGCAGCTAGTCGCATACAGGACTTGAGACTGGGGGATTGCTACTTCAAATCCCTAGCTCAGCCAATTTCTTTCCCAGGACTGATGATTGTCATTGCAACAGGATACATTCCTCTCTCAATGCTAATCAGTGTATTGACAATGATTACATGGAAAAGCAGCCAGTGGGATATTATGCAAAGTACTGGAAACAGAAACTCTTGATAAGCATGGACAGGTGCACTGGCTGCCGTGATAAAACTAAAATAATGTTGAAAATGACATTAAACAACTGACAACTGGGGAATATTCACACACACACACACACACACACAAAAAAAAATCAACTAAATGGAGAAATGTGAGAAAGGAGCAGTTGCTTGTAGCAAACAATTGCTCCTTTCAAAAATTTATGGCAAGGGTGTAAAAAAGTTGTATTTGATCAATCATCCCTTCAGCAGCTGATCCTTTCTAAGCTTGAAATATAATAGACTTCAAAGTTCTAACATTAATGTGTAATAGATGTAGATCTAAATATCATTCAAATACCTGTTGACATGGACTGTGCTAAAATCTGTGAAAAAAAAAATCGTCATACAGCAGAGATATAACATCAGACTGGGATATCTATTTGTCGGTTAACAAACATCTTGGTCTCTCTGTATCACACCCTACAAAGATACACTGTTTTTAGATTGGAAAGAATAGAGATCATTAAAAAATGACATAAAAAATATTTTTCTTAATCAGTGTGGTAGATAAATATTACTTGAGTACTAGTAAACTTCTACTTTTGTCTTCAATTGTCTTGCACTCCAACAACTTGAAGTACATTTATTTATCAGCTTTGGAATATGTATCTATAATTTTGAAAAGTATGGTTCATCTGCATGCAATAACTTGACTGGTGAAGTAACATCAACTCTGTCTTCAAAAACTAGCAGTAAAAATATCTATAAGCAATGTGTTTTACTAAACTCTTGAAAGTTGAGAAATATCCTTTGTTGACAGCATAGATCGAGATCAGATTGCACCTAGTAAGAGGTCTGACCTTTGATATAAAACGTCCACCACCTGATGCTAAACTCAGGTCAAAATTCGCTAGTAATTACAGACAAAAAAAAAATCCACAAAGTTCTGAACTTTTTCATTACCTATGAAGATCAAGATCAGATCGCACATAATGTAAAGTCTGATCTTCGTTATAAAACGTCCACATTTTGTTTGACTTATTCTCCATGGCTCATATTACAAACCTTTATACCCTGTGTAGACATTCGATTTTGTATGCGCCGAATTTCTTACTTGTCGAAATTGTAATAGGCCGAAAGTGTTATAGGCCGAGATGTCATTCGATGTTTTGACGACTCTTGACAAGAAGAAACAGGCATATCATGATCGAAATAAAGATAAAACAACTCCGATTTACCAATCAAATGCATACAAATAACTAAGATACGATGAGCGCAGGTAATTTAACGAAAATTAAAGACTTACCGAAGATTCACAACGTTTTCTAAGAAGAGCAAGCACATCGTCTGTGTAATACGTCATCGGTCACATGGTGTCTACAAATAGGACACCAGAATGATTCCGAATAGTGCGTGGCAACGTCACTTGGGAGAATTGATAAAAAAAAATATGATTTTTTGTATGGTTCTGTGACATGAACCGATGCTGCAATGAACGCCCCTATCCCCTTGGCGACAAAATAAGAGTAAATCTAACAGATTCGTGTCATTTTTCAAGCAGAAAAAAATTCTAATTTTGGACTTTATTGGGGCTTTAACGCCGTTTTCAACATTATTTTAATCACATCGTGGCGGCCAGTGCACCTATCTATGCTTTCCTGGAGTTTCTTTTACCGACACTTAGAACAATATTCTTCCCAAGCCACTGGCTGCTTTCCCACGCAACCATTGTCGAAACAATGATCAGCTGTGAGAGAGGAATCAATCCTGTGACAATGACTATCATCAATCTTTGGAAAGAAGTTCGCTGAGCTGGGGATTCGAACCATCGACCCCCCTGTTCTCAAGCCCTGTACACTACCGACTGCGCTAACGGGGCTCGGCTAGGGAGGCCATTAAACTTAATAATACCTGCAGGAATTGTAATGCAGAAATGTCTATCTACGATCCATGTTCTAAATCAGCGAACTGCCTACGACAGCAGATTTTATTGACTGATCGATCGATCAATTGATTGTATGGTGTTAACGCCCTTTTCAATATTATTTCAGTTATATCGCGGCGGCCACTATCCATGGCTACTATCCATGCTTTCCTGGAGTTTCTTTTACGAGTACTCCGCACAATATTCTTTCAAAGCCACTGGCTGCTTTCCCACATAACCATTGTCGTAACGATGGTCAGCGGTGAGTGAGGAATGAATCCTGTCGCAATGACTATCATCAGTCCTCGGAAGGAACAAAATAAGAGGAAGAATTGTTTTGATCCTTGATTACAAAATCCCGAGTTTTGACCCTTAGGCTGCTAAGCGCGACTCGGTGATCGTTTGCGGACAGTGTAGATCAAGATCAGACTACACAGAACGTGCAATCTGGTCTTGGAACCACAATGTCCAAAAAAGGAGATATTTTTCCCCAATAAATAACTTTGAAATAGCAATCTTTGAATTAGTACTATCGGCTGGAAAGTTTGATTACTGCAGCTTGCGCTGGTCGCATGACACGTGTAGGGCTCGACAGACCCCGAGCCTAGTGCCATATCAAATCCCCAAGAAACACATGGATAAGTGAACTTTCGACAAAATATAACTGAAACGCTCTTGGAGGCAGTGTTAAAAAATCAAACAAAATAATTCCTCTTCACCCTTTGCCGTACAAGTCCGAGGTGTTGTGCCTAATTAGTTAGACACCTGGGGCGGCAATATGGAGCAAGTGGCAATAGCCTGTAATAAGCAACTGTAAGTTATGCTTCAATGTTCTTCCATACTGTTGGAATAGTGTTTTTACTTTTCTTCAAATTTCTGTCATACAAACAGATTTTGGAGGCGTAAAAATGACCAGCACAGTAATCGGTTATAAACCCCCTCTCTCATCCACACAGACGAGAAGCACAAAAATACACCATTGTCGTAAACAGCTGGATAAGGAAATTGCTGAAATAGGTCAATAGTGTACTTGTCAGAATAAAACGGTGAAATGACGCTTATTCCAATAGATTAATTGTTAAAACTTCACGTGGCTTTTTGTGGACAGTGTAGATCCAAGATCAGACTGCACATAACGTGCAGTCTGATCTTGGATCTACGCTGTCCACTTTTTGTGTGAGATATTTTGTCCATATCCTGTCTCGAAATTGTTAGAAATGGGCCTATTATAACGCCTAAAAATGTTTATTTCCTGTTTGTGGGGAACACTAAGTATAACCCTTTAACTACAAAATAAATTAGATAAGAATGTCCAACTATGTAATAGTAAAGAATCCAATTTGCAATTTCAAAGTTCTTTTCACATGAAAAATCTTATATTATCAGACAGTTTAGATCCAAGATCAGACTTCACATTACGTGCAATCTGATCTTGCATCTAAATTATCTGCAAAAGCGCATCAAGTCGCGCTTAGCATCTGAAGGGTAAGTCGCAAGGCGTGAAATAGCGTATAAAGAACGTCAGATTATCAAATTATGGTACTTAGGAACTGCCAAAGCTTTATTGCGAAGCCAAAGAAAAATCGTACATGAAAATGAGAGTATTAAAATCCTTGTTGCGCCGATTTCGGAGTTATTTTCTTATGTCGACAGTGAAGATCAAGATCAGACTGCAAAGAACGTGCAGTCTGGTCTTAGATCTACACTGTCCGCTTCTTTGCCAGATATTCTGACAAAAACACCTTTTAAACCGCAGTATCTGCATCTTTAGTACTGACGGAGAATGTCTATTTAATTAATAGAACACAGAACAAGGACTTCGGGTAGTGATTCTTTCTTTTCTTTTCAAAGAGCCAATGCTAAGATAAGTATGTACATTCTAGCCCTCTGATCCAAGTCGCTTCTCTTACCAGACGATTCCGAGTTTTAAGGACCCTGACGAAGAAGGCTGTCGAGTATATTGCTGGAAAAGGAAAAATTCCTGGTATCCACAACGTGTTCTACCCTTTCTAGGACAATTTCAATAATTCGAGTCACATTGAACTTGATGTCTGCAAACGAGCCATGTTCTGTGAAAAGGGGGCTTAATGCATGTGCGAAAAGTATCGACCCAGGTCAGCCTGCGCAGTCCACGCAGGCTGATCTGGGTCAAAACTTTTCGATATTGGTCAATTTTCTGTATGTCCAAGGACCATTCTACCTCATGATTCAGTCGATTGTTAAAAAAAAAAAAACTTGCTTTTAGGATTCTTAATTAGGTGATGACTTGCTTGGTATCATGCACCGCAGAGATGCATTAAGCTCCATTTTGTTGGAGCAAGGCTCAAATGCTTTCGATATGGGCGGGTCTACAATTTTATTGTCTGATAAGAAGTTAGAAGACCCGATGAGTCTAAAACTCTATCAGCCTACCAGAGCAGCTCTTTCAGAAAAATGCTGGTAACCAGCTTTTTCTCCTTTTCTAACAATGGTTTCTACCCCATCAAAGACAGAAATCACAGTTTGAGTTACATTTAATTTGTCGTCTGCAAATGCTTTCAATTTGGTCTTGCTCAAATTTTCTTGTTTGGCCATGGATTAAATTTCATGACTTCCATTAAATACAGTGCAATACGATCAAAATCCGATGTTGTTTGGAACAGTTATCAGATTTTTAAACTATGAAAATTTGGAATTATTAGTGTTTACAATATCACATGAGTGATGAGAACTGCTGCTTATTTTTTCAATGAAAAAAAAAAGTTCATTTCAGTCAGGTTTTCCAAAAGAAAAACAATGTGGTATCGTCTAACTCACAACGAACCGTATGTTCTCTAGTATGAGATAGAGTTTCGGAAATTACAACCAACAAATAAGAACATTCATGTTCCCAAGGGGTTTCAATCACCCTAATTCTGTTATGAAATATATTGCATTTTTGAAATATTTATGTCTCCTCATGACAATATTTAGACGTAATAAATGGGTTAGAATGTTAAATTGGGAATTCTCTGTCTTAATCGGTAAGACGTGCAGACTGGGAAAAACTTTTATCTTTGAGATCAAATTGAAAAAAATATATATAAATGTACTTTTGTTTAATTTCATTTTTCATGCAGGCAACCATTTTTATTTGGGTCAGGCTCTATGGAAAGGTGGATTAAAGTATTTGCAAAAAGTATCGACCAAGGTCAGCCTGCGCAGTCCGCGCAGGCTGACCTGAGTCGAAATTTTTTGCCATTGCTAAATTTTCTATATGGGAAAGGACTAATCTACCTCAAGATTCAGTTGATTGTTAGATGAAGTGGATTTTATAGATCTATTAGCATTTGATGGCTGGCTTAGTACAATGCATCACGGATATGCATTGAATTCCCTTTTGCCAGAGCTTGATTCATAAATGCATCGCTTTTAACAGATATACTGCCTTTTCAATTTATGGTTTTGGACTTTTAAATATTACTGTCCACGACCTTCTTTGAATTTTTTAACATTTGTATTATTTATTGGTCAACTAACCCCGCGTTTTCAGTGTAATATAGCCACTACGTATTTTTTTTTTTCTTACAAACAATTTTGATAAGCAAGTAGTGTCGTCTTTGGTTGAAGCTATGTAATCTTACACCTAATTATTTAAACATTAATGTCCTAGATTTTCCTTGCGATTTAACCCTTTACCACACAATCCCGTCTTTAAAAGACCCAAAGAAAAAGGACTTTTGAGGACATTGTGTGAAAAGTAGATGTTTCCTTTCCTTTCAAAAAGAATCCTAATTTGTGTAACATTTTGTTTGTCCTCAGCAAATGCTTTCAATTTGAACCAGTCTAAAATTTTGTAGTTTTGGAGAGGGTTAAGTTTCAACATTGGTTACTGTGACAAAGCTACGCTTTTGTAAATCTGAATTTCAGAATAAAAATCAAGCCGCCATACGTAAGTCTCTATGGAACTACGAGTATTTTTTGTCCGGAAGACACGTGTCAAAGACGCGATTATTTCTCATTCATGTAAATTTCGAAAAACATGTATACGTGGGCCTTTGTTTTTGCTTATTACTCCTATGTACTTTAAATCTTTAAAAAAAAAAACTATTGGGCCATGCTCTGGCAGAAGGGGGTTAAATGCATCCACGTGATGCATGGCACCAAGCAAGTTCTTTTATAATTATGGATTCATAAAATACATTTTGTCTAACAACTGACAGAATCATAAGGTAAGCTGTCCTCTGTCATGCACGGAAATTTACCAACAGCAAAAAGTTTCGACACAGCGGACCGCGCAGGCTGACCTGAATCGATATTCTTTGCAGGTGCATTAAAACCCCTTTTCACAGAGCATGACTTATCAATTTAATAAACAGAATCTGACATGCGTTGGCTATTTGATGTAAAATTCTATTATACTCGTCGAGAAAAAAAAAATGTAAGTTAGCGCGTCAAAGGGTGGCTTAATAACCTTCAGTAGATTTGTTTTTAACTCTTAACCCAGTACAACATGAACACACTTGCAGACGAAACTTTAATGTAACTCAAAAAAATTGTTTTGGGGAAAGGTAGAAAACATTGTGGGAAAAGGAGAAAATGCTGGTTACCAGCATTTTCTCCTTTTCCCACAATATTTTCAAAAGCCTTTTTTGCCAGGGTCGTTAAAACTTGGCATTGTGTGGTAAGGGGTGTTAATAAAAATTTATCTCAAATGCCAGCTTATGTCAGATTCTTATAAAAATGGCAAAGGAATGCACATGTAGCCCGCAGTTGTAAAGCAGCGTGTCGTGTCCATATTTGTCCTATCAGTTACTACTAACGGATTATTTGTGCAATAAAATGGCACTTGTGGTTCCTGGGAGATATTATCGTTCTAATGACCAATGGCCATAATGAAGTGGCCTGTACCTGGGGGATCGATCGCTGCCGGCTCGAACAATAAATACAGACTACAGAAGCATCCGTCACTTCAAAAGAAAAGCTTAAATGTTAACTCTTAACCTGCTAAATAGGTTGTATGAAACTTTCCTGCAAACAGTTAAAATTACCCAATTATAGCATTTTCTAACTTATGGGAGGGGGGAAATATCTCCTTATCGGACAGTGTAGACCCATGATCAAACTGCACTTCTTGTAGAGTCTAACAATACAATACTTGATTTGCCATAAATGTACACGTAAGTACAATTTAAGCAAGATAACAAGCAAAGGGTTAAGGGTTAAATTTTGTTGTCTGGTAAAAACTTAACAGAAGAAAATACACAATACATTCAATGATCTTATATGATGTATGCTTATTTGGGAACGATGTTTCATGTTCTTTCATTCTGTCGAAATCTCGCCAAAATTGAACCCTGTTATGTTGACAAAAACAGACATTCATTGATTGATTGATTGATTGAGTGATTGATTGATCGATCGATCGATCGGTCGGTCGGTCGGTCGGTTGGTTGGTTGGTTAGTTGGTTTTTATATGGGGTTCAACGCCGTTTTCAACATTATTTAGTTATATCGCAGCGACCGGTGCACCTATCCATGCTTTCCTGGAATTTTATCAGATACCAATACTACGCAAAATATTCTTCCGATACCACTAGCTGCTTTCCCACATAACCATCCTCGAAACAATGATCAGCGGTGATAGACGATAGAATCCTGTAGCAACTACCTGTTCTCAAGTCCTGTGTGCTTTCGACTGCTCCACCGGGACTCAGACAGAAAAAAAAAAAAAAATGAAAAAGGCACTGAAAAGGAGTATAATTGAAAGGTTACTGTCGGTCTCAAGTTTTCACAAAACAGAACTTTTTTCACTTACGACATTGCTATACTAAGGCATGGATATGGGCTTTCGGTGGTGAAAATGAATGCTGTAAAGGAAAACCAATTAACCCTTTCCCAAACGACAAATTTTAGACCCTTCCAAACTGAAAGAGTTTGCAGACGACAATTTTAAATTTGATGACAATGGCAGAAAGTTCTCAAAAAGGGTAGAAAACACTGTGGGAAAAGGAGAAATTGCTCGTTACGAGCAATTTCTCCTTTTCCCACAGTGTTTTCAAAAGACTTGTGCTACAGACACGTGAAAACCAGGGCTTGTTTGGGAAAGGGTTAATCAAGCCGTGCGAAAGTGCCCAAAAGTCTATGGTTGCAGTGTCAAGAAAATTTAGCAGCCTAGAGAATATAATAGAAAGTGCCTTTTAACAGTTTACCAGACGACAATTTTTTTTACTGTCCAAAATTCAAAACATTTGCAGACGACAAATTAAATGTGGCTCAAATGATAGGATTTGTTTCTGAAAGGTCAGAAAACATCGTGTTTTCAAAAGGCTTTTTTCCTCGGGGTCGTTAAAACCCGGGATTGTGTGGCAAAGGGCTATTGTGGACCAGGCTAAAAACTGTTTCGTGCTCATTTAAATATTTGTCTTTAATGTAACTTGTAAAAGTTCTTTTTGGTTGGTCTAAAATCAGCATGATAGGATTTGTTTCTGAAAGGTTTGAAAACATGGTGGGAAAAGGAGAAAATGCTGGTTACCAGCATTTTCTCCTTTTCTCACCATGTTTTCAAAAGGCTTTTTTTCCTCGGGGTCGTTAAAACCCGGGACTGTGTGGCAAAGGGTTAATGTGAACCAGGCTAAAAACCTTTTCGTGCTCATTTAAATATATGTCTTTAATGTAACTTGTAAAAGTTCTTTTTGGTTCGTCTAAAATCAGCATGATAGGATTTGTTTCTGAGAGGTTTGAAAACATGGTGTGAAAAGGAGAAAATGCTGGTTACCAGCATTTTCTCCTTTTCTCACCATGTTTTCAAAAGGCTTTTTCCTCGGGGTCGTTAAAACCCGGGACTGTGTGGCAAAGGGTTATTGTGGACCAGGCTAAAAACCTTTTCGTGCTCATTTAAATAGTTGTCTTTAATGTAACTTGTAAAAGTTCTTTTTGGTTGGTCTAAAATCGGTATGTGGTGTTAAGAGGTAAACTTTTGAACACTATTAACCCTTTCCCAAACGACAAATTTTGGACTGGCCCAAATTAAAAGAGTTTGCAGACGACAATTTTAAATTTGATGCAAATGACAGAAAGTTCTCCAAAAGGGTAGAAAACACTGTGGGAAAAGGAGAAATTGCTCATTACGAGCAATTTCTCCTTTTCCCACAGTGTTTTCAAAAGACTTGTACTGCAGACACGTGAAAACCATGGCTTGTTTGGGAAAGGGTTAAACAATGCAGAAGTTCCTAAAAGTCTGCTGGTTGCAGTGTCGAGAAAATTTAGCAGCCTAGAGAACGTAATAGGAAGTGCCTTTAAAGGTGATATTACAATTTATTAATTGACGGTAAACAAATTAAAGACAAATGCTTATTGACGGTTTACCATTGTTTTAGGTGAATTTACACCTAAACTTTCCTTTGTCGACAATAAGACGGGATTGTGAAACCATGACTATTTCATTATACTTTACTAAACGACAAAACTTTTAGACTTTTCCGAATTGAAAATATTTGCAGCCGAGAAAATAAATATCACTCAGGTAATGGGTTTTGTCTTTGAAAATGGTAGGAAACAGTGTGGGAACTGAGGGGAAAATGGTGGTTACAAGCATTTTCTTCTTTTGCCAAGTGTTAAAAAGCCGCCTTTGTAAGGGTCCTGTTGAAAGTCGAAATTGCTTGGTTCAGATGTCAAATTTAATGTGGCTCAAATGATAGGGTTTATCTTTAAAAGAGCAGAAGACAGCATTTTCACTTTTTCCCACAATGTTTTCAAAGGCCTTCTTTTCTCGCGGTCGTTTAAAAACGAAATTCTGTGGTGAAGGGTTAACCCTTTACCAAACAATCCCTACGAAAGTAAGCTTTTGAAAACATTGAGGGAAAAGGAGAAAATGCTGGTAACCAGCATTTTCTTCCTTTTCCCACAATACTCTTCCAAAGGCAAATTTCAATTTTTGAGTCACATTTATTTTGTCATCTGCGAAATGCTTTCAATTTGGACCAGTCTAAAATTTTGTCATCTAGTAAAGGGTTAAGGTACTGTGACATGTTTAACACCTCTATGTCTGAAAAAAACTTTTTAAGATTCTTTAATTATTCTAAATTATAGGCCATTTAAGAGCTCTGTGATATTTTTGCGGGAACACAAAAGCCATTTGAAAAGGTAACAAGCAATAACTTTTAGCGTTTGATCTGGAAACATTTCGTCACTTTAAATGATGATAAATAACTCACAGACAACATTCATTTCAATCAGTAACTTTCGAAATTCATTTAACGCTTTAACCCTTTCCCAAACAAGCCCTGGTTTTCACGTGTCTGTAGTACAAGTCTTTTGAAAACACTGTGGGAAAAGGAGAAATTGCTCGTAACGAGCAATTTCTCCTTTTCCCACAGTGTTTTCTACCCTTTTTGAGACCTTTCTGCCATTTTCATCAAATTTAAAATTGTCGTGTGCAAACTCTTTCAATTTGGACCAGTCCAAAATTTGTCGTTTGGGAAAGGGTTAAAACAAACGATCACGTGATTTAACGACATCGAGGGGGACAAAGGGCCATTGAACAACATTGTGGAATAAGGAGAAATGTTGGTAACCAGTATTTCATCCTTTTTTCACAATGTTTTTTGGTGGATTCTCCTTTTTGGATCGTCCTTCCGATTTGATCAAGTCTCTGAGAAAACAAATATGACCATTACGGCAATTATAACTATAGGCTACTGAAAAAATGTAACGGCTTTCTCAGGGTCAAAATAAAACCATTTACTCTAGAAATTTCGATGTTTCGACCCGAATATTGTTTTTACAGTGTGGAACCATGATCAGCAGTTAGACTGCACATTTGTTTCTGATCTTCACTGGCCGGCAATATGACTGTCCACAACCCTCCAGATTTTTCCCAACAGTATTTTCAAGATAACACGGTCCACACTGTAAACAAACGAATCCATCTGCCCTGTAAATCACCCGATTTCCAGGTTTCAAAACGATAAGAAGTATGCTAGGCCGCTTAGCATACCTGCGAATATCGGAATGTGATTCATTTTTTGTCATGAATCGACTTTACTTCCACATTATTATGGTATGTTATAAAGCATATGTCATAAATATACTGTCGGCAGATGATTTTAAGCGCCTTGCAACTAACCACTTCTTAAAACATTATGACAAAAAAATGGTCTTAACGAGCGATTTCTGATTTTATAACATTATTTTCATTTGCATTTACGCGTGACACCATTATTCTTGTTGATAATCAATATTTTCTACGGGTATTTTCAAAGTCGTCTGCTGACCAGTTGTTTCAGGCGGCAAAAATTTAAGCATATGTTCCTGTTAGATACAATATGCTGTATTTGCATTCTCTGTTACCTTTGAAAACGACTGTTGAATACATATTTTCAAATCTGTATGAAAATAGCAGAAAGTAGTCCGGAAGTAGTTATGGTAATTTGCATGGCTATGTATCTATGCGCTCTGACAGGTGACGATTTACCCAGACCAATAAGTCTCGATGTGGGGGAGAATGAAGAGCGTAAAACCCACTACAGAGTGTTTAATGAACCTCTCAAACTGCGCCTAATGGACAGAAAAATCACGGATAATGGCTTTCCAGCCAAATCAATGAAACTATATCACTCAAAAATCATTTTTGAGTGGTCCGAACTCATTCAATTATCCTCAACGAGGTTGTGAACTTCTGTATATTTCTCAGAAAACCTGTCACCTAAGGTTGTACGCAAGAATTGTTCTAAAAATAGATCTAAATCTTAATTGCAAGACTTGCCATCTGAGTGGCTAAGATCTCATATTTCGACGATAACTCAGATAACCCACAATTTGCTTTTTTAGTGTACTCACGAACCATTAACCCTTATCCTGCTAAGTAAGAGAGATGAAACTTTCAAGCCGACTGTAAAAACCCGAATTCTTCTATTTTAAAAGTATTTTTGGAGGAACTATTTCTCCTTATCGGACAGTGAAGATCCAAGATCAGACTGCGCGTTCTGTGTAGTCCGCAAAAGGTCCTTGAACCGCGTTAAGCTGCCAAACAGTTAACAACATTCTTAATCTAACCCTCGAGAGTTTTCTAAATTTCAAAGAGACGCAATAACTTAGTCTAACCCTCGAGAGTTTTCTAAATTTCAAAGAGACGCAATAACTTAGTCTAACCCTCGAGAGTTTTCTAAATTTCAAAGAGACGCAATAACTTAGTCTAACCCTCGAGAGTTTTCTAAATTTCAAAGAGACGCAATAACTTAGTCTAACCCTCGAGAGTTTTCTAAATTTCAAAGAGACGCAATAACTTAGTCTAACCCTCGAGAGTTTTCTAAATTTCAAAGAGACGCAATAACTTAGTCTAACCCCCGAGAGTTTTCTAAATTTCAAAGAGACGCAATAACTTAGTCTAACCCTCGAGAGTTTTCTAAATTTCAAAGAGACGCAATAACTTAGTCTAACCCTCGAGAGTTTTCTAAATTTCAAAGAGACGCAATAACTTAGTCTAACCCCCGAGAGTTTTCTAAATTTCAAAGAGACGCAATAACTTAGTCTAACCCTCGAGAGTTTTCTAAATTTCAAAGAGACGCAATAACTTAGTCTAACCCTCGAGAGTTTTCTAAATTTCAAAGAGACGCAATAACTTAGTCTAACCCTCGAGAGTTTTCTAAATTTCAAAGAGACGCAATAACTTAGTCTAACCCTCGAGAGTTTTCTAAATTTCAAAGAGACGCAATAACTTAGTCTAACCCCCGAGAGTTTTCTAAATTTCAAAGAGACGCAATAACTTAGTCTAACCCCCGAGAGTTTTCTAAATTTCAAAGAGACGCAATTTCTGGTTATGATTTTTTTTTTTTTTTCTTTTTAAATCTGCCCGCCAGGGTAGCTCAGTGGTTAACGTACCTGAATCATGACCTGGTAGTTGTGAGTTCGATACCCGGTTGAGACAAACTTCTTTTGCGGTGATTTTCGCCTCTCATCTCTGATGCATGTGAGAAAAGTATTCAGTGACTTGGAAAGAAAGTTGTGTCAGTAGGCTACTTGTGTGAGAAAGCCAGGAAACATGCCTGGGTGCACTGACCCACGTGATATTCCCAAAGCTGTTAAGATGGCGTTTAACTCCAAAACAATCAATCAGTCAATTCTTTCTAAATCTAAAATAAGTTTAAAATGCAACTAAGAATGGTTGGTGACTACGGGGCCAGGGACAGTATTGTCGAACCATTCTAAACTGCACCCTTAGTCTGGTTCTAGATTAACAAAGTGTTGCAATTTCTGATTGGCTTTACCATTGCGGTTTTGCCTATCAGAAACTCCGTTTTCAAATTTAGAAAATTCTTGAGAATACGACTAAGAATGTTATTAAGCATGGTTGGAAAATACGTGCATAGATCTCTTTACCAGAGGCACTTGTTTCTATTATCCTGGAAAAAAGGGGCCTTTTGAAAACATTGTACTAAATGGATTTCTTTCTTTTAATTCTAGTAAAAAGAGATAGAAAACTTTGCGGCCCTTGGTGAGTTTTGTCAAAAGGCGTCTACACTATAACAACAACGACAACAACAACCACTGGTCGGGTGTAAAATATTTTTTGGGTGACTCAAATTATTCTATGCATACTTTCAAAGTAAAAAGATAAGGCAGCAAGAATTATTATTTTTGCTTGGTCTTAATCAGTCTTCACCTCAATGGCGCCTGTCCACCTGTAAAATGTCATAATACAAAATTACCATCAAGATAGTTATGGTCAATGTAAAAAGAACTTTTATGATATAAGAGGTGACAGACAACACAAAAATTTAGATGGATAGAGATTCTGTTTTCATACTCTACACTTTTTTCTTTGACCCTTATTTACCAATCTTTGTAATTTCATTTGACAAGCTGCAACAATAGGAGCTTTTGTTAAATCAAGCAATTTTTGCTCAACAGCTACGGTTCTTAAAGTCTAAACTTTCTTTCATTTGCACCTGTTCAACCGTGTGAAATTCAGTTTGACAAACTACAGTTTAACAGAAGGAACAGTCTAAAAAGGCATTCATTACTAGAAAAGTGGAGATAACATGTATTTATGTTGGATGGAGTTTTGGTTCTGAACCTATGCGTGTTGTTTCATAGACCCATATCCCCTTGATAAATACAATTTAACTAGCTACTTTCGATAGAAAGGTGGAAATAACTAATTAGCCAACAGTTACAAGAATTAGGGTTATTGAATCCAGCAGGCCTCTTTCATTACGAAATTAAATTGAACTCTTCTTTTGCAATAGTGCAGGAGTTATAGCCTCTACAGAAGTCGAACAGAAAAGGGAAATAACTCGGAAGTAAAGGTCACTTTAGTAATGGTTCTAAAGTCGTTGTGTCAATGTCTTATAGGCTACCTGTCAATTCCATTTTACCGGTTACAGAGTCAGACCTTATTTGGTATTAACAGTGTTCTACTGTTGACCTGGCTTTATGTCAACGCCGACGCCAACACCCACAAATGAGTGATCAGGGCACGTATTCACCAACTATTCTTAAGAATATTCATGGTCCTAATCTCCAAGATTGTTTAAATTGGAAAGTAAAACAGCTTCTGATTGGCTAAACCAAATGGTTTAGCCAATCAGAGGTTGTGTTACTTTCAAATCCAGGAAAATTTTGCAGAATAAGACTGAGAATGTTCTTAAGAATGGTTGGTGAATACGAACCCCGGATACTGGTATAGCTTGCTCGGATAAAACTGCGACAAGTCGAGATAAAAAGGTAGAGAATGTGGCATTATGAAAAAACTGCGGTTAAAAGTTTTCCCACTCAAACACAAATTCTATTAAATAGGTTTTTACTAACTGTAGACCATGTTCTTTTTATCTAATCACAGACATTGACTCTTTACCAAACGGGCTTGACCAATTTCTTTCCGAGGACTGATGATAGTCATCGCGACAGGATTCATTCCTCTCTCACCGCTGATCGACAATGGCTATGTGCGAAAGCAGCCAGTGGTTTGAAAAGAATATTGTGCGAAGTACTGGTAAAAGAAACTCCAGAAAAAGCATGGATAGGTGCACCGGCCGCCGCGATATAACTGAACTAATGTTGAAAACGGCGTTAAACACCATACAATCAATCAATCATGTACCAAACGACAAAATTTAGACTGGTCAAAATTGAGAGCATTTGCAGACGTACATCTCAACTTTGGCTGAAATGGTGGTAGTTGTCTGTGGTGGTGTAGAAGACCTTTCGGAAAAGGAGAAAATGGTGATAGTCAGCATTTTCTCCCTATCCATTAAGATTTTAAAAAAGCTATTTCCTCAATGTAGTTAAAAGCTCAAGATTGTATGGTGGAGAGTTAAATTTATAGTCCCTGGAAACGTGGCAAACTTGTACCCAATATCTTCAGACATCATTATATTAATATAGGAGGCGTGTCCTTCTACTTTTACTCTGAAAAAAAAAAAAAACAAACAAAAAAAGCATAAAAAATGTGAGATCTTTCAGGTTTAAATCACGAAGTAGTCATTTTGTTCGCTACTGGAAGAATTCTGCTGTGGTGTGACACCAATGCAATGCTGTCACAAGATTACTTCCTGTTTCAAGTTTAAAAAGATTTATTGGTACTGTTATCGAACTAAATACTTTTGTTATTTAGTCTTGAGAATGAAAATCGTGGTAGGATATATATATATATATTGGTTTTTAATGCGCTAACAACTCTATATTGGTTAAAAGTGCAAAGTTTTGTTCTGAACAGCCAGAAGTAAAGTAAAATAATGCGTTCGGGCTTTTCGTCCCCAAATTAATTAGTTCCTGGGGCTTTTCGTCCCAGAGCTTATTTGCACGGGGTTGCTTATCTCATCTTGATGTAATCTTATTTATTATTCGATTGATCCGAGAGTATAATATGATGCTCATGCAAGGAGCATTAGCCAACATTTATGATGAAGATGATAAAGTTAACCCTTATCTTAGTAATTGATTTTAACTAAACTTTCAAGCGGGTACCCCTTTCAGGCAGATAGAAAAATCCTGAATAATGCTATATCAAACTTACTTTTTGGAGAAAAATATCTCCTTATTGGGGAGTGAAGATTGAAGATCAGACTGTGTGTTCTGTGCATTCTGATCTTGCTCTATCTGCAAAAGGTCAGTGAATCAGCCGTAGCAACCATTGGATTAAGCTTTCAATCCTCTTGGGAGTACAGGTTCAGCATAAGCATTAAAATCCAGCCATGCTAGAGAGCATGCTCTTCATGGCATTGTGGTTCAGTTTTGTTTATCAATGGAAGTTAACCCTTTCCTTAACAATTCCAAGCTTTAAAGTCGGGATTGTGTGGTAAAGGGTTAAACAACTTGCTAAGTGTTTATTGCTTCGATGTATGCAGGGATGGGAGACAGGCTTTATTTAACCCTTTACCGCTCTATGCCGCCTTTTAACGACCCGGGAAAGAAGCCTTTTGAAAACATTGTGGGAAAAGGAGAAAATGCTGGTAACCAGCATTTTCTCCTTTTCCCGCAATGTTTTCTACCCTTCCAAAAACAAATTTCAGTTTTAAAATCACATTTATTTTATCGTCCGCAAGTGCTTTCGATTTCAACCAGTCTGAAATTTTGTCGTTTGGTACAGAGTTAAAGGGCAGAGATCACACTGCACATTCTAAACTTGACTCATACACTCCCAAAAGCAGCTGTGTTGAGTTTCTATGAAAATTCTCATACTTTACACTTGTCCAAATTGAAAGCATTTTCACACATTAATGTGGCCAGCATAATTGGTTGATAGTCTTATAATGATGCAAATGAACTTTTGTTATCCATTACAGGTTACAACAAGACATCACAAACAATGATGAAGAAGACAAGATTTCACATGCCATCTTGGTGTATCATTGGTCTGTCCATAGTATTTTCCAGTGTTTATGGTATGAATATAATATCAACCCTTTAACCCTTTACCGAACGACAAAATTTTAGATTGGTCCAACTTGAAAGCATTTGCAGACGACATATTGAAGGTGACCCAAATAACGAAATTTTTCTTTGATAGGAAAGAAAACATTGTGGGAAAAGGAGAGAATGCTGGTTACCAGCATTTTCTCCT
Organism: Tridacna gigas; assembly: GCA_945859785.2. Taxonomy (NCBI): domain Eukaryota; kingdom Metazoa; phylum Mollusca; class Bivalvia; order Cardiida; family Cardiidae; genus Tridacna; species Tridacna gigas. The sequence goes on from OX244043.2 coordinate 48,902,321, forward strand.
TTTTGCACATTGCTTTCAAAAGCCTTCTTCCTCAGGGTAATTAAAAGTCGGGATTGTGTGGTAATGGGTTAACATACAATCCTGAGGTTTGGCTCTGAGGAAAATTTCTTTTGAAAATATGGGAAAAGGAGAAAAAGCTCAATGTTTTCTACTCTGTCAGACAAAAAAGTGATTTAAACCATATTTGATATTTCGTCTGCAAATGCTTTCAATTTGGAAAAGTCTAAAATTTTGTTGTTTGGTAAAGAGTCAAGATTTAAATTCTGCAAATGATAAAATTTTGGACCTGTCCAAATTCAAAGCAGTTGCATGAGGCCAAATAGATTTGATTCAAATGATTGAAATTGTTTTAGAAAGGGGAGAAAACATTGTGGGAAAAGGGAAATATGCCTGTTGCCAGCATATTCTCGTTTTGCCACTATGTTTTCAAAAGCCTTCTTTCTCAATGTCATGAAAAGTTGGGATTGTTTGGTAAAGTGTTAAACTCTTTACCACACAACAAAATTGTAGACTTGTCCAATCAAAATATTTGCAGACACTAAAACGTAGTCCAAATGGTGGGAGTTGCGGTTGTAGGATAGAGAATCTTTGCACAGAGTAACTGGTAAAACTTAAGGCAAAAAAAGGGGACAGTGTATTCTGAGCTTAGGTATCTTTAGCCCTTTACCAGACAACAAAATTTTAGATTGGTCCGAATTAAAAGCATTTACGGATGACAAAATAAATGTAATTAAAAAACTGAAATTTGTTTTGAGAAGGGTAGAAAACATTATGGGAAAAGGAGAAAATGCTGGTTACCACAACCCACAAGGTTTTCTAAAGGCATCCCTCACAGGGTTGTTAAAAGTCGGGATTGTGTGGTAAAGAGTTAAAACAATCTTTTCATATGTATTCCTGTATCAGAATTTGAAATGCAATCTCGTGTGAAAAGGTGCTGTTTATCTTGATTTTTACAATATTCTTCATCTGCAGGTCAAAATGAGATATGTAACTTTTACGGCCTGAATGCGGAGTGCCGATATCGTGTAGATATGATCTGTTTGTCCCACATCACAGCCGACATAGACCCATGTGCAGACCCAATCGAAGTCACTTTCACAATTACAGTAAGTAAAACACAGAAAATTGATAAACCTTTACCAAACACCCCCATATTTAACCTTTTATGAAACAACAAAACTTTAGACCTTTCCAACTTGAAAGCTTTTCCTGGTGAAAAATTCAGTATGGGTCAAATGATAGCATTTGTCTTGGGAACGGTAGAAAACATTGTGGGAAAAGGAGAAAATGCTGGTTACCAGCATTTTCTCCTTTTCCCACAATGTTTTCAAAAGGCTTCTTCCTCAGGGTAGTTAGAACTCGGGATTGTGTGGTAAAGGGTTAAAGACCCTAAAGAGGATGTGTTTTATCCCTTACCTCACAAGTGTTAACTCTATGTCCTAAATCGTGACATTCTGAGAAAGAAGCCTTGAAATCATTGTGGAAAAAGGAGAAAATTCTGATAACCAGCATTTTCTACTGCTCCCGCAATGCTTTCTATCCTATCAAGGACAAAATTGATCATTCGAGCTGCAAGTAATTTGTCGTCTGCACAATGCTTTCACTATGGTGAAGTCTAAAATTTTGTGGTTTAGTAAAGAGTTTCAAAAAATACTATGGGCCAGTATGGGGTAAAAAGAAAGTGCTGGTACACAATATATCTAGAGGTACAGATGAGGCAGATATTTTTAGGTTCAAAGTGAAATTTTTATCTTCGGTATAATATATGGTTGTGGTACGCACTAGCATTGTCTGGTGGATCAATCCTATTGAAGTATCACAACATAGATTCTTGTAAGGAAATACCTGTTCAAGTTTTAGATTCCAAAGCCCCTCCCCCACACTTCAGTGGACCTCTTCTTATTTTGTGTTTGGCTTAAAACAGATTTCAACATCATTGCATTTACACCTAACCGGCTTTCTTGAGGCTTTTTTCACCAGTGCTTAGTGCAACTTTTATGAATTTCTTTGCAAGCCAGTGGCTGCTTTCCTATATAAACATTATGACAACAGTGTTCAGTGGTCAGAGAGGAATAAATGCTGTAACAATCATCATTCTGTTGGGAAGAATTTGACAAAGCTGGGAATCAATTGAACCACATTTAAATTGTCACCTGCAAATGCTTTCAATTTGGACAAGTCTTCATTTTTAATAATAGATTAACTTCTCTGTATTTGTAGTGTCCATCCCCACGGGTAGATTTCCGTCACACATTCTCCAGTGCCGATACCATGGTGTCGGTCCCAGGATATGAGAGACAGGTTTTTCTTCAAGTCAAAATGAAAATGAAAGAGGATGAAGTGTTTAACATAGAGGTAAGAATTGGTTCTGTAGTACCCTTTATGACATAATCCTGAGTTTTTATGACCCTGTGGAAAAAGACTATTGAAAACATTGTAGGAAAAGGAGAAAATGCTGGTAACCACCATTTTCTCCTTTTCCCACAATGTTTTTTTCCCATTCAAAGATGAATTCCCGCATTTAAAAGAGGTATAACTCGTCACCTAGACAATCCAAAATTTTATTGTTGGGTAAAGATAACGATCAAAAGTAAACAATGTGTGTGTTGAATGCATTTGAATTGAAATCACTCGTAGCTTGGAGGCCCCAGGTTCGAGCCCTGCCTGATCCACTGGGTTTTTCGTGGATGTGTCCTTGGGCAAGACACTTCAGAGCCCTAGCCTAGTACTGGTTAAACCCAGGAAATACATGAATATGTGAGCTGTCGCCGTGATATGACTGAAATAATGATGAAAGCGGCGTAAAACACCATTCAATCAATCAATCAATTGAATTGAAATCATGCCTTTTAAAGGTATGGAAATTATTGTGAGGATGACAATCTGTTATTGTACAAATAGTCCAAGTGTTGGTCACCAGGAGAAAAATGAATGTTGAAATCAGGTAAAAAAGTAAACAAAAGACAGAGCCACCTGGCAACTTTTGACTTACTTTTAAAGTTTGAATTAGGGATGGGAACGAATACAAACACTGGTATTCAAATATTCTTTTTTTAGTATTCGAACATACCATATTTGAATATTTGTTAAAAGAATTCTGAAAACATTCATGTCTCATTGTCCAAAATTTTTTCTTTGACAGAAAATTTGTTTAGCATTATATAACTTTTTAAAAAAGAATTGGAAGGTGAAATTCATAGTCGAACATTTAGCCATTTTTAGAATATTCAACTTTTTGGTCCCATCCCTAGTTTAAATGCATATTGTTTACTTTTTGCAGCTATTGGGGCTTTAATTCTTTACCAAATGACAAAATCTTGTCAAACTTGTCAAAGTCTAAAGCATTTATAGAGGAGATATGTGACTCAGATGATGAATTATTGTTTTTGAAAAGGGAAAAACAGCATGGAAAAGGGAGAACTAGTATTTTGTCCCTTTTCCAACAATGTCTCCTAAAGCCATCTTCCACGGTGTTGTTAAAACTTGGGTTTATGTGGTAGTTGGTTAACCATTGACCAAACAATCCCTGGACCCTGAAGAAGAAGCCTTTTGAAAACATTGTGGAAAATGGAGAAAATGCTGGTAACCCGCATTTTCTCCATTTTCCACAATGTTTTCTATCCTCTCAGAAGATTTTCTGTTCATTTGTCCCAATATCAGTCAACTCCAGGTGCTTTCAATTTTGAAAAGTCTAAATATTTTCTTATAGGAAGGGGATAAAGTATTAACCAGACAACAAAATTTTAGATTTGTCGTTATTGAAAGTATTTGCAGACAACAAACTTAATTTTGGTCGAATGATAAGATATGCATTTGAAAGAATTTTAGACAGCTCTAGTTTGCAGGTTTTTTTTGTTTTTTTAGATCTCTAAATAGACTGTATAGATATGAAATAAACATACGGATTCCTTCTTGTAAATATTACAGGCTGATATACATGTGTACGGACAAGCTAGAGCTGATTTCCTGAACCATGATGTGAAACTGGCAGGATATAATGACAAGTGCCCGGGATGTAAGTTTGACATTATGCTCCTGATAGAAAGGTGGAAATAACTAATTAGCCAACAGTTACAAGAATTGGATTAAATGACAATTTATGGATACTAGTAAAAGCCTTCCGAGTGCCGTGCAGAACTTGAATTTTCCATCAAATGACAAAAGTATCCGAAGATGTGAAATAAATTTGGCTCAAGAAGAAAACAGTGTTGAAAAAGGAGAAAATGCTGGCTACCAGGATTTTTCCTTTTCCCACAATGTTTTCAGAAGCTTTAGTCAGAAGTGATGTTAAAACATGGGATTGTTTGGTAAAGGGTTAACTGGTTATCCATAGAGTGTGGATCTGTAATAAGACTGCACATGCTGAGCCCAGTAGCGTACAGGACTTGAGACCGAGGGGGCGGGGGGCTCTGTAATGGATGACTTATCTGGAGGTCAGACAAAGACCAACATGGCCTGCATTATCTGTGAAGTATGAATAAATACACAAGTATGATTTAAAAAATTAGCAATATAGTGCACTTAGACCTAGCATACCAAAAGAAATAGACTACCCATGAGTAATGAGATTGTTTAAACTCAGATCGGACTTCCTGTCTTGTGCAGACTAATCCTGAATCAAGATTTAAGAAATTAGCAATATAGTGTGACAGAATCAAGAGCGTCAAATAACTAGACCATGATAGGAGATTTTTTTAGATTCGGATCAGACTACCTGTTATGTTCAGCCTGATCTTTTATCAAGATTGTGTCTTGTCAGCTAGGCTGTTTTTGGAGAAAATGTCAAGTTATTATCATAGCCCTGGCGTAGTCTGTATACTTTCATATTTTATAATACATGTATCTCTGTTATTATTGAAGATATGTACTTCAATCTTGGAAAAGTTGTTAACTGTCATAAGGGGAACCTATACAACAAGGGCAGGTAACCATCAAAATATTTTTGACATAGTTATGCCCCTTTTTCGACTTAAAATTTTCACTGAAAATGAAGCAACCACAGCCTGCATTGGCACCGCATGTGGTGCTCTTGTTTTACCATTTCATTTGCTGTTTTTACTGGAATGAAATGGATGAAAATACCTAAAAGTTCCAATGAATAAGTGTTCTTTTTCTCTATTTCAGTAAATGAAGCTGCTAAGATAGCCATTGGAGTGATGGGTGGGCTTGCTTTTATAGCTGGTTGTCTAATCGTAGTATTGTTGTATCTGCGACATAAACGACGGAAAAACCAACTAGCAAGACCTCCTCTCGTGGAATATTGTGAGGATCCCGGCCAGTCAACCCCTAGACATTCCAGAAACTTTGACACTTCTGATGATCACCTGACTCAGAATTCTATAAATAGCAGTCATGTGACACCACCACCTTTGAATAATAATGGTTCTGTGAGAGGGCCAAATGTCCAAGACAGTATAGCTGGCACACGCAATGATCTTCTGGGTTCAAGCTCTGCCTTAGCAACAGAGAATAGCTCACAGTCACAGAGCTACAATGCAAGCAATGATCAACAGATGAAGTTAGATACAGGCCAAGATCAGGCTAGGGTCAGATATTCAGACATGTCACAAAATTACAGAGATGTATCCTTAAAGATTTCAGATTGTTAGCGCAGAATTTAACCGTTAACTTCCTGCCACACAGCATAATTTGAGACTCATTCATTTTGAGAGAATTTACATACAACAAATCAAATGTTTTTCAAATGATAGTATTGGTCCTTGAATAGGTAGAAAACATTGTGGGAAAAGGAGAAAATGCTGGTTACCAGCATTTTCTCCTTTTCTCATAATGTTCTCAAAAGCTTTCTCTCTCATGGTTGTTAAAAGTTTGGATTGTGTGGTAAAGGGTTAAGCACCTTTCACAACGATGCTTGCCTTCTGCGGCCAAGTAGATCATGATCGGAATGCACAAAACATGCAATCGGATCTTTGATCTACGCTGTCCGCTCAGCTGAGACATTTTAGACGAAGAGCAACCATGAAATTGGAATTTTTGGGGTTTGATTTCTAGACTGAAATTGTTTGTTGGGTTTAGGGGTTAGGGCATGATTCCCGGCTGGCCGGGTTTGAATAGTTTGTTAGCCTCTGTTGCCAGTTCCTATTTGTTGCAATATTAGTAGATTATATCACATTGAAGTCTTTACCATATGACAAAATTTTAACCTTGTCCAATTTTAAAACATTTGTAGAACACAAAATAAGTGTAACACAAAACATGAAATTGGTCTTTCATATTCATAGGGTTGAAAACATTGTGGGAAAAGGAGAAAATGCTAGTAACCAGCATTTTCTCCTTTTCCCACAATGTTTTCAAAAGCCTTCTTCCTCGGAGTCGTTAAAAAGTGGGGATTGTTGTAGAGGGTTAAGTCTTTACTATAGGAAAAAATTTAGCGGTTTGTCCAATTTGAAAGCATCTGCAGAGAACAAATTCAATGTGGCTTAAACCACAGTTCTTGTGTTTTTCGAAAGGTTGGAAAACATTGTTGGAAAATGAGAAGATGCAAGTTACCAGCATTTTCTCCTTTTCACATGATGTTTTCAAAAGCCTTCTACCTCAGGGTGACATCAACAGTTGTATATTTTCAATATAATTGAATACTAGAAAAATAATTGTGTTAGCTTGACTGTTTTCTAAGAATACATCATTTTATTGTCGTAGCCGTGGCATCATCACCTAAGTGGTCGTGCGAAAAGTTCAAGATTTTATAGTATCTCTGTTATTTGGAAGATATTTCCTTCAAACTAGGACAAGTTGTGAACTATCAAAAGGGAAACCCATACAACAAGGGTAGCTAACTGTAAAAGTATTTTGACACAGTTATGCCTCTTTTTTTTGACTTACAATTTTCACTGAAAATCAGGGAACTGCAGCCGTGATGCTCTTGTATTTGTACTAGGTGCCAGTCAGCTGAACATTTGTGTGATTGAATTTCAACTCTTTTTACCAGACTACAAGTTGTTTAGACTTATCCATATTTGAGCCGTAATGGAAGCATATGCAGATGGAAAATTACATGTGGCTAAAATAATGGGTTTTATGAACTTTCATCTTTAAAATGGCTGTAAATGTGATTGGAAAAAGCAGAAAATACTGTATACACAAAGTGTAGATTAGAACATATAAAAACCATCTATAGATACACACGCGGTAACATCCATAAAAAATCTCATTCACTTCTATGAAATACGCACAAAATGACATCAAAAATGTCGTCACACAATTGTGAAATCAAACGTGTAAGATAAGAAAATTCGCAATGGGTATATTGCACTGAAAACAAGGGGGGTTATGTGATGAAATATGATATCGAGTGAGATTGGGGTTGGAGGGAAAGTTAAAATTTTTCCACAGAGCACAAGGTCTCAGGAAGTTCCTTCAACATAATCGTCCACTTTTACTCTATACCACATACTCCTGAGTTTGAAATACCCTAAGGAAGGAGAGGCTTTGGAAAACATTGTTGGAAAAGGAGAAAACTAACTAGTTTCATATACATGTACATGAAGTGGAAATTTTATTTTTCATTACACCATAATAATTATATATTATGATAGCTTAATAGTGTTTCACAAATCTGCTTTTAAGGACTTTAAGTCCTTTGATTTAATAATGGTTGTGAATTGTATAATGTGGTTTAAAGCTATGTACATTTATTGATGAACAGTGTTAAGAATTGTAATATACATAGAACGATATGGTATGTTAATGGCAGAATTATTTTCTATTTTTTTACACTTTATAGTAAAGTTTATATTGTGTCTAATAATGTACTACTCACACTTTGATGGGGATCATTCACATATTTCAATATGGGTGTATGTTAAAACAATGCAGTTTTGCATCACAATTATCCATTCCATCAGCATGGCAAATGTAACATCTTGAAAAACCATACCTGATACATCCCACACATGTATACCGGCTGAATTTAACATGGTAATTCCTAGCAAATTTTGAGTAGTATGTACATGTATGTTTTTTCTGATGCGAATTCTTGTCAGCTATACATACATTTTGTTATTTTTCTACTAAATTTTTAAATTTCAATTTAATGTGACTCCCAGTATCTCATTTCTAATGCCCACTAACAACAATATACTATAACTGTGACTTAATTTATCAGTCCAATAATTGGAAAATGTAGAAAACATTGTGGGAAAAGGAGAAAATGCTGGTTACCAGCATTTTCTCCTTTTCCCACAATTTTATCAGAAGCTTACTTTATCAGGATTGTGTTGTTGTGGGTTTTAAACCTAGAGTACATATCATGATTTTAATTTTTTGTTGGCCATTGTATTTTAAACATTCTTCTCAGCATTCCATTTCATTTTATATGCAATATTTGTTACTTGATTTACAAATATATTGGTTATGATATTTTATAAAATAAAACAGATTTTTTTGTATTCTTGTAAACAAGGCTGTGACGTAATGAAATTTTTCTTCCATTCTTCAGTTTTAGTGGTAGCTACTCCTACCTTTATTTTTATATATATATTTTATTCTCATTCATGTACAACAGTATTTACAACTGATATAAAAGACATGGAAGTACATGTACATGACCATTCTATATAGAATTATAAGAGACTATCATATCTAGTTTAAAAAAAAATGCATAAAATATTCTACATATTCTACATGAGTGGTAAGATTTAGTTGCGGATTTTGCCATAAAACACATGATTTTTAAAACGTATTTAAAAACTACAGTTTATAGCTAGTTTCGTGTAGTCTTCGGATCGCTTGGATCGTATTCTGGGATATCTGTTATAAATCAGCAGCTGAATCTTGTAAAGTAATTAATGATATATATATAAAAAAAATAGTGGTAGAGGGTTAACACGGAACAAATAAAGAACTGAATAGTAATCTTGGCTGAACCTGTTACTGCTCTGCTCTGTGCCAACTTTTGGGGACGCTAAGAAAGAAGGCTTTTGAAAACATTGTGAGAAAAGGAGAAAGTGCTGGTAACCCTAACCCTGGTAACCAGCATTTTCTCCTTTTCCCACAATGTTTTCTACCATATGAAAGACAATTTTTTTGTTTTGAATAACATTTAATACGTTGTCTGCAAATGCTTTCAATTTGAACAAGGCTAGAATTTTGTTGTCTGGTAAAGAGTTAAGTAATTAACCTATTTGAAAGCACTTGCAGACAACAACTAAAATGTGGCTGAAATAATGGGACTTTTTCATGTATTTTGATGGATAAAAGGTAACCAGTTAGAAAACTGAGAAAAAATGAGCTGGTTACAAGCATTTGAGAAATTTGGCTGAGGTCCAACCATTGATCATTAAAGGTCAAAAAATGTCCGAAAGTAAACAATGTGGATGAATTTACATTATAAATTACCTATTAACCCTTTCCCAAACAACAAATTTCGGACTAGTCCAAATTGAAAGAGTTTGCAGACGACAATTTTAAATTTGATGAAAAATGGCAGAAAGGTCTCAAAAAGGGTAGAAAACACTGTGGGAAAAGGAGAAATTGCTCGTTACAAGCAATTTCTCCTTTTCCCACAGTGTTTTCAAAAGACTTGTACTGCAGACACGTGAAAACCAGGGCTTGTTTGGGAAAGGGTTAAAAGTATGGAAATGACTGTTAAGATTACAATCTGATACTGTGTGGATGGTCCAAGAACAAGTTGCTGGCAGGAAAATGAATTTTAAAACTGAAAAAAAAAAAAAACTTGTAAAAAGTTGCCAGGTCACTCTTTGTTTACTTTTTACCTGGTTTTAGATATTTTTCTGTGACTAACACATGTTATATTTACATTGTATTATTTAAATGCATTTTTACCTTTTAAACACAGATTACATGTATATTTAAATGGCATGATTGAAATTTAATGCATTTTTACCCTTTAAACACATTATATTTAAATGGTATGATTTAAATTTAAGTGTTATTCAAATGGTATGATTGAAATTTAATGCATTTTTACCCTTTAAACACATTATATTTAAATGGTATGATTTAAATTTAAGTGCATTTTTACCCTTTAAACACAGATAATACTCGTATTTAATTGGTATGATTTAAATTTACATACATTTCTACCTTTTACCTCACAATCCCTAGTTTTAATGATCCTAATAGAGAAGGCTTTGGAAGCATTGTGGAAAAAGGAGAAAATGCTGGTAACCAGCATTTTCTTCTTTTTTTACCATGTTTTCTGTCCTATTTCTTGTAACTTCCGTATTGAGCCACATTTTTCTTGCAACTTCCATATTGGACCATTCTAAAATTTTGTCGTTTGGTAAAGAGGTAACATCCGCACTGTTTACTTTTGGCAGCTATTGGCCTTTAAAGAAAGATATCTAGATGGACAGATGAACAGTACCTCTTGATAGGGGATAAAAAAACAAACAACACATAAACAAACAAGAAAGTCCAGAGGTTAGTTCTCAATGTTATTTTATTTCTTTCAGGATTTCTCTGTACAAACCATCTACACATAATTATAACACTCACACACTTCTCCACAACTCTCTTGCATCAACAACAAAACAATTACAACATTGTGAACAAAATCTACCTCTTTCTCGATTACATGATTTTTAACTTTAAACCCGGATTAAACTATGAAATAAACTGAAAATATAAAGATGCAGTTTAAGACAGAAGCAAGCCTTTGATGGTCTTTTTCAGCACTTGAACTCTGAGTAATGTTAAGTTTTGTTTTCTTGTTTTTTTTTTTGCAAGCATGGTTTTAACCCTTTAACTCACAAGCCCAAGTTTTAATGCCCTGACAAGAAAAGCTTTTGAAAACAATGTGGGAAAAGGAGAAAATGCTGGTAACCAGCATTTTCTCCTTTTCCCACATTATTTTCTACCCTTCCATAAACAAACTTCATTTTCTGAGTCACAATTTGTCATCTGTCAATGCTTTTAAATTGGACAAACCTAAACTTTTGCCGTTGAGTAAAGAATTAATTGTAAAAATGTCCCGTTTGGGCCTTGTGCAGAAGTAATTTCCATGAATTTTTAGCCATAAAAAAAGCACATACATGTAATATCAAAAAAAAAAAAAAAAAAAGACTTTCTGGTCATGCAGAAAACCACTTTAAAAAAAAAATCGAGCCAAAAGGATAAATTGCTCATTGTGGAAAGTTTATTTCTTTCATTATGTTAATATGTATTACACTTCAATTTGTATAGATTATGTATGTTTTACGCAGGTGTTTTAAGCTCCCCTGACAACTAAAACTGTCTTTGTGGACAGTGTAGACCAAGATCATGCTGCACAAAGTGTGTAGTCTGATCTCTGATCTACAGTGTCCGCTTTGCACAGACATTCTGGTTCAGAGCACCTTCGAAATTGCAATTTTTTTTGGAGGTCTAATATCTAGACTGAAATGTCTTGGTTTTATGCAGTGCTCCATGGGTAAGGCTGCCAACACCTGGAGGTATACAACCTCAAGAACCCATGTTAACCCTTAAAGCGCCTTTCACTAATATAGTTGCCTTTGCGGCCAATGTAGATCAAGATCAGGCTGCACAAAATGTGCAGCCTGATCTTTGATCTACACTGTCCACTATGTTAAAACACTACAGGCAAGAGTTAGCCATGAATTTGCAATAACTTTGGTTTTATTCTAGGATAAAAATGACCATTGGGTTTATTCGGCACTGTAAGGGTTAATATTGCTGGCATTAGCAGATTTGGCTAATTTACCATAATTGTTTGAGTGATGAAGACACGTCTGTTTATCAAACCCTTTACCCAATGATCCTGGTTTCAACGACCCTAGTTAGACAGTTTTGAAAACATTGAGGGGAAAAATAAAAAGTGCTAGTATACACCATTTTCTCCTTTTCCCACAATGTTTTCTGTCCTTTCTAAGGAGAGATCCCATCATTACAGCAATATTTGTTGTCTGCAAATGCATTCAATTTGGTCCAGTGTGAAATCTAGTTGTTTGGTAAAGAGGTAAGACTGTAAAGATACAGAATGATGATATTTTAAACATGCAAACATAAAATTGAAGGAAAAATGATAGAAACAACTTTGGGACAAATCATACCTGATTAGACTTATGCATCACTTATTTTCCATTTGAATATACATGTATAGCAATCAAACATTCTAATAACATCCAGCCAGGTCCGTATTCACCAACCATTCTTAAGAACGTTTTTAGTCTTAATCTCCAAGATTACCGAAATATGAAAGTAACTCGACTTCTGATTGGCTAAACCAAATCGTGTAGCCAATCAGGAGTTGTGATCCTTTTAAAATTTAGAAAATTGTGGAAAACAAGCCCTAGAATATTCTTAAGAATGGTTGGTGAATACGGACCCAGGCCTTATTGACAATGTGATTCTGTTTTCAGAGCAAATTTTGAGACACAGCCCCTTTTCGCAAAAATTATTTTCAAAAATTGTCTGTTGTATAGAGTTAAAAATTCTATTCATTCCTTTCATGATAGAATAAATAAAAGGCTATACTGTCAATCTCTCTAATACATTACTTTCTGAACACAGACACTTTTTGTCGATAAAAAAAATCATCCTCTTTGATAACAAAGTGGCAAAAGGAGGAATTTATCATTCCAAGCAGTTTCTCCCTTTGTCACAAGGCTTTCTTGTGAATCCAAGTATAAGCCTACATCCATGTTTTTTTTTGTATACTATACAGGGATATTGTCAGTTGTTTGCTAAATTTGTTTTGGGAGGGCAACGAATTACCTAGGGGATATCTCTCACCAATTAACTATATCTCTCACCAATTAACTGTATCTCTCACCAATTAACTCCTTACCATATGAAGAATTTTAGACTCTTCCTAATTGAAAGCATCTGCAAATGACAAATCTGAAAGTGGAACAATTGAACTGAAGCTCTTTGACATGGTAGAAAACATTCTAGGAAAAGTAGAAAATGCTGGTGACCATAATTTTCTACTTTTCCCTCCATGTTTTACTTTTCCCCGCCATGTTTTCAAAAGGTTTCTATCTCATGGTTGTTAAAACTCTGGATTATGTGGTAAAGGGTTAATGTGCAGCAAAACAACATCTTTATCTTACAATAAATTCAACTCAAGAATAATTATTTACAACCAAACAGAATGAAAAATATACAAAGCACTACACAATGAAAGGAACATTTCAACATACATCTCGTATGTATAGAGCCATGCCCTGTTAAAAGGGGGGCTTGATACATCTGCAGAAAGTATGAACCCAGGTAGCAGTTTGTGCCAGTTGACCTTGCTGAAACTTTATGCTTTTGGTCAATTTACTGCACATTTAAAGACCAGCTGGGTCAGTATTCACCAACCATTCTTAAGAATATTCTTAGTCTCATTCTCCAACATTTTCTACATTTGAAAGTAACACAACTCCTGATTGGCTAAACCATTTGGTTTAGCCTATCAGGAGTTGTGTTACTTTCAAATGGAGAAAATTCTGAAGAACAAGACAAAGGACATTCTTAAGAATGGTTGGTGAATAGGGACCCAGTCTACCTCATGATAAAGTTGGTTTTTAGACAAATGAATTTTATGAATCTCTAATCATGTGATGTTTTGCATGGTGCAAGGCATTATGGAGATGCATTTATCCCCCTTTTACCAAAGTATGACTTATATGTATAAATATCTACACATTTTGATAATTGGAATGTTTTGCTCAGGTTATGTGTAAATAAGAAGCTAAAGACATACAGCTAAGTGCATCACAGTGGCTATTTAACTTTCAATAAAACACTTGGTTTTCTTCTTTTCACTGGAGCTATATTACCCTAATTTGAATGCAGACTAGCATTCACAGTACATGTCCTATTTCTTCAGTTCTCAAAAGCCAATGTTGTGGTTACCCTCTACGGTCGTCTAATCGAGACAGTTCTAATGAGTAACCACAAAATGGTGTTTGGGACTTTTTAAATTTTATGATCCACACCTAGGTAGATCTCTGAGCCTAACTTATAATTTAACTCTTTACCAAACAACAAAATTTTAGACTGGTCCAAATTGAAAGCATTTGCAGACGACAAAATAAATGAGACTGAAAAATTGAAATTTGTTCTAGGAAGGGTAGAAAACATTGTGGGAAAAGGAGAAAATGCTGGTTACCAGCATGTTCTCCTTTTCCCACAATGTTTTCAAAAGCTTTCTTCCTCAGGGTCGTTAAAAGTCGGGATTGTTTGGTAAAGGGTTAAATGGAAAAACTCCCAACAGATGGCCTTACTCCATTTAAAGTTCGCTAAGCCAACTTCCAAAAAACAAATATGTATGTATGACATTTTAAAGCCCAGCATTGAACAGCTTCTGAAAGCTTGCTTGCACCAAGCAATATCTCCTTTTCCGGCATTGTTTTCCATAAAATTCAAAACAGAATTTTCTTTCGTTCAATTATTTTTCCTTTCTGTCACTTTTACCAGTTAGCAGTATGTGTATATTGACAATGGGTTTACAGAAAGCTACCGTTGTGCCGGCAGTAAGCTAATAATATACAATATCTTAATTCACCTTTACCAGACAACAAAACTTTGAACTTGTCCAATTTAACAACCTTCCACATGATGAATATGGCAAATTGATGGGATTTGTCTTTGAAAGAAAACATTGAAGGAAAAGAAGAAAATGCTGCCTACCAGCATTTTCTCCTTTTCACACAATGCTTTTAACAGCCCTCTTCCTCAGGGTTGTTTAAACACTGGGTTGTATGGTTAAGGATTAACATAAAATGGCTTATCATCATTACCTAATTCTAATCCTTCTTCAGACGAGTGGTTGTCATTCTATAGATGATGCTGTCTCGACCAGGGTCCATGTTCCAGATTCCATAACAAATACCGAGTACAGCGATAGCCAATAAAATCATCAACCATAGACATATGTTAAACGTGACTGGATAGTTTTCATCGTAGTCCTGTGCTAAATTGTGTGTATTGTTCGTGGTCTGTAAACATACAGAAAAAAGAAAAAAACTTTCATAAATGAACCAAGCTCTGACAAAAGGGGGCTTAATGCATCTCTGTGATCCATGATACCAAGCCATCACATAATCATGGATCCATAATGGCAACTTTTTTTAACAACCCACTTAATCATGAGGTAGACTGGTTCTTGGACATACAAAAAAATTGACCAGTAGCGAAAAGTTTTGGCCCAGATCAGCCTGCGCGGACTGCACAGGCTGACCTGGGTCAAAACATTTCGCAGATGCATTAAGCCCCCTTTTCACAGAGCATTGCTCAAATATTCGCCTTGATAAAAAACAAAAGCACCGCATGTGGGTACCAAGAGTCGGCTGCTGTGTTCTTTCAGTGAAAATTCCAAGTTAAAAACAAGAGGGCCATGATGGCCCTGGGTCGCTCACCTTAGTCGAGTGCCTTTAAGGTTTTTCTTTAATTTGACCATGTGACCTAGTTTTTGACCGCAGGTGACCCAATTTCAAACTCGTATTTCATGAAGACAAACATTCTGACCAATTTTCAAGTCAATTGAGCAAAAAATGTGGCCTCGAGTGCCCTAAAGATATTTCTTTAATTTGACCTAGTGATCTAGATTATGACCCCAGATGAAACATTTTAAAGAAACATTTTAACCAATTTTCAAATCAAATGAATAATAAATGTGGCCTCTAGAGTGCCCACTAGCTATTTCTTTAATTTGACCAAGTGACCTAGTTTATGACCCCAGTTGACCCAAATTCAGACTCATGTGAGATTTTACAAAGACAAACATTCTGACCAATTTTCAAGGCAATTAAGCAAAGAATGTGGCGTCCAGGCCTCTAGAGTGCCCACAAGGTATTTCTTTATTTTGACCTAGTGACCTAGTTTATGGTTCCAGGTGACCCAAATCCAAACTCATCTGGTATTTCATCAAGACAAACATTCTGGCCAAATTTCAGGTCATTTGAGCAATAAATGTGGCCTCCAGAGTGCAAACAAGGTATTTCTTTAATTTGACCCAGTGAACTAGTTTATGACCCAAGTTGACCCAAATTAATCTTATGTGAGACTTTATAAAGACAAACATTCTAACTAATTTTCAAGGCAATTGAGCAAATAATGTGGCCTCGAGAGTGCCAACAAGGTATTTCTTTAATTTGACCTAGTGACCTAGTTTATGACCCAAGATGACCCAATTTGGAACTCAATGAACTTGTTGTGCTTAGATGGGCAAACAAACTTAGAAGAGAATCACTACATACCAAATATCAAAGCTCTACACCTTCCAGTTTTAAAGAAGAATTTTAAAGTTTTCCTTCTTTGTTCCTATCTTCGAACTTGTGACGCCCGGAACGGGGCCAGTTTTGACCCAGGGGCATCATATGAACAAACTTGGTAGAGGTCCACTCTGAGATGCAACAAACCAAATATCAAAGCTCCACACCTTTCGGTTTCAGAAAAGAAGAATTTTAAAGTTTTCCTTCTTTGTTTCTATGTTCGACCTTGTGACCCCAGGGGCTGGGGCAGTTTTGACCAAAGCAGCATCCTTGGAACAAACTTGGTAGAAGTCCACTAGGAGATGCTTCATACCAAATATCAAAGCTCTATGCTTTCCCATTTAAGAGAAAAAAAAAAATTTAAGTTTTCCTTCTTTGTTCCTATGTTTGAACTTGTGACCCCGGGGCAGGGCCAATTTTGACCCCAAGGGCATCATATGAACAAACTTAGTAGAGGTCTACTAGGCGATGCTACATACCAAATATCAAAGCTCTATGCCTTCTAGTTTTACAGAAGAAGATTTTCAAAGTTTTCCTTCTTTGTTCCTATGTTGGAAATTGTGACCCCCGGGGCGGGGCCAGTTTTGACCCCAGGGGCATCATATGAACAAACTTGGTAGAGGTCCACTAGGAGATGCTACATGCCAAATATCAAAGCTCTACGCCTTCAAGTTTCAGAGAAGAAGATTTTTAAAGTTATCCTTCTTTGTTACTATGCTCAAACTTGTGACCCCCGGGGTGGGGCCAGTTTTGACCCCAGGGGCATCATATGAACAAACTTGGTAGAGGTCCACTAGGCAATGCTACATACCAAATATCAAAGCTCTATGCCTTCCAGTTTCAGAGAAGATGATTTTTAAAGTTTCCCCTCTTTGTTCCTATGTTCGAACTTGTGACCCCCTGGGCGGGGCCAGTTTTGACCCCAAGAGAGATAATAAAGGAGAGTTCAGATGCAAAATCGAGATTCGAATTCGGAATACGCGCATGTTTATTTTAAACAATGGAGATGCAAAAGTGAAGTTAGGCGCATGTATACTTAAAATATGGTTAAATCGCTTAACTTTTATATATCCCGCTAAGTTTCGATTTCCGCTCATTTGTCATTTAATCCCGCTTAACTTTTAAAGTTGCTTTTCATCCTCATTTTCGATTTTAACCATTATTTCATTTTAACCACATAATAAAATTTATTTTTAACTCATTAATCATTATTCTTCATTCTCTCCTCTCTCCTTGTCCCCGATCCCTGGTTTCCCTGATCCCTGGTTTCCCTGATCCCTGATCCCTGGTTTCCCTGATCCCTGGTTTCCCTGATCCCTGGTTCTCTGATCCCTGGTATCGTCCCTTATCCCTGGTTCTCTGATCCCCGGTTCCCTTGTCCCTGGTTCCCTGATCCCTGGTTTCCTGATCCCTGGTTTCCTGGTTCCCTGGTTTCCTGATATCGTCCCTGGTATCGTCCCTGATCCCTGGTTTCCTGGTTCCCTGGTTTCCTGGTATCGTCCCTGATCCCTGATATCGTCCCTGGTTCCCTGATCCCTGATATCGTCCCTGGTATCGTCCCTTATCCCTTATCCCTGGTTCCCTGATCCCTGATCCCTGGTATCGTCCCTTGTCCCTGATCCCTGATCCCTGGTTCCCTTAACCCGTTTAAGTAATAATCGCAGTTTGTCAGGCTTTTTTTTGTCGGGTTTTTGTCCGCTTAAAAACGGGTTAATTGACGAAAAAAAATTTTTTATTTTCGCGTCCATTTAAAATAAACATGCGCGTATTCCGAATTCGAATCTCGATTTTGCATCTGAACTCTCCTTTATTATCTCTCATAAAATTTTTTCCGAGCACTGGGGATTTCCCAATTTTAAAATGAAAAAATATTATATTTTTTAATAATAACCTATAGGCACAGTATTAATCCCATCTTCTAATACGAACCGTACGTCTCGTTGCGGATTTAAAGCTATTTTATTAAAATTTACCGTATAAATAACGTGATTATTCGATTTAAACCCTTTATACTCTACCGTTTTTTCTTTTTGTTCGAATATACAGTCTTTATAATCTTGAAACGTAATTTCACCGTTATTAATACAACTTTCAACTATACCTTTAAGTTTTAACATATCCTCTATTATTCCTCCTCGTTTTTCTTCTCTTATAGCGTATGATTTAGCGCAAGTCGAAATATACTCTCTTATCGGGTTTCCTTTTGTTTCATCCTTGAAAAATCCGAGTTTATTTTTATTCTTCATGCTATGTAAAGGATGATTCGTCGGATATTTCCAAGTATCGAAACAAACGTTTAAATCACTTTTTAACTCTTCATAAATATCGTCACTTTCGATATCTAAAATAAAACTATCAGTATCGGTATATAAAAGCTGTAATCTATCTCCGAATTTAGGAATCAAATAATCGTAATATAACTCGTACATTTTTAATTTCGATACTTCTAATACGCAAAAACCGATATATATCGGTTTATTAGCGTTAACCATCGTTTTTTTCTTAGTTACTGATACTAGACTCGGATTATACATTTTAAATCCGATATACTCCGGACTTTTAATTAATTTTTGGGCTCTTTCGATACTATTAATAATCTCGATATTAGAACGTTTTCTCGGGTTTTCTATAGTTTTACCGTATATAGTATTTATACATTTTTTATAATAATCCTGTTTATTTTTCCCTCGAGCTTCGCTTCTTTTTCGCGCATTATTAGTAATATAAGGTTCTAACCACGGAGCTTCTTTAAAAACGTATCCTCGGTGAATTTTAATTATTTTAACTCCTAACTTTTCGTAATATTTTAATAATCTATAATATACTAAATATTCCGTTTTATTTCTCAGATTAGGAACAAGTTTTTCTACATTGTTGATTTTTAAATGTTCCGGACAAGGAGGAAAATCTTTTAAATATTCCTTTTTATCTTCCGGAATTTCAAGATCACAAACTAAAGCGCAGGGAATATTACGCCATTTTGAAAACTCAGTCTTTTTTAATTCTCTCTCGATAGAGAAAGGTAAAGATTCGGACATAGCTTCGCCGTATAAATTGTTTTTATCGATATATAAAATAAAATTACTCCTTTTTGTCGAATCATAGTCCGTTAAATATTTATTATTAGCCTTTGCGTATCGTTTAACACACATGGAGACTCCTCCTCTTATTCCTTTTTCAAAGTCTTGATACACGTCACGATCAGTAATAAAGATTTAATTTTTGACCAGTGAATTTTAACATATTAGACCAAGAAGCACCGGGTAAAGTGTATCCGTAAACTAACGGATCGAGACCGTAAGCTTCGATATTAAATTTTCTAAAGTTCTCAAATACATCGGCTAATAATAGAATGTCGAGTTCACAATATTTTAACTGATAATCTTTCATAGTTACGCATTTAAAAGCTTTCCAGGCTTCCTTCGCGTGTTCGTACTCTTCATCACGTATTTCTTTTTTTCTCACGTCATTATAAAAAGCCTCTTTAGGCGGTAATGATAAAAGCTTCGTTTTTTCTAGACTATCCATAAAAGAATAAGGATAATAACCTTTACTAGTTAAAATATTTAATGATATATCGGGGAATAATCGAGTAGTATAAAAAAAGTTATTTTTCTCGGTATCCTCTACTAATGAAGCCAAAGAAGCGCTTAAAAATTTAAAACTATCTAAAAATCTAATTTCGTGTTTTTTACCAGAAATAAAAATATTTTTTGAAAAAGATATATACTTTTCCTCGGTAGAAGGTATTATTGAAAGATGACCGCTATATTCGGCCAGTTTTAGAATAAAAAGATGAGTATCATAACCGCTCGAATTATGACATAGTACAGGAGTCATACTAGTTTTAATTCCGTTATCATAAAATATTATTAAAGCTTCCTGTATTTCTTTCATTAGAATATGAACGAAGATATCGGCTATATCGTGTTTTTCTTCCGTTTTTGCGAATGAGACTTTTTTAGATTTAAAAATATTTTCGTTCGAAGATACAATAAAGAAACAAAAAGCCGATGGTACGTGTTTATTAATTTTTTTTCCTTCTTCATCATCGTATTTTATTAAAAAACTTTCAAAATCGAAATATACGGTAATACTAGGCTTATCGGGTTTTTCTTGAAATTCTACGAATGAAGAAGCGGTTCCTTCTTCCGGTAAATTAATTAACGTTGTATCGTCACATTCGGACTCGTGTTTTTCTATAAGTTCTTTATTTTTTGACGATCTCTGACACTTGTAACAAAAATAAATTTTTCCTTTAGATTTTGATAACTGAGAAGAAAGAAGCCGAGATAAATCGGGTATATAGTAATAATGATTATCGTAATATAAAAGTTTTATTCGTTCTCCTTTTGATTGTTCGTCAAATATAACCAGTGTTCTTTTATTCTCTTCATCAACGCCGTAAATAATTAAATGAATATGAGGATTATTTTTTTGAAACGTAGATAAATCCTTTGCCGAAGTTGGATAATTAATTCCTGTAAAGTCCGCGTATTTATTCGGGTTTTCTTTCAGTATTTTTCTCATATCTTTCGTTACTCTTCCTCTATCTTTATCTCTCGGATTAAAGTGTCTAATAATACACCAATAAAAACATTTATTATCGTCACTAATAATAAAAACTGTCGCACGTTTAAGTATTAACCATTTGGGAAGTTTATTTATACCACATCCACCTTTAAAAGGGCTATATTTACCGTAATTAACTCCTATATTTTCGAAAGAAACGAAGCTCCAACCTGAACCTTCGTAGTCTTTTTTATAAAAATTATTTAATACTTCAGTCATCATATTCGATAAAATTTTTTGTTTATTATTCCATCGATAAATAATATTCGGTTTCGAGTTAAAATAAAATTTTTTCGTTTGTTCGCCATTTCTCATTAGAACAGTAACGCTTAAAATAGCTTTTGTATCCGGATTTTTAGATAAAGAATCCGAGATAACGTTTTTATATCTCGCTAAATAAGATTCGAGACTTAAAGTTTTAAATTCTTTCGGAGTTTTAAAGTATATTTGTTTGAAATATCCGTTTAAAGCCGATTTTGTAATTTCTCTCGTACAGGGGGTAATACAGGCTTTTTTTTCCGTTTTATTAGTTTTTATCATACGAACGATATTATTTTTTATAACGAAATTATAATTCTGTATCATTTTTTAAGTTAAGTAATTTATTTTTTATATTAAAAATATTATTTATAATGCGTAAAATTATAAAAACTGAACCAAAAGAGGAACCAGTTAATAACGCTCCTATGTTAACTCTCGGTTATGAAAACGCCATAAAGGGTGAGAAAAAAACGGATAAAATTTATTTTTCCGATATTAAACAAAACGGAAAAAGCGGAGTTTTCGCGAATATTGTATCTCGTACTCCTGAAGAACAACCGACTATAGTAACTTTCGGTAGTAACAAATATATAAATATCGAATTAACGGATATGTTTGAACAGTTTCTATTAGGACTTTATAATAGAATAGACCCTGAATTTTCGGACTTGGTTAATGAAAAATATTTAATAAATTCCGTATTAGAAAGTTATAAAGATAAAGGATTTTTAAAATGTAAAATAGATCTCGAAAAGTTTAACTCTTCTTTCTTCTCGACAGTAGAAAAAGATAAAGAAGGAAAAAGGAGCATTAAAGCTTTAAGAAACGCTGACTTTCAGTTCGACAGGATAACTAACGGTGTTTATACTTTAAAAGTCACAGGTCTATGGAGAAAAGAATCACTCGTAGGAGGAAGACTCCAGACTACTCATAGTGGCCTAACGATTAAAGTTTTAAACGTCCTGGTTAACGGTTATTTTAGTTCTGACTGTGACCAAGACGATGAATACGAAGAGTCCATTTTTACTCAGCTTAAAGAGGAAAGTTTAAATCTATTAAGCGAATAATATAATAATTAAAAGTTAGGTCCCCGTTTATCTCACTTATTTTTTAATATTCAATATCGGATATTAAAAAATATTTTAACACACGGGATAATAAAAAATATCAAAACCACATCTATACTTACCTTTATTTTTATGACTACTCCTATCTATAACAGCGAAGCCAAAAGGTTTACTCCAACAAGAATAACAGAATTCTTTAAATTCTTGAAGTGTCATATCTCGGCTAACCAGGTCATTATAAATATTATTAATATCCCTTTCATTTAGATTAAAAAGTATTAAAAAATTAGTGTTACCTCTAATCGTACGTCTCGGTAAATCAAAAAAAGATTGAGAGAGATAAAAACAGTCCGTATTATTATGTCTTCCTCTCGTGTAGTATTTTTCGGGTATATCTTGTTTTTCTTTTAATAAATCGTCGAACACTATTAAATTTTTATCTTTAGGGTTTAAATCTTTCGGATCCGGAATTTTGTCTCCATCTTCTTCGAAACAAGGAGTAATCTTTTCTCCTTTTTTAAACTTTAGTTTTAATTCGTCGTAAAAATCAGAAGGTTTATTCTTATCGATATCTAAAGTTTCCATCTGAGAAAAAAGGTAATGTACCGCTCCTTTTGATAAGTCATTCTCAAAAGCTTCTTTCATTAGAATATATTCTGGCTGTTGTAATAAACTTTTACCGAAGATATAAAGTTTATTATAGTCTAACCATCCTGGTCTAAGTAAAAGGTTTAATAAAAGCGTCGTTTTTCCACATCCGGAATCACCTATTATTAATCCTCTTATACTCTTCGGAAACATAGGATTATTTTTCCTATTCTTCGTCATTGGATTAAAAGCGAGATTCTGAATATCCATAATATATTTTTATTTAAAACGTTTTTATTTTAAATAAAAAATATGAATAATAACTTAATATATTGCGTAAAGTGTAAAAAAAAGACAGGAACGAAAGACTTAAGACGAGAAACGACGAGTAATAATAGACCCATTTTAAAGGGCCAATGCGTTATATGTGGAGGAAAAAAGGCCCAATTTCCCTCTGGTAAAAGTCAAAAAGGAGGATCATTATTAAATAAGATGATTAATACTTTACCCGTTGAATTACACTTACCGGGTCACAACTTTACGGGTCCAGGTACAAATCTTAAAAAAAGGTTAAATCCAGATTTAACTCCAAAAAACTGGAGTAAACCTATTAATCGTATCGATAAAGCGGCCATGAATCATGATATATGTTATTTAAAAAACAGTGATACTAAGACTAGAAATAGTTTATGCGATACTACCATGTTAAAAGAAATGAAAGATATTTATAATCCAACTTTAAGAGAGAAGATGGAACGAGGATTAATAAGCCGTATTATTGGTACTAAAAAAAGATTCGGTATGGGTCAAGAAGGAACGGTAAAAAAAAAAATATGTTTTTAGAGAATAAAGAAATTAAACCTCTTTCATCCGAACTTCACCGACCAGTGAGACGTACATTTCCGACACGTAAAATAAAGGTACAAGGCATAGATGAGACATGGACCGCGGATTTAATGTTCATGCCTAAGAAAAAAGCTAATATAGAAGAAGAACAAGAACAAGAAGGAGAAAGACCAAGATTAACTGCTTCTGAGAAACAACAGGATAACTTACATACGTTTTTAGTAGTACTAGACGTGTTTTCTAGGTATGCCTGGATACGAAAGATACCGAATAAAAAAGTCGACACTGTAGCTCTAGAATTTAAAGATATTTTTAAATCTTCCGGTAGAAGACCAGGTAAACTTTGGACCGATGAAGGAGCCGAGTTTGAATTTCTTATAGATAAAGCGGAACCGGAAGAAAAAACGGCTTTTCAATGTGATATTTGTAATCAATATTTTAAAAACAAAAGTGGATTAACGCAACATAAAAACAGGACTCATCCTGAAGGTTCGATTATAGATAATGAAGGTAAACGTAAACATAGGTTAAAAGATATAGAACTTTATCATATACAAGGGAGAAATAAAGCTTCTCTAGCCGAAAGGTTTATTAAAACTATTAAGGATAAGATCGGACGTTGGATGACCGATAACGAAGGAAAGAATTATTTACCTAATTTACAAAGTCTAGTCGAAGAATATAATAATACTCCTCATTCAAAATTTAATAAAACTTTTACTCCGAAACAGGCTAGTGAAAAGAAAAATGAAGAAAAGATTTATAATAAATATTATAAAGTTTCTATACCTAATATCGGAACAGTAGACCGAATAACACAGAGAGAAGAGATACACGAAGGAGACAAGGTTAGAATACCGAGAAGAAAAAAAGAAGGATGGGAAAAAGGGTATACTCCAAACTGGAGTAAAGAAATTTTTAAAATACGCGAAATTAAAAATACGGTACCCGTTACATATTATTTAAAAGATTATAAAGATCATCTTATTAAAGGAGCTTTTTATAGACAAGAGTTACAGAAAACTAATTATCCTTTTGAAAATTGGATGGGTTATAGTAAGCCTAGAACTAAAGAAAATGCCAGAATAGGTATAGAAGCCGTTAAAAAAGAAATGGACAGACAGAAAGCCAAGAAACAGAGACAAAGAGACAGAAAGAAAGAAGACCGAGAGAAAGAACAGAAAGCCGGAAGTTTAAATTCTCCTTCAGCTTTAGTTTCTAGATTAGAACCTAATAAAACATTATCTAATTTCGAATTAGAGGAAGTTTGCAAAGATTTAAAATTTTGGAGAGGAGTTTATTCTAGAGATAGTTTACCTAAAAAGGCCCTAATTAAAGAATGTGGTATTCTTAACTTAGACGATAGCGAAGGTTCAGGAACACATTGGACATGTTGGTTTAAAAATAAACGAAATAAATACTATTTCGACAGTTACGGATTACAACCTCCGAACGAAATAATTAATTATCTTAAGTCACCTATACATTATTCTTCGGATCAGATACAAGATCCGAACACTGTTATATGTGGCCATTTATGCGTTTTTGTTTTAGATAAGTTAAATAAAGGATATGATTTATATCCTATAGTTAAATATTTAATGGATTTAAAAGAAAAAGAATTATAAAAAAATGTATTCTCAAACAGTAACTAAATTTGGAAGATTAGAAGAAGAACCAATAACCAGAGGTGAAAGTAGCGTAGATTTACCTTTTATTGTCGAAAATTTTTTAAGATTAGACGGAAGAGTAGAAATGAAGGATAATTTAAATATGGGTAATAATCGAATAAAAAATATAAAAGATCCGACGGAACCACAGGATACGGCGACAAAAAATTATGTAGATACGAGAGAAAATAATTTTTTTTCTAGAGATAGAAATGACGATCTTGTTATTAATCAGGATTTAAATATGGATACGAAAAGAATTTTAAATCTACCTTTACCCGTTGAAGATGAAGAACCAACGACTAAAATTTACGTTGACACTACGAGAGATAAAATAAGAAGAGAAGCCCAGATTTATAATCCTTTTATTTTTCAAAATGGTGAATTTGTAGCCAAGGATAAAATAAATATGAGAGGTTTTAATATATTAAATGTAGCTGAACCCGTTAATCCCGAAGACGTAGTTAAACTTAAAAATATTAATGAAATAAAAAGTTTTATTCCTTTTTCGAAAAAAAATGGCGATTTTGTTTCTAAATCGAGTTTATTTATGGGTAAAAAGAAATTAGGAGGATTAAAAGAACCTGTAAAAGAGGGAGAAGCCGCTAATAAAGGATATGTAGATAAAGAAATAAAAAAAATAAATGATTTATACGCTGAAAAGTTTTATGACGGAACTAATTATCAAATAGACGCCGATTTTGATTTAAAAAATAATAGAATATTTAACGTTCCTGATCCTACGAGCGATAATGAAGTAGCGAATAAAAAATATGTCGATAATAAAACTAAAAATAGACCCGTAAATAATATTGATATAGAAGAGTTTAAAAAAGAATTAACGGATAATATAAAAAATAATGTCGAAGAGCGAGTAAAAGATTTAGAAACGAGAGTTAATAATAAAAGTAAAAATAAAAATAAAGCTTTTATTCTCAGTAGTGATAAAAGTAAATATGAAGCTAAAAATGATTTAGACATAAAAAATTTTAGAATTTTAAATGTACATACACCTTTAGACGATGACGAAGCGACTAATAAAGAATACGTTGATGATGAAATAAAAGAGTTAGAAAATAAACTCGAAGAAAAATATAATTCTATAGTAAAACACGACGCTTTTATTAAAGAAAACGGGTTTCATATTGCCACGGAAGGTTTAAATATGGGATTTAAACCTATCGTAAATGTACCTGATCCTAAAAATGAAAATGACGCGATAAATAAAAATTATTTAGATAAAACTTTAGAAAAAAATAATAAAAAAACTCCGAGTATATTTTTATTTAACGCTGAAGCTTTGGGTCCCGTTGTAGGTATAGATGCTATAATTGATTTTTATAATGAAAAATTTATAATTTCTAATATTATAGAAACATATAAATCAAAAGGGGTACCGAATAAGTTTATAAATCGTGATACGGGAGAAAATATTACCTTAACAAATTTTTATTTTGGTAATTACGCGAATATTTTTGATAAAGAAATTAAAGGAAATATTCTTTTTTTGTTTCCCTTTGAAGGTACAATTGTTAAATATTCCATTATTATAAAATTTTTTAATGGAAAAACCGGTAGTAATAAAAAAATAAAAATAAAAATTTTCTCTATAGATATTTCAATGTTAAATGGAGACCCAAATACCGATTTATTTCACGTGTTTCCTAAATATAAAACTCAAGATATTATTATAACGTGTAGTGATAATGATTTAGTTTTTGATTGTGGAAATATTAATCCTTTAAACATCGATGTTTGTGAATATATCGGTTTAATATTTCTTGAATCAGATCCTGATATAGAAAAAGTAATTCTAACTTTAGGTACACAAATAAACATCAATAATTAAAAATCTTTTGACTTATAAAAATATTTAACCTTTTAATCTAGGTTAAATATTAAATTTTATTAGCAAAGTTTTTTTTCTTATTACAATAAGGACATTTATTAAGATATTTATCGTTTTTTTCTTCATTATAACATTCTTCGCATACAGAAGTATGAAAACATCTCCAATATTCCATATTTGGTTCTTTATTTTTACATAAAACGCATAGAGGAAGTTTTTTATGTTGACTTTTCCATATTTTTTCTACTTCTTCATATTCTTTCCTTTCATCTTCTAAATATTCACCGAATGTTTTTCCATGTTTTTTTTCATCAAATTCATATAATTTTATCGACTTAATTTTTAATGACATAATTTATAGAAATATATTTCTTTTTAATAATACAATATTTTTTTATTTCTTTTCAAAATTATTTCAGATAAAGTTTCTTTAAATTTTTTTCTTTGTTCTTCTTCTTGTTTTTTATGTTTCACCATATAAGCAAATTCTATTTCGGGTTCAATAAACCCGTATTTTTTAATTAGATTATTTAAATATTCATCATCATTTAAATTATCGTATTCATCATCACTATAAATTATTTCCTTTTCATTCGAAATATTCATTATTATATTAATTTTTAATAATATAATATTTATTTAATATAAAATATTTTTTTATTTTTTCTCTTCTTTTTCTATTTCTTCCATAAGTGAAATATAATACATTTGAAAATCGAGACCAGTTATTTCTCCTTTATAGTCATCAAAATAATATTTATATTTGTTTAATACTTTATTCGTTATTTCATTATCACCTTTTATTTTTTTAATATCTCTTTCTTTTCTTTGTCTTTCCATAAAAAATTTTACACTTTTTACATGTCCATAATTACAGTTCCTATCAGGAAAGAAATAACGAGTTTTTTTATAATTGTTTTTATCTAATCTCGGAAATTCCATTATATTACTTTATATTATTTATTTTTCTTTTTATAGTATTTTCAATTTTACATAACGGACATTTATATTCTTTATAAATGATATTACATTTTTCGCATAAACAAATATGACCACAATTACAAAATAGAATATTAGGTATTTTATTCTCATCTAGACATAGGACACACGTGTCATTATTAAAAGTTTCTATACCGTTAATTTTTTTATCTTCGGATATAAATTCTTGTTTTCCGTCTATATTAGCTTTTCTTAAAATTTTTTCTATCCCATAATTAGAATAAACTATTTTATATTCTCCTTGTAAAAAATTTTTCTCTTCTCTTTCCCACCAGGAGTTAACGTCTTCTTCATTAAAACTAGCTGTTCCGTTTTCGTCTTCATTAGTGTTCCTTTCTACTTCTGATATCACGCGAATATTCTCCATGTTGTCTTGTTCTCGTTTTAATCGATTATAGAAATTTAAAAGAATAGTTTTTAAACGTTCGTCTTGTCTTTGAATAATATTAATAATTAGTGGATCATCTTCATTCCTGTAAATGTTGTTTCTCAGTCTTATCCTTTCTTGTATTCTTTCCATTAAAAAAGTTACTCTTTCTTCTAATAAATCGCTCGAAATCATTTTAAATATTTTTTTTAAAAGAAAAAAATTACTTAATAAAAAATTATGACGAGTTTACAAATCGTATTATCGGATAATAAAACGAATTTTACGACAAATTTTAATCCTTCGATACATTTAAAAAAACCGTGTGAAATAGCCTTAATTAACCTCGAAACGTATTATAGTATACCTAATATAGAAGAAGGAGTAAATAACGAATTAAGACTTTTAAAAGAACCACGAGATGGAGCATGGGATTTAAAAATAAAAACTGGGAGTTACGATTTAATAGGTATAAATAAAACTCGCGAAATAATTTTTAATAAAGAAAATTTATATGATACGGTAAATAACGCTTATCCCGTTAGATTTGAAGCTAACCATAACACATTTAAAACAATAATGCGTATTGAAAAAAATTTTGTCGTTGATTTTACCCAAAATTCGCTAAATAAAATTTTAGGATTTGATCCTAAACTGTATACTGAAGGTGTTCATATAAGCGAAAGAGTAATAAATATTATATCCGTTAATTCCATTCTTATAAATCTCGACATTGTTACCGGTTCATACGTTAAAGGAGTTAAAGCTAATACTATATATTCTTTTTTTCCTTACATAAATCCGGGACATAAAATAGTAGAAAGACCACCTTACCCTTTATACCTACCTTTACTTTTAAATGATATTAATAGTGTAACAGCTATTGTAACGGATCAAAACGGTAAAGAAATTAACTTAAGAGGCGAAAATATTACTATGAGGTTTCATATAAGAGAAATTAAATAATATTAAAAAAAAAATGGTAAAAACGAAATATTTACCCATAGGTGTAAAACTTTCAGAAGATAAAGAAAATAAGCTTAAACAAGCGGCAGAGGAAAACTGCGGTGTTTGTTTAGTTTTTAATTATGAAGATTTAGATGAAACGAGTGAAAAAAAAATATTTTTTACTCGGAGACAAGTAAAAAAGATGGATAAAGCTTTTAATAATAATAAAGGAGTTAACCTTTCTTTTTCTTCAGCCCAGGTAAAATACAATGTTAAACACGGAGGATTTTTAGGAGCTTTACTTACGGCCGCTAGAACTGCTTTACCTCTTATAGGTAGACTCGGCGTTCCTTTGGTTAAAAAAGTATTACCGCAACTAGGTATCAGTGCTTTAGGAGGTTTAACTGAAGGATTAACAAAAAAACTTTTAGGTAACGGTCTTTATTTAAGTAAAAATGGACAAGTGGCCCAAGTAGAAACAGACGGAAAGGGATTATTTTTAAACTCCGTTAACGGTAAAGGATTAGAACTTTACGGTAATGGTATGTTTATTGTTCAAGATGGTAACGTACAAAGAGGAGAAGGGCTTTTATCTAGTATACCTTTAATTGGTCCGTTACTAAAAATGATTTTATAAAAAATAAAAAAATGTAATAAAAATGAATGAAAGAAAAAACCAGAGAAGTTTATATTGGAAACCTCAAGAAAATCTAAAATATTCGCCGATAAAAAAGTCCGGTTCTTCTTGGCTTATCTATACTCAGTCTTCATTAAATATTCCTCCTGGCGAAGGTAAAAGGTTATCTTTGAATTTTGGATACACTATTTCCGAAGGAATAATTTTTATTTCTCCAGTTGGAGATTTAAAACTTAAACTAGGAATGATGAATAATGTTTTTATTGATCGTGACACTCCTAATATTGAAGTTTACGCGTACAACTTTACGAAAAATAATTTATTTATTCCTGAGAATACGCCTTTTTGTCACGTTCAATATTTAAAGATTTAAAGTATTAAACGTTTAAAAACCATTATTAAAAATGAGTGAGATAAACGAGGAAAAAACTTTATATCCTAGGTTACCTAGGGTAACGAATAATAACGAACCTTCAGCTCCAGTAGCCATATTTGAAGCTGACAATGGCCAAAGCTTTAGATTAAAAAAGATATCTGACGTGTCCGATTATCTAGAAAAAGAGATTAAAGAAAGACAAAGGCTTAGTAAAAAATACTTAAAAATATCTAAGACTACAGACGGTATAGAAGCCGGATTAACCGTGTTCGCTCTTGGATCATCGGCAGGAGGAATAGCTTTATTATCGACAGTAGTAGCCATACCTGGAGCTATAGTTCTCGAAGGTGTCGCTTTAGGAGTCGGTCTTGGAGCCTTAGTATCGAAGTTTATAGTTAGGAGAAGTAGAACTAAAAGTGAGAAACATCGACATATACAAGCTATAGCTGAGAGTAAACAAAACACTTTAAATAGTTTAATATCACGAGCTATATCCGATAATAAAATAAGTCACGAAGAGTTTAATTTGATATTGGGAGAATTAGAGAAATATAAAGTAATGAAAGAAGAGATTAGAAGTAAAACTAGGAAAAAACTAAATACCGAAGAGGAAAAAAGTTTAATAGAGAGAGGAAAGAACGAAGTCAGAGAAGAGATGAGACGTTTAATGGAGAATCCAATTGGAAGTATCCGACGTTAAAAATTAAAATACCGAAGTTTAAGTTTCTCTGTTCTTGTCAAATAGGCAATATCGAATAATAATAAATAAAATATATTAACAACGTTTAATACGTTTTAAATCATTTAAACCTTAAAAAAATATGAGCTTTAATAGAATAAATAACCCTAGTAAAAGAGAAGACGAAGTTAAAAAATATTTAGCTTTAAAAGAAGAGTTAAAATTGAAAGATAGAGTAGAGAAAACCGGTGTTTTTGGTCAAGAAGAAGCGTTAAGTAAAATATTTAAACCCGTTACTACCGCTACTTCTCAGCTTAGAGAGTCTTTAACTCAACAATTAAAAGCTTTACCTGGGTCTATCGCTCAGGTTATACCTCCTCCTTTACCTATGATAGGACCAGGACCAATATCAGAAGTAGAAACAGGAGCGGAAGCTATAAAGGATGAATCGGGAAAAATAACTATACCTGGAGATCCAGAGTTAACATCTTTTATTATTAAAGCGAGAAATAACAAAGTTAAATCATTAATAGATATTGACGATCAAGGAATTTTAAAAATAAATAGTAAAAAATTATTAATTGATAATAATAATATTTATTACGAAGATGAAGAAAAACCTTATAAAAGAACAAAAGCTTTATTAGATTTAATTTTTTCTGAGAATCCAGAAGAGGAGAGTATAAAAAATAAAATAGCTATGAAAGATTACGAAGAAATTTTATTAGATTCGGGAGTTTTATTTACAAAAATAAAATCGGGTGAAATAAGGCCTAATCCAAAATTAACGCAAACGGATAAATGGAAAAGAATATTAAGACCTATATACGAAAAAAACAAACCAACTAAAGGTAAAGGACTTAACGATACTAGTAATAATAAAACTATTATTCTTTCTTCAGATCCGGAAACTCTAGCCGATAGGTTAACTTTACTCTATGCCAGTTCTCAAGCTGGTAATACCGGAGTTAAAAATGAGATCGTAGAAATATGTAACGAATTAATTCGTAAAAGAGTAATGACAAGAAAACAGCGAGATTTACTTTTGTACGATATATAACTATATTTTTTTATATAAAAAATGATTATAAAAAATAAAGGATATGAAAAAAAATTTATTTATGGAGGATCCAATATTTTTACTCCTTTATGGAACTTAGCTAAACGGGCTTTTCGATTTATAGCTCCTAAAGCTTTAGACTTTGGAAAAAAAAAGGCCGTTGATTTAGCCTCAAAAGGAGCTGAAACAATAGGTAAAAAAGCAGCTAAAAAAGTTACAGAAACGGCCAAGAGTAAAATAAATAAACTTTTAGCTTCTAAAACTAAAAGTGACATTAATCGGCTTAATCCTACTGATCCTTCGAAAATTCGAATTGAAGCTCCAAAAATAGATAAACCTTTAAATCTTGATAGTGAATTAAATAGAGGTTTAAATCGAGGATTAGGAATAAAAATTATTTAAACTAATTAAAAGCTTAACTAAAATAGAATATTAAAAAATGACAAATTATAATATTTTAGATTGGGAAGAAACGGTACAAGTAGACGAAACGATTGAAGAGTACGAATATCGGAGATATCCTCCTAATGCTGGAGGTGTCGCTATGTTAAACACTCCGGGTGAAATAAGGTTCAATATTGAAAGTGGCGATATTTTTACTCATCCTCACACGTCATATTTACAGTTTGAAGGTCGACTAGTAAAACAAGATGGAACACGTTATGGAAATAACGATCTTATAGCTTTAGTTAATAATGCTATGATTTATCTTTTTTCGCAAATAAGGTACGAAATAGGAGGAAGAGAAATAGAGACTTTATTATACCCAGGACAAACGACAACTATGCTCGGACTTTTGGAATATTCGGACGACTTTTCGACATCGAGAGGTTTAAATCAAGGATGGATAAAAGATACGGACACTGTTCCTTATAATTTAGTTAGACAAGCGAGAGCCGTAAACGATAATAGAGGATTTAAAGCTAGACATGACCAACTTTTAAATTCTATGGAAGATGAATATAAAGGCAACTTTACCTTTAATGTTCCGTTATCACATATATTTGGTTTTTGTAAAGATTATGATAAGGTATTATATGGTGTTAAACAAGAATTAATTTTGACTAGGAAAAATGATGATGAACCTTATTATAAAAGCATCGTACAAGCTCCAGGAGGAGGAGATGCTGTTCCTGATGGAAAAATAGAATTAAAAAATTTATATTGGTACGTTCCTCAAATTAAACCTTCTATAGGTAATTTAAATACTTTAATGGAATCCATGAGAAAAAATATTCAAGTAAAAATAGGATTTAGTAAACGTCAATCTTTTAGTATTCAATTAACGGAAGGAAACACGAGTTTTACTTGGGCTTTAACTACTAAAGCGGCAACGGAAAAACCGAGATTTCTAGTTCTGAGTTTTCAAAATAACGAAGTAAAACGCGATCAAAAATTAAACGCTTCTGTTTTTAGACATTTGGATATTAGAGAAATACACGTATTTTTAAATAATACTCGAAGATATCCCGCTTTAGATTTCCAGATGAACTTTGAATCAAATCATTATTCCGACGCTTACGATGCAGTGTCTAATTATAAATGTTTAGTTGAAGGTGTTCCTGGTTGTGTTTCTAATTGTAATATAAATCCTATAGATTTTAAAGGTCTTTATCCTTTATTCGTTATTGATATATCGAAACAAAGTTCGGCTTTAAAAACTTCTATTATAAATATTACGGTAGAAATGAAATTTGGAACAGCAATACCAGCTGGAAGTGTAGCTTACGGTGTTTTACTCTCTGATCAGGTTTTTAGTCTACAAGCGGACGGAAAAGAATTAAAACCGGTATATTAATTAAAAAAAATCTTTATACGTTTTATTAACGTATAAAGATATTATTCGTTTGATTCTTCTTCATCTAGTTTTTTATATTCTTCTTCATTATAAAATTTAACTTCTTTACATCTTTTTTTTTTAATTTTGTGACATAAATCATTACCAACCCATAAGTATAAAGGTTGTACTATATTACCTAAATTTTTATAATCGATTATTAAATTTTTTATTTCTTCATTTAAAAATATACCTCTAATAAAATATGGTTCCTCTTTTTTACTATCTTCTTTTACGTATAAATGATACGCGGGTCTATCGTCCCTTTTAGATACTGACCAACCCAAAACATTATAGAATTTATTAGTAACATTCATATTTTTTAAATCTTTAACATCCCTAATTGTATGTACTTTATTTTCTAAATATTTAATATTTTTTACTTCCGTATTTTTTTCTTCATCTTTAACGATTTTATAATCATTTAATTTTTGTTTAGTTTCTTTTATAAATTCTTCTTTATTATGTATCATTAAATTTTTTCCATCGTTACAGTCTATTTTTAAAGTGTTATAAGGAAGTAAAAATACTGGTTCTTTATTTTTACCCTTTTCAAATAAACCATCGTGATATTCGAATAAATTTTTAATATTTTTTAATTCTCGCGATAGTTCATAATTAGCTTTTAATATCCCTTTATTTAATTCTCTTATACCGGTAAAAAAAACCGCTATCATATCATTTTTACATTCTTTAAAACCGTAAATAAAAATGTTTTTTTGTTTTTTTAATTCTTCTTCCGTAGTAAATTCATTATCATTTTTAAGATCTTTAAAATCATTAATTATTTCTTGTCTTAGTTTTTCTGCTCTTGAAAAAATTTTCTCTTTATCTTTTATTAATCTTTCTATTTCTTCATTTTCGTACGCTTTTCTTACTTGTTGTTTCGTATCATTTATAAGCTGTTTTTTTATTTCTTCCGTAGTTCTTTCATTATTTATTCTTTTTTCTTTAGAATTTATTTCTCTTTTACTAAAATAAAAAACATTAATTTTTTTTATTATTTCTTCATCGTTAGTTTCGTAACATTTAAATATTTTTTCATTAATATTTTTAACTCCTATTCTACAGTGATCGTTTAATTCTTCCGTTCTCCAAATAAAATCCGTTATATTGTGTTTATTAGGAAACATAAAAGATGGAGGATATTTTTCTCTGTCTTTTTTACTATATACCGTATTAGGATAAATATAAGGAGTTAATATTGTCGGTCCTTTTTTAAAAAATAGTCTTGGTTTATAAATTATAACATCTTTATTATCTTCTGAAACATCAATATCTAAAACGAATAAAGGTATATTAGACCATCCAAAGTTAGACACCATATATTTTATCGAATTTTCCCATTCTTTCTCAGCTAGAAAAAATATTTTTTCTTTCTCAGCGTAAGATTCGGCTTTGTTTATTTCTTCATCGATATTTTTCATTAATTCGCACGTTGAACCTTTTACACCGGCTGAAGTACAAGTTAAAGATGAAGCGTAAAAACATGCGTTAATAATACCTGTTTTTCTATTACAAATAAAAAGGTTTTTTTTTATTTCTTCTTGTAAATTAGTCCATTGGTTATTTAAATGCTGATCATAAAAAATTTTTATATTTCCTACTAGATTAAATTGTTTTTCCATTATTTCGTTTAAGTAAAACTCGTTCATTTCAGGTTTAAACCCGTTAACCGTTATTTCGCATCTAGTAATACCACGTTTAAAAATTTCTTTATGATAAAAAGTGTTTATTAAATGTTTTCTTCCGCAAAAAGCAGTTTCGGAAAGATGAGTACCACTTTTTTCTCCTATTCCTCGATGTTCTAAATTAGAAACGAACTTATTATACCATTTAACATCTATTCTAAGGTTATCGTCATAAAAATAATATTTAAAAATATTATTACCCGCGTTTTTTCTTGTTTCTTGTTCGTCAAGTACGACAAAAAAATTTTTTTGTTTGGCTTCCTTTTTCATTAATCTTTTTAATGTAGAATATTTTAGTTTTTTTTTATCATTTTCTTCATTATAATCTATTATTTTTTTTTCTAAATCTTCTTCAGTTATAAATTGATAATTTTTATTATTTATTAAATGATCGTACCTTTTTAATATCGTTTTTCTCAAATCTTTAAAATCACCTGTTCTTGCATAGTCACGAGTAGCATCTAAAGCAAAAATACCCATACCTTTTTTATATAATTCGTTATCGAGTATTTTTAAATATTTTTGAAATTCTTTTATATCCACTTCTGATATATCAATTTTAACTTTATAAACCCCTATGTGTTTTTGTCCCGGATATAACTCCTTAAATTTTTTTAAAATTCTATTTCCTGTAGAATCTTCAGAATCTTGAATAATTTCTTTATATTTTCCATTTGTTTCTAATGAAGGGGTTTTCCCTATTTTAGGTATACCTATTTTTTTTAAAAGTTCTTTATTATCATAAAAAGTATTATCGAGAACATTTTTAATATTATTATATATTAAATCTCCGATACCTCCTTTTTCTTTAGCTAAACTAAAACATAAAACTCCTTTTTCTTTTCCTGCTTGTTTTTCTGTATAATAACTCCAAACATAAAAATCATCAGAAAACAAAGGTAAGGAATTTAAAGCCATTAATTTCTTTCGTCTTGGATCAGAACCCTTTAAATAATTAACATTTTTAATATCATTTACGAGATTACTTAAATATGTATTATTATTATTACGGATACCTAATTCTTTCTTTTGAAATTTTAAAAAATTTTTTTTTTCTTTGTCTTTTAAAACTTCATTTCTCCCTTCTGCTTTTCTTCCTCCACAATAATGACACGTATAAATACCATTATTACATTGACAGTTATTATAAATCGCGTATTCATCATAAAAATTTTTTTCACATTCATTTAAAATGTTTTTAATAAAAATATTATATTTTTCCTCTTTATTCGTCGAACTTTTTATTTTCCCGATATAGGTATTAATAAGTTCTTTTATTTTTAAAATAATCGCTTCTTGTTCTTCTTGTTCTTGTTCAATAGTTAACTCTCGTTCGTATAATATTTCTTTATTATTAAAATTTTTATCATTATTATTACTTTCGTCATTATTATTAAAAGTAAGTTCGTCATTATAAGTAATAATGTTTTTATCATCAATGTTATCACTCGTAAATTTAATTATTGATTTTCTATCCATTATAAAAAATATTCTCTTTTTTATAATAGAA
Organism: Tridacna gigas; assembly: GCA_945859785.2. Classification (NCBI taxonomy): domain Eukaryota; kingdom Metazoa; phylum Mollusca; class Bivalvia; order Cardiida; family Cardiidae; genus Tridacna; species Tridacna gigas. The sequence continues at coordinate 48,939,462 of OX244043.2, forward strand.
AAATAATTTGTTTAAATCATTTTTTTTTGCCTTATTTATAATTAATTTTTGCGAAATAAAAAAAAAAAAAAAACCCGACAAAAAAAGCCTGACAAACTGCGATTATTACTTAAACGGGTTAAGGGAACCAGGGATCAGGGATCAGGGACAAGGGACGATACCAGGGACGATATCAGGGATCAGGGAACCAGGGACGATATCAGGGATCAGGGACGATACCAGGGACGATATCAGGAAACCAGGGACGATACCAGGGACGATATCAGGAAACCAGGGATCAGGAAACCAGGGATCAGGGGATCAGGGAACCAGGGACAAGGGAACCGGGGATCAGAGAACCAGGGATAAGAGACGATACCAGGGATCAGGGAAACCAGGGATCAGGGAAACCAGGGATCAGGGAAACCAGGGATCAGGGAAACCAGGGATCAGGGATCAGGGAAACCAGGGATCAGGGAAACCAGGGATCGGGGACAAGGAGAGAGGAGAGAATGAAGAATAATGATTAATGAGTTAAAAATAAATTTTATTATGTGGTTAAAATGAAATAATGGTTAAAATCGAAAATGAGGATGAAAAGCAACTTTAAAAGTTAAGCGGGATTAAATGACAAATGAGCGGAAATCGAAACTTAGCGGGATATATAAAAGTTAAGCGATTTAACCATATTTTAAGTATACATGCGCCTAACTTCACTTTTGCATCTCCATTGTTTAAAATAAACATGCGCGTATTCCGAATTCGAATCTCGATTTTGCATCTGAACTCTCCTTTATTATCTCTCCCAAGGGCATCATATGAACAAAATTGGTAGAGATCCACTAGGAGATGCTTCATGCCAAATATCAAAGCTCAATGCCTTCTAGTTTTACAGAAGAAGATTTTTAAAGTTTTCCTTCTTTGTTCCTATGTTGGAAATTGTGACCCCCGGGACGGGGCCAGTTTTGACCCCAGGGGGATCATATGAACAAACTTGGTAGAGGTCCACTAGGAGATGCTACATGCCAAATATCAAAGTTCTACGCCTTCAAGTTTCAGAGAAGAAGATTTTTAAAGTTTTCCTTCTTTGTTACTATGCTCAAACTTGTGACCCCCGGGGTGGGGCCAGTTTTGACCCCAGGGGCATCATATGAACAAACTTGGTAGAGGTCCACTAGGCAATGCTACATACCAAATATCAAAGCTCTACGCCTTCCAGTTTCAGAGAAGATGATTTTTAAAGTTTCCCCTCTTTGTTCCTATGTTTGAACTTGTGACCCCCGGGGCAGGGCCAATTTTGACCCCAAGGGCATCATATGAACAAACTTAGTAGAGGTCCACTAGGAGATGCTTCATGCCAAATATCAAAGCTCTATGCCTTCTAGTTATACAGAAGAAGATTTTTAAAGTTTTCCTTCTTTGTTCCTATGTTGGAAATTGTGACCCCCGGGGCGGGGCCAGTTTTGACCCCAGGGGCGTCATATGAACAAACTTGGTAGAGGTCCACTAGGAGATGCTACATGCCAAATATCAAAGCTCTACACCTTCAAGTTTTAGAGAAGAAGATTTTTAAAGTTTTCCTTCTTTGTTACTATGCTCAAACTTGTGACCCCCGGGGCAGGGCCAGTTTTGACCCCAGGGGCATCAAATGAACAAACTTGGTAGAGGTCCACTAGGAGATGCTACATACCAAATATCAAAGCTCTGCGCCTTCTAGTTTCAGAGAAGAAGATTTTCAAAGATTTTGCTTTTTTTTCCTTTTTGTTGCCATGGCAACCACAGTTGTGGGTGGAATTCAATTCTTTGAACAATTTTGGTAGAGCTTCACCCAAGGAACATCCCTGCCAAGTTTCATCAAGATTGGCCCCGTGGTTTAGGAGAAGAAGATGTTTAAAGAAATTGTTGACGGACGCCGGACATAGGGCGATCACAATAGCTCACCTTTAGCACGTTGTGCTAAGGTGAGCTAAAAAGGGGCACAACTGTGTCAAAAATACTTTGATGGTTACCTGCTCCTGTTGTAAGGCTTCCCCCTTTGCAAAGTAACAACTAGTCCCAGTTTGAAGTAAGTATCTTCAGTAATAATAGAGATATGATATTAACTCTTTACCAAACAATCCCGACTTTTAACGACCCTGAGAAAGACGCCTTATGAAAACATTGTAGGAAAAGGAAAAAATGCTGCTAACCAGCATTTTCTCCTTTTTCCACAATGTTTTCTATCTTTCCCAAAACAAATTTCAATTTTTGAGTCGCATTTGTCGTCTGCAACTGCTTTCCAGTTGGACCAGTCTAAAATTTTGTCGTGTGGTAAAGAGTTAAATGATATAAAATGTCAGAATTTTTGCATGACGATGATGCAGGCAATGACAGGCCTGTGGCAATACCTCAATGTTTTCTTTGAATACAGCCAAGCTGATAAAATTTTTCATCAAATGTTAAAAATCTCAATTACCGCAATCTCAAAGTTCTTTTTATACCCCAAACCCTCACCATGTCAGACATAGTAGACCAAAGATCAGACAGATTTTCTGTACTGTCTGATCTTGATCTATAATGTCCCCCAAAGCGCATCAAGTCTTGCTTCAACAGTTTAATGCTGACCCCAAGAGAAACCCAAGTCAAAAGCTTCAATAGTCTATGTGGTCACAGATAGCGAAGACAAAGAACAGACACTGGCCTAGGCAAACCATCTCGACCAACCACATGGCTAGTCTTGGAATTTACACTTAAAACAATATTCAAAATCATTGCTGAATATACCGCTCCTGATATTTCTAAACATGCCATGCTCTGTAAAAAGGAGGCATAATGCATCCGCAAAAAGTATCGACCTAGGTCAGTCCGCGCAGGCTGACCTGGGTCGATACTTTTCGCTACTGGTCAATTTAAAGCATCTCAAAGGACCAGCGTACTTCATGATTCATTTGGTCGTTATACAAAATGGATTTTCGTGGATCCATAATTATTTGTACAGAGATGCATTAAACCCCCTTTTGCCAGAGCATACCTCAAATATGTCTTTTCTGGTATCTAAGGTGAGTGGCAAACAGAGCTAAAAGATCTCAAGGACTTACTACTTGTTCATTTGCTTGCTGAAGACTCCTGGTTTTGCGCACAAGACCCTCAGGTGGATTGATCATGATGATTTCAACTACAACGTTGCCTTTGTATATGGTCTTAAACTGCTCAGTCATCTGAAAAATAAAAATCTCAGATGAATCCCATTTCATGGACAAAGGCTTAACCCTTCAACACACAATACCGACTTTTAACCACCCTGTGAAAGAAGCCTTTGGAAAACATTGTGGGGAAAAGGAGAAAATGCTGGTTACCAGCATTTTCTCCTTTTCCCACAATGTTTTCTTCTCTTCCCAAAACAAAGTCCAATTTTTCAGACACATTTATTTTGCCGTCCGCAAATGCTTTCGATTTAAATTTGGACAAGTCTAAAATGTTGATGTTTGGTATAGAGTTAAACCTTTAGGACAAGAGTTAAACCTTTAGGACAAAATTTTAGACTCGTTTAACTCTTTACCACACAATCCCGACTTTAAACGACGCTGAAAAGGAAGTCTTTTGAATACATTGTGGGAAAAGGAGAAAATGCCGGTAACCAGCATTTTCTCCTTTTCCCACAATGTTTTCAACCCATCCCATAGCAATTTTCAACTCTTAAATCACATTTAATTTGTCATCTGCAAATGTTTTCAATTTAGACTAGTCCAAAATTTTGTCATTTGGTAAAGAGATAAAATCCTTTGCAAGTAACAAATTATAAATGTGGCTCAAATTGTGGATGTTGTCTTTCATAGGGTAGAAAACATTGTGTGAAAAAGGAGAAATTGATGGTTACCATCATTTTGTCCTTTTCCCACAATGATTTCAAAAGTCTTCTTTCTAAGGGTTGTTGAAAGCTGGGATTGAGTGATATAGAGTAATTCAAGACAAAAAGCAACGTTACTGTTTTGGTGAAGTGTACACACAGGGCAGTTTTTGCATTTGTGAATATGAAAACTTAAAAGCAACAAAATTCTGACTTGAAATTATTGAAATATCTAAATTCTTTTTCTGATAAATTAGTATCACTTGTATCTACTTTAGCTTTTTACCATACAACAAAATTTTAGACTAGTCCAAATTGAAAGCTTTAGCAGATGACAAAGTAAATGGCGGTCTAGTCTAACATAGGGTAGAAAAAATTGGTGAATGCCAGTGACCAGCATTTTCTCCTTTTTCAACAGTTGTTTTTAAAAGCCTTTTTCCTCAGAGTTCTTTAAACACAGGGTTGTTTGATAAAGGGTTAACAAAGAGATATGAAATATGAGCCCTGCCATAAAGACAATATCTATTGAGAAGTAGCCTTATCTTCTTATTCAAGTTAAATCAATGCTGAAAGAAAATCAGTATTTTTTTTCCACCCTCCATACCTTTTGTAAAAAGTTGGACACAAGACTGACAGCATCCTTGGACTGTTGTGACTGTTGACCGTGTTTATCCGACACACCCTTCAGACCTGTCACTGTGAAACTGTACAGATCTGGTGTTGTTTTCTTCAGCAAGTTTTCATCTGACTGAACCTGAAAACAAAGAAATATTGTTTAACTTCATGTTATTTTGGTTAGAATATGTTACACAGGAGGAACAGTGTAGATCCAAGATCAGACTGTGTCTTTTGGGCAGTCTTATCTTTATCTACATTGTCCACAAGGGTAGAAAAAGATGTGTAATCGGCATTTTCTCCTGACAATGTTCTCTAGCTTTTAAAGATACATCTTTACTGTCAGAAAAAAAAAACATTGTTAAAATTAGAAAATACTGTAGAACGGTTCAGAATTCAGTCAGCTGAGTACAAATAGATAAATTACCAATATATATGGTGTAACTGATTAATACATTACATTGGAAATCTTCATTTTAAAACCACAAACGTCACAACAGTGATTCTCTGACGGCCTCCAAAAATGAAATGCATTTTCTATCCATCATAATCTATGCAACTTTGCAACCATCAATGGCAGCATTTGGCATAAAGAGTTAAAAAAAAAAGGGAAAAGATTGACTTACTGTGCTTATAACATCTTGTATCATCTGTAATTCACCTAATAATGACAGATCTGTTTGTAAACTTGTGTTTAAAGTTCCTAATTCATGCCGCTGAGGAACGGCATCTCTATCCAGTAATCGGTCTGCCATCTTGCGGATTGTATTGGGAAGTTTTCTGAACACATCGAATTCTGATTTTACATCAAACATCTGAAAGTATCGATTAACTATTTACCACACAATCCCAACTTTTAACGACACTGAGGAAGAAGCCTTTTGAAAACATTGTGGGAAAAGGAGAAAATGCTGGTAACCAGCATTTTCTCCTTTTACCACAATGTTTTCTACCCTATGGAAGACAAAATTCCATCATTTGAGCAATGTTTTAATTGTCATCTGCAAATGCTTTCAATGTGGACAAGTCTACATTTTTGTTGGGTGGTAAAGAGTTGAGCATAACTTGGTCAAGCTGATTATTTTACCAGTGTTTTGCGATCAACACCACAAAAAGGCTTTTGAAAACATTTTTGGAAACTGGTGAAAAATTAAGGTAACTAACTTTCTCCTTTTCCAACAATATTCTCTATCCATTCTAAGATCAATTTTTGGCCTGCAAATGCTTTCAATATAGACGAGTCTAAAATTCTGTCATCTGACAAAGGTTTATGTTTGTGAAGGTTGTACTGTTCCCATTAGTGACTAGGAGAAAATTTCTGAGATAAGGCCTCTACTTTTTACCCAGTTTCATGATTTATTCTAGATCAGTTTTATCAGTTTAAAAATCTGTAATTGACTGAATGGTGTTTGACATCACTTTCAACATTGTTTCAGTTATACCACAGTGATAGCTAAAATATTCATGTATGTCCTGGATTCCACCATTACCAGGCTAGAACTCTGAATTATGTTGCCCAAACACCCTTCCACAAAAAAAAAAACCCCTGTGCTTACAGTAAGACTCAAACCCAGGACCTCCTGGTTAACCCTTTACCAGACAACAAAATTTTAGCCTTGTCCAAATTGAAAGCATTCGCAGATGACAATATCAATGTGGCTAAAATGGTGGAATTTTTCTTTGATAAGGTAAAAAAAAAAAACATTGTGGGAAAAGGAGAAAATGCTGGTTACCAGCACTTTCTCCTTTTCTCACAATGTTTTTTTCAAAAGGCTTCTTGCCCAGGGTCGGTAAAGGGCGGCATTGAGCAGTAAGGGTTAAAGAGTCCTAGACTTTACCACTGAGTCACATGGGACCTCTTTTACATATCTGACATAACTAACTACCAACGACTACATGTTTACAAACATCTGAACAAAAAGTCCACAATCAACCTACATTATTATCCAGACCAGCATCTAACAACAGTGGATTCTTTGCTAAGAAAGTACCCTGGAGAGAGGTCATCAGTCCTGATAAATCTACACCTGGTGTGTCCTGCAAAATAAGCATACTTTCTTGAATTTCTTAAGAGATATCATAACAGTAATAAAATATAATGGGCCATGCTCTGGCAAAAGGGAGCTTAATGCATCTCTGTGATGGATGATACCAAGCAAGTTGTTATGTAATTATGGATCCATAAAATCCATTTTGTTGGACAATTGTCTGAATCATGAGGTAGACTGATCCTTTGACATGCAGAAAATTGACAAATAGCGAAAAGTTTCGGGCAAGGTCAGCCTGCGAGGACTGCGCAGGCTGACCTGGGTCGATACTTTTTGCAGATGCATTAAGCCCCCTTTTCACAGAGCATGGCTCAAATGAAAGTAACAAGAGACATCTGATCAATTTTTCAACACAGTGTCTTTTCTAGAAGCTGAAATTATAAGGGGGTGGGGGGGATTTTCCCACTCCATCTAAACAATGGAGGATTTTCAAAAGAAAGTGGGAGGGGAAAAGAATTTTCGAAGTACAAAGAAAAGTGGGCCGTTCTGGACCAGAATGTTTTGGAAGAGGACCATTTTGACCCACTCCCCACCAAGGGAGGTTACTTAAATTGACATACAATATGTAATATGTTGTCAAAACAGCTTCAGCAATAATGCATTTTATTCAGTACAGTGCTATTTTCTGTGAGGCAAGAGTAAATTCTCCCTTTTCCACAATATATCAGGGTTGTCTGAAAATGGGATTTTTTGGTAAAGAGTTAACCCTTTACCACACAATCCCGACTTTTAACGACCCTGGGAAAGAAGCCTTTTGAAAACATTGTGGAAAAAGGAGAAAATGCTGGTAACCAGCATTTTCTCCTTTTCCCACAATGTTTTCTACCCTTTCCAAAACAAATTTTAATTCTTGAGTAGCATTTAATTTATCATCTGCAAATGCCTTCAATTTGGACTGGTCTAAAATTTTGTTGTTTGGTAAAGAGTTAAGTGCCAAACAAACAAATAGACAAACATGTATACAGTCAGGGAACAATGACCCTTTCCCTAACACATACACTCATGGACATCCATCAATTAACCCTTTAGTTTCCCAAACGATGAATTTTAGACTGGTCCAAATTGAAAGAGTTTGCAGACGACAATTTTGAATTTGATGAAAATGATAGAAAGTTCTCCAAAAGGGTAGAAAACACTGTGGGAAAAGGAGAAGTTGCTCGTAACGAGCAATTTCTCCTTTTCCCACAGTGTTTTCAAAAGACGTGTACTGCAGACATGTGAAAACCAGGCCTTGTTTGGGAAAGGGTTAACCATTGACCAAACAACAAAAATTTAGACTTGTTCCAGCCAAAAAGGTTTGGAGATGACAAGTAACTTTGTTCAAAATTTAAAATGATGGATGTTGTCATTGAAAGTGCAGAAAACAGTGTGAGAAAAGGACAAAATGCCAGTTACAAGCATTTTCTCCCTTATCCACCATGTTTTCAAAAGCCTTCTCTTTCAGGGTTGTTAAAGCTATTGGATACTTTGGTAAATGGTAAAAAATGTAATTTTAAATATTGCATCAAATGCAAAATGACTCAAAAGTGTGCAATTTCACAGTAAATTTTTACAATGTCATATGTGTATGTGTGACCACAGGCCTTTGAAACTCTATTGGTCTATTTACAGAACACTAAAATTTTCCTTGGTCAATCATCAAACACTTTTGCAGATCGGTGCATCACTTGTATACCACGCAATACTCAAATTTTCATTTACACTGTTAATATATGTAGCACATTGGCGACTGCCTCTATTTTGTATACAATATAGAGGTAGTCACCATTGTGCTATTTATAGTAATGGTGTCCCTAAGGAAAATTTTGTTATCCCGTGAAAGATCAATGGAATTTCAGAGGTCTATGGTGTGACTTACCAGATCAACAGGAAACTCTGCTTTACTTGCAAGGTCTAAGCCTGGAGCCTTCTCCATGGTTAAAACAGTTACTAAAACATTAGCTTTGGGACGCTTGAACAGTGAGCCCTGCTGTATACCTGCCCAGTTAAAACCCTGCAAGATAATCAGGTCATAAGATCACAATGCATGTATACTTTTCATTTGCCTATTAGATGAATTAAGCTAAATGGCGTACATAGGGGGTGCATGCAATGATTATTTGTGTATTTGAATTTTTAAAAAAAATACCAAAAACCTATGATGTCATTGTGGATACTGATTAAAATTGACAGGTGTACTCATCTATGCCACCCAAGTGTCTTTTACAAATACTTTTCACAAAACTCTTTCTAATTCACTGGCTGCTTTTCCACTTACATGCCATCCAAACTATGATCTGAGTTGGAATAAGAAATTCAATAAAAATCATGGATACCGGTACTTAGAAAAAAGAGTGTGGTCAAGCTAGAACATGACCTCTTAAGGACCACTGGTTTACTAGCCAAGTACATTAGATAATTACTGACTGAGGTACCAGGCTCAGCTTTTAAGATTTTAGACCTTTACCAAACCATTCTATATTTAAACAACCTTGTAGAAGATGGCATTTTGAAAAGTTCAGAACAATGTGCGAAAAGGAGAGAATGCTGGTAGCCAGCATTTTCTCCTTTTCCAACAAAGTTTAAAACAAATTCAATATCACAAAGCTTCATTTGAGCCTCACTTGATTCGTCATCTCCGAATGCTTTCAATATAGGATCATGGGTCTAAAATTTTGATGACTGGTTAACTCTTTACCAAACAACAAAGTTTTAGACTGGTCCAACTTCAAAGTATTTGCATACAACAAATGAAATTTGGCTCAAATGATGGAAATTGTCTCTTAGTGGGTTGAAAACATTGTGGAAAAGGAGAAAACACTGATACTAAACCAGCATTTTCTCCTTTTCCCATGTTTTCAAAAGCCCTTTACCTCAGGGACTGTTTAAGAGTTAAAGAATATTTTATGAATTTTATATTAAAGACTATTTTATGAATTCTCAATTTGATATACTTACAGACTGACTTGATACACCTAAAGAGTGGGAGATAACTTTAGATACATCGCTAACAGGTAATGGTTGCTCCTGTTCTTGAAAGCTAACATAGGAAGGTGCATGTGTCACAACAAGTTTTTGTGTTGTCGCCAACTGGCCGACTAAGCCTGGATAAAAAAAAGAAGAGAGGGGAAAAAACATAGCAAGATAACAGTGACGGCAAATTCACATGGGTCATTTAACATGTGTTAACTCTTTACCAACGACAAAATTTTAGACTGGTCCAAAGTCAAAGCATTTGCAGACAAGTTAAATGTGGCTCAAATGATTGGCTCTGTTTCTGAAAGGTTAGAAAACATTGTGGGAAAAGGAGAAAATGCTGGTTACCAGCATTTTCTCCTTTTCCCACAATGTCTTTAAAAGGCTTCTTCCTCAGGGTCGTTAAAGCTTGGATTGTGTGGTAAAGGATTAATAGACTAATGAATTAATTCTGAGCAGCTTTTAAAACTTATCCTGCTAAATAACTGAAATTAAACTTTCAAGCCTATTGTAAACACCCAAAGTTTGCTATTACAGGGGTATGGGGGATATTTTCTTAGCTGAAAGTGTAGATCCGAGATCAGACTGCACATTTTTGTTCTACACTGTCCGCAAAAGGTCCTTGAGTCGGGTTTATTAGCCTAAGGGTTAGTTTTACAGTAGCTGCTCATCTTCTGATTGGTATTATGCTCTGCAAATTGACAAATAATCATGTTTTTGAAATCATCATGGCAAATAAATAATTAATCTTGAAAAATTACCTAAAATCTGACAAATTTTCTTTCTAGATTTTAATAAGACAGAATCTGAATATTGCTGTGTAATTTCATGTCAGTTAAAAAATTACTTTTTTTCTTCCTAAAAATAAACCTTTTAAAACTTGCATCCTCAGGAAAAATGACCGTAACCCTCATGGATAACTAGATCATAGGGCCCCCCTGTTTAATTCCTTCATTTTCTGGAGAATATGATGTGCTCTTCCGTTTTTATACATGTGTTTCAGTGATTAACCCTTTTAACCCTTTACCACACAACAAAATTTTATACTCGTTCAAATTCAAATAATCTGCAGACGACAATTTCATGTGGCTCAAACGATATAATTTTCCTTTGATAGGGCAGAAAACATTGTGGGAAAAGGAGAAAATGCTGGGTTACCAGCATTTTCTCCTTTTCCCACAATGTTTTCAAAAGGCTTCTTTCTAAAGGTTGTTAAAGTCCACATTGTATGGTAAAGGGTCAATGGAGAAAAAGCTGGTCATTATGATTTTCTCCTGTTCCCAAACCGTTTTCAATCACCTATTTCCTAAGAGTCATTAAAACTCAGAATTACTTGGTAAGGGGTTAATAGAGTCTCACCACTTTTCTAGATACTATGGCTATGTCTCATACATCTTAATTTCATTGCTATTTTACAGTACATTTTAATTTTGTTCCAGCATTGCTATGGCTGTTTTCTGTCAACTTCAAGTGTGTTCATGTATTTCTGAGTCCATTTTCTAATAATTCAGCAAGCTTTTTGAAAACTGCATTACAGAAATTTCAATTGCATTTGAATGTTTAGTCATTTCTATTGACTTTTCAACGGTAATTTTTTCAGGCTCAGGATCTTAAAAGATGAAAGTTATTTCAGGAACAAGTAGAGATGTGGGACAACAAGTTCTTGACTCCAGTATTTAATGCCAGGCTAGCTTTGTCAGTAATGCTGTTTCGATCCGCATAGTCCCAAAAACTGTATTCTATGGATTCTGCTTGACAATTTTTGGAAGATAATTCAACAAATGTGCAGAAAGAATGTTAAAATGGTGAATACGATGGACTTGCACATTCACCATGTCAATATTCATTCCATACAGTTCTTGCATTATCCTCAAAAAATTACCAAGCAAGTCCATGATGGGAAGTTCCCTGGATTATGCCCTTCGTTTCAATTCAATAAATTGTTTCAAAGCAAGTGTCTAGGGTGGTACGAACTGGTATAACTGACAGTGGCAGCAATATGAAGACAGATCTGGCTTGGTGAAGTCAAATTCAAGCTTTCTTTGACGAAAATAGGTTGTGAAATAAAACGATAGAACGTGCTATGACAGGCTACATGATTTTCGAATGTTATGTCTTTATGTGAAACAGAAAATTTGTTACCGGCTAAGAATAAATAAATTATCATTTTCCCCGGAAGATGTTCCTAAATTTTGTTTTCATGTGACGTGACGTCATAACCGGAAGTGCCTGCATGGTACGACTTGTTTGATAGATTTTATGAGAAAACAAAAATATGTTCTAATCGATTAAATTTTTCTTCAATAAAAGTCAAACGTAAGGACGTATTTGGGCACTATGCCCATACGATTTTCGCCCTCGTCACAAAGGATCCATACTTTTAAAAATTGGCTTTAATCTCAACATTTCAATTCATGATTATGATTATTTCTTTTTTGTACAAAGATCATCACAGCTCTGTTCTTTCTGTATGTGCCAAGGATGACATAAACAGACTTTCAAAATGCAGTAAAGAATCCTTAATATACGCACAATTTGAGTCTATTCCATTACAGAGGTCTCTTGCTGTTCTATTGAAAGCAATCAACTCTTTATGTCAATATACCAGGAATGTCAGATTTGGTTATCTAGGGTCAAAGTACTCATGAATGGGAGCTGCACCCATTGTCTGCTGTCAACTAAAAAAAAAAAGCTTTTATGTACACACAAAATGCCACGTTTACAGCCAATATCCATAAAAACTTTCACACCATGTTTGGTTTGATAAAAAAAAAAGAAAAAGAAACTAGGCGGGTCATCTAAGGTCACACAAAACGGATCAAATTTTGGAAAACATTTTCATAAGGCACGAGGAGAAAAAAAAATCATGTGGTGGTCAAACCGAGACCCAAACTCTTGAATTCCTCAATCACTTTGCAAATGCTGTTCCAATTTATCTATGGGCCTCATATGCACCCCACAAATAGGCTTAAACCTCTTACAATCCCAAGTTTTAACAGCCACGAGGAATGAAGCAAATTGAAAACATAGCTAGGAAAGAGAGAAACCAGTATTTTCACATTTTCTATTTTTTTCCCATAATATTTTGTGCAGTTTCAAAATTAAACCTCACCACCGATTTATCGTCTGCAATTGCTTTGGTTTTAGAGACGGGTACAATATTTTGATGTATGGTAAAGAGTTTAATCTATTTCCCGAATCGATTAAACTCTTTACCATACATCAATGCCGTATGCAAGCAACAGCGTCGCTAAGGCCACACTGTTTGCAAGGGGGGGTTCCAGCGTGGTATTGGCTGTTTAATGTCGTCCTTTTGCTTGAGAGAATTCATTCATTTCTCAAAAGAAAATAGAAGTAAACTTTATGTCTGTTTCTTGGATTGTAAACAAGCCTTTGACAGGGTATGGGTAAACGGCCTTTTTTACAAGTTACTCAATTACGGTGTTGATTTGAAAACATTGAAGTGTTTACGTAACTTGTATACTGGACTCAATAGTTCAGTTCGGTTTAGAAATTCCACATCTAATGACTCTTTTCCAGTCTTACAAGGCACCCGTCAAGGGGGGATCACAAGTCCATTCCTGTATTTAGTGTACATAGATGGCCTTATCCGTCAGCTCGAGACGTCTGGATATGGTACCTGTATTGCGGGTGCTGATTGTAGTTCCCTGAGCGTAGCCGATGATATGATCTTAGTATCCTTCTCTAAATATGGTCTGCAGAAGATGATGGATATATGCTTTAATTATTCTGTAAAGTGGCGCTACATGTATAACCCATCCAAGTGTGCAGTTATAGTCTTTAATGAACCCAAACATTTTATCGCTAATCGTTTATGGCGATTGGGCGATAGCGTTGTAAATGAGGTAGTGGATTATACTCATTTGGGCATAGTCTGTAATAAGTTTATGAAAAGTTCTGTCAACATTGATGATTCCTGTCACAAGCTGAAATCTACACTTTTAGGTTTATTAAATGTTGGAGTGCATGAAAATGGTCTTCGCCCCTTAACGTCCTTTAAACTCTACAAGTCTATTGTTCTACCAAAAGCACTCTATGGCTGTGAACTATGGTCAGAAATTAACAAAACGCAGTCAGCTCAGTTAGAAAGAGCACATAGGTTCTGCGTCAAATATATTCAGAATTTACCGGCGTATACTAGAACCGATGTTTGTCTTGGTCTAGCCGGTGTTTTACCTATCGAATCTGAGGTCGATTATAGGAAACTTTTATTTCTGGGCCAAATTTGTCGTACCCCGAGCTTACACGTATGTAAAAAGTTGTTTAATTATAGGCTCTTTTCTTTTTTTATGCGTGGTACTTCCGTTAAGCTTGGGTTTATCCCAGATATTCTAGGTATTCTCCGCAAGTATTCGCTGGAAGATTATTTACAGCGTTACATGGCCACAGGCCTTTTTCCTACAAAAGCTCAATGGAAAAGAATTTCTCGCAATGTCATTAATGGGCAAACAAGTACTACTTGGTTAACCAGGGTTCAGACCGACAGTCATCTATCGAGTTTCTTATACATCAAACCACAATTACTTCTTCATAGTGAACTATGGGAATTAAGTAGGTCTATCTCCTCTCCAGTGATAGCCAAGCATTGCAACAATTGTGTTAAGATGATAGCTAAATTTTATAGCGACTCATTTACAAATTTCTGTCATTACTGCAAAAATCATTTTTCATTATCGTTATGTGAACATGTTTTATTGCAATGCCCTTCTACAGAGAGCTTGAGGTTTGAATTATTTCACTGTATCTCAATGCAGACAAATGAATGCATCTATCAGAGGTTTAGGAGCCTGAGTAATAATGGTATTGTTGTAGCTTTATTCTCAGGTCTTCGAAACATATTGGATGATAATGATATTAATCATAGGCTTTTGCTAGTTTTCATACCTATCCTTGGAAAATTTTGGAACTTTTTCCTCGTGTAATAGCTCTATGCTTTATGCATCACAGCTTTAAGTTATTATCTTAATTCCTTCAGCCCCTATGCCCAACCATCTGTGACATATCCATTTTTTGCCTCTCTTGTCTCGTTATATTACTGTGAATTTTTATTTATCTGTCGCTAACTCGAGCACTTTTTTTTAATCGATTGATTGAATGATTGTCTGGTTAATTCTGCTATACAGTAGATTTATCCACTTATTTATTCAATCAATGGATTTATTCTAGGCGTCTGCTTATTGATGCAAGCCTTGATAAGATTAGTTTCTAATTAATGTGTGGCTCATGTTTGCCTTGCGTTTCGTTTTCGTTGCAAGGTTCCCCTCATTGATTCTTATTTTCCTTTTACTTATTTTTAACTATTCACTTTTGTACTCTGGGTTTATAACAATGTGCTCCCGCATTCTGACCAGGGAAGGGGCTTTTGCATTTTCGTCTTTTTAATGCAAGGGTCTTTTTCGGGTCGAAGTTTGGTCGTACATTGGTTCTCTTCCTCTTGACATACACTTCATAATTTTCTTCTTTCTTATTTGTTCTTTTTTTTTTTTTTTTTTTTTGGTATTATTGTTGTATAATGCTCGCCATTTTGGCGGAAAAACAATAAAATAATAATAATAACCCTTCTACCCTTTGCTCGGCATTGCTGGATTCATCTTTAAAAACTATTAATACCTCTCTTCATACCATACCTATATCATCATGGGTTAATTATTGGTTTCCAAATGTAAAATTTAATGGAGAAAAATGTAATGGGTGTGCACAAAGGGCCATTGCTCTGAATAAAATCATAGAACTAGACACGCCGACGATCTAGGCTTCTCCTTTTGTTAGGGAAGGTCCAATGAAATTTCTCAGAATTCCACCGCATCATTTTTTGGAAATATTACGGAAAACAATCTGTGGACGCATAGACAGAAGACATGGCTGCCAAATGCTCTCCTGCAACTCTTTTTAGGAGCCCAAAAGTTGAACGTTCTGGCGTTCTGTGTTCACTCGAGTGGAAACAGCTGAATAATTGTACCTTCTTACTGTAATGAGTGGATGAGTAGGGTCCGTCACTTTTATCTCTCTCTCTCTCTCTCACTCTCTCTCTCTCTCTCTCTCTCTCTCTCTCTCTCTGGTGACGCATGTCCTATGAGAAATCTGGAAGTAGCACTTCTGTTGCACTGTTTCATGGAGCTGAGAGGACTTGGTGTTATATAATTCAGAGTTGCTTCAAATTTTTGCAGTAGGTGAGCACACAGATATGCTTTTATTATACATGTATATTGACAGAATAATTTTCGTGTCACAGGAGGAACAAAAACTTGGGGTCATGGCCGTGAATAGGTGTTCTTAAGTGGATGTACGTTTGATAGCAACAGACGAGAAACCATAGGTTTGCCACTAAGCGATAGATCTACTAAGCTGCAAATATGGTCAATTTTTACTCTTCTTTTTTTCAATGAGGCAAAATGCTGTGGTGTGACACCATCTCCAAATAGACACAGGGGAGGCAACTGTGGGAGAAAACATTTATTAGAGTTACCCACCGTAAACATCTGAGAGATTCGAGTGGCAAAATCAATATTTCCAGTGTCTGAATTCTAATTAAAAGAATTTGTTGCCATGGCGGTGAGCTGCATTTAAGTGATAAACTATACACTTTATTCTTTAGTATTCGCTTACCCTAATATATACTTAATAACATGTAATGAGCGTTAGATTTTTTTTTTTGTTCAAATATCATTAATTTCGGATGGTGGAGGTGTCGGATAAGCTCTGATCAAGGAAAATGAAATAATATAATGAAAATAATAGTAATCATGAGTATAAGTTCAACTTACTCATTAGCACTTTACCACACTTTTAACAGCCTGAGGAAGGAGGCTTATGAAAACCTGAGAGCAGGAGAAAATGCTGGTAATTAGCATTTTATCAGAATGGTTTTTATTCTTTTTTAGACAAATTCTATCAGTTGAAACGCTTATTATTTGCTGTCTAATATTCTTTTCAAATTGGAAAGGTCTAAAATGTTGTCTTTTGGTAAAGGGTAAAGTAAAATTATCAGATGCAACAGTTCAATTTTAAAAACAATAACTTTGGAAAGGAATCCCGAAACCGCGCAATTTAGAGAAGCTGATAAACTTGCCTAAAATAAGTTATTGTTTACCACACAACAAAAATTCCAGCAACTTCAAGTTAAAAGCATTTGCAGCCAACTAGTTATAATGGCTCAAATGATGAACTTGCCTTTGAAAGGATAGAAAACATCTAGGGAAAAGGAGAAAATGCTGGTGACCAGCATTTTCTCCTTTTCCCACAATGTTTTCAAGAGGCTTCTTCCTCAGAATCATTAAAACTTGTGATTATATTTGAAAGGGTTAAAAAGACGTGCCTTGTAAATTTTTTTCCAGATATTTTTTTTTTATTTTTTGTTTTTTCACAATATATTAATACCTTCTTAGGGTTGTAAAAGCATGTGATTGTTTGGTAAACCGTTAATTTCTGATTGGTTACACTTTGTTGCAGACCCCAGAAGCCCATTTAAAGAAGAAATTACAGACATTCTTGGCCGAGATGTTGAGATTTGGTACTGTAAAGGGTTTCAAGTACTTTGTTATGTACCCAAGAGGGAGAGAAGAACTGGTGTTAAGTGTTTTAAATCAGCCTCAGGTATCCAAACTCTTAAAACATCACCGAACAATAGAATCTGGGACTTGTCCAAATTGACAGGTTTTGCCGATGACAAAGTAAATGTGACTCAAAAAAACTGAATTTGTTTTTGGAAAGAATGGAAACATTGTTGGAGAATGAGAAACTGCTGGTTACCAACATTTTCTCCTTTTTTCACAATGTTTACAAAAGCTCTTTTTTCTCATGTTTTTTAACCCTTTACCACACAATCCCGAGTTTTAACGACCCCAGGGAGGAAGGCTGTTAAAAACATTGTGGGAAAAGGAGAAAATGCTGGTAACCAGCATTTTCTCCTTTTCCCACAATATTTTCTTACCATACCAAAAGAAATCCCAAATTTTAAGTCAAATTTTTTTGTCATCTGCAAAATTTAATGCTTTCAATTTGGACAATCCTAAAGTTTCGTTGTTTGGTAAAGAGTTAAACTGGGTTTGTTTGGTAAAGAGTTAACCAGTTACTTTACAAATGCAGCTTTTTATTTCCCTGTAGTCTTCAACTAATGTTAACAGTATGGAAAAAGGAGCATGTACATGTATTTATTTTTTCAAAAATGTACATGTATACCCTCAACCACATCGAACAGTACATGTAGCTTGACACCATATGGAATGGAATCAGGTGACAAAACAATAGAATGTTCAAAGGAAATGTATGTAATGTTATTTGGCAGATGAATATCATGGTGAAAGGAAATAGTATATTAGACTTTGAACCAATAACCCTGAATTCTAACGACCCTCATCAAGAAAGCGTTTAAAAGCATTGTGGGGGGGGGGGGTAATATTGGTAACCATCATTGTTTCCGCTTTCTGCCCACAATGTTTTCTGTCCTATCAGACACAGAGATCTTCAGTTTGAGCTAAAATTACTTAACCCTTTACCACAGGACAAAACTTTTATCCCGTCCAATTGAAAGCAATCGCAAACAGCAATTTCAGTGTGGCTCAAATGATGCAAGTTTTCTTTGATAGGGTTGAAAACAATGTGGAAAAGGAGAAAATGCTGGTTACCAAGGGTTCTTCCTCAGGGTCGTTAAAAGTCGGCATTGTGTGGTCAAGGGTTAATCCTCTGCAAATGCCATGTAAAATTCCATGGTCTTGTGAACTTTTTTCTTCTACTTTACAAAAATATTTTCTTGAAAAATTTTTTAGAATTATTGATAGAACAGTACAGAACAATGGACATGCAACAGAGCTCCAGATAAGAGCGAGTGATGATACTCTAAATCCATTATTTCTCTACCAAAACCTATGTTGTGGGTACTCATTAGAATCATCACGATGAGATAATTCTAATGAGTACCCATAACATAGAGTTTAGTGGAAAATAATTAATATTTTCAGTTTTGAAATCAAAATCACTCCCTCTGTCTGGAGCTCTGAATTACAATAAGATTTTACTCTTCTCATGGCAGAGTACAGGATTTATACCATCAACCAAAGCTGACCAGGTTGCTGAACACAAAAAGCGGCTGTGTAAATCTGAAAGTTTTAGCTCAAACCATCTGCCATATGATCAGTAAGTACTTAGTTGATTCCTTGTTTCACAAGCCAGTGAAAGTATGCACAACATGTAATACAGAATCTAGGTGTGACACTCGAAATTTTGGGCGGTGACTAAATCTTGTATGTGATTTTTGATTGGTTGGCAGTAGATATTATGCGAAAATTCTGTGTGGACACCACTGGATGCAGATTCTGCATGGCGAAATTGACATTTGATTGATTGGCATTGTATGGTGTGTATGCATGTATAGTGTATAACCAGACAAAACCCAGCCTGTTATCGATCCTCATATCAACTCTATCGGACGGCTACATGAGATAAAATGAGTACCAGTTTACTTCGATGCAGACACGTGAGAGGGAATGATAATGCAACAGCCAAAAACTACCAAGGTGTACCAAAATCGCATCCAACATTTTTTTTTTTTTTTTTCGGTCGTAGCAGAAAAAGTTTAGGGTCAGCAGGATTTTTCTAGGTAGGGTCAGGAAACCGGAAACACAGCTATATTTTTTGAGGCCTTTTTAGGAATATTCTTTCCCATTTTGGCACTATGTTTTCAGTAATAGTCTTCAGCAAAACTATCTGAAAGTTAACAAGTTAAATGTCAGTAGGAAAGTTTTGCACTAATATTTAACTTAGTAGCATTAATTGAATATTGTTCCATACTTTATCAGTAAAAGAAAAATTAAACACTAAAAGACGTTTAATCACTATTTTAGCCTTCAAATATATGTTCATGCGGCTATATTAATTGATTTAACCCTTTACCACACAATCCTGCCTTTTAATGACCCTGAAAGACAAGGCTTTTGAAAACATTGTGGGAAAAGTAGAAAATGCTGGTAACGAGCATTTTCTGTTTTTCCCACAATGTTTTCTACCCTATCAAAGACAGAAATCATTACTGTAAGCAACCTTTAATTTGTTGTCTGCAAATGCTTTCAATTTGGTCCAGTCCAAAATTATGTCATTTGGTAAAGAGTTATACATCTATACTCGTTTTAAGCCAGCTTTTAACCCATTTCATCTTTATTTCATAGAACAATAACCATATTTATACCTTCATGCGAAATGTTGCCCCTTATGGCTGCAAGGCTGCACAGATTACAACGGATGGAAAATGCATGTTGGAAGCGATCAAAGAAATCACTAATGGTGTTTCCAGTTTTAAATGGGGACAAAACACTTGAGTTTCTTTATCCCTTACACCATTTATAATGGTAATTTATCTATGTTTACACAGCTGAGCCGTTCTACACGCTTTCAATTTCTAACAGCAGTTTTATCTCTCTGGCTGTGAGGATGTATCTTAAAGGAATTATGTAGGTCAAGATGAAATATCTTAAAGCAAAACTATGACATTTATTTTTTCACATGACAGAAGATCCTTGATGTTGTCCATCAGATCACAGATGGTACTCAGTACACATGGTGTTAAAGATGTGGGACTACCACCTGCCTCACCCAGTGAACAAGAATCCATACCTGCTGTAAGTGTCCTGTTCATTGTCAACTACTCATGATACTTTGATTTGGACACAGGTCACTTTTATACAATTAGCCATTTGGCTGAAAGAATTTTGCTATAAAGCATTTCATTGGTTGTATGATGACTGTATGCAAGAGCTTAATGTTTTCTACTCACTTAGACAGAAATCATCATTTGGGCTACCTTCAAGTTGTCATCTGCAAATGCTTTCAGTTTGGTTGAAAATGACTGATGATTGACTGAATGGTGTTTTATGCTGCTTTCAACATTATTTCAATTATACCACCGGAACAGCTCACATATATATTTCCTTGGTTTGACCAGTACTAGGCAAGGGCTTTGAAGTGTTTTGCCTAAGGACACTCCCACGAAAAACTATGTGGATCCAGTAGGGCTTGAATTCGGGGCCTCTGGGTCACGAGTCCTAAACTTTACCATTGAGCCAGTCAGCTCCGCCCCCCCCACCCCCCACCAGATAACTAAAATAAGAGATGTATACTCATATTGTATAAATGGGCCAGAGGCCAAAGTGCCTTTGCTGATAAACTATTTTCATAACTGTTTTGTATTTTTCAGGATGAGAAGTCTACTCTATTTCTAATTGCTGGCTATGGTAGATACAACTGTCCTTATGTCTGGGTTAGATCCAACCACGACAGACTGGTCAAGCTGACCGGAGACTCAACCAGTGAAAAAGATTGTCCACTCAAACTTAAAACAACCTTAAAATGGAAGGATACAGGTATGAAAGAGAATACAGACACTTTTACCAATTATCAAACAATCCCTTGTTTCAACAACCCTGTGGTGGTCTTTTGACAACATTGTGAGAAAATTCTGGTTACCTTTTCTCACAATTTTTTCCTCTGTTACAAAGACAATCCCATCACTTAAGTCACAATTTAATTTCTGATATCTTTGTCAGAGAGGAAGAAAGGAAGACATTCACTGCAAACTCTGTCTAGCTGTTGCGCCATGCCGCCATTACCATACAATCCCTACTTTAAACTACTTTAAGGAAAAAGGCTTTTGAAACATTGTGGGAAAAGGAGAAAATACTGGTTACCAGCATTTTTTCCTTTTTCCACAATGTTTTTTAACCATTCTAAGACAAATCTAAACATTTGAGCCACATTAAATTGGTCATCTGCAAATGCTTTCAAATTGGACCAGGCTAAAGGGTTTAGGAGGTCATTCACTGTCAGGCTAGCTGTTAACCCTTTACCACACAATCCCTACTTTTAACAACACAGAGGAAGAAGGCATTTAAAAACATATCACAATGTTTTCAACCTATCAAGGACAGGTATTGTCCTTTTAGCCACCTTTAATTTGTCATTTGCAAATGCTTTTAATTTGGACAAGGCTAAAATTTTGTTGTTCGGTAAAGAGTTAGCTATCAACAGGAGAGCCAAAACCAGAAAGGCAGTTGACCTTCATTTTTTTTTGAGGCAGTTACAGCACTTTGTGACCTAAAAAGTTTCAGTAAATAAGCAATGGCAGCCTAGCATTGGCACCCGTATGAGTTGCGTATTCCCCAACCATCCTTAAAAACATTGTTAGTCTTGTTCTAGATCTAGGAAGTAACAAAACTTCTGATTGGTTAAACCAAACTGGCTAAACCATTTTGCTCAGCCAATCAGAAGGTGTATAACTTTAAGATTTAGAAAATCCTGGACTAAAAGTGTTCAGAAGAATGGTTGGTCAGTATGGACCCAGATTGTTTCAATGTTCTACATTTAGTATTTAACATTAATTCTTATTTCAGTTGTTGTTTAGCTCGTATTTATCTCTGAATAATTTTTTCACTCATTATTTCAGATATCTATGTATGGGATATAATCTCGGAACTTGTCAAACTGTGTACATACCCAGCACCCAGAAATCCATTTGAGATAGATTTTAACTACTTTACCATGTTACCTCTGTCAGACAGAGTACTAGCTACAGCTGCCATGGTGAACATCTTACAAAGAATACTGATACATACACCTGAACAAAAACAGTACGCAGGGCCAGGTAATGTTTGGTTGTATGTAAGGTGTTTAATGCTTTACCAAACGACAATACACCTGATTGGCTAAACCATATGGTTTAGCCAATCAGAAGTTGTGTTACTTTCAAACTTGGAAAATCTTGAAGAATAAGTCTAAGAACGTTCTTAAGAATGGTCGGTGAATACGGACCCTGGTGTCGTCGGCATCGGCAGTGTTGTTGTACAAAAACTTTGACATTTTGGAATGTCTCTGTTATTACTGAAGATATTTGTTTCAAACATGTACAAGTTGTTAATTATAAAAAGGGGAACCTATAGAACAAAGGCAGGTAACCATCAAAGTATTTCTGACAGAGTTACACCCCGGTTCTCAGCAGCTCTTGTTTCATTTATATCGTCACAGCCAGTGCACTTATCCATGCTTTCCTGCAGTTTCTTTTACCAGTAGTTTGCACAATATTCTTCCAAAGCCTCTGGCTGCTTTCCCAAATAACAATGATCAGGGGTGAGAGAGGAGTGAATCCTGTTGAAATGACTGTCATCAATCCTCGGAAAGAAATTGGACAAGCCGGGGATTCGAACCAGCAACTCCCTTTTCTCAAGTCCTGTATGCTACTAACTGTGGTATCGGGGCTCAGTGCTGGGCCAGGTAAAATATTCATTATGCAGGGAATCATTGCTGCATTGATGTACGTAAATTTAAGAAATCATGCTGGTTACTAGCATTTTCTCCTTTTCCCACAATCTTTTAGCCCTTTCCCAAACAAGCCCTGGTTTTCACGTGTCTGCAGTACAAGTCTTTTGAAAACACTCTGGGAAAAGGAGAAATTGCTCGTAACGAGCAATTTCTCCTTTTCCCACAGTGTTTTCTACCCTTTTTGAGACCTTTCTGCCATTTTCATCAAATTTAAAATTGTCATCTGCAAACTCTTTCAATTTGGACCAGTCTAAAATTTGTCGTTTGGGAAAGGGTTAAAAAGCTTTCTTCTTAAGAGTCATTAAAACTCGGGATTGTGTGGTAAAGGGTTTCATCTTGTTTTTGGTTTCAGTGTTCGAAGAACTACAGATGATTACCAAGGAACATTTCAAAGCATTAGAAGAATTGGTTCAAAACCAAGGTTTACCGATTTTACAACAGCAGACAAGAGATCAGCAACAGAAATCCAGATCTGCGGCCTATCCTGGTAGTCGTGTTCGAACATCATCATACAATCAGCCTACGTACCCATATAATGCTCCAGAGTCATCATCATTATCATCACAGCAAATTGCAGGACAGTATGGGTACAGTCACATGGGCCCTCCTCTGTTTTGATTGGTTTTTATCATTTTATCTGTCTTGAGTATAGCATAATTTTACTCTATTTGTTAGAGATGTCAGCGGGAAATTCTTAAATAAACCATACTCTGAAAAAAGGGGTCTAATTCATCTAATTCATCCGCGAAAAGTATCGACCCAGGTCAGCCTGCGCAGTCCGCGCAGGCTGACCTGGGTCAAAACTTTTTGCCTTTGGTAAATTTTCTGCACGTCCAAAGACCATTCTACCTATCAGTATTTAGCCAGTTTTTAGACTAAATGGGTTTTATGGATCTACGG
Organism: Tridacna gigas; assembly: GCA_945859785.2. Taxonomy (NCBI): domain Eukaryota; kingdom Metazoa; phylum Mollusca; class Bivalvia; order Cardiida; family Cardiidae; genus Tridacna; species Tridacna gigas. The sequence continues at coordinate 48,963,108 of OX244043.2, forward strand.
TCTTGTGATGACTTGTTTGCTATAAGGCAACACGGAGATATATTAAACCCCCTTTTGCCAAAGCATGGCTCAAATATTTGAAATGATCTCATACAAAGGAATCATTGTCTTCAAATAATTCAACAAACATGATTTGTTATGGTTATCTCCAAACAGTGTGATAAAAAAAGTGCACGTCATGAGTAATTTCTGCTTTTGCCACAATGTTTTCACTTCTATACACGTATTAACTCTTTACCACACAGCCCCAATTTTTTTATGACCCTGAGGAAGAAGGCTTTTTAAAACATTCTGGGAAAAGGAGAAAATGCTGGTAACCAACATTTTCTCCTTTTCCCACCATGTTTCTACTCTTCCCAAAACGAATTTCAGTTTTGAGTCGCGTTTATTTTGTCGTCTGCAAATGCTTTGAATTTGAACTAGTCTAACATTTTGTCATTTGGTAAAGAGGTAAACATTATTTCTCGTCGGTGATTTGTATTCAATAATGGCATCGTCTGCAGTGAATTTATGTGAGGGGATAGTGAGTGAATATGTACGCGGTGATCTGAGAAAAGGGGGTTAAATGAATCTTTGCAATGCCTGATTGATTGTATTGATTGGATGTATGGTGTTTAATGCTATTTTCAACATTATTTCAGTTATATCATGGCGGCCAGTGCCCCTATCCATGCTTTCCAGGAGTTTTTTTTTACCAGTACTCAGCACAATATTCCTTCCAAGCCACTTGCTGCTTTCCCACATAGCCATCGTCGAAACAATAGTCAGTGGTGAGAGAGGAATGAATCCTGTCGCAATGACTATCATCAATCCTCGGAAAGAAATTGGCCAAGTCAGGGATCGAACCTGCGACCTCCTGTTCTCAAGTACTGTATGCTACCGAATGAGCTACGGGGGCTCGGCCTTAGTAATGCATTATACCAAGCAAGCCGTCATGTTGTATGGATCCATTTTGTCAAAAAAAAAAAAAAACGACTGAATGATGAAGTAGAATCGTGGTATAACTTGCAGAAGATTTACCCCTTACGAAAAGTCTCGACCCAGCTAGTACGCGCAGACTGACATGGGTCAATACTTTTTTTGTAGGTGCATTAACCCTTTCCCAAACAAGCCCTGGTTTTCACGTGTCTGCAGTATAAGTCTTTTGAAAACACTGTGGGAAAAGGAGAAATTGCTCGTAACGAGCAATTTCTCCTTTTCCCACAGTGTTTTCTACCCTTTTGGAGAACTTTCTGTCATTTTCATCAAATTTAGAATTGTCGTCTGCAAACTCTTTGAATTTGGACCAGCCTAAAATTTGTCGTTTGGGAAAGGGTTAAACCATCTTTTTCACAGAGCATTACTAATATGACTCATTCTCTGTGAAAAGGGGATTAAATGCATCCGCAAAAAATGTTGACCCAGGTCAGCCTGCACAGGCCAGCAGGCTGACGTGGATGGTGGATAGAAACTTCATGTTTTTGGTAGATATAAATTATCTGCCTGTCCAAAGACCATTCTACTTCAGGATTCAGCCGGTTGTTTAAACAAAATGGATTTTATGGATCCATAATTATGTGATGACTTGCCTGGTATAATGCATCACAGAGGTTCGTTAAACCCCATTTTGCCAGAGCATGGCTCAAATCGTTGTTTATAGTGTATGATCTAAAGGCAAGCCTAATGCATCTGTATAATGGTCACCTATGTTCTTAAAGTGCAATAAACAAAACAAAAAATGAACATTATATAACCATTTTCCTTTTCTTTCATTGCCTTTATGTGACCAAAAAACAAAAACATTCTTGGTCTTGTTCTCCAAAATTTTCTGAATTTGAAAGTAACACACCTTCTGATTGGCTAAACCATTTGGTTTAGCCAATCAGAAGTTGTGTTACTTTCAAACTCGGAAAATCTTGGAGAATAAGTCTAAGGACGTTATTAAGAATGGTTGGTGAATACGGACCCAAGACTCTATTTCAAAATACAAATTCTTACAACATTTCATTGTGAATTGTAATCTAATTGAATTAGATTCCTCAAGAATATTTTAACTTTTAATGTAGACTAACACAATTTCTAATTTGCTATACAATTTCTGATTGGGCTAATCAAATGGTTTAGCTCATGAAAAATAGTGACGTGAGATAAGGAGAAAGTCATGGAAACCAGCACTTTGCAAATTGTTTCAATTTAGTAAAGTCTAACACTTTTTTCGTCTGGAAAGGAGAAAAATCGTCATGCCGCATGCACTGCCATGTACATGTAAATGGAATTTTGTTGCTACGTTTCCGCCAGGAACAGGAACACGTTAGTAACCACGCGCCGTTTAATGACATGATGACGTCACTATCCGTTTCCGGGCGGCGCCATAAACAAGAACAAATATGGCCGGCAAGATTCAGCGCTATATCATACAAATTAAACCTCCAACTAAATGATCTTTTCAACACACATTATTTTACATCATTTATCAGTACTAACACGTTGGATTGAGATGGCATTTTTACAGAAATTATTGAAAAGAAAAACAGTGAACAAAAAGGAAAAGAGCGAGTCCCAGGAAGCATATATAGAGGAATACGTCGAGAGAGATACGAAATTCGATAGACTGTCCACCATGGCGGTAAAATCTAACTCTGATTCCGAAAGTGATGATGAATATCAAAAAGAAGCTGTCCTTGCTGAAATGAAACGACAACTTAAATCAATGAAGTAAGATCTGTGGTTTTTTATACCTGTACGTGAACTTTGTTGATGTATTAGCTATTTACCAAACTACAAAATTTAACCCTTTCCCAAACGACAAATTTTGGACTGGTCCAAACTGAAAGAGTTTGCAGACAACAATTTTAAATTTGATGAAAACGACAGAAAAGTCTTAAAACGGATAGAAAACACTGTGGGAAAAGGAGAAATTGCTCGTTAAATTAAATTACGTTACGAGCAATTTCTCCTTTTCCCACAGTGTTTTCAAAAGACTTGTACTGCAGACACGTGAAAACCAGGGCTTGTTTGGGAAAGGGTTAAGGCTAGACCAAATTGAAAACAATTGCAGTCGATAAAAAAAGCAACTGAAAAATTGAAATTAGTTTTGGGAAGGGTAGAAAACATTGTGGGAAAAGGAGAAAATACTGGTTACCAGCATTTTCTCCTTTTCCCACAATGTTTTCAAAGGGATTCTTTCTCAGCGTCGTTAAGAGTCGGACTTTTGTGGTAAAGGATTAAATTGTACGTAGACAAAGTGACTAAGCTTTCATGTCGGCTTCATAAGGCCGTATTTAACCCTGTACCACATGACATTAAATTTTACACTTGTCCAAATTGAAAGCATTTGCAGACGACATGCATGTATTAGATATGGGTCATACGGTGAGATTTGTTTGTAAAAGGACGTAAACATTGTTGGAAAAAGGAGAAAATACTGGTTATTAATAGCATTTTCTCAATTTCCGAAACTGTTTTCAAAAGACCTGTTTCTCAGGGTAGTTAGAACTGGGGATCGTGTGGTAAAAGGTTGAGAGATTAGTACCAACGTTTGGAGCGAATAGAATCTACTTTAACGGACCCTGCGACATTTTACTTCATCATTTGTTATTCAAGACTTGCTTTCTATATGCCCGTGCTGAGGCTGCAGCGGGGATGTGTGCAGCAAACCCCATCAGAGAATAAACAAAGCAAGAATTGATTAAAAAAGAATGAAAAAGAATAAATAAAGCTTGTTCGCTAGCGCGCTGGGAACATATCTACTTAGCGGGCCCTCGTAAACAGCGCTCTAGCGAACGTGCTTTCTTTACTCTTGTAAAAATCGAAATCTGTTGAAAAGTCTAAACTTGTGCTGTATGGTAAAGAGTTAGATAAAAATTAAATCTAAACTTAAATGACGTTAAGTGATAGAGAGCAGAATGAAATGGTGTCAGTCATGCGCTGATTACTGATTCGACGATCGATACGAGGGAAAGTAGCCAGTAGCTTTGGAAGAACGTCGTGCGATGTATTGGTATAAGAAAAACTCGGGACGCATGGATAGCTGTACTAGCCTCCGCGATTTTTAGACGAAACGATGTAGAAAACGGCGTCGAACAACATACACCCAAAAAAAAAAACGTTTCCGACTGGCGAAAGCATGTCTGAATATATAACACTGTAATGTAAAACACAAAGATTTGAGTCATGCTCTGGCAAAAGGGAGCGTAATGCGTCTCACTGATATGTTATACCAAGCAAGTCATCACGTGATTATGGATCGATCCATAAAATCCATTTTCTCCAACAAATTACTTAATGACGAGGTTGAATGGTCAACCTCGGAAATGTGGAAAATTGACCAAAAGCAAAAAGTTTCGGCTCGGGTCAGCCTGCGCGGACTGTGCAGGCTGACCTGGGCCGAAACTTTTTGCTGATGCATTAAGCCCCCTTTTTCACTGAGCATGGCTTATTTTTAACTTTCATATCGCCAGAATAACTCTAAGATTTACAATGGGAAGTGTACTTCTTTTGTTTTATCATGATTGGTTGATTGATTGATTGTATGGTGTTTAACGCCGTTTTCAACATTATTTCAGTTATATCACGGCGGCCAATACACCTATCCCTGCTTTCCTGGAGTTTCATTTACCAGTACTCCACACAATATTCTTTCCAAGCCACTGGCAGCTTTCCCACATAACCATCGTCGAAACAATGGTCAGCGGTGAAAGAGGAATGAATCCTGTCGCGATGACTATCATCAATCCTCGGAAAGAAATTGGCCAAGCCTGGGATCGAATCAGGGACCTCCTGTTCTCAAGTCCTGTACGCTACCTATCGTGATTGGAGAAAGATTTGTAATATGAAGTGCATTATACGCCTATCTTTTAACATGCGAAAAATGCCATTATATATTAACCATGCTCTGGGAAAAGGGAGCTTAATGCAGCTCCGTGATGCATGATACTAAGCAAGCCATCACATAATTGTGGATCCATAATAGCCACTTTTTCTTTTTTTTTTTTTTTTAACAACTGACTTAAGGTATGACATTAGGTAGACTGGACCCTAGAGATACAGAAAATTGGCCGTTAGCGAAAGGTTTCGGCCCAGGTTAGCCTGCGTGGACTGCGCAGGCTGACGTGGGTCGATACTTTTCGCAAATACATTAAGTCCCCTTTTCATAGAGCATGGCTCATTTGTGTTTTTTTTTTTTTTTTTTTACAGGAAAAGGTAAGAAGATACCGAAATATAAGGATGGGTTTAAATACCCCTTCGCCCCATGCGTTTGTTTTATCGACAAAATTTGCTCTGTATATAGTCTTATAGGCATTATATAGAAGACTAGGCCTGTTCGTTGTATGGTTGATTGTATAGTGTTTAACGCCGTTTTCAACATTATTTCAGTTATATCGCGGCGGCCAGTGCACCGATCCATGCTTTCCTGGAGTTTCTTTTTACCAGTTATCCGCACAATATTCTTTCCAAGCCACTGGCTGCTTTCCCACATAACCATCGTCGAATCAATGGTCAGCGGTGGGCGAGGAATGAATCCTGTCGCAATGACTATCATCAATCCTCGGAAAGATATTGGCCAAGCCGGGGATCGAACCAGCGACCTCCTGTTGTCAAGTCCTGTACGCTACCGACTGAGCTATGGGGCTTGGCGAAGACTAGGCCTAGGGAGCAAGAATTTCGTCACGAAATATGTTATTGTGTTTTGGCGCCACAGAAGTTATTCGGGGCTAAGGGGCTTGCTCCTGCGGCCCCATTGTTTTACGCATATGCCTGGATTGAAAATCTGCCTCAGTAACATGCAAATATTCCATTATAATTTTGAGATTTTAGGCTTCTTGTTATTTCAGTCGAAATGAAGAAAGGAGGCGGAGACGGCAAGCGAAGGAAGGAAAGTAGCAGGTCAACGACTTTCTGTCGAAGTACACAGCATATATAAGTAACAGTAAAGTACAGTCTCGCTTAAAATTGCAACACTGAGACCGTGAAATGCTTCCATTCTATTCTGATATTGAAATGTTAGGTTTCTTATTATTCAGTCGTAATGAAGAGAGGAGGCGGAGACGGCGAAGTGACGTCATGGCAATGGAGGCGGAGATTCAAGAACTCATTAGCATGATCTCGCGATGTCAACTCCACTGCAAGGCGCTCGACGAGGAGATACTGAACAAGAAGTGCGAGATCAAATTTCTTCAGTCCGAAGGTAAATGGGAGTGGATTCATCCTTGTTTATTGTGCTGCTAATCTTTGCTTTCATTATGAAGTTAATAGCACAAAATGTAATTTTATTGCGTCTGAGATCGAAAACAAGTAGGTGTATGACTACGTGAACCGCATGCCCGATAACCAGGATTTCATAATCTTGAAGAGCCGTTTTCAAGACATGACAAGATCGTGTCTTCACGACCCCGAGGAAGAAGGCTTTTAAAAATGTTGTGGGAAGAACTGGTCACCAGCATTTTCTTCTTTTCCCACAAAGTTTTCTACCCTTTTAACGACAAAACCAAACATTTGATCCACATTTAATTTGCCGTCTGGAAAATGCTTTCAGTTTGGACAAGTTGTAGGGTTTGTCGTTTGTTAAAGACTTATTGCAATAACTTGAACTATGGATAAAAATGAACTGACTGCTTGAACAGTAGGTAAAATATGGTCTAGGAAGCGTAAATAGATATGTTGCGTTTTCTTTCCAGGCCCGGACGATCACGAAATGCATTTACAAGTGAAAAAGAGTCAGCCATTAATGTACAAGAAATACAACAATATCAAGGGATCAAACGAGGCCAAGAACCTTCTCAACGTCATTCGCCAGAGCCAGAGGGCGCTTCAGTACCTCGAGCTGATGACGTATAACAGGTACTTGGAGCGGCAACATGGCATCCATTTTGATCCGGTACGCAAACGAACTAATCTACTGCTCAAAGACAAGGCTAAGAATTTCGGGCATCTCGTAGACGCGATCCACACGAAAAAACTATCACTGAAAAGAACGGAACCTTCCGAAAACACAGACGGTAACCAAAGTTGTGAAACTACACAAGTAACCGTGACGTCATCACCCCTGTCAACAATGTCGCCTACGTCGTTCACATTCGGATTTCCTCTTATGACAATGGCTCAGAATTCAACGGCTAACGCCACAATGACAAGTAGTGTTAGCCCAGGACAGCTCATTTTCCCTTTAAGGCCTCTGGAGACTACGTTATGATTGTAGGTTTACATTGTCAGTCATTGACAGTCATTTTGGTTCAATGTCATTGTGTATTATCACCCTTTTCGATCACGAAGAAAACTTTGAGAAGAATTTTCTTACCCTTCTTTATATATAGATATACATGCCTACTCTTCTTAGCGGCAAGATGGTTGATGTGTCTCAATTTAGTTTCTGGTTCAACCAGCATTCTTATCGAGGAATCTTTCCCACTTAAATCTTTGTCAACGACAAAATTTCACACTCGCCCGAATTCATTTTCTTCTTTTCCCACAATGTTTTTAAAAGGCCGCTTCCCCAGGATCGTTGAAGATCTGGATTGTGTGGTAAAGGGTTAATATCGACAGAACGTGCTACTCTTGTTATCAATTTCGTATGTGGAAAAAACAGTGTTCAATACCTTTTCCAATAAAGTTTCCTTCCCTGCCAAAGACATATCCTATCACTTGAACGGCGTCCCAATACAGACAAAATTTTAGACCGGTCCAAAATGAAAGCATTTTGCAGACGATAAATCAAATATGGCTCACGTGATGAAATTTCTGTCTGAAAGAGTAGAAAACAATGTGGGAAAAGGAGAAAATGCTGGTAACCAGCATTTTCTCCGTTTATCACAATGTTTTCAAAAGCCTTCTTCTTCAGGGTCGTTAAAACTCGGGATCGTGTGATAAAGAGGTTCAAGACAAAAAGAAACTAAAATGAATGTTCAGAACTTTTTGCTTTGCAACTTAAATCATCACCAAACGACAAAATTTTAGACTTTGAAATTGAATTTGAAAGTAATTGCAGACGACAAATGAAATGTGGCTTACGTGATGGGATTTATCTTTAATATATAGAAAGGATAGAAAACATGGTAGGAAAACGTTCGTTTTTAGCATTTTCTCATTTTCCCACAATGTTTCTAAAATCCTTTTCCTCTTTAGTCTTCAAACTTCGGAATTATGGGATGAAGTGTAGAGAATACTTTTCAAAAGCTAGGATCGTATTAGCCCGATAGACTAACGTTGCTTAGGTTGTGACCTTTCGCCCTTCACTAATTTGCTATAAAAATAGAATACTTTGTCATGTTTCTCTGCCAAAACAAACGGTTTTGTAATTAATATGTTATTGATGGGAACCATGTGATAACTTTTGTAACCTTTGATATTCGAGCCGGGTCACAGCAAAACGAATGCCGTCATCACCGGAAAAAGTTCACATACATCGCGCGCATGCGCACTGTCAATATAGAACAGCCACCATTTAGAAGATGAATCTTAGCTATGTTAACTGATCATACGCTCCGCACCAAAGTTTTGAAGATCTGTCAGATCTAGATTTGCGGACTAATTTAGTCTGCAGCTTCCATATTTTATGTCATAGGTTTTTTAGACGTCCCGCCATTTTTTTTTTCATTCTTCACACAGTGATTGCTTTATGATTGGTTAATCTACCATCTTGTTAATTGTTTGACGTATTGTTCTTCAAGACCATCAAGTAACAACGGCCTTGTAATGATGCCAAATTCATTAGTAATGGTGTCGCCCCACAAGAAAATAAGAATCAAGTCATGTTCGGTGAAAAAGGGGGTTTAACTCTTTACCACACAATCCCGACTTTTACCGACCTTAAAAAAGAAGCCTTTTGAAAACATTGTGGGAAAAGGAGAAAATGCTGATAACCAGCATTTTCTCCTTTTCCCACAATGTTTTCTACCAGTCCCATAACAAATTTCAATTTTTAAGTCACATTTATTTAGTCACCTGCAAATGCTTTCAATTTAGACTAGTCTAAAATTTTGTCGTTTGGTAAAGAGCTGAACATGCATCTGCAAAAAGTATCGATCAATGTCAGCCCGCGCATTCCGCGCAGACTGACATGGGTCGAAACTTTCTGCTACGTGTGAATTTTCTGCATGTCACAGGACTATTCTACCTTCAGATTCAGTGGGTTGTTTGACAAAATGGATTTTAATCGATCCATGATCATTATAATGACTTGCTTCGTGTAATGTTTAGCGGAGATGCATTAAACCCCCTTTTGCCAGAGCGCCATTAGTATATCCTTATTTGGTGATCAGGGTCTGTATTCACCAACCATTCTTAAGAACGTTCTTTGTCTTGTTCTCCAGAATTTTCTACATTTGAAAGTAACACAACTCCTGATTGGTTAAACCATTTGGTTTAGCCAGTCAGGAGTTGTGCTACTTTCCAATGTAGAAAATCTTGGAGAATAAGACAAAGAATATTCTTAAGAATGGTTGGTGAATACGGACCCTGGTTTATTTACTGTGTAAACGTCCTTACTAATCACCACAGTCAACTGGTATGTTCAGTTTATTTTCCGGCTTGGGCCTCATTCTTGGACCACAAATAGTGTTGTCGTGCAAATTCTGTCCGTTTACCACTCTATCCGGAGTTTTACTGACCCTGGGGGGGGGAGAAAAAGCTTTGAAAACATTGTTGGACAAGGAGAAAATGGTGGTAACTAGTATTTTTCTTCTTTTCCCACAATGTTTTCTATCCTTTCAGAGCCAAATTTCAGAAAATGAGCCACATTTTGTTTGTCGTCTGTAGCATCTTTGAATTTGGACAAGTCTAAAATTTTTTCGTATGGTAACGAACTATTTAAGATCAGGGAACGTGCTCACAACATGTTCTGAAGATGAGGCTTGCTCTGTGAATAGGTGGCTTAATGCACCTGCAAAAAGTATCGACCCAGGTCAGCCTGCGCCGTCCGCGCAGGCTGACCTGGGCCGAAACTTTTTGCTATTGGTCAGTTTTTCTGTATGTCCAAGGACCAGTTTACCCTCATGATTCAGTCGGTTGTTTAACAAAACGGACTTTATGGATCCATAATCATGTGATGCCTGGCTTGGTATCATTCATCACGGAGATGCATTAAACCCCCTTTTGCAAGAGCATAGCTCAGGTATTTTCCTATAATAAATCCCTGCACAAGCCATCATATTGACTGAATCTACTTCAACCTGAAGTACTGGCCGAAGTACCGTCCACAGGATGTATAATACTGTGATGAAAAGTAGATCTTTAAACAATCTTGTGCAATACTGTGATGAAAAGTAAATCTTTAAATTCTCGGAATATGGCGTTGTTTCTTGGCGCAATAAATCCTGGAATATCCTTATCGAAATTTGAATTACAACCTAAGATTGCGCGATAGGGAATAAATGCTCAATAAACTCAAGACTGACGCAATCCTAGAAGGTCGGTAGATCAACGACTGGCTACCTTCCTGTTTATTAGTTTATCCAACATATGGCATGAATAATTATTGCTAAGGTCCATATTCACCAACCATTCTTAAGATCATTCTTAAGTATCATTCTCAAGAATTTTCTGAAGTTGAAACCAAATGGTTTAGCCAATCAGAAGTTAAGTTACCTTCTAAATCTACATGTACGTTGAGCCTAAGAATGAAACTAAGTATTGGGGAATACAGGCCCTGTTGGGTTTCGGTCATTTCTGCGCGTGAAATAGCCGCTTCTTAAATGTTGACGTAGTATGACCTAAAATCGTAATGACGTCACTTCCGTGATGATTAAAAAAAAAAAAAAGAATGAAGGAAAACAAGAAAAGATTCGATTCTTGGCCGTTGCTTACAAAGCGTTTTTTTTTTTTGGTTATCTAGGTCATCCAAACTGATAGAGAAGATAGAAATTTAAATACATGTAGAAATAAAGTCCAAAATTTTACCACCTGCGTCATATGTAAAATGAAATTTTCAAGCTGATATTAAGAACCCATATTTTGCCATTTCATAGTTTTTTTTTTTTTTTTTTTCGGGGGGGGGGGGTCTTCTTATCGGAGAGTGTGGATCTAAGACCAGACTGCACGTCCTGTGCTGTCTAATCTTGATTTTCTACACTGTCCGCATAAGGTCCTTGAGTCACACTTAGCAGCCTAAGGGTTGCGCCTGTCCCTTATTAGCGATTCCAACTGACCGATTGACTGGGTGACCTCACAGAAAATTTCACCCCTGAGACTGATAATTAACGCATTCATCCCACAGACGAATTTTTCCCCTCGCAACGAACCACTCTTGAAAATGTCGTGGCAAAAGGATAGATTATTCGTCACTATCGTTTAATCAGATCAGACATAAACACTCTTTAACAAAACGACAAGATTTTAGACCAATCCAAATTGAAAGCATTTGCACCCGACCAATTAAATGTATAAATGGCGTAATTTTCACTAGAAAGGGTAGAAAACATCGGTTGAAAGCGTAGAAAAGCATTGTGGGAAAAGGAGAAAATGCTGGTTACCAGCATTTTCTCCTTTTCCCACAATGTTTTCAAAAGTCCATGTAAATGTGGTCGTTAAAATTCAAGATTGTGTGATAAAGGATTTAGCAGTGTGTTGAAACAGGATTTACATAATACGATAAGCATATTCATTGCCTGTTATAGTTATACTTTACTGTATATCGGCTAATCTCTCGCTGGTACATAAGCACAGCACGATTTAACCCCTTTGCACTATGGGTACACTATGACTTTGCCTTTGCGAACAGTGTAGATCCAAGATCAGACTGCACGTTCTGTGTAGTCTAGTCTTTGACCTACGCTGACCGTCTTCTTGAGAGAAATTCTTGGCAAAAACGGCGCAGGAAAAGCGGTCCTTGGGTCTTTCTTTCCTTTCTAAAATTGTCTTCTTTATTTAATTATGACCTTATTGGTCGACACTTTATCAAACAACCTCGTGTTTTTACGGGACTGAGGAAGACGACTCTTGAAAACATTGTGGGAAAAAGGGGTTAATGCTGGTAACCAGCATTTTCTCCTTTTCCCACAATGCTTTCTACCCTTTCTTTAAAAAAAAATCACATCCGTTTAGCCATATTTGATTTATCGTCTACAAATGCTTTGAATATGGACGAGTCTAAAAATTTGATTGACTGGTAGAGGGTTAACTCTTTACCAAACAACAAAATTTCAGCATCTTCCAAATTCAAATCATTCCCAGACGACAAATTAAACGTGTTACAAATAATAGAGCTTGCCTTTAATTGAGTAGAAAAAATTGTGGGAAAACGAGAAAATTATGGTAACAAGCATTTTCTCCTTTTCCCACAATGTTTTCAACAGCTGTCTTCCTCAGGGCCTTTAAAACTCAGGATTGTGCTGTGAAGAGTTAACCCTTAACCAGCTAAATAAGATTAAATGAAACTTTCAAGCCGATAGTAAAAACCCAAATATTGCTGTTTCAAAGTTATCTTATGAGGGAGAAAATATCTCCTTATCGGACAGTGTAGATCCAAGATCAGACTGCACGTTCTGTGCAGTCTGATCTTGATCTACACTGTCCGCAAAAGGTCAGTGAGTCGCACTTGGCAGCCTAAAGGGTTAATTACCGCGCATTCTTTTATTAATCTATTCGGAATCGATATAAGGTACACTCTGTATAGAACGACCCACAATGTTTTTAATTCGTGAAGGAATAATCAATTAACGTTTGATTGTGTGTTAATTTCGGATAGATAAATATTTAAAGTGACATTCTAATTTTAAATTTACCTGTCAAAATGTTTAATGGATTCATTTTTTTTTTTTAGTCATACAAAACGGGATTCGGAAATATTCTGTAATGACAAATTTTAAACTTGTGAAAGATTTTTTTTTTTACCCAAAGGGGAAGTTTTAATTTTAAACTTGGATTATTTAAACGATTTTTTTTTTCAATTTACTCTTTACCAAACGACAAAATTTTAGACTCCTGTCCAAATTGAAAGCATTTGCAGACGACAAATTGAATCATGCTGAAATAATTGAATATGGCATTTTAAGGGTAGAAAACGGTGTGGGAAATGGAGAAAATTCTTGTCACCAGCATTTTTTCCCCTTCCAACAATGTTTTCAAAGGTCTCTTTTCTCAGGAACGTAAAAATTCGGGAAGTTTTGGTAAAACATGAACAACGTGTTTCGTCGGACAATCCTATAACATTAACTCTGTACCAAACGACAAAATTTTAGACACGTCCAAATTCAAAACATTTGCAGACGACAAATCAAATGTGGCTCAAATGATGAAATTTGTCTCTGAAAGGAAAGAAAACATTATGGGAAAAGGAGAAAATGCTGGTAACCAGCATTTTCTCCTTTTCCCACAATGTTTTCAAAAGCTGTTTCCCCACGGTCGTTAACCCTTTACCACACAATGCCGCCTTTTGACGCCCCTGGGAAAGAAGCCTTTTGAAAACATTGTAGGAAAAGGAGAAAATGCTGGAAACCAGCATTTTCTCCTTTTCCCACAATGTTTTCTACCCTATCAAAGAGAATTTGCACCATTTGAGCAACACTGAAATTGTCGTCTGCAAATGCTTTCAATTTGGACAAGGCTAAAATTTTGTCGTCTGGTAAAGGGTTAAAATTCGGGATTGTGTGGTAAAGGGTTTTAGCGTGATTTTTAGAACAATTTCTAGTACAATGTGACTTTCATGTACTGGACATCCCGAGGCTCCGTGTCTCTATGTTAAGTCATTAAATTCAGCAGCCGAGTCGCGGTAGTGCAGTCGGTAGCGTACAGGACTTTAAAACAGGGGGTCGCTGGTTCGAATACCCAACTCGGCCAATTTCTTTCCGAGGATTGATGATAGTCATTGCGACCGGATTCATTCCTCTCTCACCGCTGACCATGGTTTCAATGATGGTTATATTGGAAAGCAGCCAGTGGCTTTGGACAAAATATTGTGCGAAGTACTGGTAAAAGAAACTCCAGGAAAGCATGGATAGGTGCACTGGCCGGCGCGATATAACCGAAATAATGTTACAAAAAAAGGCGTTAAATACCATACAATCAATTATTACATTTAGCATACGATGTTTATTCGTTATTAAAGGATAACACTTTTGAAAACATTGTGACAGATAGTGGTGTAGCGGAAGAGCGGTCTCTCACAATAAAGGTTCGAGGCTCGACCCCTGTATTGAGCAGGGTCAACTTTTGGAACTACCCAGATTCTTGAGGGAGTTCTGATGACGACTTTAGGAAGCGAGTAAATAGGGTGGTTGATCCAAACTTTAAGAACATGTTCTACAATAGATTAAAAATGAGTAAGTTTAAACGTAACGTTGTGGGGAAAAGGAGAAATTTCCTGCGGCTATCGACTCCTCAATGTTTACACACGTAATAAACCATAAATTCGTGTTGACTGTACCCACACTTAGATAATCTTTCCAAAGAAGTCTAACAAAATTTTATTTCTGGAGGCTTTGAATCAACTAGTGCCATCGCGGCGCTCTGGCAAAAAGGGTTTTAATGCATCTTCAAAATGCATTATAGTCGCAGAATTAAGTCGTCACTTGATATGGATTCATGTTGTTTAAAACCGACTTAATCATGAGGTAGAATGACCCTTTGATATGCCAGAAAAATTCACCAACGGCAAAAAGTTTCGACCCATGTCAGCCTGCGCGGACTGCGCAGGCTGACATGGGTCGATACTTTTCGCAGATGCCTTAAACCACTTTGTCACGAAGCATAATTTATTTATAGGTTCAATCGTGGATTACATCGAGGATTTACGTGTCTGAAAGCTTGTTGAGGACTTAAAGGGTCTGAAAATATCGACAGGCCATGACAAGCAATTTAATATATAGAAACTATAGGAATATGAACTGTCCAATTATGAACCAGTTATGACATTGTTTCAATCGATTTTAATGAATGGTTAGTTCATGGATCCTGGACAGTTTGTACAGTGGTAAAGTTTGCCAACAAAGTCGAACATGTCGGCACGCAAGAAAAGTGGACGCATGTCGATATTCTATGCAATATCGCATGGGAAGGTACGGAGTATAAATACGATATTGACAAACCAAGAGGATTGTCTCGAACAACGAACTGACGACGGCAAAACGCCACTGACATACGCCATTTGTGAGGCCAAAGAGAACATACGAACTCACGTTGTGCGCATGCTCATCCGTAGCGGATGTGACGTCAATGCTCTGGATGAGGAAGGCAAGACGGCGTTGATGTATGCTTGCATGGACAATGAAAAGATCGACCTGGTTCGATTAATAGCTCGTTGTAAATCGTGTGACGCCAACCTACAGGACAGGGATGGAAATACAGCCGTTATGTTTGCCGTCATGTGTGCCAATGCTTCTGCGATTCGTATTTTAGTCAACTCGTCGTCGACGAAAGCGACTATCAATATGGAAATCAGAAATAAACAGGGACTAAATGCCCTAGAACTCAGTATAAAGCTACAAATGTCGGAGTGCTGCAAGGTGCTCGTTTGTGAAGGCAGAGCCGACACCAAACAGGTCAAGAACCAAGTTGGCCTTATGAGACTTCTTGAAGACGAGAACCTTATACAGCGAACACACACGCCACATTCGAGAAGTACGTCGAGAAGTGCTTTCATGGAAAAAATAAGGAATATGGAATCCCCAATTCTAGAAAATAAACAGTTTGAAGGATCATATATGTCACGTGACACGACTCCGAATTACGTGGATGACTTTATTGGACAAAACGGAAATGATACACCGGTGCAACCGTTTTCACGTTCCAATAGCTTATACCGGACCAATAGCAATTTGTATAAAAGAAGGCCTGAGGCCGGAAGCCGTCCATCTAGTCTTTGTGGTACATCTAATGACGTTTTTGGACTCTTAAACTCGCAGAAGAATCTAAAACGTGTGTTGACTCCCATTTCCGGTAGGAATGGCAACTCGCCAGCCCGACAGGTAGAAGTCTCTGAAGACGAAAGCTCATTGAGCCAACGCACCCGCTTACCCAGCATTCCAAGCGGGCGGAAGTTATATTTGGTGTCATCACCGAATTTATTCAATGGCTATAACAACACTTGACAGCATCAGAATAGAAATTCTATATCTCGATTCGAGTCGAATTTTGACGTGCATTTGAATACTTGATAACTTTACAAGCATTCTTGCCAACTCTTGGGATGAAATAGATACGGCACCTCGAAGTGATACAGCGTGCTATTTTGCCATCCCTTTGGTGCCAAGTTGGATGGCAATGTTCCGCTATCGTATGATTGGGTGAACGTAACTGAAAATCAGCCATGCTCTTGCAAAAGGAGGTTTAACTCTTAATGAAAATTTCAAAACGATACTAAATATCCAAATTTTGCTATTTCAAAAGTTATTTATTTTTTCTTTGGAAAAATATCACCTTATCGGACAATGCATATCCAAGATGAGGCTGTACATTCTGTGCAGTCTGATATTGATCTACACTGTCGGCAAAAGGTCTTTGAGTCGCGCTTAGCAATCTAAGACTTTAATGCATCTCCGTGATGCATGATACCAAGCAAGTCATCACATAATTATGGATCCATAAAAATCTATTTTGTCCAGCAACCAACTGGATCCGAAGGTCCCTGGACATACAGAAGATTAACGAATAGCAAAAAGTACCGATCCATGTCAGCCTGCGCGGTCTGCGCAGGCTGACATGGATCGGTACTGTTTGCAGATGCATTAAGCCCCCTTTTTACAGAGCATGGTTCAAATGCATCAAACGGATGCACATCGGACGACATACGAAACAGTGTGCGAGATAGAGAATTATTGCTCGTCATGAGCGATTTCTCGACTTGCACACCGTTTTCAGGATTTTTAGTTCATAACTCACATTCTATGTATTTGTTCCGGCCTGTCAAAGTACTGTCAAAAACAGAGGCTGTCAATCAATCAAACCTTTAAAACTAAAAACATTAGCCATGCTCCAACAAAAAGGGGTTTTATACATTTCTGTGATGCACAATATCAAGCTAGTAATCACATAATTATGGATCCATAAAATCCAGTTTGTCTAACAACTGATTGGATCATAGGGTCGACTGGTCCTTTGACATGCAGAAAATTGACCAGTAGCAAAAGGTTTCGACCCAGGTCAGCCAGCGCGGACTGCGCAGGCTGACCTGAGTCGTTTTTTTTTTTTTTTCCTGCGCAGATGCATTAAGCCCCCTTTTCACAGAGCATGGCTCAGTCATGATTATCAAACAAGGTCCCTTTTCTCTAGCATTTGGAAAAGCTCGCAACTACTTATGTTGCATTTAACACTAAAAAGATGAAAAGAAAGAAATAGAACTTTAGAGGGGTGTATTTTTTTGCAATTTAAATGCCTTTTAAATATTGAGTATCCCTTTACCACACAATCCCGACTTTAAACGACCCTGAAATATAAGGCTTTTGAAAACATTCTGGGAAAAGGGGAAAACGCTGGTAACCAGCATTTTCTCCTCTTCCCACAATGTTTTCTACCTTACCACAGGCAGAAATCATCATGTAAGCAACATTTCGTTCCTCGTCTGCCAATGCTTTCAATTTTGACCATTTTCCAAAATTTTGTTGTTTGATAAAGAGATAAAAGGGGCGTTCGGGCATATCGAAGATTTGACGGCACGTACTGCGCAGTCTTATTTTGAATTTAAACTCTTAAAAAGTAACGAGATCTGTGACAGGTATTTGAAGTGCTAAAGCTCAAAGGTCGTGGTGGTCTATTCGAGGGATTGCACTTTCATATACGCCTTGAATAGATCTCTCTCTCTCTCTCTCTCTCTCTCTCTCATGCAGTTTAATGGTCTATTTAAAGGATTGCACTTACATATACCTCTCTCTCTCTCTCTCTCTTTAATAGTGCTCGCTCTTACCCCCCCCCTCCCTCTTTCTCTCACTATCATCCTAAATCATGAAGTGACATTAATCTACGCAAAGCTTTTTTTTTTTCAATTTGAAAGTTGTTTTGAACAATTTCTTTATCTCTTGTTCTTAAAAAGATATCCCGTTAGAATTGAGTATATTTGAATAAATGCATTTTTTAAAATTATTGATGTTTTGCTGTCTATAAAATTTGTTGGTTTAACTCTTTACCACACGATCCCCGACTTTTAATGACCCTTAGAAAGAAGCCTTTTGAAAACTTTGTGGGAAAAGGAGAAAATGCTGGTAACCAGCATTTTCTCCTTTTTCCACAATGTTTTCTACCCTTCCCAAAACAAATTTTAATTTTTCAGTCGCATTTATTTTGTCATCTGCAAATACTTTCAGTTTGGACCAGTGTAAAATTTTGTCGTTGGGATAGGAGTTAGAAGATGTTTCAAGCGGTATTTAAGATTATGTGATAAATCATATAAAAGAGACAGTCTGCTTACTTTTTTCGTCGGCGGGGTTTGTGGCTTTGAAATGCCTACTCAAGGAGACTTCCTGTATTATAGGACGAAGATGTTTGTATTGATTAACTCTTAGGCTACTAAGCGCGACTCACTGGCCTTTTGCGGACAGCGTAGATCAAGATCAGACTGCACAGAACGTGCAGTCTGATCTTAGATCTACACTGTCCGATAAGGAGATGTCGTTCCTCGAAAAACACCGCTGAAATAGGAAAATTTGGGTTTATACTATCGCTTTGAAAAATTCATTTCTTTTATTTAGCAGGAAAAGGATTTACAAAAACTGCTGAAAATCAAACTAAATGGGTAAAAAAGCCTGGGACAACACGTGGAAGTTTGATGCTGAAATAGGCTGTAGAATCCACACAATATTCTCCCTGGTCAATGACTGGCTGTTTGATTTCACTAGTTAGATCTCTGACTCAATTGTTGAGTCTTTGACAAAGAAGAAAGAGTGCTGATTGATAAATGAAATCCCTAGCTCTTTGAATGTCATTCGGATTGCTTTTTGAATGGGGGGACAGACAGACACAGACAGACAGACATACAGAAGTCGGGATATTTCGGACAAAAAGAGTCAAAAGAGACGAACGTAAAGGAACGATCAAGCCACCATTACTATCTTCCACAGGTCTTTGTTAAACGCCGTTTTCAGCATGATTTCAGTCGAATAGTTTGGGATCCTACGTGGCTGAGTGGTGGAGTGTAAGACTCGTAACCTGAAAGCCCTTGGTTGGAGCCACACTGGAAGCATCGGGTTTTTCGTAAGGGTGTCCTTGGGCAAGACACTTCCGAGCCCTAGCCTTGTACTGGTGAAACTCACGACATGTTCATAAATATGTGAGATGCTACTGTGATAGGACTGAAATAACGTTGAAAGCGGAGTAAAACACTATTCAATCAATAAATCTACTGGTGCACCAAGCCTTATAAGTCAGAATTATAACGAGATCATATGAATAATATAGTCAATATAATCGAGCTTTGCTCAGGCAAAAGGGGGCTTCATGGATCTCCGTAATGCATTATACCAAGCCAGTCATCACATACTCCATAAAGATATATTTAGTCTAACAACTGACTGATCTGGAGGTAAACTGCCCCTTGGACATGCAGAAAATTGCCAAACAGCGAAAAGTTTCGACCCAGGCGCGGGCTGACATGGGTCGATACTCTTTGCCGATACATTAAGCCCCCTTTTCACCAGGCATGGTTCAGTTATTAATTTTCTTGGCAGACTTCTACCTTTTATATGTTAGAAATACGTTATACATAAATTAAATCTTTAACAAACGACAAAAAGCTACGATCGTTTAGTCAAAGTGAAAGCTTGTGCAGACGAAAACTTAAATGTGGCTTAAATAATTTGATTTGCATTTGAAAAGGACAAAAAAAAAAAAAATGTGGGAAAAGGAGAAAAGTCTAGTTAGCAGCATTTTCTCCTTTTTCCAACAATGTTTTCAAAACCAGTCTGTCTCGGTGTTGTAAAAACGCGGGATCATTTGGTACAAGGATACGAGCGTAACTCTTTAACAAACGACAAAAGTCTACGATCGTTTAGTCGAATTGATTTATTGATTGATTGTATGGTGTTTAACGCCGTTTTCAACATTATTTCAGTTATATCGCGGCGGCCAGTGCACCTATCCATGCTTTCCTGGAGTTTCTTTTACCAG
Organism: Tridacna gigas; assembly: GCA_945859785.2. Taxonomy (NCBI): domain Eukaryota; kingdom Metazoa; phylum Mollusca; class Bivalvia; order Cardiida; family Cardiidae; genus Tridacna; species Tridacna gigas. The sequence goes on from OX244043.2 coordinate 48,983,112, forward strand.
TACTCCGCACAATATTCTTTCCAAGCCACTGGCTGCTTTTCAAAATAACCATCGTCGAAACAATGGTCAGCGGTGAGAGAGGAATGAATCCTGTCGCAATGACTATCATCAATCTTCCGAAAGAAATTGGCCAAGCCGGGGATCGAACCTTAGTCGAATTGAGAGCGTGTGCAGGCGGCAAATTAAATGTGGCTTACATGAATGAATTTGACTTCGAAAATGGCAAAAAAAAAAGACATTGTGGGAAGAGGAGAAAACGCTGCTTAGCAGCATTTTCTCCTGTTTCCAACAATGTTTTCAAAATCCATCTGCTTGGGGTCGATGAAATACGGAATTGTTTGGTAAAGGGTTAACTCTTTACCAGACGAGAAAATTTTATGACCGTCTGGGCAAATAGAAAGCACCTGCAGACAACAAATCAATGGTGGCTTACATTATGGGATTTGCCTTATGGTAGCAAAACATTGCAGTAAAAGGAGAAAATATTGGTGAGCATCATGTTCTCCCTTCCCACAATATTTTCACCCTTTAAAAGACAAATTCGATTAATTGATTTTAGCCATATTCAGCTCTTCGTCTGCAAATGCCTAGAATTTTAACAAATCTAATCTTTTGTTGTATGATTTGCTTTTATTTGTTTGTATGTTGTTTACCACAGTTTTCAACATTATTCCAGTTACTAGTATATTGCCGAGGCCAGTGCACCTGTCCATGCTTTCCCTGGAGTTTCTTTCACCGGTGCTTCGCACAATATTCTTTCGAAGCCATTGGTTGCTTTCCCACATAACCATCTTCGAAACAATGATCAGCGGTGAAAGATGAATGAAACCTGTAGCAAAGACTATCATCAATCCTCGAAAAGAATTTTGGCCGAGCCGCGGATTCGACCCATCATCCCTCTGGTCTCAAGAGTTTTTCGTCTAGTATAGTGTAAGTTTAATATTTATTGAAATTTATCAAGATAGCGGACTGGACAGGCTGTGCTGGGTCGATACTAATACCGTACAAATAGTAATTTGTATACATGTATGTTACGCAGATGTATTGACTCTTTACCAAACGATGGAAATTTGGAGTTGTCCAAACTGAAAGCATTTGCAGACGACAATTTAAATTTGGATAGAATTATGAGACTTGGCTGTGAAAGAGTAGAAAACATTGTGAGAAAAGAAGAAAATGCTGGTAACCAGCATTTTCTTCTTTTCCCACAATGTTTTTAAAAGCTTTCTTTCTCAGGGTTGATAAAATTCGGGATGGTGTAGTATGGAGTTAAACCCCCTTTTCACGGAGCACAGAAAGTTCAAGGATTTTAAATTTTAGCACTTTATAAATTATAAACCCAACAAAGTGATTTTAATTCCACTTAACCCTTAACCCTTTACCACACAGTCCCGACTTTTAACGACCCTGAGAAAGAGGCTTTTTGAAAACATTGCGGGAAAAGGAGAAAATGCTGGTAACCAGCATTTTCTCCTTTTCCCACAATGTTTTCTACCCTACCCAAAACAAATGTCAATTTTTGATTCACGATTATTTTGTCGTCTGCAAATGCTTCCAATTTGGACAGGTCCAAAATTTTGTCGTTTGGTAAAGAGTTAAGCTGCTAAGCGCCATTTATTGACCTTTTGCGTACAATGTAGATCAAGATCAGACTACACAGAACGTGCAGTCTGATCTTGGATCTACCCTATCCGATTAGGAGATATTTTTCTCCAGTACATAAGTTTGAAATAACATTTTTCGGGTTTATACCGTCGGCTTGAAAGGTTCAACAGTCTGATCTTGGATCTACCCTATCCGATTAGGAGATATTTTTCTCCAGTACATAAGTTTGAAATAACATTTTTCGGGTTTATACCGTCGGCTTGAAAGGTTCAACACTTTACCAGACGACAAAATTTTGGCCTTGTCCAAATTGAAAGCATTTGCAGACGACAATTTCAGTGTGGCTCAAATGGTGCAATTTTTGTTTGATAGGGTAGAAATCATTGTGGAAAAAGGAGAAAATGCTGGTTAACAGCATTTTCTCCTTTTCCCACAATGTTTTCAAAAGGCTTCTTTCCCAATGTCTTTAAAATGCGGCATTGTGTGGTAAAGGGTTCAGTAACTTATTTAGCAGGTTAAGGGTTACGGTATTTATAATGGCGGTGAGTGTGGACGCTTACTCTAATACTTTAAGTACTTTTAACGATTTTACTTAAAGACGCTATGTTTTGTGATCACGAGGAAAAATGTTCCCTTTCCCCACAACGTTACAACGCTGCTTTGTTTAAATCCATTTCATTAAAAAAAAAAAAAAAAAGGATCGTTGATCTACATTTAATTTGTTGTCCGAAAGTGTTTTCAGTTCAGTATTCGGTCTGGGCTAAAACTATGCCGGCTGTAAAAAAATGTGTTTAGACTCGGACAAGAAAAATCACCAGCTAGCGCTACATAGTGTATACAATATTTTACCGGCAACAAAATAGATATGAGCCGTGCTCTGTGAAAAAAAGGGAGCTTAATGCATCTGCATAAAGTTTCGACCCAGGCCAGCCTGCGCAATTCGCGCAGGCTGACCTGGACCGAATCTTTTTGCTGTTGGTCAATTTTCTGCATCTCAAAGGACCGTTCTACTTCATGATTCAGTCAGTGATTACACAAAATGAATTTTATGGATCCAAAGATTTGTAATGACTTGCCAGGTATAATAAATTACAAAGATGCATTAAGCCCCCTTTTGCCAGAGCATGGCTCGTATGTAATGTGTTTCACGCTGAAATATAACTTACAAAGTCCTTTGCTATGATTAGTGTTCTGCTTTTAGCTTGCTGTTGCTCCAAAAAAAAAAAAAAAAAAAACTTTCGAAAACATTGTGCGAAGTGGAGAAAATGCTGGTAACTGCATTTTTCTCCTTTTCCCACAATGTTTTCAACCCTATGAAAGCCAAATTTCATGTTCTGGGTAACATTTCATTTGTCCTCTGCAAATGCTTTCAATTTGAAAAAGGCTGAAATTTTGTCGTTTGGTAAAGAGTAAATAAGTCTATCTCAGTATTTTACCGTCTATGTTCAGTATAAAAGAAAATTTCAGTCATTGAGGCAGACCAAAACGTTACGTTATATAGGCTACTTTTGCAAAGACAGTAATAATCTTATCGGTCACGGATGTTCCTTTCAAGTGCAAGTTTTATAATCTATTCAAACTGATTACAGTTTATCGACAGCTTTGGCTAGATGTTTACGTCATTATATTTAACTTTAGACGACAATCCAGGCAGAGTAATTAAAGATGAGTCATGCTCTGGCAAAAAGGGGGCCTTGGTGCATCTTCGTGATGTATTATATACCATGCAAAGCACCACATTAACTCTTTACCAGACGACAAAAATGTAGATATGTCCAGATTCAAAGCATTTGCAGACGACAATTTAAATGTGGCTCAAATGATGGAATTTGTCTTTGATAGGGTAGAAAACATTGTGGGAAAAGGAGAAAATGCTGATTACCAGCATTTTCTTCTTTTCCCATAATGTTTTCAAAAGGCTTCTTCCTCGGGGTCGTTAAAACTCGGGATTGTGTGGGTAAAGGCTAAATATGGGCCCACAAAATCCATTTTGTTTACGAACCGACTGTAAATTCGTTCTATGACATGCAGAAAAGTTACCAATAGCAGGTTAGCCTCCGCAAACTCCACATGATGACGTGGATCGGTACTTTTTGCAAATGCTTTAAAACCCCTTTTCACAGAGCATGATCCATATCATAATATTGACTGAGGTTGTTCGTGTAGCTCGATTTTGAAATAAAAGGATCAAAGTAGACAGAGTACTGAGATGCTGTTTTCTCATTGATTGATTGATTGATGTAATACTCCGCTCTCAAAAATTATTTCAGTCATATCACACGGAAAGCTAACATATTCATGTATACCTCGGGTTTCACCAGTACTAAGCTAGGGATCTGAAGTTTCTTGTCCAAGGACACTTGTGGAAAAAAAACCAATGCTTCCTGGTAACAAGTCCTAAACTTTAACACTGAGCCACGCAGGACCCCGTTCTCTCTCTCTCTCTCTCTCTCTCTCTCTCTCATCCAGGGAAGACGACAGAGGACGTTGAATTTTAGAAAACCAATTTCTCTCGTTGGTCCTTTACCAGACAACAACATTTAACAATCGTCTATCTTCAACGCACTTGCCGACGACAAATTATATAATATGATATGCCTCTTAGGAATATATTTGTCTTTTAAAGGAAAGAAAAAGAAACGTTGGAAGAGAAGAAAATTCTGGTTACCAGTAATTTATCCTCCCAATGTTTTCAGAAGCCTGTGTTTCCCTAGGGTCCCTACAACACGAATGGCGGGGTTTAATCATCTTTTATTGATGTCTAACAATTCAAAACCAAGATTGCAAGACTATCGACTTTATGAACATCTTCGCCCTAATGGATAAACAGCCCCTCACAATTATCGGACAGAAACCTACGAATTACTCCTTACGCTGCTAAGCGCGACTTAATAGCCTATTGTGGACAGTGTAGATTCAAGATCAGACTGCTCGTTCTGTGCAGTCTTATCTTGATCTACGCTGTCCGTAAAAGGTCAGTGAGTCGCGCTTAGCAGCTTAAGGGTTAACATCAATATGAATACCACGGCGCTTACAGCACTTTGATTATGTTGCTATTTTCGTCCCGTTTTCGCGCCACTATTTTTAACAAGAGACCGTTTCGAGCTTGTGCTAGATTGGAATCTATATTATGTTTACAATCTATTTGTTTTCTATCTACAAGCAGGGCGAGTGAAATGTTTCTTTGGATCTGTACTATTCAAGGGGAATGATCGACCAGAAAACGAGAAATCACTCGCTTTTTATGTAAACTAGTAAAACTAGTAAAACGAGTAAAACTATAATCCTTAAATTTACAACGTTCTCCTTTCTGGAGAGTAAAAATAGGTTTCCGGCTTGTATTTGCGCTAGAAATGGAATCAGCGTAGTCTGGTACCCTGCCATACATTTGAGTGAATTTCACGGTGTACTTTAAATAACGAAACACCGATTTCAATTGTAACCTTGACCTTTATCGAAAAGTTGATAGTAAATATTGACAAATTTGCACGTCATTGACTCGAATTATCTACGTGTAGATTTACATGAAAAGGTAACGATTCACAATATTCAGTGTGCATGCAGGAGTGTTGACTGAGAAATGTTTTTATTTTGTTCACTAAAATATTCCAGAATTCAATAATGTTTGTTTCAGTTTTAATTGTTTCTTCCCACGTTAATATTTAATCACGTGAATTGGTGTCAATCGGAAACAATAAGAATATAACCAATTAACAAGTAGATAAGTGAAATGATTCATCAGTTGTGACGCCCCTATTTGTCTTCCCCATTAGCCGCCTGTTACAAATACAATGATATTATTGCAGGTTAGAGAACCTGGTCTCTATGTAGTAATCGGCGTTGGGTAGACTCACGACCAGTTGCCCGGCTAGCTCAGTTGGTAGAGCTGCGGTACTAGTGTTCCGGGGGTCGAGGGTTCGAGTCCCAAGTCGGGCGCATTCTTTTCTCCTCTGATTTACTTCATTGGCGACGAGGTCAATTGGTGAGCGCGGGTATGCGGCACCGGCGGTCCGTGGGGACCGAAGGGGGAGTTGTTGACTCCCAAGAAATCAGGAGGGGGAGGAGTGTAGTAATCGGCGTTGGGTAGACTCACGACCAGTTGCCCGGCTAGCTCAGTTGGTAGAGCTGCGGTACTAGTGTTCCGGGGGTCGTGGGTTCGAGTCCCACGTCGGGCGCATTCTTTTCTCCTCTGGTTTACTTCATCTATAAGAATTGGTAAATAACACAGACCTCCAGGTAAATGAGAGTGATAGTATTCTAAATCAATTATTTTTCTTGCAAACCCTATGCTGTGGGTATATTAGAATCATCTCAATGAGACGATTCTAATGAGAACCCATAACATAAGGTTTAGTGAAGAGCGATAAATATTTTCAAGTTTGAAATTAAAATCACTCTCTCTATCTGGAGTTCTGAGTATAGCTTAGTGGGCAACTTATGGTTATCTGGATATGAAATACAGAGTTCCAGGCTGGCCAGTCTGTAAAATGCAATGTAAGCTAACAAGTCCTCGTGAGGAGTTGTTCAGCTAGTAGCTCTCGGGTTAGTCCTATTTATAAGCCCCTACGTACGTTATTTTTCATTCTGACATTCATCGTGTACGTAGGGTCTTATTGGCTCCTTCATAGTTTCCTTTAGCAAACTCCGACATCGAATTTTGTCGCTGTTTGAACAGCAAATTTGGATACTTTCAAGTGAACTTGTTCAATAAAATATACATCAGAAGTAAGATAAATGAATAATTTCTCGATTGAAAAAGGATATTTGTCCAAAACTTGCCTGTTTATGAGCTAAATCCATTCTGATTCAACACCACTCTGTTTTGTTATGAATTGCCATGGAAGAGATATGATTGTTCCGAATGAACCGTCATGTGCGGGTCAGTGCAACTTACAGAATGGTATTATGTCTTTTTTTAAAACGAAATTTTGTTCACTTCGGTCTTGTTTGATTATTGTAACAGATTTCGTTCATAAACTTACAGTCAATTCTTATTTGTTATGCAACTGTCTGCATGACTGAAAAGCATGGCGGCGACTCTGTCGGCAATCCAACTTAATGGGACCCGTTTAGACGTTACATGCAATAAGAAAAATCAAATGTGAAATGTCCGATGATAAATGTTGAAAGGTAAATAAGCATGTATACGTCTAAATATTTGGACTACTCTCGGGTCTGTTCAGTTCAAGTAGGTATTGTCAAGTGCGCCGAATCTGGTTCGGTTCAAGCCCAGTTTAATGCCTGCTCATGCACAGTATGGGCAACTGGATTGGTTGTTAATTTGCATTGTATTGTCAACAACTCTTTGCCAAGACTCAGGCAATTTCCAGATCCTGAACTATTACGAAAATAATTCCACGGTACACTTGTTGAAAAAAATAAACCAAGGGTTTTTCCAGAATGCAGTGCCTCCTGGAGTCCTGGTACAGTTATGTTACACGATCTGATTCTGAGGCTAGTGAGTATGGTGTCTTAGGCTGCAGGGATAGGGTAAAGCACCTGGAGTAAACACTAGTAGGACTAACTCCGGGTACAGCAAACAACATATCAAGTACGTACATCGGACTAATTTCCAGCAAGTTAAATGGCCATACAATCTTCTGCTTTGGCCCACACATTCAGTGTGAGTACTGGTTTAGTTTCCAGGATGCAGAATCTAGAGAGATTAGTGTAAGTTGCAAGAGCTTGTTTCTGAATTGATGTAAAAAAATATGTTTAAACTAATCTTCTGTATCTACATGTAAATTTCACTAATCTTCTTTACACTCCTTCTCCTGCTAATGTTTGTGAGCCATCTGATTTCCGTTTTTTTTTTTAAGACCAACAACAGTTTTTTCAAAAGCCTTTCTATACTTCACTGTAGTATTTTCCTTTGAAAAAAAATGCAACCTGCATCAAACTGGTACCTCGAACATTTGACTTACAGGATGTTTTCTTTACCCTTTACCAGACAACAAAATTTTAAACTGGTCCAAATTAAAAACAATTGCAGATAAAAAAGTAAATGGGACACAAATCAATGATAGGGTACAGAATATTGTGGGAGGAGAAAATACTAGATACCAGCACTTTCTCCTTTCCACACAATGTATTGAAAAGCCTTTTTTCTTGGTGTCATTAAAACACAGGATTGTTTGGTGAAAGGTTAAACCACTGTGCTACCCAGACCACCTGACAACACCACCAATCATCACTATACATCTGAACAGCTTGACAAGACTGACGGGGATTCACTAGGCTGTTGACAGAATTTGACACTTGGAGAAGATGTAGAGGGCAAAAAGAGCTTTCTTACAAAATCATTGTCCCATTTACCACGATGTTTTCTTGTCAGTAAAGAGAAAAAGTTGATGGCAAAAAGGAGTAATTTTGTTCTTAAACCAATTGCCCCATTTACCATGATGTTTTTGGGTTTTTTTGTCAGTAAAGAAAAGATATTTATTTTCCTCCAGGTATGTCTATAAGTACATGTAACTGTAAAGGCTTTAGATTGTGTTTTAGTGTAGTTTTCAATGGTTACTATCTTTTTTCCACAAAGTTTTCAAAAGCCCTCTTTCTCAAGACCATTGAAACATTGTTTGATAAAGGGTTAACTCTTTTCCAAAATGCCCAAATTTAAAACCTTTGTATATGATAAATTTGACACCACTTATTGGGACCTGTCTTTGAAAGTGTAGAAAGCATTGTTTTTGACATAGTAGAAAACATTGTGGGAAAAGGAGAAAGTTCTGGTTACCAGCATTTTCTCCTTTTCCATCAATGCTTCCAAAAGACCTCTTCCTCAAAGTCATTGAAACATTGGATGATTTGGTAAAGGGTTAACCTTTTACCATACATTCCCGATTTTTGACGACCCTGTAAAGGAAGCCTTTTGAAAACATTGTGGTAACCAGCATTTTCTCCTTTTCCCACAATGTTTCTACTCTTTCCAAATCAACCTTCATTTTTTCAGTTATGTTTATTTTGTCATCTGCAAATGGTTTGAATTTGGACCATTCTAAAATTTTGTAGTTTGGTAAAGGGTTAATGCTTTACTTATCTTAGGGGTAGAAGGCATTTGAAAACAAGATATCTGTCATACGAGCAGAGCTCCAGATAGAGGGAGTGATTTTGATTTCAAAATTGAAAATACTAATTATTCTCCACTAAACCCTATGTTGTGGGTACTCATTAGAATCGTCTCATCGCGACGATTCTAATGAGTACCCACAACATAGGGTTTAGAAGAGAAATAATGGATTTAGAATACCATAACTCCCTCTTATCTGGAGCTCTGTACGAGGGGTGACCGTTAATGTCCTATAATCTGCCCTCTGGCAAAAGGAGATATAAAGCATCTCTGTGACACATTACACCGAGCAAGTCACTACATAGTTATGGATCCATAAAATCCATTTTGTCTGACTACAAACTGAATCATGAAGTAGAATGGTCCTTGGACATGCGGAAAATTGACCAATAGCAAAAAGTTTCCACTCAGGTCAGACTGCACAGATTGACTTGGGTAGATACTTTTTGCCAATACATTAAACATCCTTTTCACAAAGCATGACTTATGTATACCTTGAAGTTTCTCTGCATTGATTTTTATCTTCTTTGACTTTGAAACATTTTGAAACAGATTGTGATGTAATGTTTATTTTCAGATCAGACAAGCACAGAGATACCTGGTGAAATAGTAATGGAAAGATATTATAACAGATTACTTTATTGATAGAGGGCTGTTTTAATTGAACATTAACATCTTAACGAACCAATGATGGGGTAGCATCAACTCTTTATTCAGTGTGTGAGTATACAGTCATGTTAGAACTGTATTGAAGTTTTCTGCTATAATTCTGTTTTCTTGATCATTTGTGATAATGGTTTGAGTCCCACTCTCACTCTGCAAAAAGGGGGTTTAATGCATCTCTGTGATGCGCAGTACCAAGCAAGTTATCACATAATTGTAAATCTGTAAAACCCATTGGTATAACAACCGACTGAATCATGGGGTACACTGGTCCTTTGACATGCAGAAAATTTACCAAAAAGAAAAAGTTTTTCCCCAGGTCAGCCTATGTAGACTGCATAGGCTAACCTGGGTCAGTACTTTTGCAGAATGCATTTAACCTTTACCACACAATTCCAACTTTTAACGATCCTGAGAAAGAGGCCTTTTGAAAACATTGTGGGAAAAGGAGAAGATGCTGGAAACCAGCATTTTCTCCATTTCCCACACTGTTTTCTACCCGTCCCGGAACAAATTTCTAATTTTGAGTCAGAATTATTTTGTCATCTGCAAATGCTTTGAATTTGGACTAGTCTAAAATTTTGTCGTTTGGTAAAGAGTTAAGTCCCCTTTCACAGACTGTGGCACAATCCTTTTTCATTGATCATTTGTTATAATAATTTTTAACTGATAGAGAGCTGTGTTAACCTTTTACCACACAATCCCGAGTTTTAATGACCCTGAAAAAGAAACCTTTTGAAAACATTGTGGAAAAAAGAGAAAATGCTGGTAACCAGCATTTTCTCCTTTTTCCACAATGTTTTCTACTCTATCACAGACAGATTCCATCATTTAACCCACATTGATTTTGTTGCCTGCAAATGCTTTCAGTTTGGACGCTTTTGAAATTTGTTTTTTTGTGGTAAAGAGTTAATTAAACATTAACATCTTAGCAAACCAATGATGGCATAGCATTGACTCTGTATTCAGCATGTGAGTGTACGTGATAAAGCTACTGAAGCTTGTTCAACCCTTTACCAGAATCAGAATCTTTTATAGACTTAAACTACAGAGTTTTTCGTCATCAACCACAAAAATTGACATAAATCTATTTCGGTATAGGTCAGTGTCACATATAGAGACTTTTAGCGTAAACAACATTGCTGCTCTAGACATTTTTACAGAGTTAGAAGAGAAGGAAAAAAGACAAAAATGAATACATGGTGAACAGTAAGGTAAAGACATGGGAAAAAGTACCAAACAACAAAATTTTAGACTTTTCCAAGTTGAAAGCAGTTGCAGATGTTATAAATGTGGCTCAATATATGGAATTTGTCTTTTAAAGGGTGGAAAACCTGGTGGGAAAAGGAGAGAATGCTGGTTACCAGCATTTTCTCCTTTTGCCCACAAGGTTTTCAAAAGGGTATTTCCTCAGGGTCGGTAAAACTCGGAATTGTGTGGTAAAGGGTTAACCCTTTACCAAACAGCACAACCTCAGACTTGCCGGATTTCAAACTATTTGCAGACAAATTCAATGTCGTCCAAATGATATGTGATGTCTTTGAAAGAGCAGAAAGGCTTTTGAAAACATTGTGGGAAAAGGAGAAAATGCTGATTACCAGCTTAAGAGCATTTTCTCCTTTTCCCACAAGGTTTTTTACCCTATTAAAAGACAGAAATTATCATTTGAGCTACATTTATTTTGTTGTCTGCAAATGCTTCGGTTAAGTCCAAAGTTTTGTTATTTGGTAAAGAGTTAACAGCTATTTAGTGATATAATGTTTTCTGAAAAAAACTTGGTATATTTTGATTTATTTATATAGATAAAAAACTCAAGGTCACATATATTTTGAAATGTTATACCCTGAATCAATTGCCGATAGTTTAACCCTTTACCACACAATCCCAACTTTTAACGACCCTGAGTAAGAAGCATGTTGAAAACATTGTGGAAAAGGAGAAAATGCTGGTAACAAGCATTTTCTCCTTTTCCCACAATGTTTTGTTCCCTTCCCCGTAAGCAATTTTAATTTTTCAGCCACGCTTATTTTGTCAACTCATCTGCAAATGCTTTCAATTTAGGCTAGCCTAAAATTTTGTTGTTTGTTGAAGTGTTAATCTACTGATTGATAGTATGGTGTTTAACGCCGTTTTCAACATTATTTCAGTTATATCACGGCAGCCAGTGCACCTATCCATGCTTTCCTGGAGTTTCTTTTACCAATACTTTGCACAATATTCTTTCCAAGCGAATGGCTGCTTTCCCACATAACCATTGTCAAAACAATGGTCAGCAGTGGGAGAGGAATGAACCCTGTCGCAATGACTATCATCAATCCTTGGAAAGAAATTGGCTGAGCCGGGGATCGAACCAGTAACCTCCTTTTCTCAAGTCCTGTACGCTACCGACTGAGCTACAGGGCTCGGCAAAGTGTTAATCACAAGACCCACAAATGGAGGATATTACGTAATGATTACAACTTTGTCCTAAACTAGACAAATATATGCTTCAATGACCTTGGGGATGATGGCTTTTGAAAACATCGGATCTACACTGTCGGCCACATCAAAAATCTTTGGTTGGTTTTACAGCCAGTGTAGATCTCAAAGATCAGACTGGGTATATTGTACACGTATTATGCAGTCTGATCTTGGATCTACACAGTCAGCTGTTTTGGGAAACATTCTAAAATTTTGCTATATTTGGATTTATTATTACTGACAAAAAATATATGAGCCATGCTCAGGCAAAAGGGGGTTTAATGCCTCTCTGTGATGCATGATACTAAGCAAGTCATCACATAATTTTGGATACATAAAATCCATCTTACCTAACAAGTGGCTGAAGAGTGGGGTAGACAGGTCCTGTGACATGCAGAAAATTTACCAAAAGCAAAAAGTATCGACCCAGGTCAGCCTGCGCGGATTGCGCAGGCTGACCTGGGTGGATACTTTTTGCAGATGCATTAAACCCCTTGTATAAGAGCATGGATCTTATACATTTTGAAATGACATAATCCTGAATGAATTGTAGACAGTTGAAGCACTTGACCTGTAGAAAGAGGATACGACGTAATGATCACAACTTTGTCCAAAACAATCCAATTTTTCAATGGCCTTATGATGGAAGGCTTTTGAAAACAATGAATCTACACTGTCACATATAGCAGAAATCTTTTTTTAGTGTAGATCTGCAAGATTAGCCGAGCCTCGAAGCATACAGGGCTTGAGAAAAGGGTATCGCTAGTTTGGGCATTTTTTTTTTTGAGGATTGATGAATGATAGTCATTGCTACAGGATTTATTCTTCTCTCTCTGCTGATCATTGTTTCAATGATGGTTATTTTCGAAAGCAACCAGTGGCTCGGGAAGGATATTGTGCAGAGCACTTGTAACAGAAACTCCAGGAAAGCATGGATAGGTGTACTTGCTGCAGTGATAAGTGACTGAAATAATGTTGAAAGTGACACAATTCAAACAATCAAGCAATCTGTAAGATCAGACTGCATATATTGTGCACATACCTTGCAGTCTTGTCTTGGTCTACACTATTAGATGTTTTGTGGTACATTCTAAAACTTTGCTGCCCGCATGGATAGCTCAGTGGTGAGCGTATCTGACTTGTGACCTGGTGGTTGCAAGTTCAATACCCGGTTGGGGCAAACTTTTTTTCAGGCCATTTTTCGCCTCTCACCTCTGGTGCATGTGAGAAAAGCAGTCAGTGACTTGGAAAAAAAGTTGTGTCAGTACTGGTGTGAGAAAACCAGGAAACACATGCATAGATGCACTGACTGCCATGATATGACCTAAGCTGTTGAAACGACATTAAACACCAATTCAATCAATCTAAAATTTTGCTGTAGTTGTATTTATAATTATGTACAGAAAAAAATGTACATTTTGAAATGTCACATCCTGAATCATATGACCTACAAATGTGGTATAATTATCATGAAACGATTACAACTAAACCCTGTACAACATAATTCCGGGTTTTAATGACCCTGAAGAAGAAGAAGGCTTTTGAAAACATAGTGGAAGAAAAAGAAAATGCTGGTTACCAGCATTTTCTCCTTTTTCCACAATGTTTTCAAAAACCCACCCTTGACTTCTACCTTATTAAAGACAGAAATCGTCATTTTAGCTACAGTAAATTTGTCATCTGCAAATGCTTTCAATTTGATAGCGAACAAAATATTGATGTTTGGTAAAGAGTTAACCCTGTATTGTACAGTCCTGTTTCAATGATCGTGAGGAAGAGGGCTTTTAGAAAACATTGTGGGGAAAAACTTTAAGCAAAAAATTCTGTGAATAAACCAATCATAGGGTGAAGGCATTTGATAACAGTGTGCGAATATGAGAAAAAGCTTATTTCTCATAATTTTTTGTACCCTTTGTACAGAAATATAACAGCATTTAAGTTAACCCTGTACCACACGATCCCGACTTTTTACAACCCTAAGAAAGAAAGCTTTTGAAAACATTGTGGGAAAAGGAGAAAATGCTGGGAACAACTGGGAAATGGGAACTGAAAATGGGAAAAGCTTTTTCTCCTTTTCAAAAATTGTTTAGACAAGCCTTCTTCCTTATGGTCTTGAAAATACAGGATGTTTCGGTAAAGGGCCGCCATAAGTGGTAATAATTCATGTGAGCCATATTTGTTTTTTAACTCTTTACCACACAATCTGGAGTTTTAATGACCCTGAGAAAGAAGCCTTTCCAAAACATTATGGGAAAAGGAGAAAATGCTGGTAACCAGCATTTTCTCCTTTTTCCACAATGTTTTCTGTCCTTTTACAGACAAATCTCACCATATGAGCCATATCTACTGATAATTTGTTGTCTGCATATGCTTTCAGTTTGGACAAGTGTAAAATTTTGTTGTGTGGGAGAGAGTTAAACAATATGTCTTGTGATTCTGGAAAGAGTATATATTGCTGCGTTTTTACCCAAAGAATCCCATTCACAACTACACTGCTTTTATCGGGAGTGTAGATCAGGATCAGACTGCAAAAAAGCATATACATGTTGTCTCATGCTAGATATATTCTGTCTGCTTTACTGAGTCATCCTTTGGGAAAAAAAAAAAACTGCCTTGAAATTGCAATAATTATTATTAGGGTCTTCTTTTTCTAGACTTAAGATATCTTTGTTTTATTTGCACTCGCAAGTTTCTAAAATGGATGACAAAAGGTTAGTTGAAGAAACATTTTGTGATTTAAGATAATATTTCAGGTCTTTTCAGCGGCTTTTGTTACTGGTATGGATTGAGACCAGGCTGTGCAAACCAGTGATGTGATCTTGCGTCTGCCTGTTCTGATATTCTGTGAGATGTTATAGGCAGAACAGCCTTCTGTGTCTGGATCTGTCCTACTGGCTGTCAGTTTTATTTACATCCCACAGCTCCAGATAAGAGGGAGTGATGGCATTCTGAATCCATTATTTCTCTTCGAAACCCTATGTTGTGGGTGCTCATTAGAATCATCTCGATGAGACAATTCTGATGAGTACCTATAACATAGGGTTTAGTGGAGAGTTATTAACATTTTCAATTTTGAAATCAAAATCACTCCCTCTGTCTGGAACTCTGTATCCTCTGTATGATACTTTAAACCCTTTACCGGACATTTTTCTACTCTTGCAAATTAGGAGACCTAAAAAATGAAAATTTTTTTTGGAAAGGGTAGAAAACATTGTGGGAAAAGGAGAAAATGCTGTTTATCCGCGTTTTCTCTTTTTCCCCACAATGTTTTCAAAAGGCTTCTTTCTGAGCGTCGTTAAAAGTTGGGATTGTGTGATAAAGAGTTAAACTATCCAGTGCTTTAACATTGCTTCTCCTTTCCCAGTGATGTTTCCAAAAGCCCTCTTGCTCAGGCTTTGAACTGGTGCAAATAAGCCAAAGATCTCTGACAGAAAACAATGTTTTCTAAAAGCTTTCTCCCTCAGGGTCGTTAAAACTCTGGATTGTGTGGCACAGGGTTAGAGACACTGCATTTATCCTTTACCAGACAACAGCATTTTAGACTGGTCAAAATTGAAAGCATTTGCAGACAATAAGATAAATGTGCTTTAGCTGAAGGGATTTTTTTTATGAAAGGTTAGAAAATATTGTGGGAAAAGGAGAAAATGCTGGTTACCAGCATTTTCTCCTTTTCCCGCAATATTTTCAAAAGCCTTATTTCTCAGGGTCATTAACCCTTTACCACACAATCCCGAGTTTTAACAACCCTGAGAAAGAAGCCTTTTGAAAACATTGTAGGAAAAGGAGAAAATGCTGGTAACCAGCATTTTCTCCTTTTCCCACAATATTTTCTACCATATCAAAGACATATTCTATCGTTTGGCCCACATTAAATTGTCATCTGCAAATGCTTTCAATTTGGACAAGTCTAAATTTTTGTCGTTTGGTAAAGAGTTAAGATATGGGCATGTTTGGTAAAGGGTTATAAAAAAAAGAAATGCAAAAGTTTTCCATTCCTCTATGCTATTCTTTTATTTCAGTTTAAATCAAGTTAAATTCCGAGATGAATTGCGTAAGTAGTAAGACCGCAGACCGGAAGGCGAAGAGAGGGAAGACATCATCAAAGAAGAAATCAAAAATGGAGAAATCTGCAGGAGTAGAGGAAATACCGGAGGTGACGACTGAGCTGGTTGCAGATCAATCGGAGAAAAATGAAGATGCACATGAAAGTCTTGAACTTGATATTGAAGGTCAGATCAAAAATACAGAAGAAAATGAACAAGAATCTGTAACTGAGTTGAATAAAGCAATACCAATGGAGCAGGGAGATGTTACTGACCAAAGAGAAACTGTTGAAGAAAAGAACAATGTTGAAGATGGAGAAGAAATGATAAACAGTGAGGGTGCTAGTGCAATACCAAAATGCAATAGAAGTAGTGAAACCATTAGTGCAGCAGGTGCATCTGACACTCACGGGAGGAAAGATTTAGATGATCACATGTTTGACGAGAGTTGTGAATCTGATTTCATCATGATAGAGTTACCGGGTGAGACCAATGATGACTTAAGTGACACCAAAAGTATAAAAATAGCCGAACCATTGTCGGAGTTAGTGGACGGACATGCCATGGGGCTAGTCTTAAAAGAGTACATCGGGTTTTGTGATTCGGATATGGAAGTGACATCAGACCTGCTGCTGCAATATTTGAACAGGGATCAGAGGAAATTGCTGAAAGTTACAGTGAGAAAGGCTGGCTGGCCGGTGACGGATAAAATTCGGCAAACTCTTTGGAAGACCCTGAGTCAACATTTACACAAAGCAGATACAGATGAAGTGTTCAAAGAGTATGAGGAAACTCTATTTACAGATGGTAAGTTATATAGAGGGTAATTGGGTTTTTTTTCAGTGATAGTTGAAATTTATTTAAGCGAGTGAACATCATTGTCATTGCATAGCCACAAGTGAAAATTTTACCATTTGATGTTCACGAGATGTAATAAAATTTGATCTTTTACTGAAAAAAAAAAAAAACACAAATATTCTATTTATTTCATGCTTCGAACTGCTTTTTTGTTTGGAATTGCGGAGTACAGGGGAGCTCTCGGCATTTGCAAGTAAGTTTACCAGTGTGTTTATCAATCGGTAAATTCGCTGGTTGAAACTGTGAAATTATGAAACCATGATCCAACATTATTTTGCGATAAATTACAGAAAAGCATTAACTCTTTACCACACAATCCCGACTTTTAATGACCCTGAGGAAGAAGGCCTTTGAAAACATTGCGGGAAAAGGAGAAAATGCTGGTAACCAGCATTTTCTCCTTTTCCCACAATGTTTTCTAATCTATCGAGGGCAGATTTCATCATTTGGGCTGCCTTTAATTTGTCGTCTGAAAATGCCTTCAATTTGGACCAGTCAAAAATTTTGTCATTTGGTAAAGGGTTAAAGAAATCTATTTTCCAGATGACAAAATTGGTAACTTCTGCACCAAACAATTTAAATGTGGCTCAAAGGATGAAATATGTCTTTGATAGAGTAGAAAACAATGTGGGAAAAGAAGAAAACTGCTGGTTACTAGCATTTTTTTCTTTTCCCACATGGTTTTTCCACATTGTTCCGTAGGGTCATGTAAAAATGGGATTGTTTTGTAAAGGTTTAATATAATGGAAAGTTTAACCCTTTACCACACAGTCCCGAGTTTAAACGACCCTGAGAAAGAGGCCTTTTGAAAACATTGTAGGAAAAGGAGAAAGTGCTGGTAACAAGCATTTTCTCCTTTTCCCACAATGTTTTCTATCCTTCACAAAACAAACTTCAATTTTTGGGTCACATTTATTTTGTTGTCTGCAAATGCTTTCAATATGGACTAGTCTAAAATTTTGTCGTGTGGTAAAGAGTTAACCAGTTACAATTTAACTCTTTACCAAACGACAAAATTTTAGACTTGTCCAAATTGGAAGCATTTGCAGATAGCATATTGAATTAGTTTAAATACTGTGATTTCTCTTTGAACTGGTAGAAAACATGGTTGGAAAAGGAGACATGCTGCTTACTTTTACCACAATATTTTCAAAAGCCGTGGTATTGGGGTCATCAAAACTTGGGATTGTGTGGTAAAGGGTTAAAGAACTGGATCAACTGATAAAAGTTTGATATCGCTATTCAGGTAGTGGAATTGGGGTCTACATTCACCAACCATTTGTAATAACATTCATACCCAAATCCTGAAGAGTTTTACAAATTTCAATGTAACACAGTCTCTGATTGGATAAACCAAATGATTTAGCCAATTAAAAATTGCATTACTCTTTAAAAATCTAGACTAAAATTATGCATGCATTTAGAATGATTGGTCGACGCAGGCCAGGATACCATAACTACTTTCCTTTCCTCACAGTGTTTTCAAAAGCCTTGTTGCTTAACCCTTTCCCAAACAAGCCCTGGTTTTCATGTGTCTGTGGTACAAGTCTTTTGAAAACACTGTGGGAAAAGGAGAAATTGCTCGTAACAAGCAATTTCTCCTTTTCCCACAGTGTTTTCTACCCTTTTGGAGAACTTTCTGTCATTTTCATCAAATTTAAAATTGTTGTCTGCAAACTCTTTCAATTTGGACCAGTCTAAAATTCATCGTTTGGGAAAGGGTTAAGGCAACTTAATAACTGAATTATTCTGTAATTGGTTAATTCATCTATTCAGGGTTCGAGATCAGGATACCATCCTTTGTTGATGCTCAGCATATGTACAACTACTATCTAAACGAAGATGGTGTGACTGCAGCGAGGAAAATTTTGGGCGTGCTTGAGGTCACGAAGCCCGACATCGTATACTGCCCCATGCTCTACCAAATGGTATGCTTGTTTCTACATTTCATGGATGCCCCGGAGTGTTATAACTGTGTCTACGCCTTGTTGAGAAATCCAACGTTTGTCAGTCAGACCAAAGTGTGTTACGAAGCGTCAAAGCTTGTTATGCGAGACCTTGCAAAGAAACATGCCGTAAGTATGAATACATTTTATCATCTCTGGCAGAAAGGTTGGTAGCTTGTTGCCTTTTACAATATGGGTGAAAGTTTTCATGTATGTTGCTTAGGTCATGTTGTTTAGACCACCAAAAAGGGTCTTTTTCTTCTTTTTTTTTTTAACTAGAATTGATAAATATGTACAATTTTACAGTAATCTAACTTTTACTATTGCATCTTCTTACAAACATTAAAGTTCGCAAAAATACATGCCTCAAATACAAAGCACCCTGGCTGGGATTTGAACCCATAAAAGACCAATACACCACACTAACCACTGAGCTAAAGAAAATTCTCCCTGTCAAAGTTGACAGGTATTGATTTTATACGGGAAGAAGCTATGCTGTGAAGAAGGAGTGATCTCCCCTAACAATCTTTCAAGTGAAAGGAATATACATGAAAAGTTTGATCTAATCCATTTCAATGAGAAATCCTGTTATTTGAGAGACATCTGAATTATTATGAGAAAGCGCCTTGCATTTGAACCACTCTAAAATTTTGTTGTCTGATAAAGTGTAAAACATGTCTGCTGTCAGTATATGTTTGCTGTGGCAAAAGGGGGTTAAATGCATCTCGATGCATTATACTAGGCAAGTCGTCACATAATTATAGATCCATATAAATCCACGTAGTGTAACATTCGACTGGATCTGAGGTAGATGATCCTTTGACATGCAGATTATTTACATATAACAAAAAGTTTCGGCCAAAGTTAGCCCGTTCAGACTGCACAGGCTGAGATGGGTCTATACTTTTTGCAGGTGTATTAAGCCCCCTTTTTGCAGAGCTAGGCTCATTTGTGAGTTTTCTTTTTGCCCTATAGAAATCGAGTTACATTTACCTTGTCCGCAACTCCGCCAATATAGACGCTGTGTTTGACTCTTGGCTGTGGTGGATACTGACGGATCTTCCATTTCAGTACGTGGTAAGTTTTGTTTTATACTTGTGACCTCAACTCATTTCTGCTCCTTTTCTCACATTCTTTCTCATTTAATCACAGTCTGTTTAATTGGAATTTTGGGTATATAGTGCAAATTGGCCTAGCGAGGAATCTGTTCCTATTTAACCCTTTCCCAAACAATAAATTTTGGACTGGTCTAAACTGGAAGAGTTTGCAGACGACAATTTTAAATTTGATGAAAATGGCAGAAAGTTCTCAAAAAGGGTAGAAAACACTGTGGGAAAAGGAGAAATTGCTCGTTATGAGCAATTTCTCCTTTTCCCACAGTGTTTTCAAAAGACTTGTACTGCAGACACGTGAAGACCAGGGCTTGTTAGGGAAAGGGTTAAGCAAGGTAATTTTTTACTCTTTATCCCAATCGTGTTAATACAAATACTTCAGATAATTGCAACAAACACTTTCCCAGAGATTCAAAATTCTGTTGTTTATGAGCAATTTGTTTAACCCTTTACCACACAATCCCGAGTTTTGACGACCCTGAGAGAGAAGCCTTTTGAAAACATTGCGGGAAAAGGAGAAAATGCTGGTAACCAGCATTTTCTCCTTTTCCCACATTGTTTTCTACTCTTTCAGACACAAATTCCAACATTTAATTTGTTGTCTGCAACTGCTTTCAATTTGGACTAGTCTGAAATTTTGTGGTTTGGTAAAGAGTTAATTTAATATATGTGTTGCTTTGAATTGTGATCTTTCCGTTTTAACCACAGGTCCGTGTGTTTGATTGTTATCTGGTGGAGGGAGTCAAAGTTTTGTACAGAGTTATCCTGTCTATACTCATACAGTTTGCAAAATCTCAAGGTAGGAGTTATCATAGAAATAAAGGATCTTACATGAGTGTTTACGTATTATCATTTTTATCAAACGAGTTGACTAAAAAATGTATGACACGAGCCTTGGCAAGCGTCAAATACTTTTTAGTCAACGAGTTTGATAAAAATGATAAAACATAAACATGAAAGTAAGATTCTATTTATCACATAAGACAAATGACAGACAAAAAATATCCTGCATCATCACCTTTAGCCTATACACGATTCACGGGTCCATGTTTGCCATTGTAGTTCGGTTTCAAATATGTACATACACAAGTAGATTGCTTTTTGATATTTACTTTGAAGTGGAATAAAACAGTTTCTAGAGGGGGTAAGTCCATCTATTTCAGGAATTTTGTTGATTTAAAAAACTTTTGTTGCATTTTTTTGGGTTTTAATAAACACGAAAAGCAAAAACTTTCCACTCGTATATGTCTTAGCAACAACGATGTCATTTTTCCGCGAAACGGCGTAGTAGTACAAATTCCAGTGGTTAGTTTCTCCGGCTTCATGCGCTCATGACTGAAAACTGGTCAGAATCGGGACCCAAAAAATGATAATACACTAGTGTATTATCAAAAATAAGTCATGGGTTTAATACACTGCTGGAGGAGGTTTTATGTGATAAAAGGGGTTTTGCTATGTCCTAGTGGTTCACTCTTTACCAGCCGACAAAATTTTGGAATTCATCAAATTGAAAACATTTGCAGACAACAACTTAAATGTAGCTCAAGTTATAATTTCTGCCTTTGATTGGGTAGAAAACATTGTGGGAAAATGGTTCGGACAAATGTAGAATTTTGTTGTCAGGTACAGACTTGCCCTGATATAAATTCATACATATAAAAGCAAGGCTTTTTATAATATCTTTGATTAATTTTGATTAATTTTCCATTTAATTATCATCGCCGTTGGTTGCCCAAATTGATGACATCCCCAGAAGGCTGTTAGTTATGTGTTGCAGGGCGGTAGTGCCAGATACAGGACAAAACTCTTTCTAAGTTACGCCTAGGTCTTTAGTGTACTCGCTGTATAGCACTGTCACACAGAACCTCAGTTTAACATCTCATGTGAAAGGCTATTAATAATATAAGATAGCCAGTCATGAAGGTTGAGCCGACACCTTCAAGTGGCCAGGGACTTAATATTTACAAGTATTACGCTCAACAGCTTGAGCTATTTGGGCTGGAATGTATTATCTTTCTATGATACTGGGATATTTAGAAATATTTATCAAAATTATGTGCAAGACAAAATTTTCTGCTCTAAAAGACAAAGTATTACAAGAATAGATTCGTTAATAAATCTCCTTCTTGTTGCAGGGAAGAAATCTTCATTTTCCAGACCAGATAGCTCTGGCAATTCAGCAATTGTGTCCTCTTTACGTCAGTTCTGTCGAGAAATTTCTGTACCAATAGATAAATTTTTAAAGGTAAGTAATTATGGAAGTTTCTGATAGTGAAACTATCAGAGTGATTCCCTTTTATCTGTTGTCTCTCAACTAAGCTGCTGAATAAATTAAACTAAAGATTTCCAACCAACAGTGAAAAGCCATAGTTTACATTTTAAAAATTTTGCTCGTCAAATAGATTTCACCGTATTGAACACTAGATCCAAGATCAATTTGAACGTTCTGTATGTCAACTGAGGATTTGAGAATGTAACTTAACTCTTTACCACACAATCCCGACTTTTAACAACCCTGAGAAAGAAAGCCTTCGAAAACATTGTGGGAAAAGGAGAAAATGCTGGTAACCAGCATTTACTCCTTTTCCCACAATGTTTTCTACCTTTCCCAAATTAAATTTTTAATTTTTGAGTCACTTTTATTTTGTCGTCTGCAAATGCTTTCTATTTGGACCAGTGTAAAATTTTGTTGTTTGGTAAAGAGTTAAGTCTAATTATGTTAGTAAAATGCATCTCAAATAACCAACTTGACTTAAGTTAGAAAATGAGTCTGTTAGCCGATTTTAGTAAAACAACAGACTAAATTTTTGTCGTGAAACCTGGCTTGGGAGATAAGTATTAAGAGAACCAAAATTGTTCAGTGAAAAAATGTCTTTATATCACAATTACCCTGGTTTTTTTTTTTTTTTTTCACAGACTGGATTTGGTGTGCGAGGTTTACGAAGAAGTGATATTCAGAAGTTGCAAATTAAACATGAAATGTACCTGAATAGTCAGCGTCACACGATCAACAATCAAGATGGCGACAATCGTATCCCAATATCAAGGTCATTCAGTGGGCCAATTATCTTGCAGAACGTAGCTTCCAACACCCTCACAGCAGATTTGGTGAGAAATTCTATGAAGGATTTTCTATTAGATTTTGATTTCTCTGTCTGTCTGTCTGTCTGTCTGTCTGTCTCTCCCTCTCTCCGTCTTTCTCTCTCTCTCTCCTCTCTGTCTCTGTCTCTGTCTGTCTCTTTCTCTCTCTCTCCCTCCGTCTTTCTCTCCTCTCCTCTCTGTCTGTCTGTCTGTCTCTCTCTCTCTCTCTCTCTCTCTCTCCATTCTTTCTTTTTACCAGACAACACAATTTTAGACTTTTCCATATTGAAAGCATTTCCAGGTTACAATTTCATTATGAGTCAAATGATGGGATTTGTCTTGGAGAGATCAGAAAACATAGTGGGTAAAGAAGAAAATGCTGGTTACCAGCATTTTCTTCTTTTCCCACTGTGTTTTCAAAATTGTTTTCTCAAGGTTGTTAAAACTCTGGATTATGTGATAAAGGATCAATCTCTGGAGCATCATGTAAAATAAAACATCATTTTCAGTGAAGTAAAAGGGCGTTATTTCACAAACGAACATCATAAGCACAATATTACACAGTTGCCACCTTTAATTCCAGTTTATTAATTCATTTCTCTGCCAGGGACTGTAATTTTGACAGACTGTATCATTTTACTACAAAGAAATTTCTATATATTGCTGTACACTGAGATTTCTATATACTGCTGTAAAGTAGCAGCTCCAAGGGTACAGCACAGCGAAATCAAAGATGGCAGTGTCGGATCGTCGGATGAAAACAAACCGTTAAGTGTTAAAGGTCATTCATTGTAATTTTTAACCCTTTACCACACAATCCCGACTTTTAACGACCCTAAGAAAGAAGCCTTTTGAAAACATCGTGGGAAAAGGAGAAAATGCTGGTAACCAGCATTTTCTCCTTTTCCCACAATGTTTTCCACCTTTCCCCAAAACCAATTTCAATTTTTGAGTCACATTTAATTTGTCGTCTGCAATTGTTTTCAATTTGGACCAGTCTAAAATTTTGTCGTGTGGTAAAGAGTTAAAAAAATTCATGATAAACTAATGGTTGTTTGAAACAACTAATGGTCGTTTACTTTTGCTTACAAATCATAAAATGAATAGTTACTTACCTTAGAGTTGTTTAATCCATGTTTAGATGAAAATACTGCGAATGTCTATTGTAGTGAATTCATCCACCAAACTGCATGTTTTACCTAGGTTTCAGTGATGTCAGTTTTTAGTGATGTCATTTTTCAATGTCTTTCGGGCACTCGGAAAGGAAATTCAATTTCGTATACATACTTGATTTGAGAGACCATAAAACACAAAAATTTTGCTGAATCATAAAACTTTGCAGTATAATAAACTCATTGTATGGTTAGGTGGCAGGGGACTTGGAAACTTGTTCTTGGCCGTGGCAAATCATGTCGCCATCTTGCCTACGGCTCAAGCTGAAATGATTTCCCACAGGCTTGAACAAGTTTCCAAGTCCCCTGCCACATGACTGTACAACTAATTATGTAGCAGATTGTGAGATCCATAATGATATTTAATTTTTAAATGGTATCAATTAAATTTGCCTACATTATGGGCCCAGAGTTGTTTCTGCTGCTAGTGGGCCTGTTAGGAATGTTGAAAAAATGAGAAGTTGAGAGATTTAAGAATTAAAGATCCAGTACCTGCCAAAAGTAAACAATGTGTTTGTTAAAAAGGATTTAAGTTTAAATTTGAAATTAGGGAAATTAATGAAGATGACAATCTGTTATTGTGCGGTTGGTTTCATTGAAAGTAGCTGGCTGAAAAATGAAATTTAAAACCAAGTAAAAAGTAAACAAAAGACAAAGCTTCCTCACAACTTTTGACCTACTTTTATTTCATTTTTCTGCCGGCGATTCGGACTCGAACTAGCCATTCATTGACAGGATGTAATCTTCACAGTTTATTTCCATTCTCTTAACCCTTTACCGCACAGTGCCGCCTTTTGACGCCCCAGGGAAAGAAGCCTTTTGAAAACATTGTGGGAAAAGGAGAAAATGCTGGTTACCAGCATTTTCTCCTTTTCCCACAATGTTTTCTACCCTATCAGAGAAAAGTTGCACCATTTGAACCACATTGAAATTGACGTCTGCAAATGCTTTCAATTTCGACAAAGATAAAATTTTGTCGTCTGGTAAAAGGTTAAATAATATGATTTAAATGTAAACACCCACATTGTTTTTACCTTTTGCCACTATTGGGTTTTAAGCAAGGATTGTCACAAGAAAAAACTTGTTAAGAATGTTTGTCATTATGCATGCTGCAAATTAAGGAGGATAAGAATCGGTCCCATTCCCAGGGCTTTTTATGTCATCCAGTTCAAACTTGTGGCTCCCTTCTTGATAAAGCAAATGTGAGTTTCGATGTCTGTGGGTGTTGTTGTAAGCTTGTGTTGTGTGGTTTTCACCCTGTGAAATTCCCGTGTCTTTACGACCCTGAGTAAGAAAGCTGTTGAAAACATTGTGGGTAAAGGAGGAAATATGTTGTCTTGTTTAACCCATTATCAAATAATCATGTATTTTTACAACCATGAGGAAAAAGGCTTTTGAAAACATTGTGGGAAAAGGAGAAAATGCATAGTGTGGTTTAACCTTTTAAAAAATATTCCTGTGTTTTTACAAACCTGAGAAAGAAGCTTTTGAAAACATCATGGAATAAGGAGAAAGTGATGATAACCAACATTTTCCCCTTTTCCCATAATGTTTTCTGCCCCTTTTAACTGTTTGCCACACCATTCTGAGTTTTAATGACCAGAAAGAAGAAAGCACTCTTCAAGAACTCTTCAATGTGAAGGTGTGTTTGGACCTATTTCCTAGACAACATGTAAACAAAAATCAATAGTGTCGTATATTAGGTACTATGAAACATAGCCATCTGTACTAATGAAAGCAAATTTTATTGCCATGTATTATCTAATAAGTATATAAAGGCTTTCATTTCTCATTTTCTTACTGGTGGAACCCAGGAAATACTTGAATATGTGAGCTGTCATGTGATATGACTGAAACAATGTTGAAACCGGCACAAAACAGCGTTCAATCTCATTTTCTTTTCCTGTTATTGGTTAGTTGATAATTTGGCTTTATTAACCCTTAAGCCGCTAATCACGATCCACTGACCTTTTGCGGACAGTGTAGATCAAGATCAGACTGCACAGAACATGCAGTCTGATCTTTAATCTACACTGTCCAATATGGTATTTTCTTTCCGGTGAAATCAACTTTGAAACCGCAATGTTTGGGCTTTTAGTATTGAGTAGAAATTTGTGTTAACCCTTTACCAGACGACAAAATTTTAGCCTTGTCCAAATTGAAAGCATTTGCAGACGACAATTTCACTGTGGCTCAAATGGTGCAGTTTTTCTTCGATAGGGTAGAAAACATTGTGGGAAAAGGAGAAAATGCTGGTTACCAGCATTTTCTCCTTTTCCCACAATGTTTTTGAATAGGCTTCTTTCCCAGGGACGTCAAAAGGCGGCATTGTGCGGTTAAGTGTTAAGGGCATTGTGTAGGTTCAGATAATATTGTGATACTTGTTCTTGTTTTTTACCATTGTGCACAAGAGTGCTCAAAGAGAGCTAACTCTTTGGGTTGTTTGATTTTTGTAATTGTAGAGAATAGTGCAACATACAGCCTTTAGGCTTAGTAACCCAGGGGCCCATTCATATCTTCACCCAAGAACTTGGTTATTGGTAGGAGTGTCCTTTGGCAAGGCACTTCAGAGCCCCAGCCCAGTACTGGTGAAACCCACAAAATGTATCATATGTGAGATATACATACAGTGTGGCAAGGTAAAAAGTCCGTATAAGACAGGTTGTTACATGTAAACTGTCTGACAAAGTTTAACTCTTCCCCGCCAACCCTGCCTTTATTTTTTAAACAACACTGGGGTAGAAGGTTTTTGGAAATATTGTGGTAAAAGGAGAAAATGCTGGTAACCAGCATTTTCTCCTTTTCCCACAATGTTTTTTGCCTGTGATAGATAAAATACATTTAGACAGTTACATGTAATTAAATTTTGTCATCTGCAAACGCTTTGAATTTGGGCAAGGCTAAAATTTTGTGGCCTGGTAAACAGTTAATAACATTGTTTCAGTGTTTATGCATGTATCTGTATTAAGTTGTAACGAATGTTGATTTTGCCATAATTAACAGGGAATATTTTCAAGTTTGTATTCCAAAAATATATCTATAGAAGGTAATGAAGTAATTTTCTATAACATTGTAACCATATCGCTGTTTTCAAAATTGCCCATGGGTAAAATATGTTACTCTTTACCATCCAACAAAATTTTAGACTTGTCAAAATGAAAGGCATTTGCGGATCACAAATAAAATGCAGCTCAAATGATGCGGTATGTCTTCAAAAGGGTAGAAAACATTGTGGGAAAAGGAGAAAATGCTGGTTACCAGCATTTTCTCCTTTTCCCACGATGATTTCTAAAGCTTTCTTTCTCGGGATTGTGTGGTAAAGGGTCAAGTGGTGACTTTAGTCAGGTTTATACCCTTTACCAAATAATCCTGTGTTTTAATGAACCTAAAGAAGATTGCTTTTGAAAAAAAGATTTGAAAAAAGGAAAAAATGCTAGCTTCCATGTTTCCTTCCCTTCTGAAAACAAATCTGATAATTGAGCCATGTTTACGTTGTCATCTGAAAATTATGATTTCAGTTTTTTAATAAGTCTGATATGTGTCATTGTGTAAAGAGTTAGGTATATTTATAGCCGAATTTTGACAAGAAAAGCGATGGATGTGTTTTTGACTGGTGGGTGTCAAATTTTTACCATCACATAGAGAAGTCTCGATGGCTGGACACAAAAGGTGTATGTGTATTGGTTTCAGGCCACATGACCATATACATGTGCGTACAAGACGGGATCCCTATCTTGTCTGTTACAGTGAAAGAAGCATTTTCTCCATTTTTTACCATGTTTTTCATATCACTTGATAAAGAAATTTTTCTATCCCTTTTGTGTCTCTTGGACATACACAGCTGAGCCCCACTAGCAGTCGGTAGCATACAGAACTTGTGAACATGAGGTTACTGGTTCAAATTCCCAGCTCGGCCAATTTCTTTCCAAGGGTTGATTGTAGTCATCACGTCAGGATTCATTCCTCTCTCACTGCTGATCATTGTTTCAATGATGGTTATGTGGGAGAGCAGCAAGTAGCTTGGGAAGAATATTGTACAAAGTACTGGAAACAGAAAATCTAGGAAAGCATTAATAGATGTACTGGCTGCCATGATTTCACAGAAATAATGTTGAAAATGGTGTTAAACACCATACATTTAAGTAATTGTACATTATACAGTTATTGTTTATAGATTATTTTAACTCCTTACTAACAACAAAATGATAGATTTGTCCAGACTAAAACCATTTTTCAGGGGACAAGACAAGTGTGGCTGAAATGGTGGGATTTGTTTGTGCAAGGGCAAAAAACATCGGGGTAAAAAGATAAAATGCTGGTTACCAGCACTTTCTCCTTTTCCCCTGATGTTTTCAAAAAACCTCCCTTATCAGAGTTTGTCAAAATTCAGGGCCCGTATTCACCAACCATTCTTAAGAATATTCTTAGTCTTATTCTTCAGATTTTTCCAAATTGAAAGTAAAAGACCTTCTGATTGGCTAAACGAAATGGTTTAGCCAATCAGAAGTTGTGTTACTGTCATATTTGGAAAATCTTGGAAAATAAGACAAAGAACGTTCTCAAGAATGGTTGGTGAATACGGACCCAGGATTGGTTTGGAACCAGTCACTGAGGTCTGGACAACTGAGCACAAGAGTCTAGCCTGGTAGGGCTTGGTTGAGGCGGGGAGGGGGGGGGCCCAGGGAGTCGTTTGTTCAAAACCCCAACTTAGCCAATTCCTCAATACTGCGTAAAGATAGGATTGTATAGTAAGGGATTAAAACAGACCATGTTGTTATATGTTGATCCTTATCAAACAACCCAGTCTTTTCACCACCGTAGGGAAAAAAGCTTATGAATAGAATGTGGGTAAAGGAGAAAAATGCAGGTAACCAGCATTTTTAGCTCACCTTAGCACAACGTGCTAAAGGTGAGCTATTGTGATCGCCCTATGTCCGGCGTCCGTCGTCTGTCGTCCGTCAACAATTTCTTTAAACATCTTCTTCTCCTAAACCACTGGGCCAATCTTGATGAAACTTCACAGGGATGTTCCTTGGGTGAAGCTCTACCAAAATTGTTCAAAGAATTGAATTCCACCCACAACTCTGGTTGCCATGGCAACAAAAAGGAAAAAAAAGCAAAATCTTTGAAAATCTTCTTCTCTGAAACTAGAAGGCGCAGAGCTTTGATATTTGGTATGTAGCATCTCCTGGTGGACCTCTACCATGTTTGTTCATTTGATGCCCCTGGGGTCAAAACTGGCCCCGCCCCGGGGGTCACAAGTTTGAGCATAGTAACAAAGAAGGAAAACTTTAAAAATCTTCTTCTCTGAAACTTGATGGTGTAGAGCTTTGATATTTGGCATGTAGCATCTCCTAGTGGACCTCTACCAAGTTTGTTCATATGATGTCCCTGGGGTCAAAACTGGCCCCGCCCCGGGGGTCACAATTTCCAACATAGGAACAAAGAAGGAAAACTTTAAAAATCTTCTCCTCTAAAACTAGAAGGCATAGAGCTTTGATATTTGGCATGAAGCATCTCCTAGTGGACCTCTACCAAGTTTGTTCATATGATGCCCTTGGGGTCAAAATTGGCCCTGCCCCGGGGGTCACAAGTTCAAACATAGGAACAAAGAGGGGAAATTTTAAAAATCTTCTTCTCTGAAACTGGAAGGCGTAGAGCTTTGATATTTGGTATGTAGCATTGCCTAGTTGACCTCTACCAAGTTTGTTCATATGATGCCCTTGGGGTCAAAACTGGCCCCACCCCGGGGGTCACAAGTTTGAGCATAGTAACAAAGAAGGAAAACTTTAAAAATCTTCTTCTCTGAAACTTGAAGGCATAGAGCTTTGATATTTGGCATGTAGCATCTCCTAGTGGACTTCTACCAAGTTTGTTCATATGATGCCCCTGGGGTCAAAACTGGCCCCGCCCCGGGGGTCACAATTTCCAACATAGGAACAAAGAAGGAAAACTTTAAAAATCTTCTTCTCTAAAACTAGAAGGCATAGAGCTTTGATATTTGGTATGTAGCATCGCCTAGTAGACCTCTACCAAGTTTGTTCATATGATGCCCCTGGGGTCAAAACTGGCCCCACCCCGGGGGTCACAAGTTTGAGCATAGTAACAAAGAAGGAAAACTTTAAAAATCTTCTCTGAAACTTGAAGGCGTAGAGCTTTGATATTTGGCATGTAGCATCTCCTAGTGGACCTCTACCAAGTTTGTTCATATGATGCCCCTGGGGTCAAAACTGGCCCCGCCCCGGGGGTCACAATTTCCAACATAGGAACAAAGAAGGAAAACTTTAAAAATCTTCTTCTCTAAAACTAGAAGGCATAGAGCTTTGATATTTGGTATGTAGCATCGCCTAGTAGACCTCTACCAAGTTTGTTCATATGATGTCCTTGGGGTCAAAATTGGCCCTGCCCCGGGGGTCACAAGTTCAAACATAGGAAAAAAGAAGGAAAACTTAAATTTTTTTTTTCTCTTAAATGGGAAGGCATAGAGCTTTGATATTTGGTATGTAGCATCTCCTAGTTGACTTCTACCAAGTTTGTTCCAAGGATGCTGCTTGGGTCAAAACTGGCCCAGCCCCTGGGGTCACAAGTTCGAACATAGGAACAAAGAAGGAAAACTTTAAAATTCTTCTTTTCTGAAACCGAAAGGTGTGGAGCTTTGATATTTGGTATGTTGCATCTCAGAGTGGACCTCTACCAAGTTTGTTCATATGATGCCCCTGGGTCAAAACTGGCCCCGCCCTGGGGGTCACAAGTTCGAAGGTAGGAACAAAGAAGGAAAACTTTAAATTTCTTTTTCTCTTAAACGGGAAGGTGTAGAGCTTTGATAATTGGTATGTAGCATTTCCTAGTGGACCTCTACCAAGTTTGTTCATATGATGCCCCTGGGTCAAAACTGGCCCAGCCCCGGGGTCACAAGTTCTACAAGTTCGAACATAGGAACAAAGAAGGAAAACTTTAAAATTCTTCTTTAAAACTGGAAGGCATAGAGCTTTGATATTTGGTATGTAGTGATTCTCTTCTAAGTTTGCTTGCCCATCTAAGCGCAACAAGTTCATTGAGTTCAAAATTGGGTTATCTTGGGTCATAAACTAGGTCACTAGGTCAAATTAAAGAAATACCTTGTTGGCACTCTCGAGGCCGCATTATTTGCTCAATTGCCTTGAAAATTAGTTAGAAAGTTTGTCTTTATAAAGTCTCACATAAGATTAATTTGGGTCAACTTGGGTCATAAACTAGTTCACTGGGTCAAATTAAAGAAATACCTTGTTTGCACTCTGGAGGCCACATTTATTGCTCAAATGACCTGAAATTTGGCCAGAATGTTTGTCTTGATAAAATACCAGATGAGTTTGGATTTTGGTCACCTGGAACCATAAACTAGGTCACTAGGTCAAAATAAAGAAATACCTTGTGGGCTCTTTAGAGGCCACACTCTTTGCTTAATTGCCTTGAAAATTGGTCAGAATGTTTGTCTTTGTAAAATCTCACATGAGTCTGAATTTGGGTCAACAGGGGTCATAAACTAGGTCACTTGGTCAAATTAAAGAAATAGCTAGTGGGCACTCTAGAGGCCACATTTATTATTCATTTGATTTGAAAATTGGTTAAAATGTTTCTTTTGATATAGTCAAAGACCAATTCAAATTTAGGTCATCAGGGGTCATAATCTAGATCACTAGGTCAAATTAAAGAAATATCTTTAGGGCACTCGAGGCCACATTATTTGCTCAATTGACTTGAAAATTGGTCAGAATGTTTGTATTCATGAAATATGAGTTTGAAATTGGGTCACCTGCGGTCAAAAACTAGGTCACATGGTCAAATTAAAGAAAAACCTTAAAGGCACTCTACTAAGGTGAGCGATCCAGGGCCATCATGGCCCTCTTGTTTCCTTTTTTCCACAACATACTTTATCCTTAAACCCTTTACCAGACGACATAATTTTACCCTTGTCCAAATTGAAAGCATTTGCAGACGACAATTTCAGTGCAGCTCAAATGATGCAATTTACTCTTAATAGGGTAGAAAACATTGTGGGAAAAGGAGAAAATGCTGGTTACCAGCATTTTCTCCTTTTCTCACAATGTTTTCAAAAGACTTCTTTCTTAGGGGCGTCAAAAGGTGGCATTGTGCAGTAAAGGGTTAACTCTTTACCACACAATCCAGTGTTTTAACAACCCTGAAAAAGAAGACTTTTGAAAAATATGGTGGGAAACGGAGAAAATGCTGGTAACCAGCATTTTCTCCCTTTCCCGCAATGTTTTGTACCCTATCAAAGACAATTTCAATCATTTGAACCACATTTAAATTGTCGTCTGCAAATGCTTTCAATTTGGACAAGTCTAGTGTCATGTTGCAAAGAGTTAACCCTTTGCCAAACAATCCTGAGTTTTAACTACCCTGAAAAAGTCGGCTTTTGAAAACATTATGAGAAGAGGAGAAAATGCTGGTAACCAGCATTTTCTCCTTTTCCCTGCAATTTTTTCTACCCTTTCACAGACAAATCCCACTATTTAACTCTTTATCACACAATCCCGACTTTTAACGACCCTGGGAATGAAGCCTTTTGAAAACATTGTGGGAAAAGGAGAAAATGCTGGTAACCAGCATTTTCTCCTTTTCCCACGTTTTCTATCCTTTCCAAAACAAATTTCAGTTCTTAAGTTGCATATAATTTGTTGTCTGCAAATGCTTTCAATTTGGACCAGTCTAAAATTTTTTTTGTGTGGTAAAGAGTTAAGTACCATTTGTCATTTGCAAATGCTTTTAATTTGGACCAGTTAAAAATTTGGTCATGTGGTAAAGAGTTAAAAGACAAATCCAGCCATTTGAGCTATATTCAGTTTCTCATCTGCAAACGATTTCAATATGGACCTGTCTAAAATATTGCTGTTTGGTAAAGAGTTGAAAACATGCATCTATTAGTCATTCTGTATGCAACAGGCATGTTGTATTTAAACCATTTACATGTACCATGCAGTCCCGAATTTTAATGACCCTGAGGAAAAAGACTTTCGAAAACATTGTGGGTGAAGGAGAAAATGCTTGTTAGCAGCATTTTCTCCTTTTCTAACAATGTTTTCTACTCTTTGAAAGACAACTTTCAAGTTTTGAGTAACACTGAATTTGTCGTCTGCTAATGCTTTCAATTTGAACAAGGTTAAGATTTTGTCGTTTGATAAAAGTGTTAAAAAAATCATCATGAACAACTTTTGAAATGAAATCTTTTAGCTCTTTACCAAATGACAAATCTTTAGACTGGTCCAAATTCAAAGCATTGGCAGATGACAAATTTGAAAGTGGTACACATGAATTGAAATTCTTGGACATGATGGAAACATTGTGAGAAAGGAGAAAATGCTGGTAATCAGCATTTTCTCTTTTTCCCACTATGTTTTTGAAACTATGTTTCCCCAGGGTCGTCTTAACCCTTTCCCAAACGACAAATTTTGAACTGGTCCAAATTAAAAGAGTTTGCAGACGACAATTTTAAATTTGATGAAAATGGCAGAAAGGTCTCAAAAAGGGTAGAAAACGCTGTGGGAAAAGGAGAAATTGCTCGTCACGAGCAATTTCTCCTTTTCCTACAGTGTTTTCAAGAGACTTGTACTGCAGACACATGAAAACCAGGGCTTGTTTGGGAAAGGGTTAACACAGGATTGCTTGGGATAGTGTTAACAGCCTCATAGCAGACAAAATTTCAAATCCTTTGAACTCTTTACCAAATACCAAATGACAAAATTTTAGACTGGTCCAAATTCAAAGCATTTGCAGATGACAAATCAAATGATGCTCAAATGACAAGATTTGTATCAGGAAGGCTGCCAGCATTTTCTCTTTTTCCCACAATGTTTTCAAAAGCCTTCTTTTTCAGGGTAATTCAAACTCCAAATTTAAATGCATACTCAGACTTAGTATTAGTATGCAGTAACATGAAGGTGTAAATGAATAAAAAAATGTTAACAATTTACCATACAACAAAAATTTTGACTTTGTCCATACTAAAAGACAGATAAGATGTGGCTCAAATGATGTCTTTTTTTTTTTGAAAGGATGGAAAGCATTGTGGGACAAGGAGAAAATGCTGGTAACCATTTTGAAAGCCTATCAAGACAATTACAAAGTAATTATGGGTAAAATGATAGAGTTTGTCTTGGAAATGTGGAAAAGCATTGTGGGAAATGCAGAAAGCATTGTGGGAAATGCAGAGAGCATTATGGGTAATGCAGAAAACATTGTGGGAAATGCAGAGAGCATGGGTAATGCAGAAAGCATTGTGAGAAAAGCATAAAGCATCGTGGGAAATGCAGAAAGCATTGTGGGTTATGTAGAAAGCATAGTGGGTAAAGGAGAAAATTCTTGTTACCATTTTGAAAGCCTATCAAGACGACAAAGTAAATGTGGCTGAAATGATTGGGTGTGTCTTGGAAGGAGTGGAAAAGATTGTGGAAAAAGGATAAAGGACTGATTATTAGTACTTTTTTGTTTTACTCTAAGCCCAGGACTATTCGGTAATGGGTTTGATGGAGAGTGAGAATAAGAAGCACAGAAAAGTTATTCTCAAAGTCGTGACTAAGGCTGCAAAAAGAGGTTGTTCTAATAAATTTGAAATTTGAATTTCAAATTTAGTTTTTCAAAATTCAAATAGATGCAACCCTTTGTGAAACAGTTAGATGTTTTATCGACTCTCAGGAGGAAGGCTTTAGAAGAACAAGATGGGAAAAGGAGAAAATGCTGGTAACCAGCATTTTCTCCTTTTCCTACCCCTCAAAAAGAAAAAAAAAATTTATCATTTTAACCGCATTTGATTTGTCGTCTGCAAATGCTTTCAGTTTGGTCCAGTGTAAAATTTTGTTGTTTGGTTAAGAGTCAGTAAATGTTTTTTACAATGGCCGATCTGTAATTTTCCAATTTATCCAATGCAAATGAAACTCCAGTCTATTGAGCTGATTTAATATTCATTCCTAAACTGTAGAGATGAAAGCAAGCTCAGCAATATTGAAGAAATTATGCCAGAAAAAAAGATGCAGTAACTGTTTTAGTTTAATTCAACATGTTTTCTTTCGCGGTTGTTTACGTCAAAACATCGGAATGAAATCAGACGAGATTATGAACCAGTAACCAATATTTTTTATTTTGTCTCGCCCTTTACCAAACAATCCAATAATTAATGACCCTGTGGAAAGACGCTTTTGAAAACAATGTGGGAAAAGGAGAAAATGCTGGTGTCAGCATTTTCTCTGTTTTCCA
The DNA here is from genome assembly GCA_945859785.2 of Tridacna gigas. Classification (NCBI taxonomy): domain Eukaryota; kingdom Metazoa; phylum Mollusca; class Bivalvia; order Cardiida; family Cardiidae; genus Tridacna; species Tridacna gigas. The sequence goes on from OX244043.2 coordinate 49,018,371, forward strand.
CCTTGTTTTTCTTCCCTATCTAAGGCAAACCTCACCATTTAGATCATATTTGATTTGTCATCTTTAATCAGAGCTCCAGATAGAGGGAGTGATTTTGATTTCAAAATTGAAAATGTTAATCACTGTCCACAAAACCCTATGTTATGTGTACTCATTAGAATCGTCTCATCAAGACGATTCTAATGAGTACCCACAACATAGGGTTTGAAAGAGAAATAATGGCGTTAGAATACTTTCACTCCCTCTTAGCTAGAGGTCTGTGTAATTACTTCCAATTTGAACAAGTTTAAAAGTTTTTCGTAAACAGTTAACTATTTACCAAACGACAAAATTTTAGACTAGTCCAAATTCAAAGCATTTGCAGACGACAAAATAAATGTGATTCAAAAATATAAATTTGTTCTGTGATGGGTAGAAAACATTGTGGGAAATGGAGAAAATGCTGGTTACCAGCATTTTCTCATTTTCCCACAATGTTTTCAAAAGGCTTTTTCTTCAGGGTCATTGAAACTTGGGATTGTGTGGTAAACGATTAAGTGTTAGGCCAACTCAGTAACCTACAGGACCTGAAATCAGGGAATCACTGTGGATCATTATTTCAAAGACGGTTATATAGGAATTAAAGCAGCCAGTGGCTTGGGGAGAATATTATGAGAAACACTGATAAAACAAACTACAGGAAAGCATGGATAGGTGTACTGGTCACCGTGATATAACTGAAATAATGTTAAAAATGGCATTAAACACTATAAAAACAAAGAAATAATTAACAGTTTCTCAGTGAGAATATTTTTTGACACATCAATATGGATAGCAAATACTGCAGACAACAATTTAACCCTTCGTCACACAATTCCGACTTTTAACGACCCTTCAAAAGAAGGCTCTTGAAAACATTGTGGGAAAAGGAGAAAATGCCGGTAACCAACATTTTCTTCTTTTCCCACAATGTTTCCTACCCTTCCCAAAACAAATTTCAATTTTTCAGTCATATTTATTTTGTCGTCTGCAAATGCATTCAATTTGGACCAGTCTAAAATTTTGTTGTTTGGTAAGGAGTTAAATGTGACTCAAATGTTAGGATTTGTGTTGAAAAGTTGGATAACATTATTTGAGAAGGAGAAGATGCCTATAATTAGCATTTTCTCCTTTCCCTAACATATTTTCAATAGCCTACTTCCTTATTTAAAGCACATTTAACCCTTTACCACACAGTCCCGTGTTATATTGACTCTGAAGAAGAAAGGTTTTGAAAATGATGTGGGAAAAAGGCAAACCCAGCATTTTTGCTCCTTTTTACCACAATGTTTTCTACCCTTTCCTAGACACATTCCATCGTTTGAGTCACATTTAATTGGTTATCTGCAAATGATTTCAAAATGGACAAGTCATCTGTCATCTTGCAAGGGTACTAACCCTTTATCGAATGACAAAATTTTAGACTGGTCAACATTAAACGCATTGGCAGAAGACGACTTGCATATTGTTCAAATGATGATTTCTGTTTCTGATAGGGTAGAAAACATTGCAGGAAAGGAGAAATTGCTGGTTGCCAGCATTTTCTCCTTTTCCCACTATGTTTTCAAAACTCTTCTTCCTTCGTGTCGTTAAAACTTGGGATTGTGTGGTAAAGAGTTAATCGTTTATTTTGTTTGACAAGTCCATAACCCAGATAGTTCTGAAAAGATTAAAAGAATTTTTTGTTTACATCTGACTGATAAGAAATGTACTTTTGTCCAAAATATAAGATTTACTGGCCTCGGAAAACCCTCACCTCCTTTTCGTTTTTGGATGGCAAGTTTTCTCATTGTCACGGTGTTTTGATGTCTTTGTCTAGATTGAGGGTGTTTCGACTTTTGCCTGTCAATTTATTTCATTGTATTTGCAGTACTTTTCTTTGACTATTACTTTTCATTGGTTCATTATTTTGCAAATTCTGATGGCTGTAACCAATGGCTGAATGATTCCAGGGTTTTTTTTGTCAATGACCCAAAGCAGGAAGGCTTTTGAAAAGGTAACCAGCATTTTCTCCTTTTCCTATGATGTTTCCTGTCTTTTTAAAGAAAAATGAAATCCTCCAAGCCACATTTGATAATGCTATCTGCAAAATTCCATGCCTTTCTGGAAGAGTCTAAAATTTTATTGTTTTTTAACTCTTTACCACACAATCCCGACTTTTAACAACCTCGCAATAGAAGCCTTTTAAAAACCTTGTGGGAAAAGGAGAAAATGCTGGTAACCAGCATTTTCTCCTTTCCCCACAATGTTTTCTACTCTTCCCAAAACAAATTTCAATTTTTCAATCACATTTATTTTGTCGTCTGCAAATGCTTTTCATTTGGAACAGTCTAAAATTTTGTCATTTGGTAAAGGGTTAAAGAATTAAACCTTTATCAAACAATGAAAATTTGGACTTGTCCAAATCCAGGGCATTTGCAGACGACAAGTAAAGTGTGGTTCTAATGGTTACATTTGTTTTGATAATGGGGAAAAACAACTTTTCTTTTTTTAGCTTTTACCATATTGTTTTCAAAATCCTTCATCCTTGAAGTTGTAAAAACTCAGGAATGTGTGGTAAAAGGGTTGAAGGTGAAAATATCTTAAGGTGAACTAAGGTTATTTTCAAGGGAAAGTGCAGATTTACAAATAAAGCAGACAGACATGAGCAGTAATCACAATTTATCACTATTCATCCCTGTTTCTATTTCATTATACATCCTTGCTTTAAAGGAATAATATATGTCTGCAATTATGAAATGATCCTAGTTGCTGAAATGCTATAAAATGTCAGCCGGTATACTGGCCTGCCTGTGGGTCGTCGGTAAGTCCATTCTGAAACCGTTATCTGATTGAATTTGTCATCTGATTTCAGTATGGTGAATTTGTCATCTGATTTCAGTGTGGACAAGGGTAAAGTTTTGTTGTTTGGGTTTGTTTGTTAGTATGGTGTTTAACATTATTGCAGTATATACCACAGTAGCCAGTGCACCAGCAGTGAGAGAGGAATAAATCATGTTACAATGACTATCATCAGTCCTCCAAAAGAAATTGGTCCAGCTGGAGATTTGAACCAACGACAGGTCTCAAGTCCTATTTGCTTCCCACTCTGCTATTGGGCCATGGCTTGTTTTTCGGCAAGGAGTAAACTCTTTACCAAATGACAAAATTTAGACTGGTCCAAATGGAAAGCATTTGTAAACACCAAACTCAACGTGACATAACACTGAAATCTGTCTTTGAAAGGGATGAAAACACTGTAGGAAATGGAGAAAATGCTGGTTACTGGCATTTTCTCCTTTTCATACAATGTTTTTCAAAAGGCTACTTTCTCAGGGGATTGTGTGGTAAAGGACTAAATTGTACTGAAAGTGTTGGAGAGAGAAAAAAGAAAGAAAATTCAACCCACCCAAGAAATCAAAGGAAAATGAGAGTATATATCAAATACAGGTAATTGATCAGGCCAAGTTCAAAAACCTTGGGTGTCGGAGTAACACAAAATTTATTTCCTTATTTGCCCCGATACTTTTGATGTAAGGAGGAAATTTCAAGCAAAAAAAAACTTGTCCTGAAGTGTTTGGTGTTTAAAGTGGCCAGGTCTTTAACCCTTTACAACACAATCCCGACTTTTATTGACCTTTTAAAAGAAGGCTTTTGAAAACATTGTGGGAATAGGAGAAAATATTGGTTACTAGCATTTTGTCCTGTTTTCCCACAGTTGTCTTCAAAAACATACTTTCTTATGGTCATTTCAACTCATTCGAACATAGTAACGTGGTTCAAACAATATTAGTATTTGTCTTTTGAATGCTGGAAAACATCATGGTAAGAGGAGAAAATGCTGTTTACTAAATTTTTTTTCCTTTTCCCACAGTGTTTTTAAAACCCGTCTTTGTCCAAGACATGAAAACAACGGATTGTATTGTTAAGGTTTTTAACTCTCTACCACACAAGAAAAAAGTAGACTTGCCCAAATTGAAAGCATTTGCAGACGACAATATAAGTGAGGCGCAAACAATGGAAGTTGCCTTAGATAGGGCAGAAAACATTGTGGGAAAAGGAAAAAATGCTGGTTACCAGCATTTTCTCCTTTTCCCACAATGTTTTCAAAAGGCTTCTTTCCCAGGGTCGTTAAAAGTCGAGATTGTGAGGTAAAGAGTTGACTGTCTCTCCCAAAAGGTGATATTTGAATCGATAGGTTGAATTCTGATGATATACGACTGTTCTACAGCATTGCTCTATTTTTTCAAGTACTTAGACTGCTCAATTTACATGATTCTACCAGATGAACAAATTTTAGATTTGTCCAAATTGAAAGCATTTGCAGGCAACAAGTTAAATGTGGCTCATATGTAAGAATTTGTCATTGAAAGGTTAGAAAACATTGTCAGAAAAGTAAGAAAACAAGGTAGATGAAAACATTGTGAGAAAAGGAAAACATGCTGGTTACCAGTATTTTCTCCATTTCCCGCAACGTTTCCAAAACCATTCTTCAAGGAGGTCATTAAAACACAGGATTGTTTAGTAAAGAGCTAACCCTTTCATTGCCATAGACAAAAACAGGGGCTTTTCGGAATGCATAGATCAAGATCAGACTGCAGTGAACATGCAGTCTGATCTTTGATCTATACCATCTGCCAGTTTGGTCAAGCCTTTAACGCTTTACCATACAATCCCGAGTTTTAACGACCTTTAGGAAGAGGCCTTTTTAAAGACATTGTGGGAAAAGGAGAAAATGCTGGTAACCAGCATTTTCTCCTTTTCCCACAATGTTTTCAACCCTATCAAAGACAAATTCCATCTTTTGAACTATATTTAAAATGACGTCTGCAAATGCTTTCAGTTTGGACCAGTCTTAATTTTTGTTGTGTGGTAAAGGATTAAGATAAAAAAAAGACTCAGTGGGTAATTTTTTTTCCTGGTATTAATCCTTTACCACACAATGCAGAATTCTGACAACCATGATGAAGAAGCCTTTTGAAAACATTGTGGGAAAAGGAGAAAATGCTGGTAACTAAAAAATCCATTTTATATATGAACCGACTGAACCATGAGGTAAACTGGTCCATTTACATGCAGAATATTGACCAAAAGCAAAAAGTTTCAACCTAGGTCAGACTGCGCAGGCTGACCCGAGTCAATACGTTTTGCAGAGAACTTAGTTTCATCTTTGGGGGGGTGAGGGGGGCGCAATTTTGAAGGGCCTTTAAAGTGTGTCAGATATTTATTTTAGTGTTTCTCTTGTATTTGACTTAAATCCCACCCCATATGTATTGAGTATGAAGTGACTGTTCAGTTGGCCTGTTCGTTAATAACCCTGAGAAAGGCTGTTAGGTTGGGAAAAAATTTAGCAAAAAAGGAGAACATGCAAGTAACCAGCATTTTCTCCTTTTCCCACAATGTTTTTCTGTCCTTTCGAAGACAGATCTCATTATTTGAAACTTTCAGTTATGTTTATCCCTTTACCACACAATCCAGACTTTATTAACCCTGAGGGCAAAGCCCATTAAAAACATTGTAGGAAAAGGAGAAAATGCTGGAAACCAGCATTTTCTTCTTTTTCCACAATGTTTTCTAATCTTTGAATGACAAGTTTCATGCTTTAAGTAACATTTAATTTGTCATCTGCAAATGCTTTCAATTTGGTCAAGTTGAAAATTTTGTCATTTGGTTAAGAGTCAACCTTTTACCAAACATCCTTGAGTTTTAGACAAGTCCAAATTGAAAGCATTTGCAGACTACAAAGTAAACGTGAGACAACAGTGAAATTTGTTTTCAGAAGGGTAGAAAACATTGAGGGAAAAGGAGAAAATGCTGGTAACTAGCATTTTCTCCTTTTCCTACAATGTTTTTAAAAGTTTTTTTTTTAAGTTTTCTTTCTCAGGGTCGTGAAAAGTCGGGATTGTGTGGTAAAGGGTTAAGCATTTGCAGCTGATATGCCAAATGAGGCTGAAAGGACAGAATTTGTCTCTTAAAGGACAGAAAATATTGTGGGAAAAGGAGAAAATACTAGTTTTCAGCATTTCCCCCTTTTCCAATAATGTTTTCAAAAGGCTTCTTTCTCGGGGTCATTAAAAAGTCTGGATTGTTTGATACAGGGCTAAAATATCTAAAAATGAAAAACAAGTAAATTGGACATGAAATATTTCAATATCTAAGGGGAAGTTAAAAAGGAAGCCAATGGAAGATAAATCTTAATCTAATTCTGGTGAAATCCAGGAAATGTATGCCTAAATGAGCTGTCAGTAGATTTACCTGGCTTTGATAGCAGCTTAAAATAAACAAAACTTAAATCAGCTTTTGTTGTAATGGGTTAATTAGTGGCCTTTTGAATACAGCGTAAACAAACAAACATGCACCCTTTATTTGTGTACCTGTCGAATGTTTTTTTTTTAGCAGCATCACAACATCCTTGGTAAGCTAGTCACAAATCCATTTTTAAAATAGCCAACCTAAAAAATGAGGAAAACTGTTATAAAATATTTCGAAATCCAAGGGGGAAGTTAAAAATACAAGCCAATGAAATATAAGCAAAAAAGATTTTGCTTCTTGTTCTAAGCAGTATCAACCCCGACAAAAATTCCTTGTTCACACCCCAGAAGAAGGATACTTTACAAAAAAAAACTTGTTGGAAAAGGAGAAAATGCTGATGACCAGCATTTTCTCCTTTTCCCACAATGTTTTCTATCCTATTAGAAAACTCAGCTCATTTGTGCCAATTTTGAATGTAGTCTGCAAGTTTTTTTTAATTTGGACAAGTCTAGGATATTTCATTTACCAACTGACAAATTTTAGACTTAACCATTTTGAAACCATTTGCAGACCAAAAATTAAATTTTACTCATATGATGATATTCGCCTGTGAAAGAGCAGAAAATATTGTGGTAAAAGGAGAAAATGCTGGTTAACAGCATTTTTTCCTTTTCCCACAACGTTTTCAGAAGGCTTTTTCCTCGGGGTTGTTAAATCTCAGGATTGTATAGCAAAGCGTTAAAAGTGAAAGAAAAAAGAAAATGAGAGGTTTTTTGTTTCAAAATTGTCTCATTAATTCCTAATGAGATTAAAAAAAAAGATGAACAATTTCTAACTGGCTTACAATTGAATTCTTAAAGTAACAATAGCTGTTGAAAGTAAAAGCAGATGTTAAAATGCATTTAAATTTAAATCATAATTTTCAAAACAATGGAAATCATTGTGGAGATTTACAGTGTGTAATTGCATGGTTGGTCCAAGTGTAAGCCATATCGACATGTGGTTCAGTAGCTCAGTTGGTTAGAGTGCAGGAACGGTATTCCTGAGGCCCTAGGTTCGAATCCCGGTCGAGCCATGATATTTTTCACCACCTGTTACATGAAGATTTACAGTCTGTAATTGCATGGTTGGTCCAAGTATTAGTCGCTGGCAGAGATAATGATTTCAAAAATAGGTTAACCCTTTACCAAATGACAAAATTTTAGACTCATCCAGACTGAAAGCATTTGCAGACGACAAACGAAACTGAAAAATTGAAATTTGTTGTGGGAAGGATAGAAAACATTGTGGGAAAAGGAGAAAATGCTGGTTACCAGCATTTTCTCCTTTTCCCACCATGTTTTCAAAAGGCTTCTTGGACAGGGTTGTTTAAAGTCGGGATTATGTGTTAAAGCGTTAAAACTTACCAAGTCACTTTGTCTTGTTTACTTTTTAGCCGATTTGAAAATTCATTTTTCTGCTCGCGCCTAACACTTGGACTGACCATATGATAAAAGATTGTCATCTCCACAATATTTTACATACTTTTGAATGGTATGATTTAAATTTAATGCATTTTAACACCTGTATTGTCTTTTTGGCCGCTATTGGGCCTTTAAGAATGGTGCAGTATAGCTAGCTCTAAAAACTTGATATGAATGAAGGGCGAGTTTTATTGAATTAATTTAGATAGGCTGATAATGTTACATTAAAGATTTCTATTTTTTAAAGTTTTTTTTTTGTTTATCTATTAAATGAATGGTCCAAATGGGACCGTGAAATTGATAATGAATTTACATCACAGACAAGATACAGTAGATGGTTGCAAGTATTCCTACGTTCAAAATTATTTGCATGATGACTTTTCATGCAGCCAAGAAAATTTTAAACTTAACCCTTTCCAAAACAAGCCCTGGTTTTCACGTGTCTGCAGTAGAAGTCTTTTGAAAACACTGTGGGAAAAGGAGAAATTGCTCATAACGAGCAATTTCTCCTTTTCCCAGTGTTTTCCACCCTTTTTGAGAACTTTCTGCCATTGTCATCAAATTTGAAATTGCAAACTCTTTCAATTTGGACCAGTCCAAAATTTGTTGTTTGGGAAAGGGTTAAGCAGTAAATAGTGCTGTTTAAAATTTTGGCACATATCTTTACTCAGTTTTGCTGTGATTCATTTCATTTTAACATGAAGAGAAACCCCCATCTGATTGGTTCATATTTGAGAGATTGCTTCCTGAATGGTTAACTGGTGTATTTGTTGCCAATCAGATGATAGCTTATGTCTAGACCTGATTTGATTTGTTGAATGGCATCTTGTCAACCTATAAAAGAATTAATGCCTCTTCTGCTCTTTTAAAAGTCGAACAGTTACCAAAATTATTTGTGCAAATTGGAGAGCACAAAAATCTGTTGGAATCAGTTTTTGTATAACAGGATTGTTTTTTTTTTGTGTTTGATGTCTTTACAACTGAAAAAAAAAATTGGTGTCAGTTTTAATTAAACAATGTTAACCTTTTACCACTCAATCCCAAGTTTTAATGACCCTGAAAGAGAGGGCTTTTGAAAACATTGTAGGAAAAGGAGAAAATGCTGGTAACCAGCATTTTCTCCATTTCACACAATGTTTTCTACCCTATCAGACAGAAATCGTCATTTTAGCAACGTTTCATTTGTTGTCTGCAAATGCTTTGAATTTGGTCCAGTCCAAAAATTTGTCGTGTGGTAAAGAGTTAACTCTTATTCTGCTAAATAAATGTAATGAAACTTCTGTCAGAGGGTAGTTAAAAGTCGGGATTGTGTGGTAAAGAGTTAAGCAATCTGAATCGCATTTAAAGAAATACAAATAATTTTCAAACATTTATGGAACTTATTCTTTGTAAATTCAAGATAAATCAGGAAATAGTGACAGGGTTTTCATACTCTGTTATGGTTCATCAACATCAGGGTTTAGAAAGCTTTGCTGGAAAAGGAGGAAATGGTGATAACCAGCACAATGTTTTCTACTTTTATGGAAGACAAATCTAGGCAGATTTAACTCTTTACCAAACAACAAAATTTAAGACCAGTCCAAATTGAAAGCTTCAGCAGACGAAAAAATAAATGTTACTCAAAGGTTGAAATTTGTTTTGGGAAGACTAGAAAACATTGTGGGAAAAGGAGAAAATGTTGGTAACCAGCATTTTCTCCTTTTCCCACAATGTTTTCAAAAGTCTTCTCGTTCAGGGTCATTAAAAGTCGGGATTGTGTGGTAAAGGGTTAATATATGGTCTGCAAAACTTTTTTTTACAGATTCGAAATAAAGTTGCATCATGGAGAGTTGAGAGATAAAATTTTGCCTTGGAAATAATGCCTTGCTAATTAACCCTTTACCAAACAATCGTAAGTTGTAACAACCCTGAGAAAAAGCCTATGAAAACATTGTGGAAAAAGGTATCCAGCATTTTCTTGTTTTCCCACGATGTTTTGTACTCTATGAAGGACAACATGCATGTTTTGAGTAATATTTTAATTTGTCTTCTGCAGATGCTTTCAATTTGGACAAGGCTGAAATTTTCTTGTTGGGTAAAGAGTTAAGACATTACCAAACAAAATTTTGGACTCAACCAAATTAACCCTTAATGCACTGGAACCGCCTTAAGTTGTTTTTGCAGACAGTATAGATCAAGATCAGACTGCACAGAATCTACACTTTGATCTACACTGTCTGCTACTGTTTACATAATTATTCTAATGGGAAAAAACGTTGAAATAGCAATATAAATTATTTATTCAGCACTTTAAGGGTTAAAAGCATTTGCAGACTACAACATAAATGTTACTCAAACGATGATTTCTGTCTGTGATAGTATAGAAAACATTGTGGGAAAAGGAGAAAATTCTGGTGACCATGTGATTTCTGTCTTTGATAGCGTAGAAAAAAACATTGTGGGACAAGGAGAAAATGCTGGTAACCAGCATTTTCTCCTTTTCCCACAATGTTTTCAAAAGCCTTCTTCTTTCGGGTCATTAAAGCTCAGGATTGGGTGATAAAGGATTGAAGGTAATAAACTCGATCCTGTATACAGAGGCTCCAGAATTCAGAATCAATTTGTCAACAAATCCCTAAATTTTCTTTATGCCCTCATATTTAAAAGATGACTTTTAAAAACATTGTTATAAATAGAGCTGTTGCTTATAAACTGATTTTTTATTACGACTGTAAAACCCAGTGGTTCCCACTGTAGAAAGCTGTCCATTAAAATTTCAGCTAAATTGAAAACTGCAGTGGAGATGATAGAAAAAGAAATTGCCCATGGACATAATGACAGACGGACGGAAACACTTAATTCCAGTTCACCCCGCAATTTTGTTGTTAAGTGTATAAAAATGGTTATAAATGGCAAAACAAAATTTAAAGAAAAAATGTAGTTGCCTTTGCAGGTGGTATAGATCAAGATCAGACTGTCCAAAAAGTCGGATTCATTGAAAATCACCGGTGGAAATAGAACACAAAATTGCATCAATGGACAGAAGGACAGACAGACAGAAAAACACAATTTCAGTTCACCCCCCCCCTCCCCAATTTTGTTGCTGAGGGTATAGAAATGGTCATATGCTGCAAAACAAAATATTTATAAAAAAAAAACCACTTTTATAGAACTTATAATGTACATTTAATGAAGAAATTGATTTATGCTTAAAGCAAAATTCACCCTTTGACTGTTAACCCTTTCCCAAACGACAAATTTTGGACTGGTCCAAATTGAAAGAGTTTGCAGACGACAATTTTAAATTTGATGAAAATGGTAGAAAGTTATCAAAAAGGGTAGAAAACACTGTGGGAAAAGGAGAAATTGCTCGTTACGAGCAATTTCTCCTTTTCCCACAGTGTTTTCAAAAGACTAGTACAGCAGACACGTGAAAACCAGGGCTTGTTTGGGAAAGGGTTAACTAAAGGAAATCAAGATTTACAGTTTGTGAAACAGATTCAAACAAGGAGTATTGCAAAATCTCGGCAGCTTTTGCTACTATATCTCATAAGGTATTGGATGGTGTCGCTCCAAGATAAGACTGCATGTTCTGTGCAGTCTGATTTTATTCTAAACTTTTCTAAGAAAGCTGCTAGCTTCTTTCCATGCATGTTAACGCTTTACCAGACGACAAAACTTTAGCCTTGTCCAAATTGAAAGCATTTGCTGATGACACTTTCTATGTGGCTCAAATGGTGCAATTTTTCTTTGATAGGGTAGAAAACTTGGTGGGAAAAGGAGAAAATGCTGGTGACCAGCATTTTCTCCTTTTCCCACAATGTTTTCAAAAGGCTTCTTTCCCAGGGGCGTCAAAAGGTGTCATCGTGCAGTAAAGGGTTAACTCTGTGTTGATGACAAAATTGTACACTTATTGAAACTGAAAGCATTGAATTTATAGATAATAGATTACATGAAGCTGAAATGATAAGACTTGTTCTTTAAAGGGTAGAAAATATTGTGGGAAAAGGAGAAAATGCTGGTTACCAGCATTTTCTCCTTTTCCCATAATGTTTTTGAAAAGCTTTTTCTTGTTGTTAACTCTTTACCACGTAATCCCGACTTTTAACGACCCTAAAAAAGAAGCCTTTTGAAAACATTGTGGGAAAAGGAGAAAATGCTGGTAACCAGCATTTTCTCCTTTTCCCACAATGTTTTCTACCCTTCCCAAAACAAATTTCAATTTTTCAATCACATTTATTTTGTCGTCTGCAAATGCTTTCAATTTGGACCAGTCTAAAATTTTGTCGTTTGGTAAAGAGTTAAGACACTGGATTTTTGGTGAAGGGTTTAGACTCGGTCGTCTTATTCACCAGTCAATAATAATTTGGCCGGCAGATATAGTGGAGCGAGCGCTTGGCTTAATGTTAAGCTTTAGGAATGGACTGTTGTTAGAGAAAAGATAGATTTGTAATTATATGGGAGAGAGGGCGCTTCACTTGCTCTCAACAATGCATTTTACGTGATGCAAAAACCAGTTTAAGTTGAAAATCAAATCAGCAATGATTCTAAATTGAAAAGTTCTTACAGGTTTTGTTTTTTTCTCAAGAAAAGCAGTATAGTTGAGACTGAAAGAAAAAAACGAAAATTGAAAGAGTGGATTTATTATGTGAAAAAAGCTGTAACAGTGAGAGTTATTTAAATATTTTAATTTTAAGAAAAAAAAAGTTTTATTTACAAAACTCTGTCATAAATTAGTCTCAAGTGGACAACAGTTCTGCATGGTGAATAATTTTGATATAGTGTGTAAAGTTTGTGCACAGAAATAGTGTGTTAAGTTTGTGTATAGATCAAGATCAGAATGTGCAGTCTGTGTATAGATCAAGATCAGAATGTGCAATCTTATCTTGGATCTATACTGACTGCTTTTTTATGAAACATTCTGATAAAGGTGGCCTTGAAATTGTAAATTTTGGATCTTTTTTTCATGGACTGATAAAATCATCTTTATGATATAGATTTCTGTACCAGACAACAAAATTTTAGACCCTGCCAAATTGATAGGACTTACAAATGACAAAACTAATGTTACTAGAAAAATGGGATTCATCTTTGAAAGAGTAGAGAATAATGTGGAAAAAGAAAAAGGAGCCCTCTATATTTTCAGAGCTTTTTTTCTTGCAGTGCTTAAAACTGAAGAATGTTTGGAGAAGGGTTAAGAAACAGCAAATTTAACATTGTTGGCAAAGGAGAAAACTCTGTTTACAGGGTTTTTAAACAGCAGTTTCTTCCTTTCCCACAATGTTGTCAACTGATGTCAGTAAAAGGGTCATGTTTGATGATGAATTAATCCTTTACTACACAATCCTGACTTTTAACGACCCTGAGAAAGAAGTCTTTTTGAAAACATTATGGGAAAAGTAGCCAGCATTTTCTCCATTTCCCACAATGTTTTCTACCCAATCAAATAAAAATTGCATTGTTTGCGCCACATTGAAATTGTCGTCTGCAAATGCTTTCAATTTGGACGGGTGGAAAATTTTGTCGTCTGGTAAAGGGTTAGCCTTTCACCACATAACCCCAACTTAAAACCCCTGGGAGAGAAGACTTTTGGAAACATTGTAGGAAAGGGAAGAAAATGCAAGTAACCAGCATTTCTCCTTTTCTCACAGTGTTTATACCCTATCAAAGACAGAAATCATCATTTTAACTAAATTTGGTTTGTCATCTGCAAATGATTTCAAATTTAGTCTAGTCCAAAATTTTGTTTCTCTGGTAAAAAGTTAAGTTTCACAGTGTCGAATTATTTTGATTGCTATAATAAACTTCACCAGGTGGTTAATAACCTGTCAGAAGAAATATTTTTTTCTATTTTTTTCTGTTTAACCTTTATCGAACAAACCCAACTTTTAACGACCCTGAGGAAAAAGCCATTTGAAAACATTGTGGGTAAAGGAGAAAATGCTGGTAACCATAATTTTCTCCTTTTCCAACAATGTTTTCTACTCTTTCCAAATCAAATTTCAATTTTTGAGTAACATATATTTTGTCATCTGCAAAATCTTTCAATTTGGACTGGTCTAAAATTTCGCCGTTTGGTAAAGAGTTAACCCTTTATCGAAAAATCCAATGTTTTAATGAACCCAGTGTAGACTGCTTTTGAAAATATTTCAGGAAAACGAGAAAAAGTTGAAAACACTATTTTCTCCTTTTTTTTTCCCCCCCACAATGTTTTTTACCTTTTCAAGGACAAAATCCACAATTTTGAGCCACACTTACTTTGTCTTCTGCAAATGCTTTCAATTTGGACGAGTCTAAAATTTTGACACCTGGTAAAGTGTTAACTCTATACCAAACGAAACTACTCCAGACTGGTCCAAATTGAAAGCATTTGCAGACGACAAAATAAATGCAACTGAAAATTTGAAATTTGTTTTTGGATCGGTAGAAAACATTGTGGGAAAAGGAGAAAATGCTGGTTTCCAGCATTTTCTCCTTTTCCCACTATGTTTTCAAAAGGCTTCTTTCTCAGGGTCGTTAAAAGTTGGGATTCTGTGGTAAAGTGTTAAACAGTCAAACAAAAATTTTTTTTTTTAAAGCGAGGAGATAAACAAACAAGGAAATAAGTTAATTGAAAACAAGTTTGAAGTTTTATGATAAGGCCATCATGTCTTGTTTGAATTGGTTACGAATACGCAAGCGTAAAAAGCACGCATGTAAGGAAGATTGTAAGAACTGTATTGCAAAGAAAGACAATGACCTCCTGCTGCGATACTCTTCAAAATTCTTGAAAGGATTTAAGGACTGTAAGGTAATTTATGAAGATTTTTTTATTCTTTACCTTTTAATTTTGATATTCTTTAATATTTAACTCTTTACCAAACGACAAAATTTTAGACGTCCAAATTGAAAGCATTTGCAGACAACAAAATAAAGGTGGCTCAAAAACTGAAATTTGTTTTGGGAAGGGTAGAAAACAATGTGGGAAAAAGGAGAAAATGCTGGTTACCAGCAATTTCTCCTTTTCCCACATGGGTTTGAAAGGGCATTTTTCTTGGGGTTGTTAAAACTCGGGATTGTGTGGTAAAGGGTTAACTATACCAGTTACATTTGTTTGTTGTTTGTTTTGGAGTTTAACCCTTTCCCAAACAAACCCTGGTTTTCACGTGTCTGCAGTACAAGTCTTTTGAAAACACTGTTGGAAAAGGAGAAATTGCTCGTAACAAGTAATTTCTCCTTTTCCCACAGTGTTTTCTACCCGTTTTGAGACCTTTCTGCCATTTTCATCAAATTTAAAATTGTCGTCTGCATACTCTTTCAATTTGGACCAGTCCAAAATATGTCGTTCGGGAAAGGGTTAATGCCCTTTTAACAGCTTGGATCATATTATGGCTGTCAGTGCACCTACACACGTGTTTGTATTGGAGTTAAATGCTGTTTCAGCTGCTAAAGTCATCTTACAGCGGTCAATGCACCTACGCTTGTGTTTCCTCGATTTCCCATACCAGTACTCACACAACTTTATTTCCGAGCCACAGACTACTTTCTCACGTGTATCAGAGGTAAGATGGTGAAAAATCAGTGGAAAGAAAATTGGTCTCAATAACTGGGTATTGAACCCACAACCACCAGGTCACAAGTCAAATATGCAAACCACTGAGCTACCTGGCCAAACTACCAATTACAGTTACAATTTCTAATTCTATGACCCTGAAGAGGAAGGCCTATGAAAAATATTGTAGAGAAAGTAGAAAAAGTTTATGGTTACCAGCATTTTCTCCTTTTCCCTCAATGTTTTCAAAAATGTTCTTTCTCAAGGTTGTTAAAACTCGGGATTGTGTGGTAAAGAGTTAAAGCACCTTTTACAACTATATTTGTCTTTGCAGCCAGGGTAGGTCAAGATCATACTGCACAAAGCATGTCTACCTTGCTGAGACAATCTAGACAAAAGCAACCCTGAAAATGCAATTCATTGCAATTACTTTTGGGGCACAATGCATGCAGTCAGATCAAAAGCAACCTAGGGAATGCAAAATATCCGGGGTCTCATTTCTAGAATGAAAACCTGTTGGGTTTACATGGTGCTCTAAAAGTTAATTTTTTGTTAGCAAATACTTTGAAGATGGACAGATCTAAAGTTTTGTTGCCTTGTAGAAAGTCAAAAAGTACAGAAGCAAGACATCAAAACAAAATCCTGCATTACGATATTTGTCCGAGTGGGTGTTACGGGATGTCTGCTACAGATCAGCCAGTCACTATCTTCGATAAATTCAGTGATACAATTTTTATTGCTCCCTTGCAACATGCAGACTTTCACTGAGTTTTAACCCTTTACCAGACAACAAAATTTTAGCATTGTCCAAATTGAAAGTATTTGCAGACGACAAATTAAATGTTACTCAAAAACATGAAATTTGTCTTTCATAGGGTGAAAAGCATTATGGGAAAAGGAGAAAATGCTGGTTTCCAGCATTTTCTCCTTTTCCCACAATGTTTTCAGAAGGCTTCTCCCTCAGGGTCGTTAAAAGTCAGCATTGTGTGGTAAAGGGTTAAAGAACATTTTCAGCACCTTGCACACAGAAATACAAACGCAGGACACCCATAAGTTTTTCTTTATCTTTCAAACCTTTATCACACAATCCCAAGTTTTAATGACCTTAAGGAGGAAGCCTTTCGAAAACATTGTGGGAAAAGGAGAAAATGCTGGTAACCAGCATTTTCTCCTTTTCCCACAATGTTTTTTACCCTATGTAATGGTAACCATCATTTTCTCCATTTTCCCACAATGTTTCTACCTTGTCAGAGACAATTTTGTCATTTTAGCCCCCATTTTTTTTTGTCGTCTGCAACAGCTTTGAAATTGGAAGAGTCTTAAATTTTCTTGTATAGTAAAGAGTTAAGTCTCTACCAAAAGACAAAATTTTAGACTGGTGCAATATGAAAGCATTTGCAGATGACAAAGTAACCAGCATTTTCTACTTTTCCCACATAGTTGTTGTTCGTAGATAAATCTTATCAATTTCAGCACCTTTTTATAATTTTGTCCGCAAATGCTTTCAGTATTTATGAGTCTAAAATTTTATGGATGGGTAAAGAGTTCACTTAGTGCAGAAGATAGAAAGCTGTTACAAAAATTTTTTATGCAGTAGTTTTGAGTGAATGTCACCCCATGGTATACCATTTATCGGCGAGGTACCATCAGCAGTGAAATCAGAGATAGGGTACATGTTTTAAGTCTTTATCACACAATCCCGAATTTTAATGACCCTGAAGAAGAAGGCTTTTGAAAACATTGTGGAAACAGAAGAAAATGGTGGTTACCAGCATTTTCTTCTTTTCCCACAATGTTTTCAGTGATCTCAAAGAGTGACTCTGTCGTTTGTGCCCCATTTTATTTGTCGTCTGCTAACGCTTTCAATTTGGACTGGTCTAGAATTTTGTTGTGTGGTAAAGAGTTAATTCCTCATGTGCAACATGCTCTTGTTTACTGTTAGACTAATTCAAGGTTTTAGCCGACGCATGTTTTTACAGTCTTGTACACAAAATTCTTGTCTGCGTCTAGTGGATGCAATTTCAGTTTGGATATTGAAACAAATAAAATACCAAACAACACAATTTCAGACTCGTCCAAATTGGAAGCATTTGCAGACGACACAAGAGATATGATTAAAAAATTGAAATTTGTATTGGGAAGAATAGAAAACATTGTGGGAAAAGGAGAAAATGCTGGTTACCAGCATTTTCTCCATTTCCCACAAGGTTTTCAAAAGTCTTCTTTCACAGGGTCATTAAAACTCGGGATTGTGTGGTAAAGAGTTAACGATAAATTGCAAGCATTCCAACTAACAGTCAATAACCTTTGAGTTGTAACAATCCTAAGAAAGGAGGCTTGTGAAAAAATAGCGGGAAAAGCAGAAAATGCTGGTTACCAGCTGCATATTCAACAACAAATACTACCTGTATCAGTTGTATAACATTTGAATTGTCATCTGCTAGTATTGGCCAGTAGATTTGCACGCATCTTTTTCAATTTCTTGAAAAAGATGGAGGTTTGATGTCTGATTCATATTCATTTGATGAGTGTGGCCGAGTGCAAAGAGAAAAAAAACTCGCATGAAAAATATCATTTTTGAAAGATTTTGATTTTATCAATATTGCTTGATTGAAACATTTACCCAACGACTGTTAAAGAAGGCTTTTGAAAACATTATGAGAAAAGCAGAAAATGCTTGTAACCAGCATTTTCTTCTTTTTCCACAAAGTTTTCTATCCTTTCAAAGCCAAATTCCATCATTTCAGCTACAATTATTTTGTGGTCTGCAAATGCTTTCAGTTGAGACAAGTCTAAAACTTTGTTGATTTGGTAAATAGTGGAAAAATTTAAAAAAGATGGTAATTGAATGTCCTTGATGACATTTCATCTCTGACTTTACCAAATTTTTTAGAAACTGGTGAGGCATTGCGTTGAATGCTGTTAGTTTAGCATAGTTTGGTTATTAACCCTTTGTCACACAATCCCAGGTTTTAATGATCTTGAGAATCAAGGCTTTTGGAAACATTGTAGGAAAAGGAGAAAATGCTGGTGACCAGCATTTAATGATCTTGAGAATCAAGGCTTTTAAAAACATTGTGAGAAAAGGAGAAAATGTTAGTGACCAGCATTTTATGATCTTGAGAATCAAGGCTTTTGAAAACATTGTGGGAAAAGGAGAAAATGTTGGTGACCAGCATTTTCTCTTCTCCCACAATGTTTTCTAACCCATGTAAGGAAAATTTCATAGTTTGAGTTATAGTAGATTTGCCATCTGCAAATACTTTCAACTTGGACAAGTCTAAAATTTTGTCGTTTGGTTAAGGCTGTTGTTTTGGTTAGAGTTAATGTCCCACAGCATTGGTAAGTGTAGAACAGAACAGAATTTTTATCTTCCTAACCCTTTCCCAAATGATGAATTTTGGACTGGTCCAAATTGAAAGAGTTTGCAGATGACAATTTTAAATTTGATGAAAATGACAGAAAGTTCTCCTATAGGGTAGAAAACACTGTGTGAAAAGGAGAAATTGCTCGTTACGAGCAATTTCTCCTTTTCCCACAGTGTTTTCAAAAGACTTGTACTGCAGACACGTGAAAACCAGGGCTTGTTTGGGAAAGGGTTAATCAGATTTGTCCTTTATTGGACTCCTAAATCTGAAGCCAGGGCCCTCATGACATTAGGACCACTGGTACCTCTCAAAAAATGTCTGACAAATTAACTCTTTACCACACAATCCCTGCAGAGAGATGGCTTTTGAAAACATTGTGGGAAAAGGAGAAAATGCTGGTTACCAGCATTTTCTCCTGTTCCCACAATGTTTTCTACCCTATCAAAGACACAAATAATCATTTGAGCAATATTTATATTGATGTCTGCACTTGCTTTCAATTTGGTTGAGCCGAAAATTTTGATGTGTGGTAAAGAGTTAAAACCCCGTTTTGTATCTTGAATATGTCACAAAATACAAAGCAAAAGTTCTAGAAGGCCTGACACACAGAGATTTGCTGATAATGTGCAATTTTTTCCTATCAGTCACAATATTTGTGAATGTGCACTGCAGATGTGACAAAGAAAAATGTATCTAATAGAAATCTTATGGATGGATTTTATTAATCCATTCAATATACTCTATGATCCCTTGTCTTAACTCTTCAACACATTATCCCAAGTTTAAATGACCCTGAGGAAAAAGCCTTTGAAAACCTTGTGGGAGAAGGAGAAAATGCTGGTAACCAGCATTTTCTCCTTTTCCCACAATGTTTTCTAACCTTTTAGAAACAAATCCAATCCTTTGAGCCACAATTAATTTGTCGTCTGCAAATGCTTTCACTTTGGACCATTCTAAAATATTGTCATCTGGTAAAGAGTTAAAAAACACTTTTCCCAAAATGTTTTGTCTACCCTTTCAATGACAAAGTCCAATGTTTGAACCACATTTTAGTTGTCATCAGTAAATGCTGTCATTTTGGACAAGTCTAAAATGTTGTAGTTTGGTAGAGTTAATGACCCTTAGAGAAAGATGATATTTGAAAACATTGTGGGAAAAGGAGAAAATGCTGGTTACCAGCATTTATCTCCTTATAGGGTAAAGTTTGTATGGTGTTTAATGCCATTTTCAACATTATTTCAGTTATATTGCAGTGGCCAGTGCATCTATCCATGCTTTCCTGGAGTTTCTTATACCAGTACTTTGCACAGTATTCTTCCCAAGCCACTGGCTGCTTTTTCCACATTTCCAGCATTTAATCCTTTACCACACAATCCCAAGTTTTAACAACCCCGAAGAAGAAGGCTTTTGAAAACATAGTGGGAAAAGGAGAAAATGCTGGAAACCAGTATTTTCTCCTTTTCCCACAATGTTTTCTCTCCTATCACAGACAAATCTTGCCATCTTACCAACAGTTAATATGTCACCTGCAAATGCTTTCAATTTGGACCAGTCTGAAATTTTTTTGTTTGGTAAATCGTTAAAGGATGCTCAGTCGTTAGGGAGGAAAAAATCATGTCACAGAGACTGTCGTGGATCCTCAGTAAAAAAATTGGTGGAGCTTGGGATTCGAACTGGCAACCCCCTGGTCTTCAGTCCTGTATGCTGCCAGCTGCAACTGCCCTATTGAACTTGGCTGAAGGGATAAGTAAATGAAACTGGAAACTCCCAGCCAATATTAAATACCCAAATGTTATTGCTATTTCAAAGTAGTTTGTTTTTTTTCATGGAGAAATTTCAGGTTATGGGACAGTGTAGATTTAAGATCAGACTGCTGGTTTTCTTTGGTCTGATTTTGATCTGTGCTGTCAGCAAAAGTGCATTGAGTCATAATAAGCAATGTTTGGGGTAAGCTGAAGAATTCAACCTGCATGTGATATTTTTATTGGCTGTTGCGTATTCATTAATTCTTTTACAGAAGTATCCTGACTTTTAAAGGCCCAGAGAGAGGAAGCTTTTGAAAACATTCTGGGAAAAGGAGAAAATGATAGCAACCAAGATTTTCTCCTTTTCTCACAGTGTTTTTTCCCCTTTCTGAAACAAATTTCAATTTTTGAGTTACATTTATTTTGTATTCTGCAAATGGTACTCTTTAGCAAATGCCAAAATTGTAGACTTGTCCAAATTGAAAGACTTTGCAGGCGACAAATTAAGCCTTTCCCAAATGATAAATTTTAGACTGGTCCAAATTGAAAGAGTTTGCAGATGACAATTTTAAATTTGATGAAAATGACAGAAAGTTCTCCAGAAGGGTAGAAAACACTGTGGGAAAAGGAGAAATTGCTCGTTACGAGCAATTTCTCCTTTTCCCACAGTGTTTTCAAAAGACTTGTACTGCAGACACGTGAAAACCAGGGCTTGTTTGGGAAAGGGTTAAGTATAGCAAAAAGATGGAGTTTGCATTTTAAAAAAGAGAAAATTGTGGAAAAAAAAAAAACATAATGCTGGTTTGCAGCATTTTCTCCTTTTCCCAACTTGTTTTTAAAGCCTTTTTCTCCAGGTTCATTAACATGGGATTGTTGTGTAACTGTAAAATGTGTAGGATCAGAATTCATTTCCGTGAAGGTCAACTTGGTTTTTATGTGGTTTCGTAGGAGATAAATATTGCCCCTTGAAATATGTTAATACTACTGTTTGAAGTCTTAACTCTTTACCAGGCAACAAAATTTTAGACTTGCCCAAATTGAAAGCATTTGCAGATGACAAAATGAATGGTACAGAAACTACAAAATTTGTCTAGAAGTGTAGAAAACATGGTGGGATACGAAGAGCATTTCAGCCAGCATTTTCTCGTTTTCCTTCAGTGTTTTTCAGTCTTCTTCCTGAAGGTCGGTTAAAGTTGGGATTGTTTGATAATGCATGTAATTAACTCTTTACCACACAATCCTGACTTTTAACGACCCTGTGAAAGAAGCCTTTTGAAAACATTGTGGGAAAAGGAGAAAATGCTGGTAACCAGCATTTTCTCCTTTTCCCACAATATTTTCTACCCTTCCCAACTAACATTTCAATTTTTGAGTTACAGTGAATTTGCCGTCTGCAAATGCTTTCAATTTGGATGACTCTTAAATTTTGTCGTTTGGTAAAGAGTTAACGGGTTAAAGATATTAACATTGCAAAGAAAAAGAAAGAGGGGCCAGCACTTTGTGCATAGTTATGTTACTGGGACAAACATATGAAAATCAAGATCAGACTGCACAGAATTGTATGTCCAGCCTGATCTTAGAATTATACTGTCTATTTTTTCAACATTTTACCAAAATGCAAAATCTTTGACTTGTCGATTTTGAAGATATTTTGTAGACAACAAATCAAATGTTGCGTAAACAAGGAGACTTGTCTTTGACAGGATAGAAAACATTGTGGGAAAAGGAGAAAATGTTGGTGAGAGAGGAAAGAATCTTGTTGCAATGACTATTACCAATCCTTGGAAAGAAATTTGCCAAGCTGGGGATTTGAACCAACATCCCCAAATTCTCAAGTCCTACACAACACCAGCTGAGCTAGCGGGCTAGGCAAGGACATTTTGAAATTGCAATATTTTGGTATTCACCGTTGGGTTGAAATTTCCATTTTATTTGTGACTCTGTACCAAAACCCAAAATTGTCCATTTAACCATATTGAAAGCTTTTGCTGAAGAAAAATTTATAAGTTGTGATGCAAAAGTAGAAATTGGCTTTTGGAATGGTAGAAAAGTTTGTGGGAAAAGGAGAAAAATGCTGGTTACCAACATTTTGTCCTTTTCCCATACTGTTTTCAAAAGGCCTCTTCGTCAGGGTCATTAAAACCTGGGATTGTTTGATAAAGGGTGAACAGCATTTGCATATGACAAATAAAGATGAAGCCGAAACAGTGATTTCTGTTTTTGATAGAGGAGAAAACATTGTGGGAAAAGGAGAAAATGCCTGTCTTCTTTCCCCATAGTGTTTTCAAAAAATAAACAGCGTGAAGGTCAACTTGCCCACTAAAGCATAACGGATATTACACTGAGGAAACGGCCATTTTATTATCCTAGTTCAGAAATTAAATGAAGCGAAATGTTTTGCCTTTTGTTGAAGAAATTCATTAAAATTTATGTAATGCGTAACTACCAGATTTTTATTGTATGTCACATTCTTGCTTTCGATTTTTTTTTCTGAAATTGCATATCAATTAAATCTTAAACTGCTCAATAAATTCAATGGAAATTCCAGCCTCTTATTGCGTAAGTTATTTTCTTTTGATGCGAAAATCACACCATACTGGACCATATTGGACGGTGAGGGTAAAGATCAGATAACATCACCTCTGCAGTCTGATCTTGATCTATTTTGTTGTAAAATAAGCATTGGGTTGCAGGTTGCTGCCTAAGTGTTAACCCTTAAGCTGCTAATCGCGACTCACTGACCTCTTTGCAGACAGTGTAGATGAAGATCAGACTGCACAGAATGTGCAGTCTGATCTTGGATCTACACTGTCCCATACGGTATTTTCTTTCCAGTGAAATCAACTTGGAAAACGCAATGTTTGGGCTTCTACCATTGAATGGAAATATTCGTTTCATTTATTCAGCAGCTTAACCCTTTCCCAAACGACAAATTTTGGACTGGTCCAAATTGAAAGAGTTTGCAGACGACAATTTTAAATTTGATGAAAATGAAAGTTATCAAAAAAGGGTAGAAAACACTTTGGGAAAAGGAGAAATTGCTCGTTACGAGCAATTTCTCCCTTTCCCACAGTGTTTTCAAAAGACTTGTACTGCAGACACGTGAAAACCAGGGCTTGTTTGGGAAAGGGTTAAGTGTTAACTCTGTACCGAATGACAAAGTTACAGACCAGACCAAATTGAAAGCATTTGCAGACGACAAATTGAATTTGACTAAAATGTTGGTATATTTTGTTTAACCCTTTACCACACAATCCTAACACTAAAAGAGAAGGCTTTTGAAAACATTGTGGGAAAAGCAGAAAATGCTGATAACCAGCATAAAAATGGATTTCTCTATTTCACACTATGTTTTCTATCCAATACATAAATCTCCATTTAAGCTACGTTTAATTTGTTGTCTGCAAATGCTGTCAATTTGGTCCAGTTCAAAATTTTGTCATTTGGTAAAGAGTTAAAGGGTAGAAAATATTGTGGGAAAAGGAGAAAATGCTGGTTACCAGCATTTTCTCCTTTTCCCGCAATGTTTTCAAAAGCTTTTTTCCTCAGGTTGATAAGACTCAGGATTCTGTGATATAGGGTTAAACACTTTACCAGGCAAGGATGCGTTAGCTCTGCCGTTGTTGAAAGTTACAATTTGCAGAATACAAATTGAATGTGATTCGCATGGTAGGATTTATCGTTTATAGGGTAGAAAAAAAAGTTAATGGAAAAGGAGAAGGTCCTGGTAAGCAGCATTTTCTCCTTTTCCCATAATGTTTTCAAAGGACTTCTCAGGGTTGTAAGGAGAAAAAAGAGCTTGTTTTGTGAAGGTTTAACCCTGTACCACCCAATCCCAACTTTTAACTACCCTGAAAAAAAGCTTTTAAAAACATTGTGGGAAAAGGAGAAAATGCTGGTTACCAGCTTTTTTTTCTCCTTTTTCCACACAATGTTTTCTAGCCTTTCATAGATAAATGCCAACATTGAAGCAACATCTAGTTTGTTATGTCCAAATCATTCAAATTTTGACAACTCCAAATTTTTATTGTTTAGGAAAGATTGAACACTTCCTGGATTAGGACAAATTCAAGTGTACCAAAAACAAGTGCAGATAAAGCAAAAGAGAAACATTGTAAGAAAAAGAAAAGATGGGCCCAAATTTTCTTGATTTTTAAAAAAAAAAAAAAGAGGAAAAATTATGCAATTGCTTGTAATAAGCAATGGCTCTTTTTTCCCTCAATATTTTCATGGCTGTTTTCCAAGGTTACATACCACAAGGTCGTAAAAAATCACAGTTGGTCTGTAATCGGTTTATTTGGGGGAGTTTTAATGACATGAAATCCTGTGGTTTCGATACTTTTATTTTGATAGATAAACAAATTGTTTTTGACGTAACATGCCTCTCGGTTTTTCATCATTTAAGGCTTAAATTTTGACGTAATTCATGAAAGGCATTTTTTGGACGTAATACACATACCAAGTTTTTTCAACTAAATGAACTCATCTTGACTAAATTGCTGATAACAAATTTTGGAAAAACAATTTACTCTTTAACCCTTTCCCAAACAAGCCCTGGTTTTCACGTGTCTGCAGTACAAGTCTTTTGAAAACACTGTGGGAAAAGGAGAAATTGCTCGTAAAGAGCAATATCTCCTTTTCCCACAGTGTTTTCTAACCTTTTGGAGAACTTTCTGTCATTTTCATCAAATTTAAAATTGTCGTCTGAAAACTCTTTCAATTTGGACCAATTCATTGTTTGGGAAAGGGTTAACACACAACAAAACTTCAGACTTGTCCATTTTGGTTAAAGGCATTTTCTCCTTTTTCAACAGCGTCTTCACAAGCCTTCATCGTTATGATTTTGAAAACATGGAATTGTTTGTTGAAGAGTTTATGATTCTAATCATGGAAATTAAGTTCAAATCTCAATTGCTCCACGAGAATGGTAACACTTTCTGAAACATACAGGACCAGGGTGCTGCTGGTTTGAATCCCCCAGCTCAGCCAATTTCTTGCTGAGGATCAATGATAGTCAGTGCACAGGGCTCATTGGTCTCTCACCACTGATCATGGTTTTCCAAATGATTATGCGGGAAAGCCACCCGCGGCTTGGGAAGAATACCGTGCGATGTATTGGTAACAGAAATTCCAGGAGTGAATGGATAGGTGCACAGGCCACCACAATATAGTAAATGCTGAAAATGTTGTTAAACACAAAACAAATAAACAAACAATTGTTTGCTCCTTCTTTCCAGCTATTGGCTGTTTGGACCTGGCTCCCGGCTTGCTATGCAGTCTACCAATCACAATAACTGTATATATCAGAAGAGCATGGTGCAAGTTAAGTTACTTTGTATCAGGGAGTGGAAAACCATCATTGTACATTTACTCTTTTCTTTCCAGCTATTAGCTGTTTGGACCTGGCTCCCAACTCGCTATGCAGTCTGTCAACCAGAGTTACTGTATACATCAGAAGAGCATGGTACCAGCTTGGTGACCTTGTATCAAAGGGTGGAAAACCATCAACCTACAATTATTGTGATCAAAACTACCAATGATGAGGTAGGTCTTTGCCCTGTATCAGATGGCGCCATGTTTCTTTTAACCCTTGGGAATGGGCTTTGCTGTTAATATTTCTTTACCCTTTACCGTAATCCCGAGTTTTAAGGACACCCAAGGAAAAGGACTTTTGTAAAACATGATGGGAAAAGGAGAAAATGCTTGTAACCAGCATTTTCTCCTTTTCCCCCACAATGTTTTCTACCCTATCAAAGACAATAATGAATGGTATCATATGCACAACATTTAATTTGTTGTCTGCAAATGATTTCAATTTGGACAAGTCTACGTTTTTGTCATGTTGTAAAGTATTGATACTTTCTTTAGGTCTTTTATCAAAGTTGTTTAACTCTTTACCAAACGACAATATTTTAGACCAGTCCAAATTGAAAGCATTTGCAGACGACAAAATAAACGTGGCTCAAAAACTGAAATTTGTTTTGGCAAGGGTAGAAAACATTGTGGGAAAAGGAGAAAATGCTGCTTACCAGGAGAAAATGTTGCTTACCAGCATTTTCTCCTTTTCCCACATTGTTTTCAAAAGGCTTCTTTCTCAAGGTTGTTAAAAGTTGGTATTGTGTGGTAAAGAGTTAACTCTTTATCAAAAACAAGATTTTAGACCGTCCTGTTTGAAAGCATTTGCAGACAACAAAATAAATATAGCTCAAATGATTGGTATTGACTCCAAAAGGTTAGAAAACATTGTGATGAAAGGAGGAAATGCTGGTTACCAACATTCTCTTTTGACACAATGTATTCAAAAGTCTTCTTCTTCAGTGGTTGTTGAAATTTCTAGTGACCCAGTGAAGGCTTTTGAAAACATGGTGGAAAAGGGAGAAAATGCTGATAACCACACAAACCAGACTTTTAATGAACCTGAAGGAGAATGCTCTTGAAAACACTGTGGGAAAAGGAGAAAGTGCTGGTAACCAGCATTATCTCCTTTTCCCACCATGTTTTCTACCCAGTCAAAGACATTTGGTTTACTGGTATCACTTTCAAATTTGTTGTCTGCAGATGCTTTCAGTTTGGAAGAGTCTGAAATATAGCCTTTGGTAAAGAGCTAACCTTTTACCACACAATCCCAAGTTTTTAATGGCCCTGGCTTTTGAAAACATCATTACAAAAAGAGAAGAAGCTGGTAACCAGCATTTTCTCTTTTTCTCAGACTGTTGTCTAACAGATCAAAGACTAATGGTATTGTTTGAGCCACACCTAGGTTGTCGTCTGCAGATGCTTTCAATTTGGACAAGTCTACATTTTAGTTGTGTGGTAAAGAGTTATTACAGATTGGACTGTTCAGCCTGGCTTTGGGCATTGCATGTTTCCAATATAATGACCTAAAATGAGAGAGTACTTTACATGCCTTGTTTCATTTCAGATTTTTGGAGCATTTTGTTCAACATATTGGAAGGAGAGACGATCTCAATTCTCGAATCATTTGTCATATTTTGGTACCGGAGAGACCTTTATATTCACACTCTCCCCAGAGAAAAAGAAATACCAGTGGGTGGGGCTGTCTGGTGAATCCATTCCAAACACCGCAAACATGTTCCAAGCTGGGGACCGGTCTATACTTACCATCGGTGGAGGGTAAAAAATTCATATGAATTACATTTGAGTGGTCTTCTTGAATAAGGAGGTTTAACTCTTTACCAAACATCAAAATTTTAGCCTTGTCCAAATTGAAAGCATTTGCAGACGACAAAATGAACATGACTCAAAACTTGAAATTTGTATTGGGAAGGGTAGAAAACATTGTGGGAAAAGGAGAAAATGCTGGTTACCAGCATTTTCTCCTTTTCCCACAATGTTTTCAAAAGGCTTCTTTTTTAGGATCGTTAAAAGTCGGGATTGTGTGGTAAAGGGTTAATGCTTCCCTGTGATACATTTACCAAGCAATTCATCACATAATTATGGATCCATAAAATCCTTTTTGTCTAACAATCGACTGTATTAGGAGGTAGAATGTCCTTGGATATGCAGAAAATCTACAAATAGCAAAGAGTTTCGACCCATGTCAGTCTACTGACACTAGTCGATACATTTTGGAGATGCATTAAACCCCCTTTTCACAGAGAATGGCTTATGATTCTTTTTGTTACTGTAATGAAACTTGTAATAGTGGAGTATGACTCTGCATGACTTTGATAAATTGTAATTGTCTTTTGAGGCGAAACGGGAGATTTATAAATGATCGGGATGACAAGTCATGCCAAAATAGACATTTATCATAGAAGGAGGTTATTCTTTTTGTCAATAACTCTTAAAAATGCATGGTATCTCTTACAAATGCACTGCGTGATATACTTTTTTTAATTTATAGCTCAGCTGTTTTCAAAGAAAACGTTGAGGTATTGCCCTAGCCCCAGCCGCATGGTCAGCCAAGCATTGGCACCTGCATGCGGTTTTCTTGGTTCTACAAGATATTAGAAAGTGCTATTTCTGTGCAAAATTTAAAAAAAAAGTGCATAAATTTTATTTACTTTAAGAACTTTTTCTTAAGGTTTGAAATTAAAGCCTATTTTCTGTAATTTTGACAAGAGTTATTTCCTTTGAAGAACTGTATCTTTGTATTTTGCATCATAGATGGAATTGGTCTCTAAAAGGAGAGAAAACATTGTGGGAAAAGGAGAAAATGCTGTTAACCAGCATTTTCTCCTTTTCCCACAATTTTTTCAAAAGCTTATTATCTCAGGGTCAGTAAAACTTGGGACTGCATGGTAAGGGGTTAAAAAAGTCATTGGAAATTTTTTCTTTTCAGACATGGAGAGGCAATATGTCTAGATGAAAATTTGTTACACTGCCGTACAGAAAAATGTGATACTTTTAATAACGAGCCCCTGTCAAAGGACGAAGACTTCATGTGTAAAGTTGTGGAAGTGTATGGTTTCCAGTGATTGGTTAAAATACTTTAACTTCGAAAAACTTTATCAGAACGATCCTGTGGTTTATAAACACAGAGGAAGAAGTTTTTTGAAAATATTGGGAAAAGGAATGTTTTCTACTAGGAATGGGAATGAATACAAAGACAGGTATTGGAATACTCTTGTTTGATATTCGAACATATCCAAATATTCATTTCAAGAATTCTAGAACTGTCCAAAGTATGAATGTCCAGTTACTGGTACACTTAAAACCAGATGTTGATCGGGCAGTATGAAATCAAACATACGCATTGGAACAATTGCACTTGCTAGCTTTCTAACCTTTACAAAGTTGCCAGGTTGCTGTTGCTTACTTTTTACCTGATTTTATTATTCATTTTTCTGCCAGCAACTAACGCTAAGACTGACCATACAATAACAGACTGTTGTGTTCAAAATATTTTTCATATCTTTAAAATATATGATTTAAATTTCAATGCATTTGAACACCTGAATTGTTTATTTTTGGCTGCTCTTTGGCCTTAAACCATTTACCATGCAAAGAAATCCTAGTCTTGTCTGCATTGAGAGCACTTGCAGACAACAAATCAAATGTGGTTTAAATTATAAGAATTGTCTGTGATAGGATAGAAAAATTGTAGAAAAGGGAGAAAATGCTGGGTACCAGCATTTTCTCCTTTTCTCAGAATGTTTTCAAAAGCCGTCTTCTTTTAAGGGTGTTAAAAGTCGGGACTGTGTGGTAAGGGGTTAAAGGAAAGATCATGTGAAAATAGAGAATGAAAAACAGAGGTTTGGTTTCCATGATCAGGGTTTTCATTTTGAAATGAAGCAACAGATTGATTGACAAAAACAACAGACCGGGGGTCAAGGGGGCTGCCTAGGCGTTGGTGTCCATGAATACCAAATGGAGATTGGAGAAACGTATCATCGCCTACGATTGGATAATTGGATGCAAGTATCCAATGAATGACCGCGTAACATTCATAAACCAATTGTTTCTGATTTCGTGGTAAAATTGAACCAGTGTCGCAGTACAGTTACCAACGCGTGAAATATTTTTGATATAAACAATGCGATCGATTTTTCAAAGGTCCAGCAAAAACAACCGATTAAAGGCCGATTTCAACCAATGTTTTTGATCGGCAATCGGCTTTAAATGAAAACCCTGCATGATGATGGTTAAAAACTTCATAACTAAAACTTTGTTTATAAATTGTGCTGTATAGCTTTTAGCTTTACATATTTATACTTTACAATACAATTCTATGTTTTGACAACCTTGATAGAGAAGGCTTTTGATAACATTGTGGGAAAAGGAGAAAATGCTGGTAACCAGCATTTTCTCCTTTTCCCACCATGTTTTCTACCCCGTCAAATAACTTTCGTTCATTGGTATCACATTAAATTTTGCCATCTGCAGATGCTATAACTTTTGAAGAGTATGAAATATATTCTTTGGTAAAGAGTTAATCCGGAGTTTTTAATGACCCTGGTAGAAAAGGCTTTTATAAACATTGTTAGAGAGAGAAAATGTTGGTAACCTGCATTTTCAGAAAAAGAAAAAAATGCTGGTAGCCTGCTGGTTACCAGCATTTTCTCCTTTTCCCATGGTGTTTTCAAAAGCAGATTCATTAAAAAAGCAGATTCATTAAAAGTCTGTTTTGTGTGGTTACCTGCTTTTTCTCTTTGTTCCACCATGTTTTCAACAGCCTTCACTTTAAGGGCATTAAAATTTTCAACTACTGAAAAAGAGGGCTATTAAAAACATTGTGGGAAAAGGCAAAAATGCTGGCAACTAGCATTTTCTCCTTTTCCCACAATTTTTTCTACCCGCTCTAGGACAGAAATTGTTGTTTTAAGTACATTAGATTTGTCGTCTGCAGATGCTTTCAGTTTTGGTTCAGTCGAAAATTTTGTCATATGGTAAAGAGTTCTTTTTTTTTTTTTGGTGCATGTAGGTGAATTCCTCAAACACATTTTTATTTTTTACAGATGTTGAAAATACTATGACAAATGAAGAATAATTGTTCATAATGCCGTATTTGTTCATTTGTGTCAATATTTTTTCTTCAAGGGCCTATTTTGTGAGAAGTAAATGTGGGACCAATATATGTTTAGTGACATATGAGCTGTACTCTTGCAAAAGGGGGCTTAATGCATCTCCGTGAAGCATTATACCCAGCAAGTCATCACATAATTATGGATCCATAAAATTCATTTTGTCTAACATCAGATTGTATCATAAGGTACACCTGTCCTTTGACCTGCAGAAAGTTGACTATTTTGGCAAGAAGCTTCGGCAAGAAGTCTGGGCCCAGGTCAGCCTGGGTCAATGCTTTTTGCAGATTAAGCCCCCTTTTCACAGAGCATGGCTTATATATAAGCGTAATCAATAAGGATTTAAGTTGAAATTAATGTTTAACCCTTTCCCAGACAATTACATGTTTTTACGAATCTGACGAAAAAGTCTTCTTGAAAACATTGTGGGAAAATGAGAAAATGCTGGTCACCAGCATTTTCTCTTTTTCCCACGATGTTTTCTACTCTTTGAAAGATCTGTCCCATCATTTCTGCCATTTTCATTTGTTGTCTGTAAAATTCTTCCAATTTGGACAAGTTTACAATTTGTTGTTTTGGTCAAGGGTTAACTCTTTACCAAACGACAAAAATGTAGACTTGTCCAAACTGAAAGCATTTGCAGAGGACAATTTAATTTTGACTCAAATGATGAAACTTGTCTTTGATAGGTTAGAAAACATAGTGGGAAAAGGAGAAAATGATGGTTACCAGCATTTTCTCCTTTTCCCACAATGTTTTCAAAAAGGCCTCTTTGTCAGGGATGTTGAAACTCAGGATTGTGTGGTAAAGGGTCAACAGGTAGGTATGAACAGAACTTGCCAATAAGTATATATATATATACACATATCTGTTTTCGTTTACGTGTCATACTCATGTACACTGAATCTCAATGGCTTTCTCCGCATTTTTGAGCTCCAGCAGGACTATTTCCACTGAAATGGGGCTGAAATGTATAAAAATTTTACCTTATAGACCTTGCTTTGCAAAATAAATGAAACAGATTTTATTGTCATCACACCAAGCTTTCACAAAATACCTAGCGATAATTATTTTCCTGTTCTGTTGAACCTTAAGCTTTTTAAAACATTGTAGGAAAAGGAGAAAATACTGGTAACTAGCATGTTCTCCTTTTCCTACAATTTTTTACACAGTTTCAAAGGCAAATTCTATCATTTGAGCCATTTAACCCTTTCCCAAACGACAAATTTTAGACTGGTCCAAATTGAAAGAGTTTGCAGACGACAATTTTAAATTTGATGAAAATGGCAGAAAGTTCTCCAAAAGGGTAGAAAACACTGTGGGAAAAGGAGAAATTGCTTGTTACGAAGAATTTCTCCTTTTCCCACAGTGTTTTCAAAAGACTTGTACTGCAGACACATAAAAACCAGGGCTTGTTTGGGAAAGGGTTAAGTTGTCATCCGCAAATAATTTCAGTTTGGACAAGTCTAAAATTTTGTGGTCTGATAAAAGGATTAAATGAGTCTAACTGATATATGAGGTGTGTTCTGTCAAAAGGGGGCTTAATGCATCTCTGAGATTCATAATACAGAGCAAGTCATCTTACAATTATGGATCTATAAAGACCATTTTGTCTAACAATTGACTGGATCATGAGGTAGACTGGTCCTTCGACATGCAGAAAACTGACCAATACCAAAAAGTTTCAGCTCAGGTCAGCCTGTGCAGACTGACATGGGTCGATACTTTTTGCAGATGCCCCCCCCTCTAGACGGAGCTTGGCTCATATTATTGTAGATTTTACTCTTCTAAATAAACAAAAAATAATTTTCTTTTCAGCGTAATCTATTATAAAATCTGTTTATTGCATCACATAGTCTGTTTTGTCAGTATCTGACTAGAAACCCAGCAGTTTTGGTTAAAGATCAGACTTAAGATTTTTTGCAGTCTGGTCTTGGTCTGCATTGTTGACAAAAGCATTTGTAGTTCATCTTCAGCACCCAACATTTTAACCCTTTCCCAAACAAGCCCTGGTTTTCACGTATCTGCAGTACAAGTCTTTTGAAAACACTGTGGGAAATGGAGAAATTGCTCATAACGAGCAATTTCTCCTTTTCCCACAGTGTTTTCTACCCTATTTGTGACCTTTCTGCCATTTTCATCAGATTTAAAATTGTCTGCAAACTCTTTCAATTTGGACCAGTCCAAAATTTGTCGTTTGGGAAAGGGTTAAAGTTATATCTAAGTCAGGACAAGTAACTCATGTAACTATTTTGAATTCTTCAGGGTTATCTCCCTTCTGTTAAAATTGAAGGAAAAGGTTTATTTTCTGCTGATAGAACTATTTTAATTTATTTTTTTTCTTCTTTGTAAATAACAGAATATATCTTTAACCGTTTACCACACAGTTCCGGGTTTTCATGACCCTGAGAAAGAAGCCCTTTGAAAACATTGTGGGAAAAGGAGAAAATGCTGGTAACCAGCATTTTCACCTTTTCCCACAATGTTTTCTGCCCTTCCCAAAACAAATTTCAATTTTTGAGTCACATTAATTTTGTCGTCTGCAAATGCTTTCAATTTGGACGAGTCTAAAATTTTGTCGTTTGGTAAAGAGTTAACAAAACAAGTTTGACCCTTTACACCAATCCAGATAGCATTTAAATTATTGTGAGAGAAGGAGCAATTACTTGTTAAATGCAAATACTCCTTTTTCAGCAATGTTTTCTGTATCATTCAAGACAAGACATCTAAAAAGATGTGAGTTTTATGAGTTGATATCTAAAACTAGCTTGAACGGTCGTGAATCAAAATGGATGAATTATCAGTCAAGGGAGACTACTGGTATCAAAATATTGAAATTGTTCAAGATTATTTCCCTTGTGTTGAACTCTGGTCTTTGCTGGTATTTCCAAATATGTAATCACAGAAAATTTATATATGCATATTTATTTTCGATTGAATTCTTCTTTTCTTTTTTAAAAAAATCTATATACCATTAAACATAATTGTAACAGGTAAATCTAATTATTCTTTTTCTGTTTGGTATTTTTTTTTAAAAAAAAGAGACCTACTTTAACCCTTTCCCAAACAAGCCCTGGTTTTCATGTGTCTGCAGTACAAGTCTTTTGAAAACACTGTGGGAAAACGTAACGAGCAATTTCTCCTTTTCCCACAGTGTTTTCTATCCTTTTTGAGACCTTTCTGCCATTTTTAGCTCACCTGAGCACATAGTGCTCAAGGTGAGCTATTGTGATCGATTGTTGTCCGGCGTCCGTCCGTCAGTCCGTGTGTCCGTCCGTCCGTCTGTCCGTCCGTCCGTCCGTGAACAATTACTTAAAAAATCTTCTCCTCTGAAACCGCCCAACAGATTTCAGTGAAACTTCACAGAAATGATCCTTAGGTGATGCACTTTCAAAATACTTCAAAGATTTGAATTCCATGAAGAAAACTCTGTTTGCCATGGCAACCGAGAGAAAAAACTTTAAAAATCTTCTTGTCCCAAACTGTAAGGGCTAGAGCTCTCATATTTGGCATGTAGCATCATCTAGTGGCCCTCTACCAAAATACTTCAAATTATGGCCCTAGTGTTGAAAATGGCCCTATGTTGTGGGTTCTCGGATTTCACATAGAGATAAAGAAGGAAATCTGTAAAAATCTTCTTGTCCCAAACCATAAGGGCTAGAGCTCTCATATATGGCATGTAGTATCATCTAGTGGCCCTCTACCAAAATACTTCAAATAATGGCCCTAGTGTGGAAATTGGCCCTATGTTGTAGGTTCTCGGATTTCACATAGAGATAAAGAAGGAAATCTGTAAAAATCTTCTTGTCCCAAACCGTAAGGGCCAGAGCCTTCATATTTGGCATGTAGCATCATCTAGTGTCCCTCTACCAAAATACTTCAAATTACGGCCCTAGTGTTGAAAATGGCCCTATGTTGTGGGTTCTCGGATTTCACATATAGATAAAGAAGGAAATCTTTAAAAATCCTCTTGTCCCAAACCTTAAGGGCTAGAGCTTTCATATTTGGCATGTAGCATCATCTAGTGACCCTCTACCAAAATACTTCAAATAATGGCCCTAGTGTGGAAATTGGCTGTATGTTGTGGGGTCTCGGATTTCACATGGAGATAAAGAAGGAAATCTGTAAAAATCTTCTTGTCCCAAACCGTAAGGGCCAGAGCTTTCATATTTGGCATGTAGCATCATCTAGTGGCCCTTTACCAAAATACTTGAAATTACAGCCCTAGTGTTGAAAATGGCCCTCTGTTGTGGGTTCTTGGATTTCACATAGAGATAAAGAAGGAAATCTTTAAAAATCTTCTTGTCCCAAACCATAAGGGCTAGAGCTCTCATATATGGCATGTAGTATCATCTAGTGGCCCTCTACCAAAATACTTCAAATTATGGCCCTAGTGTTGAAAATGGCCCTATGTTGTGGGTTCTCGGATTTCATATAGTGATAAAGAAGGAAATCTGTAAAAATCTTCTTGTCCCAAACCTTAAGGGCTAGAGCTTTCATATTTGGCATGTAGCATCATCTAGTGACCCTCTACCAAAATACTTCAAATAATGGCCCTAGTGTTGAAAATGGCCCTATGTTGTGGGTTCTCGGATTTCACATAGAGATAAAGAAGGAAATCTTTAAAAATCTTCTTGTCCCAAACCATAAGGGCTAGAGCTCTCATATATGGCATGTAGTATCATCTAGTGGCCCTCTACCAAAATCCTTCAAATAATGGCCCTAGTGTGGAAATTGGCCCTATGTTGTGGGTTCTCGGATTTCACATAGAGATAAAGAAGGAAATCTTTAAAAATCTTCTTGTCCCAAACCATAAGGGCTAGAGCTTTCATATTTGGCATGTAGCATCATCTAGTGGCCCTCTACCAAAATACTTCAAATTATGGGCCTAGTTTGAAAATGGCCCTATGTTGTGGGTTCTCGGATTTCACATAGAGATAAAGAAGGAAATCTTTAAAAATCTTCTTGTCCCAAACCGTAAGGGCTAGAGCTCTCATATATGGCATGTAGCATCATCTAGTGGCCCTCTACCAAAACACTTCAAATAATGGCCCTAGTGTGGAAATTGGCCCTATGTTGTGGGGTCTCGGATTTCACATAGAGATAAAGAAGGAAATCTTTAAAAATCTTCTTGTCCCAAATCATAAGGGCTAGAACTCTCATATATGGCATGTAGTATCATCTAGTGGCCCTCTACCAAAATACTTCAAATTATGGCCCTAGTGTTGAAAATGGTCCTATGTTGTGGGTTCTCGGATTTCACATAGAGATACATGTAAAGAAGGAAATCTTTAAAAATCTTCTTGTCCCAAATCATAAGGGTTAGAGCTCTCATATATGGCATGCAGTATCATCTAGTGGCCCTCTACCAAAATACTTCAAATTATGGCCCTAGTGTTGAAAATGGCCCTATGTTGTGGGTTCTCGGATTTCACATAGAGATAAAGAAGGAAATCTTTAAAAATCTTCTTGTCCCAAAACGTTAGGGCTAGAGCTTTCATATTTGGCATGTAGCATCATCTAGTGACCCTCTACCAAAATACTTCAAATTATGGCCCTAGTGTTGGAAATAGCCCTATGTTGTGGGTTCTCGGATTTCACATTGAGATAAAGAAGGAAATCTGTAAAAATCTTCCTGTCCCAAACCATAAAGGCTAGAGCTCTCATATATGGCATGTAGTATCATCTAGTGGCCCTCTACCAAAATACTTCAAATAATGGCCCTAGTGTGGAAATTGGTCCCATGTTGTGGGTTCTCGGATTTCACATAGAGATAAAGAAGGAAATCTGTAAAAATCTTCTTGTCCCAAACTGTAAGGGCTAGAGCTTTCATATTTGGCATGTAGCATCATCTAGTGGCCCTCTACCAAAATACTTCAAATTATGGCCCTAGTTTGAAAATGGCCCTATGTTGTGGGTTCTCGGATTTCACATAGAGATAAAGAAGGAAATCTTTAAAAATCTTGTCCCAAACCATAAGGGCTAGAGCTCTCATATATGGCGTGTAGTATCATCTAGTGGCCCTCTACCAAAATACTTCAAATTATGGCCCTAGTGTTGAAAATGGCCCTATGTTGTGGGTTCTCGGATTTCACATAGAGATAAAGAAGGAAATCTGTAAAAATCTTCTTGTCCCAAACCGTAAGGGCTAGAGCTTTCATATTTGGCATGTAGCATCATCTAGTGGCCCTCTACCAAAATACTTCAAATTATGGGCCTAGTTTGAAAATGGCCCCATGTTGTGGGTTCTCGGATTTCACATAGAGATAAAGAAGGAAATCTTTAAAAATCTTCTTGTCCCAAACCATAAGGGCTAGAGCTCTCATATATGGCATGTAGTATCATCTAGTGGCCCTCTACCAAAATACTTCAAATAATGGCCCTAGTGTTGAAATTGGCCCTATGTTGTAGGTTCTCGTATTTCACATAGAGATAAAGAAGGAAATCTGTAAAAATCTTCTTGTCCCAAACTTTAAGGGCTAGAGCTTTCATATATGGCATGTAGCATCATCTAGTGACCCTCTACCAAAATATTTCAAATTATGGCCCTGGTGTTAAAAGTTGACCCTATGTTGTGGGTTCTCGGATTTCACATAGAGATAAAGAAGGAAATCTTTAAAAATCTTCTTGTCCCAAACCATAAGGGCTAGAGCTCTCATATATGGCATGTAGTATCATCTAGTGGCCCTCTACCAAAATACTTCAAATAATGGCCCTAGTGTTGAAATTGGCCCTATGTTGTAGGTTCTCGTATTTCACATAGAGATAAAGAAGGAAATCTGTAAAAATCTTCTTGTCCCAAACCTTAAGGGCTAGAGCTTTCATATATGGCATGTAGCATCATCTAGTGACCCTCTACCAAAATATTTCAAATTATGGCCCTGGTGTTAAAAGTTGACCCTATGTTGTGGGTTCTCGGATTTCACATAGAGATAAAGAAGGAAATCTTTAAAAATCTTCTTGTCCCAAACCATAAGGGCTAGAGCTTTCATATTTGGCATGTAGCATTATGGTGTTGAGCTGAGTTGCATTTCAGGTGAGCGATTTAGGACCATCATGGTCCTCTTGTCATCAAATTTAAAATTGTCGTCTGCAAACTCATTCAATTTGGACCAGTCCAAATTTTGTCGTTTAGGAAAGGGTTAATCATGGCATTCCATTCCAAAGAAATTTTGTATTTTGTCACAAAATGAATTTATTGAAATTTGCTTCCTTTGTTTTAAAAAAAAAATCAAAAGTTACTCATTATTTCAATTAAATTTTATCTTTATTACAAAGTAAACAAATTCCAGAAAAAAAAAACTATAGCCTCCTAATTGCCTTTCAGTTTTCTTCCCTTTCTGTACTTGAAGATTGTTTTACCCTTTACCAAACAATTATGAGTTTTAATGACCCTGATCAGAAAGGCTTTTAAAAACATTGTGGGAAAAAGGAGAAAATGCTGGTGACCAGCATTTTCTCCTTTTCCCACAATGTTTTCTACCCTATCAGAGACAGAAATCATCATTTAAGCTACATTTAATTTGTCATCTGTAAATGCTTTTAATTGTATCGTTCGGTAAAGAGTTAATTGTTTACCAAATGATAAAGTCTGTACTTTTGCAAAATGAAAGCATTTACAGACCACTGATAAAATTCAGCCAAAATGATGATTTCTGTCTTTGAAAGGGTAGATAAAATTGTGGGTAATGGAGAGAATGCTGGTTACCAGCATTTTCTCCTTTTCCTACATTACTTTCAAGAGCCTTCTTCCCTATGGTTGCTAAAATTTTGAATTGTTTGATAAAGAGGTAAAGTCTTGAGATCTGGGCCACCAACCATTCCAAATTGCATTCCACTTCTTGATCTAAAAAGTATCACAATTTTTGATTGGCTGTCCTATTCTGTTTAGCCAATCAGAAATTGCTCTGCTTTTGTGCAGTCTGAACCTAGACTGCAGTGTTTGCTAGTGACTAATGTTATTATAGATAGAGTAAACAAAGGATAAAGTAAGAGTGTGAATACAGAGTGATTACACTAGTCAGATTGTGAGTCAAGTTTAAACGCTTTTATTTCACGAAAGTGTATTTTTATTAGCTTGAATGTTTCCAAAGAAATATGTTAAGGTATCTTAATAGCGCTGTCATTGCCTATATCATCATTTTACTCTGTACCACACGACAAATATGTAGACTTGTCAAAATTGAAAGTTTGTGACAAATTAACAGTGGCTCAAATGATAGAATTTGCCTTTGATAGGGTAAAAAACAGTGTGGAAAAAGGAGAAAATGCTGGTAACCAGCATTTTTCTCCTTTTCTCACAATATTGTTATAAGGCTTCTTTTTCATGGCCATTAAAACTCAGGATTATATGGTAAAGAATTTAAAAAAAATGGACATTTTCTGGCATTCCGTACTGTAGATGTTTACTTCAAAATCCAGCTAGTTGTGAACCCCTTTATCAAACAATTTCATGTTTTCACAAACTTAAGAAAGAAGACTTTGGAAACAGTGTGGAAAAAAAGAAAATGCTGGTAACCAGCATTTTCTCCTTTTTGCACAATGTTTTCAAAAGGTTTCTTTTGAAAGGCTTCGTTAAATTCAGGATTATGTGATAAAGAGGTTAAAAAAATAACATAACTCCACACACATCTTGATTGTTGTCTGCAAATGCTTTCAAGTTAGATAACTTTAATATTTTGTTGTGTGGGAAGGAACTATAAAAGTGCAACCCTTAGCAGAAGGGCAGGTAACCCCGAAAAAATATTTTTACAGAGTTATGCCCCTTTTTCAGCTCTTAATTTTCTCAGACTAAGCAAATGTAGCCAAGCATTGGCATCCACATGTGTAACTCTGATTAGGAAATGTAGCTCCAATGTTATTTTTGTGATGGCTTCTTCGCTACTTTCTTACGCAAACTTTCTTGTCCTGTTTCTGGAAAATGTTGTTTGTGTGTTCAGTCTATTTGTCAGCTATGAAAAAGTATGTGAATCGATAGATAAATTATTTAACCACATGTTGACACCCAGTTAGGTATAATGTTTTCATCAATCTTACTACAATTTACTTTTTCCAGATAGAAACATATCTGGTCAGTTTTTAACCCTTTACCAAACGACAAAATTTTAGGCCAGTCCAAATTGAAAGCGTTCGCAGACAACAATTTCAGTGTGGCTCAAATGGTGGAATTTCTCTTTGATAGGGTAGAAAACATTGTGGGAAAAGGAGAAAATGCTGGTTACCAGCATTTTCTCCTTTTCCCACAATTTTTTCAAAAGGCTTCTTTCCCAGGGGCGTTAAAAGGTGGTAAAGAGTTAAACATTCACAATTAATTCAGTTAACTGCGTATGCTTTTTCAGATTTAATTTCAAAACCTTCTTTTGTATGATCTGCAATTTAAATGTGACTGCTCATAAATGAAAATACATGCAGTTAGCTTTCTTTTCCATGCACAAGTTGATAAAAAAGAAGGGCTGATAAATTTTAATAAAAGTACTATACTGTAGCTAGATTTACTTTTGGAACATGTACAGTAAATGTTTAGGCATTTTTTTAATTTCTGTGCAAGTAGGTCAATGGTTATTTACAATGAAAAAATAGCTGGAATTTCAAGAAGGAAACAGTTACATTATTTAGTAATTTTGGTAGGGTTTTTTTTTGTGAAGATTGATAATTAAGCTATCAATCAAGGACCCTATCATAAGCTGACAATAGAACATATAGCCATTTGAAACGATGCTGGTAATGATCGAATGTTTTCCAGAATGGACATAAGAGAGGATAGTAGTGAAACAGTAACAGAAAATCAGAATCAGAATTCGATCGATTTATACATATAATCCCCCTGCTCAGTGAAAAGGGAGCTTAATGCATCTGCGAAAAGTATCGACTCATGTCAGCCTGTGCAGTCCGCGCAGGCTGACCTGGGCCGAAACTTTTCGCTATGGGTCAATTTTCTGTATGTCCAAGGACCAGTCTACCTCATGATTCAGTCGGTTGTTAGAAAAAGTGGCTATTATGGATCCATAATTATGTGATGGCATAATTGGTACAATGCATCACGGAGATGCATTAAGCCCCCTTTTGCCTGGGCGTGGCTTACATATTTATGAGCCATGCTTATGTAAAAGGGGGCTTAATGCACCTCCATGATGCCAAGCAAGTCATCACATGATCATGGATCCATAAAGTCCATTTTGCCTAACAGCTGAGTGAATCATGAGGTAGACTGGTCCTTAGACATACAGAAAATTGACCAATAGCGAAAAGTTTCGGCCCAGGTCAGACTGCCCAGGCTGACCTGGGTCAATGCTGTTCGCAGATGCATTAAGCCCCCTTTTCACAGAGTATACAGTGTCATTACAATATCAGTGTTGCAACTGTCTGAATCAGTGAAACTCCATACAGTGCTCTTATTATATCAATGTTAGCGCCTTTCACTGATATAGTTGCCGTTGCAGCCAGTGTAGATCAAGATCAGGCTGCACAAAACGTGCAGCCTGATCTTTGATCTACACTGTCTGCTATGTTAAAACACTACAGGCAAAATGTAGCCATGAATTTGCAATTATATTGGTTTTATTCTAGAATGAAAATGACCATTGGGTTTATTCGGCGCTTTAAGGGTTAATGGATCGCAAAATTAGCTAAAAGTAAGTACATGTTACGTAGCTTCAGAAAACAAACACACTGTGCATTGTATTATGTATTTTATTGTGTACAAAGGTGCAATTTTATAAGTGAGTTTTTCTTTTCTTTTTATTGCCATTTACATGTTGAGGATATATCCATGGGATAAACAGAGTTGTCTCCCTTACTTGTGATTTTCCCATAAAGAAAAAGACGGCGTCAAACATAAACTGTGGAACTAATCTGCCAGGATTTGCAATAAAATGTTCTGTCAATTCCAGTGTAAAAATTCTTGAAAACATAATATGAGCTATGCATCTGCAAGAAGTAGCAATCCAGGTCAGCCGGCACAGTCTTTGTAGACTGACCTGGGTCGATACTTTTCGCTATTAGTCTATTTTCTACATGTCCAACGACCATTCTTCCTCGGGGTTCAGCTGGTTGTTAGACAAACAGACTGTATGGATAAATAATTAAGTGATGACCTGCTTAGTATAATGCACTATGGAGATGCATTAAACCCCTTTTTGCCAGAGCATGGCTTACATGTCTTTTAACCCTCAGGTTCCTAAAAAAAGAAAACAGACATTTTCAAGAACTAGAAAAGTCTAATGGTTGCTCCTTCTAGGCAGTTTTGAACATAAAAAGTAGATCTAAGATATTACAGGATCAGATTGCTCAGAAATAAACTGCACCAAGGTTCGTATTCACAAACCAACATTCTTAGTCGTATTCTTCAGAAGAATTTTCTAAATTTGAAAGTAACACAACTTCTCATTGGCTAAACCATTTGGTTTAGCCAATCAGAAGCTGTGTTACTTTCTAAATCTCGAGTTAGTTTGAGAATGAAGCTAAGAATGGCTGGTGAATACGTACCCAGTACTTCACCACTGGCTTTTTCAACTTTATCCTTCAAATTCATGAATGTGATTTTTTTTTTTTCTTTTTTATTCGGAAAAAAAAAAAAGGAAATTGATAGTTTGGTTTGATACGGCATTTTTTTTTCTATATATGATTGGGTTTTCTTTTTTTTTTAATGTAATATACCGTAGTCTTGTTTTGAAATGCTCGTTCTTTTAGCCCGGCCGGATAGCTTAGTGGTTAGCCTAACTGACCCGTGACCTGGTTTTTGCGGGTTCGATACCCGAGCCGGTTGAGGCAAACTTTCTTTCCAGCGATTTTTCGCCTCTCACCTCAGATGCATGTGAGAAAAGCAGTCAGTGGCTTAGAAAGAAATTTGTGTCCGTACTGGATGAGAAAGCCAGAAACACATGCGTAGGTGCTCTGACCGCCGTGATATGACCCCAAGTTGTTGAAACGGCGCTCCAATGCAAACAAATCTTTTTTGGAAGAATTTTCACTTGACAGATTAAAATGCTTGCAAGTAAAGCACTAGTGTTTGTAACAAAAAATGGTTACGAAAAATGGCATGAATAACCAGTGAAGCGTTTTCTAGTTTTTCAGTGCCAGTACCTGCCATTAGGAATTCTGCTGGTATTCAAACATGTCACAGTCGATATCTTAACTCTCTACCAAACGACAAAATTTTAGACCAGCCCAAATTGAAAGCATTTGCAGACGACAAAATAAATGTGGCTGAAAAATTGAAATTTGTTTCGGGAAGGGTACCAGCATTTTCTCCTTTTCCTACAATGTTTTCAAAAGGCTTCATTCTAAGGGTCGTTGAATGTCGGGATTGCGCGGTAAAGGGTTAAAATATCCATCCTTTCTTCCGTCAGCCGCGCAAATTATGATCAAAAGAGCTCCTGCAAAATTAAATCCATCAATATTGAATAATGATGGTTTCTAATGTACAATACAGTTTCTCTTACGTGTGATTGGAGGGAATTATGTAACCTATCCAAAATATCGTCTGCTTTTTACAGAGTAGTAGATAAACCGCCATGGACGGATATGAGAAAATATTTCAGGCCTGCCTGATTCCTAAACCCGACAACCTCGAAATTAATGAACCGAAAGTTGGGTTTAATCGGAATTTAATCGAACAATATTCTCTCTTTTGAAAAGCACCCTATTATCCGTA
Organism: Tridacna gigas; assembly: GCA_945859785.2. NCBI lineage: Eukaryota > Metazoa > Mollusca > Bivalvia > Cardiida > Cardiidae > Tridacna > Tridacna gigas. The sequence continues at coordinate 49,061,845 of OX244043.2, forward strand.
TTTAAGATCACTGGCGCAAAAATGATGAGGAAATTATTCTTTCACGTGTTTGAATTTGTATCACTTTCAAAAAAAAATGGTTGCTGATTCGCTAATAATGGCAAATTACGTAGTGTTCAAAATATAGCTATGTGGGAAGCAGGTGGCATGTGACCCATTCAGTGTCCTGATATTTACCCAATCAACGCCTTCGCTATGCATACAGAATACAGCCAAAATCTTGGTAACCGTGAGGAATACCAGTTGCAACGAAATTAATTGAATTATCAAGGTATTCTCTTTCTTGTGATTTCACTCAGGACTCCAAAAAATTTAGCTTGTATACAAATGAACCATGCTCTGGCAAAAGGGGGCTTAATTCATCTCCGTGATGCATTATACCAAGCAAGTCATCATAATGGCGTGCAACACACGAAAAGGGGCCTTCGGACATATGCGTAAAAGTGTGTCGTCCCAGATCAGCCTGTGCAGTCTGACTAATCCGAGACGACACTTCCCGTTTTTTGTGCGATTTTCTGTTTCACGAAAGTCTACTGTATGAAAAAAATCTTATTTAGTCGTAAAGTGCTGTACCGGATTAGCCTGCGCGGACTGCGCAGGCTAATCCGGGACAGCACTTTACGCAATTGTCCGAAGGCCCCTTTTCGTGTGTTGCACGCCATACAATTATATATCCATACAATCCATTTACATGACACCAGGCTGAATCTCGAGGTACACTGATCTTTTTTGACATACAGAAAATCGACCTATAGCAGAAAGCTTTGACTTAGGTCAGCCTGCGCGAATTGACTTAAGTCGAAACTATTTGCAGATGCATTGAGCCCCTTTTCCACAGAACATGGCTCATATGTAAAAGAGATTTTTTTCCCAGTGAGCCCACAATCTTTCCGGGGTGTGATTATAAACCGGCAGTACATGTTATATGTTACTCTTTCTCAACCGCTCACCAGACGACAATATTTTTATGCTTGTACAAATTGACAGCATTCGCAGACAACAGATCAAATGTGACCTCAAAAACTGAATTTTGTCGAGGAAAGCTTTGAAATCATTTGGGGAAAAGGAGAACTTCTCTTTTTCCCACAATGGTTTCTACCTTTTTCGAAATGTTTACAGATGCTTTCTTCTATAGGATCATTAAAACTCGGGATTGTGTGGTAAAAGGTCTTGACTTTGTTGACATCGACGAAGCCAATGGCTTTTGGTAGATTGTTCAGTTGTACCTACTAGAGGTAAAGATGAATTGTAAGAATGTAACAGACAAGGGTCATATTCCCCAACAACACTGAATATCTGTCCCAAAACCAGACATACGTCAGATAGAACTAGGACAATGTATCGGCCAGTCAGATAGCTAGGTTTGGTACTCGTACACATGCAAACTGTCCGGAAACTATCTGTAGGACTCTCTTGTGGTATGCAAAGGTCCCGATTTTGAAAAAACATAATCCATGCTCTGTGAAAATGGGGCTTAATGCACTTGCGAAAAGTATCTACGCAGGTCAGCCTGCGCAGTCCTTGCAGGCTAATCTGGGCCGAAACTTTTCGCTATCGGTCAATTTTCTGTATGTCCACGGACCATTCTAACTTAATATGATAAAGTCGGTTGTTAAAACAAGTGGCTATTATGGATCCATAATTATGTAAGAACTCGATAGGTAAAACGCATCACGTAGATGCATTAAGTCTCCTTTTGCCAGAACGTGGCTCATATGTTTGGTGTTTTGGAACAGGACAAAGATTTTCAAGCGTCGTAGATTTAATTAGGTATAGACCGCCAAGGCTTCAAGAGACACGGCTCGGAGAACTGCAATGTTTTATCACTGTGATAAATAGGCCTTAAATGACTTTTCGTGTAACGGCCATAATTCTATTTATTGTATCTACCGGTTGATATAAAAATGAAGATTTTTTAAACGAAAATTATCGGAAATTCCCGCGTTGAAAAGTGGCCGGAATAGAGGGGTAATTACAGCGTTTATAGCGGCGGGGGATACCAGTACAGGTAATTAAGAGACTGCCTTGTTCAATTGATATCCATTTAAAGATCCACTTTCAATTGAAAAATTGCGGTAAACGAAATTAAAACGCAACTACGACGAGGCTTTTCATTTGCAAGCGGGAGATTTGATTGTTTAGGCGAGCGATTCGTTCCTGGACGAAAACACAACTAAAGTGCTATCGACTGTAGAGTACCATCCAGTAAATGACTTAAACGCAACAATCTCTCATAATTATGGAGCAATTAACGACGCAGGGAACCATGCCTGGATGGATATAGTTCTATACCGGGTGCCAGCTTTCGCCAATCATCCGGTGAGAAGAAAAAGAGAGAAACGATTCCAGAGACGAATGATGGCTGAATCAGAAGCCCGGAAACCTGCAAATTTTCTCTGGGAAAAAAAATAATTCCAGAAAAAATATCTCTGGCCATTTTAGCTCCGCTGTTTTCGATGAAAACGTCTAGGGATTGTCACAGCCCCGGCGTCGTCTGCGCAAAAAGTTTGACATTTTATAATACCGAATCTAAGTTGAGAGAACTTGTGGTCAGGCTCTTTTGCGTAGTCATTTGATTATTATGTAGATTGTACAGTTTTGTAAATTTTGTTATAAACTTACTTGGCAATAAAATATGTTTAAACGAATCTCTGTTATTACTGAAGATATTTATTTCAAACTTGGACAGGTTGTTAACCCTTTCCCAAACAAGCCCTGGTTTTCACGTGTCTACAGTACAAGTCTTTTGAAAACACTGTGGGAAAAGGAGAAATTGCTCATAACGAGCAATTTCTCCTTTTCCCACAGTGTTTTCTACCCTTTTTGATAACTTTCTGCCATTTTTATTAAATTTAAAATTGTCGTCTGCAAACTCTTTCAATTTGGACCAGTCCAAAATCTGTCGTTTGCGAAAGGGTTAATTATCAAAAAGGAGAACCCATAAAATGGAGGCAGGTAACCATCAAAACATTTTGACACAGTTATGAGCATTTTTCGACTTCGAATTTTCTTTAAAAAATCAAGCAACTGCAGCCGAGCGTAGGTACCCGCACGCGGTGCTCTTTAATTTCGAGCCCAGAAAACTTCTATTTCGCCGATTAGCTCTTTACCAAACGACAAATAAAAATACAAATAAAATGTTGCTTAACCCTTTCCCAAACGACAAAATTTGGACTAGTCCAAATTGAAAGAGTTTGCAGACGACAATTTTAAATTTGATGAAAATGGCAGAAAGGTCTCAAAACGGGTAGAAAACACTGTGGGAAAAGGAGAAATTGCTCGTTACGAGCAATTTCTCCTTTTCCCACAGTGTTTTCAAAAGACTTGTACTGCAGACACGTGAAAACCAGGGCTTGTTTGGGAAAGGGTTAAAGGGTGATTTCCGTACTTGATAAGGTAGAAAATATTGCGAGAAAAGGAGAAGATGCTGGTTACCAGCATTTTCTCCTTGTCCCACAATGTTTTCAAGGTCGTTAAAACGCGTAAATGGGTTAAAGGTGCTTCAGCGTTCAAAATAGAATCAACGCAACTATGTAGGTTGCAAGTGCAGAGCTCTGGCACAGGACAAATTTTAGACTTGTCCGAATTGAAAGTGTTTGCAGACAACTTAATTCTTTAGCAAACAACAACATCTAGACTCGTCCTAACTGAAGGCAGCTGCAGACGATAACTTGGAAAGTGATGTAAATGAACCTGAGTTCTTTGACATGGTAGAAAACATTGTGGGAAAAGGAGAAAATGCTGGTTACCAGCATTTTCTCCTTTTCTAACAATGTTTTCAAAAGCGTTCTTCTTCGGGGTAGTTAAAATTAGGGATTGTTTGGGAAGGCGTTAAGATGGTTAGATGTTCAAAGGTGGGAAATACTGTAGGAAAAGGATAAAATGCTGGTTACCAGGCACAATGTTTTCAGATGCCTTTCTTCTTCAGGATCGTGAAAAGATGGAACGGTTTGGCAAAGGGCAAAATATATGAGTCATGCTTTGACAAAAGGGAGTTTAGTGCATCTCCGTGATGTATTTTACCAAGCTAGTCATCACATAATTATGGATCCATAAAAACCATTTTGTCTAATGACCAGCTGAACTATGGGGATAGAATGGTCCTTTGGCATGCACAAAATTTACAGTTGCAAAAAATATACTGACACAGATCAGCCTGCGCAGTCCGCGGACTGCGCAGGCTGACCTAGATCGAAACTTTTTGCAGATGCTTTAACTTCCCTTTTCACTTAGCACGGTGCAAATATTATTTCGCACAAATGGCGTAAGAGATCTACTTTTTAATGCAGCCACACAATTTGCTGACGGTGAATCGTCTAGCACTTCCGTCGTCATGTGCTACAACCTAAGCGGGATAAAGCCGAGGCTATACACGAACTACTTTTTATCTCTTTAATACACAATCTCGAGTTTTAACGATCTTAAGGAAATAACCTTTTGAACTAGCATTTTCTCCACTTTCACACACAATTACCTAATTATCATTTCAGCTCAATTTAATATGTCGCATCCAAATGCTTTAAGTAGGGACAAGTCTAAAATTTTCTCGCTTGTTAAAGAGTCTAACAAGTATTTTACACACCAAAAGGTGTTAGAGATCTACTTTTCACTGTGCATTTTTCTGACAGTTATTCGTCTAGCACTTCCGCCGTAAGTAGTGCAACCTCAGAAGAGTAAAACCTGGCTAAAAGAGGAACTACTTTTCCTAACTAGAAATTTTAGATTTTTTCTTTTTTTTTTTCAAATTCAAGAGAAATGCAAACGATGAATTTAAAATTAGTACAATTCAGGTAATAATCTTTCACCACACAATACCGACTTTAAACGACCACGAGAAAAAGGTCTTAGGAAAACATTGTAGGAAAAAGGAGAAAATGCCGGTAACCAGCATTTTCTCCTTTTCCCACAATGTTTTCAACCCTTTCAAAAAAAAAATTCAGCATTTGCGCCACCCTAATTTGTCTTCTGCAAATGCTTTCAATAAGGACAAGTCTAAAATTTTCTCGCTTGTTGAAGAGTCTAACAAGTATTTTACACAAAAAGGTGTTAGTGATCTACTTTTCACTGTACATTTTGCGGACAGTGATTCGTCTAGCACTTCCGCTGTAAATACTGCAACCTCAGCAGTATAAAACCTGCCTGAAAGAGGAACTACTTTCTGCAACCTCAGAAGAGTAAAACCTGGCTAAAAGAGGAACTACTTTTCCTAACTAGAAATTTTAGACTTTTTTTTTTTTTTCAAGTTCAAGAGAAATACAAACGATAAATCTAAAATTAGTACAATTCAGTTACTGACCGTTCACCGCACAATCCCGACTGTGAACGACCCTGAAAAAGAAGCCTTAGGAAAACATTGTAGGAAAAAGGAGAAAATGCTGGTAACCAGCATTTTCTTCTTTTTTCCGACAATGTTTTCTACCATTCCTAAAACAAATTTTAATTTTTCAGTCACATTTATTTTGTCGTCTGCAAATGCTTTCAATTTGTACTCGCCTAAAATTTTGTCTTGGTAAAGAGTTCTCTGATAGGACAGGAAACATTGTTGGGAGAAATACAGGTTTCCAGCAATATCTCATTTTCCACAGTTTTCAAATGTTTTTTTGTTTTTTTTTTCCTGCTGAAAATACAATCCCTGACTGAAACTCAGAATTTATAGGCTTTACTAAACAAGCGGACGATATAGATCTAAGATCAGACTGCTGGTTCTGTGCAGTCTAATCTTAATCTAAGTCGTCCATGAAAGCTCACCGCCCCAGTTTCTTCTATTAACAATGAACGAAACGGCGGTAAAATGAAATCAAATCAAACGTAACTCATTTATTATTCACTAGTGAATTTATTAGTAACAAGAAATATTTTCAAATCAAAGCGTTGGAAACACTGATGTGGCATTTGTCAAGGGAGCCATTGTGTGGAATTAATGATTTGAAAAATAAACAAAAGAAATAATTTCAAAATGTTCGCTTGATAGTCAACCTACTATATAGTCATGCAAAATCTGATAGAAGGGTGCAATCTTGTGGGACGGACAAGTCCGGACGAACAAGCCCTGGGCCGAATAAGCCCGGGGAAGACCTGGTTTTGGGACGAACAAGCACGGTATGTGTGTATCATTACGCCATTATAGAAGGCCTTACCGGATTAAGCTATTTTCGATAAAAAGGAAGTATTTCCACGATAGATGGCCTAATCCAATTTATTTCAATGCGGTATTTTCATTTTCATATCTGAGTGCAATCGAAACACTTATTTGCCTCAGAAAAAAAAATGATTTTAATTGGGTTTACTTCCTTCGGTTTTGCACAAAGTACGATAAATGATTTTCAAAATACCGTATTGAACTCATAGTGGCATTGTCTTCGACAAATGCCACAAAAAGACAAACAACGTAAATATGCCTGCATGGCTCAAACAGAGCAGATTCATCAAGGTCCCGTATTGAATAAACCCATCAATCTTCACCAATATAAACCTGTGTGAAAAAACATGGAGTCTCCGTGCTCTCCTATCTACCATTTCATACTCGTATAAAAAGTTTGAAAAGTAATTAGTTTAACTTTTATCCTGCTAAAAAAAGTTAAATAGAACTTTCAAGCCGGTAGTAAAACTACGAATAATGTTATTCCAAACGTAGTTTCTTGGGAAAAAATATCTCCTTAACGGACAGTGTAGATCAAGATCAGACTGCACGTTCTGTGCAGTCTGATCTTGATCTACACTGTCCGCAAAAGGTCAGCGAGTCGCGATATGCAGATTAAGGGTTAATTATATAAACGAGCCATGCTCTGCGAAATGGGGGTTTAATGCATCTGCAAAAAGTATCGACACAGGTCAGCCTGCGCAGTCCCCGCAGGCTGACCTGTGTCGAAACTTTTTGCCTTTGGTCAACTTTCTGTATGTTAAGGGAGCATTCCACATCAGGATTCAGTCGGTTAGACAAAATGGGTTTTATGGCTCCATTATTATGTGAAGAATTGCTTGGTATAGAATATCACGAAGATCTATTAAACCCCCTTTTGCCAGAGCATAGCCCAAATGATTGTACTATTTAACACTGTAAAAACTTATTGGCAAAAAATAACAGATTTGAAAAAGCAAAATATTTTGGTATATTTTACCCAGTCAGTTAACTTTTGGACCAATCAAGAACTACCATTAACCCTAAGCCTGCTACGCGGGACTCAATGACCTTTTTCGGACAGTGTAGATCAAGATCAGACTGCACAGAACGTGCAGTCTGATCTTGGATCTACACTGTCCAATTGGAAGATACTTTTCCTCCAAAAATACCTTTGAAATTGCAAAAATTGGGTTTTTTACCATTGGCTTGAAAGTTTTATTTCATTTATTTAGAAGATTACGGGTTACAGACATGAAGCTTTAACCTTTTGAGTATAGAAAATCGTTTGTGCATGTAAAGCACTGTAGAATAGGAAACCTTATTTACGTAAAATGCAACTGTTTCTATCCAAAATATGTTTTAAAACTTATCATCTGCAGGGACGTAAAAGGTCGTATATGTAAGTAAATGTGCTAAAACCGAAACTTTAAATTGTAGTGCAATTATAATATTGTCACGTGACTAGAAAAAATTAATACGACTCAACATCGACTTGATGAGGGCGTTACCCGTAAATTTAACGGAGCACAACAGTTACCGTCTTCACAACTCGCTGTACTGTCACACGCGCTGTGAGTTACTGTAGATTCAGTTTTAGGAAAAACTCTTTCCGGCGGATATTGCGCATCAGTATGCGCGCTGGTAACCGTTTCTTTATTCTTAAATATAGATCCCGTGGTTCGAGGTACAAAAAGCGGATAGTGCACTAGTTTATCTTCGTCATTATGGTCGTCTGTGACGTCAATGTCTGTCCCGCTATCATCGGTAGTATCAACATCAATATCTACACACTTATCATCCAAACTATCTACATCCACGCACGAGGTTTCAGTCGTGTCAGGACTTTGATGAGGATTTCCGGAAAAGTCCGTACAACTGAAGAAAGTGCCGTCGTCACCAAGCTTCAGACGTTCATGTATCCGCTTGTGTCTTTCTAGATTACTTTTATGGCTCGTAGCATAATCGCAGTTTGGACAAGTGTAGTCTTTTTGACCGCTATGAACAGATAGGTGGCGCTTTAGTAGCGCTTTCCGGCAGAAACGGCGTCCGCAGTATGGACAAGAATACCCGTTATGGTGAAATATCATAATGTGTTCTCGGAGCGAGGCTTTCGTGCTGAAACTGACCCCACAGCATTCGAGTATTTTATCACAAGCTTGGTGCATCGTAGAAATATGCCGTTTTAAGTTGTTTCTCCTGTCCGTGACGTAACGACAGTGGGGACATGGGAACAGTTTTCCCCGGAACGTGTTACACACAAGCATGGCTAGTTCAAGGTAGTTCCGGTTAATCGGGGTTTTGATCTTATTTGCGTCTAGAGCTGCAACTTGCGGTCTTGTCAGACTATTGCACAAATTAACATTGCGAAGGTCTCCGGGTGTCGAACCAAATGCTATCGGTGGAAAAGGAACCCCAGGATAGGGTAGTATCGGTGTTGGTACAGCGACACTAGTGGCTTGGTTGTGAACGGGAGCCATTGGTATTGCAGGAAAAGGCTGGAACCCCGCTGCCATGGCGCTGAGGGAGAAACTAGAGAGGGCGGCCCGCATGTCGGTGCCATGTGTATGTGCGGGCTGCGGGTGCCGTATTGTGTGTGCTGCGGGAACTCCGTTCTTGAGGAACTCTGTGGACATTCTTGGCTGGGTCGTATCAACCAGTCCTGGGTTCCTGCAATTTTAGATAAAGTGATATCATAGCCTTAGATCAAACCAGTGACTGGGCCTTGTTCTCTGAAAAGGGGACTTAATGCATCCTGCAAAAAGTTTCAACCCATGTCAGCCTGCGCGGACTGCACAGGGTGACATGGGTTAAAACTTTTTGCTATTTGTAAATTTTCTGCCTAACAAAGGACCATTGTACCTCCAGATCCAGGATTAATGGATTAATTTATGAATCCATAATTATGTGATGACTTGCTAGGCGTAATGCATCATGGAGACCCCCTTTTGCCAGAACATGGCTTAATTATTGTTTAGCTTATATTTTAACCCTTGGCAAGCAAAAGTAGTTTAATGGACATCTTTTTGTGAATTAAAACACACAAATATTGCAATTCAAATATAATTTTAATGCTAGCATCTTGCAAAAACTATCGGCCAGTGTAGATTCAAGTTCAGACTGCATGTTCTGTGCATCTTGATCTTGAATGTTAACAAAAGCAGCTAAAGCTATGATAAGCGTCCCTTGGGTTATTCTTTATTATCTTTACTGTTGTCTAAGGCGGAAAACAAAAAAAATGTCAAAAGGGGAATACAAAATTAATTCCCTGTCAAAGAGTTCGTTCCTGTCCAATATACTATCCCGTAAATAAAACACAATTATTATTTATTTATTTATTTATTTATTTATTTATTTATTTATTTATTATTATTATCATTATTTTCAGGGGGGGTTAAATTTTTTTTTTTTTTTTCTTTCAGAATTTTTCCAGTAATGATAAGAGCAACAAGAAAAAGATTATTATTATCATTATTATTATTATTATTATTACTTCTACTACTACTTTTAATATAATACAGATTTTCGGTTTTTTTTTTTTTTCTTCCTAGTAATGACATGTGCAACAAGAAAAAGACGATTTCATTTTCAACTTAATGATCGGTGAATATCTACCTGTTCCATGTGTTTTCAGCCCTTGTCAAGGAATTGTGTAATTATGGGGCAAGATATTAAAAAAACAAACAAACAAACAAACAATTCCGACAAACCTGACATTCATATTATTAAAGGTCCCGTAGCTGCCAAATGTAAACAATACTGGTGTTAAAGTACATTCAAATTTAAGTCATACCTTTAAAGTATGGTAGTTATTGTGCAGACGAAAATGTTTTACTGTAGAGTCGGCCCAAGTGTTAGTCGCCTGCAGGGAAAAAAATTAATTTTAAAACCAGGTAAAAAGTAAACATAAGATAGAACGACCTGACAACTTTTGACTTACTTTTAAAATTAATTTTTCTGCTTGCGAGTAACACTTGGATTGACTCTACAATAAAACATTTTCATCTGCACAATAACTACCATACTTTAAAGGTATGACTTAAATTTGAATACATTTTAAAAGATTTTCATCTTCACAATAATTTTCATCTTTTGAAATGGTATGTTTTAAATTTAAATTCATTTCAACACACGCACTGTTTACTTTTGTCCGCTATTGGGCCTTTAAGCTTTCCTTTCGGTAAAGGAGATTATTCGTATAAACTACTGATTTATGCTATCTTTGTTCGTACCCTTAACCCTTTCAGCGCTATAGGCGAAAACATTGGCTTTTGCGGACAGCACAGATCCAGATCAGACTGCACAGAACGTGCAGTCTGATCTTGGATCTATGCTGTCCGCTTGTTTAGTCAAGCTTATGCTATAAAAATCGGTCTGACTTTCACTTGATTGTCGTTGCAGCTGTCAATTTAGGTCGAGTTTATTTATTTGGCGCTGAAAGAGTTAAACCAAACCAACAAACTGGCACAATACAGTATTCATCCCCTTGTCTGTAGTTTTAACCCACAATTTACATCATTTCCTAAAACCCTGGGTTTCAAATTCTTGGTAACCCTTTTACTTCTCAAACAGAAATAGTAATAATATTTTGACATTTTCAAGTTTAGAGAAAATATCAAAATATTGCTATTTTCACGCTGGTTTAGTGGGATATGCCATACACAAAAATCGGACAGTGTAGATCTAAGATCAGACTGCACGTTCCGTGCAGTCTGATCTTAGATCTACACTGTCCGCAAAAGGTGCCTGTTTTTGAACCCAGTGCGCGAAAACGTTAAATTTTAATTCATTCAACACTTTCCTACCGTACAATTGATTCTAATATCACTTTACAAACGTGTCAGATCGGTCCATTGTTGACGTGGTGGAGGGAAGCCCACGACTTCCCTTCGAAAACAACCCACATTTCACTGGACTCCTGACATGCGAATCTTATACCCAAACGCCCATGGGCTCCCAGCATGAGCCCCAGACAGAATAAATACGTATGGAAACGAGGTGTAATAGATATCATGATTGCTCGTCTTTCTTTTCACAAAAACGTGTGGATGAAATGTTTATCCATTGATTTTAAAAGGTAAAAACGTGTACCTCAGTTGCACGTCAAATGTGATTTAGTACATTTTACTGTTAAATTTTTAATTCAACTTGAGTCCTTTATTCCATTTATTCTTTCTTCAATTTTCAAATGCTTTCATAATAAGGTAATAATATAAGGAAAATATATCAAAGTTTACGGCATTTATATATAATATTTTTATGAAATAAAAACGCAATTAGTGACAAAAACACGACAATCGAAATTGTCCGTTTTGAATTATAAATGATTTAAAAAAAAGAAAGAAAATTCGAACTTTAAGTAGCACCCGCGAATAGCAGCAAATAGGAGAAAAAATCAGTAAATCTAACTTATTTAGAAGTTTTGGGAAAGGGTAGATTTTGTTCTGAAACTTTAAAAAAAATTAAAATTGCTTAGTGACATGCCATCTTAAAAAAACAAATGATAAAATAGTGCACTGTTATATATTCATTTATTTAACCCTTCACAAGGTATTAGCGAAATGTTTTTGTACAGAAAACAATAATCTATTTTAATTTTTCCTATCATTAATGAAATTCTGTAAACGTGTTTGAGAAAGAATTTGACACACAACACTCGCGAAATTTTTGGCTTCTTCCCCCCACCCTCTTTTTTTTAAAGCATGTAATTCACAAGTTAAAATATTTTTTTACGAAAGGGTTCGAGTACGATCGACGCTTTTTGTCGCCGCCTGGCGCCTATAATTCGTCCCTCGTCACAGCAGTGCATCGCGATTTCTAAGTGGTTGTGTTTTTTTTTCCCTACCCATTACCGGGACGGTTTAGATTTCGACATACCCAAAAGTCTAACACAAATGAAATATAAAGAAGCAAAAAGTCTTTTCTACCGACTTGAAAAATATTGTACGAAAAGGAGCAATTGCTTGTAACAAGCAATTGCTCCTTTTCGCACAATATTTTCAAAATCTGTCTGCTACAGGCAGAAAACAAGGTTGATAATGTGTGATGATACCTTTTCATCCATATAATTTTCTCTGTATACCTATATCATGATGCAAAATGATTTATATATTACTTAACTTATACGGTGGATTTTTTTGTAAATTCAATTTAGCCATGCTCTGACAAAAAGGGTTTTAATGCATATCCGTGATGCATGGTACCTAGAAAGTCATCCTATACTTATGTGTCCGTAAAATCTGTTTTCTTTGACATCCGACTGAATCATGACGTAGACTGGTCCTTTGTACGGGAAGAAAATTTGACCGATAGCAAAAAATTTCGCCGTGATATGACTGAAATAATTTTGAAAGCGGCGTAAATCAATAAAAAAATTCTTGAAAATAAGAATGTTCTTAAGAATGGTTGGTGAACACGGACCCAGCTTGTGGCCTTGCCGGACCATTCGTAAAGCACGAGGTCTTCTTATTCCAAGGAATTTTGGACAGATTGGAAAATATGTTTAAAAAAATAGATCCACTAATTTTCATTATAAATAGCTGAAAAAAGATGTGCGGGACTCTGGTTAACCATTTAGCACAAAATCCCGAGTTTAACGAATTTGAGGAAGAGGGCTTTTGAAATTATTGTGCGAATAGGAGAAAATATTGGTAACCAGATTTCTCCTTTTCCACCATGTTTTCTACCCTTTCAAAGACAGAAACCATCATTTGAGATACATTAAATTTGTCGTCTGCATTTGGTCCAATCAAATATTTTGTGATTTGATAAGGAATTATAGGATGGAGCGTCGGCCTCTCATATCAAAGGTTCCGGGTTGGAATCCCGTTATAGGCGGGGTCAGCCTTTGAAACTACAAACGTCAGGGCCGGATTTCTGGTTAAGATATCTCACAATGAAAATACACGTAATTTGAGATAAGAGAATAAAAGTACAATTTATCACACAAATGATTGTTTTTCTGGTTAAAGTAAACCAGAGCGGACTGCGCAGGCTGATCTGGTCGATGCTTTTTACAGATGCATTAAACACCCTCTTTACAGAGCTCATTTGTTTTAACCCTTTACTACACAGTACCAACTTTTAACGACCCTGAGGAAAAAGCCTTTTAAAAACATTATGGTAACCATCATTTTCTCCTTTTCCCACAATGTTTTCTTCCCTATCAAAGGCAAATTCCATCGTTTTAGCCACATTGAAATTGTCGTCTGCAGTTGCAGTCAGTCCAGCACTAAGAACAGTCGGCGAATAGGCTTGCCGATGTGATTGAGAATTAAATGTATGCAAACTACAAATGATATAGTAATTTACAATATGGCGCCATCAAAGTTTTTTATACATAAACATGTTACGAGCATATTGGACAATATTGGACAATTTCTAGCAGCCACCAAGCGTGCTCCGTAAGCAGATAGTACCATTATACTTTCACGGTTCATCATACATAAGCATCTTGTTCGAGGTTAATCCTGATCCGATTTAACAACAGAAGGTAACATAGGGTCAAAAAATTAACCCTTACAAATTTAGAGCACATAAGGTGAACAGTGTAGAGCCGAGATCAAGCTGTACAAGACGTGTATTCTGGTTTTTTTTTTTTTTTTTTTCATTTTGTTTTATTTTATTATTCTTTAAAAAAAAAAAAAAGAAAAATGGACGGGATGCAGAAATGGATACTTGATTTGTCTAGTCAAATCGACTATTTCCTCATCATTCTTCCACCAGGCATTTTGGATTTTTTAAGATATTATTTCTTTTCTTAAGTATAATGAACTAGATGTCTTAAGAATAATAGATAGACAAATTAAATAAGGATAAGGATAAAACTGGGAAAAAATAATAAGATTAAATGCAATTAATAATAAAAAGAAGAATTCAAAAAAGAAAAAAAATCAGAATTGATTCAATTAAAAAGGCTAAACATGTTATACTATGAAATAAACAGCGAACAAATGTTAAAAGCATAATAAGCAGGAAATAAAAAAAAAAGAGAGATCTTTCAAGCTAATCAATATTAAAGTTACAGTATTTTATTTCATGCTTTTCGGTAGTTTATCGGGAAATAACGGTGGATTATGGTTTGATAGTTTCACCGTTTCGACTGGTGAATTTACCGATTGATAAACTCACTGGTATGGAAATTCCGAGGGCTCCCATGTACTTCGCAAGTCCCAACAAAAAAGGGGTTAGAAGCATGAAATAAATGGACTATTTTTTTCCCTTGAAAGATCTAAATTCATTTCATCTCGTCAACATCATACGCCACTTGTGAAAATACATATATTACCGATGATGTTCACTCGATTAAATAAAGTTGGATCTTTCACCGAAAAAAATATCCTATATAAATTTTTGACATTAAAAGAAGATACGTGTAAAATGACAACAAAATGCTTTAACGCACATACAAACATACATGTAGGTGCCATTTTTTTAAAACATATGTACTGTTAAAGAAATTTTTAAATCAGAATTCTTTTCTAATGGCAACAAATGACATTTTTCATTTAATAGAAGCGCAGCAGTTGTTTTTAATGATTTTTTTTTTTTTTTTTTTTAAGTATTTACTTAATTTTACTTTGTCTTTTTTTTCCCACTTATAACTGAATTTAATCTAACTAATCATTCATCTGTTGTATTTTTTTCATCGTATTTCAACGTGCTCTTTTAGCTTTTTACACGAAACTTTGAGTTATGTAAACCCGTATAATGTGCTCTGAATAAAGACATATCAATAGAAAATGTATTTCGTCATCAATATCTTTTACTTTTTTCAGCTTTATCAATTGGAAAAAAGTTAACGACATGTGTTATATTTCTCAGAATTATAAGCTTGTTTGTGACAAATGATTAATGACCTTATGACATATGGCTTAGACTTTAAACCCTTTACGACACAATCCTGATTTTTAACGATCCTCAGGAGAAAAAAAAAAAGGCTTTTGAAAACATAGTGGGAAAAGGAGAAAATGCTGGTATCCAGCATTTTCTCCTTTCCCCATTATGTTTTTTTTCCCCTATCATAGACAAAAACCATTAATTGATACATAGTTAATTTGACGTCTGCAAATGCTTTCAGTTT
Organism: Tridacna gigas; assembly: GCA_945859785.2. Lineage (NCBI taxonomy): Eukaryota > Metazoa > Mollusca > Bivalvia > Cardiida > Cardiidae > Tridacna > Tridacna gigas. Next base: position 49,077,045 of record OX244043.2, read on the forward strand.
GGTCTAGTCTAAAATTCTGACATGTGGTAAAGAGTTAACCCCTTACCACACAATCCCGAGTTTTCACGACCCTGAAAGAGAAGACTTTTGAAAACATTATGGAAAAAGGAGAAAATGCTGGTAACCAGTTTTCTTTCCTATCACAGACAAAAACTATTAATTGATGCACAGTTAATTTCTTGCTTGCAAATGCTTACAAATTGGACAAGTATAAAACTTTCTATATGGTGAAGAGATAAGAATCTGTGCTCAAGTTTAACTCTTTACCACAAGATGCCGACTTTTAACGACCCCGAGGCAGAAGCCTTTTGAAAACATTGTGGGAAAAGGAGAAAATGCTGGTAACCAGCATTTTCTCCTTTTCCCACAGTGTTTTTCTACCCTATCAGAGAAAAATCTTATCATTTGAGCTACACTGAAATTGTCGTCTGCAAATGCTTCCAATATGGAATGGTCTAAAATTTTGTCGTCTGGTAAGGGGCTAAGTGCTTGTGGCTATAGTAAAGAATCTATTCAGTCTACATTGAGAGATGCTGAAATTACTTCTTAGTGCTTACGCTCACAGTGCAGATCAAGGCCATTCAGCAACGAAAGGAACCGATGATATTCTTACTCTTTTCTTACCACAGAAAAAGCTTTTGTGGACAGTGCAGATCAAGATCAGACTGCACAGAACATGCTGTCTGATCTTGACCTGCACTGTCCATTACTTGATTCTAGATTATGACCGAAGTGTCGCTTCATTTTACGTTAAAACTGTATTTTTAGCAGTTGCTAAAGTGCAATTTATTTAATTGGTAATGAGAGAGTTAAGGTGATTTTGCGAATTATATGGAACAAGATAAATATGCATAGAAACTTTCTGAAATTTATGGTGCCTTCTATGCAGTCTGATCTTGATCTATGCCTCCCGAAAACGCCCCTAGTTTCGCCTATGGCACTAAAAGAGTTTTGATACAATCGTGATTTTCTTTTATTTTATTTCTATTTTATATGTTAATATTCTAGAGTCACTTGTCAACTTCCAGAACTTAACCCACAGGCTGCTAAGTGCGACTCGCTGACCTTTTTGCGGAAAGTGTACATCAAGATCAGACTGCACAGAACGTGCAGTCTGATCTTGGATCTACACTGTCCGATAAGGAGATATTTTCTTCGTAAAAATAAGTTTGAAATAACATTATTCTGGTTTGTACCATCGGTTTGAAAATTTCATTACACTTTTTCAGCAGGATAAGTGTTGGCGTCCATTCTACCTATAAACTGAAATTCTCTGTTTCATACTTACTTACTAAATAAAGTATTAATTCATCTGAGGAAATGAGGCAAAATATATTTGAACAGTAATTTATATACCCACTAGCGACCAAAAATAAACCATTTGCGAGTCAAAATGCAGGCAAATTTAAATCTTATCATTTAAAAGCATTTTTATGATCAAGAGTCTGGCAATGTGTTACAAAGCAGTCTGTCTAAATTCAAGTCGCCGACACAAAAATGAATTCTAAAACCAGTGTTAAGGTTGGCAGTTTTTCTTCTAGTTTTTAACTTTTTACCAAACGATAAAACTTAAGACTTGTCCAAATTGAAAGCATTTGCAGACAACAATTGAAAAGTGACTCAAATGAAGAAACTTGCCTTTGAAAGGGTAGAAAACATTGTGGTAAAAGAAGAAAATGCTGGTATTTTCTTCTTTTCCCACAATGTTTTCAAAAGCTTTCTTTCTCGGGGTCGTTAAAAGTCGGTATTGTGGATTCATTTTTATGCCATCGATTTGAATTTTGAGAGACTTTTTCAAACATATAGTAATATCCATACATGGTATGAGATCAATTTGCCTGCATTTTGACTCCCAAATGGTTTATTTTTGGCTGCTAGAGGGTCTTTAAGTTTTACATGCAAGAGTTCGTATTCACCAATCTCTCTTACTCGTATTCAGGGTCCGTATTTACAACCAACCTTAAGAACATTCTTAGTCTTATTGTCAAAATATTTCTAAATTTGAAAGTAACATAACTTCTGATTCGCTAAACTAAATGGCTAAGCCAATCAGAAGTTGTGTTACTTTCTTAGATGTAGAATAAGACTTAAAACGAACCTAAGAACGGTCGGTGAATATAGACCCTACATCTTTTTATAAAGAATTGTCTGAATTTTAAAGTGACACAGCTTCTGATTGGCTAAACCATTCGGTTCAGCCGATTAGAAGTTGTGTTACTTTCCAATTTGGAATTCGACTAAGAATGCAATTTAGAATGGTTTGTTAATACAAGCCTAGACTATTGCACTTTTTCTCTATTCTAATTATTCTTTGATTTGAAAATAAGAATCAAAAGTATATTTTACAATTATAGCTTATCGACCGTTGAAGTTACTTTTAAAAAGATGGTAGCAATAGAAAAAAAATAAGTTTTATATACATACCCGATGTGGGCCTGAAACATCTCCTGTTTGTTGTTTGGTTTGTGATCGCTGTATATTATATGCCCGTCTTTGGAAAAACCTTTCTTATCTTAGTATAAGAAATATCTTTGTATTTGATTGTACATTAATTCTGATCAGGAAATGTTTGCGTATATGTCATTTCACAGCTAACTGGCATTCACTCCAAAAATTCTTGAAAAAAGATATTTGATCATTTGCCATCAATAGTTGATAATTGTGATTTCTTTTTTATCGTTTTTTCCCCATTAACTGTTTTAAAAATGTGAACCCCGAAATAGATATTATTGAATCACAACCAACGTTCTGGGCGCCCGTCAGATGTTCCTCTTTTGTTTCTTTAATACACAGAAAACACGGTTTTGCACGTTTTAATATCCGTGACGTCTAAAATTCAAATGAAGGAGCATTTTCTGACCCCCGACAAAAAATCCGTGAAAAAATTCTACCTGGGTTCCAAAAATGATATCTATTTTATTTCACGGTGGGCGGTGCGAAGTAAGCACGTGACTGACTGCGGAGCTTCAATTTGTGCATCACGTGACCCGTGACGATCTATACAAAATCGTTCCACGATGAGATCTGCGTTAAATAATTCAATAAAACTCACATTATAGCGCGATTTGTGATTGGTTTATTAGTATCTGTAAACAAGCCACGCCTTTTTTACGCCTATCGACAAATCCAATTACAGTTGCCTTTGATGGGGACACTTCACCGCTTCATTATCAGTATCTTTATATTGCTAAATAAGAGAGTCTTGCCGTGAAGATGAATGAAATGATCGCAAGGGTAGTATGGTGTACCATACTCTTGTTCATTGTAACATTGTAAAGTCTTCTTCTTCTTCTTCTTCTTTTTATTTTTCCTGTTGCTTGATGATTTTTTTTTTACATTTGTAGCGGGTAATTTAGATGAACAAGTTCAGAAGTTCTTTATTGGTAGTAAGTGCCATTTATAACTTTATTTCGGCTATATTGTGACTACAATACATTTGCCCATGCTTCCTGCGCCATCTACCAAAGCCCATATTTACCATAATTCTTAAAAAATCATTCTCAGCCTAAGTCTCAAAAAGAAATTGTCTTTATTTGAAAGTAACCCCAAATTCTGATTGGGCAAACCAAAATGCTTTGCCAAAGAGAAATCGTGTTACTGTCTAAATACTGAACTAGACTACAACTAGATTTTAGAATGCTTGGTGGATACGAGCCCTGCAGAGAGGCTAGTCAGAAATACCTTGCCAATGGACATTTCAACCATGATAGACTCGAGCAGGATTAGAAGTCGAGTTAAAACATATCCACGACGATATGCAGATTCAGGGGCAAATGTTACTGAAAAGGGTTTTTTTTTGGTGGGGGGGAGGGTAAAACCTGTAAATCCCTTCACAAACATTTCTGAAAAAGAACAACAGTATGCTCTTGTTGTGTTTTTTTTTTTTTTTTTAGCCATCCTCTGTAAAAATGGAGTCTAATGTATCAGCAAAAAGTATCGGCGCAGGTCAGCCAGCCCAGACCACGCAGGCTGACATGGGTCGAAAATTCTTGCTATTTTTGAACTTTTTGCATGTTCAAGGACCCTTCTACCTCATGAGTCAGTCGGTTGTCAGACAAACTAGATTTTATGGATCCATAATTATTTGATGACATGTTTGGTATAATATATTACGGAGATGCAATAAACCCCCTTTTGCAAGACCATGGCTCAATTGTTTGTTTTGGTATCTATTGCCTTTTCAGCTATGGTGTCAGTTCTGTCACGACGGCCAGCGCACCTTTCGAAGCGTTTCTGCAGCTTATTTACAAGTACCACGTGCCGGATGATGCGTAACAATCTTTCATAGATTTCCGACACACAAAAGAAACATTGTGTTGTTGTGAAATAATGCATTCTATAGCCCTTTCCCAAACGGCAAATTTTGGACTGATCCAAATTCAAAGAGTTTGCAGATGACAATTTTAAATTTGATGAAAATGGCAGAAAGGTCTCAAAAAGGGTAGAAAACACTGTGGGAAAAGGAGAAATTGCTCGTTACGAGCAATTTCTCCTTTTCCCAACAGTGTTTTTAAAAGACTTGTACTGCAGACACGTGAAAACCAGGGCTTGTTTGGGAAAGGGATAGCACCGATGAACGTTCGACAGTTTAGATCGAGCCGTGGTTTGTAGTTACTTGTGTGTGTGTTACTGCTTTTACTTTATTTTATTCTTTATTTCTCCCATGTACAAGTTATGCAAACAGGGGAAATGTGTTAGAAAAAATACAAAAAAAATATTAGTCCGGTACTTAACCCTTTACCACACAATCCTGAGTTTTAACGATCTTAAGAAAGAAAGAATGCTGACCAACAGAAGCTCGGCTTCGGATTGATTGTATGAAGTTTAACGCCGTTTTCAACATTATTTCAGTTATATCGCATCGGCCAGTGCACCTATCGGTGCTTTTCTTGAGTCTGCAAATGCTTTTTATTTGGATGAGTCCAAAGTTTTGTCGTTGGATAAATAGTTAAGTTTCGAGATTGACAGTTGCCCAATTTTACAGTAAGTTATTTGTAAGTTTCGAGATTGACAGTTACCTAATTACAGTTAGTTATTTGTAAGTTTCGAGATTGACAGTTGCCTGATTACAGTAAGTTATTTGTAAGTTTCGAGATTGACAGTTGCCTAATTACAGTAAGTTATTTGTAAGTTTCGAGATTGACAGTTGCCAAATTACAGCAAGTTATTTGTAAGTTTCGAGATTGACAGTTGCCCAATTACAGCAAGTTATTTGTAAGTTTCGAGATTGACAGTTGCCCAATTACAGCAAGTTATTTGTAAGTTTCGAGATTGACAGTTACCCAATTACAGTAAGTCATTTGTAAGTTTCGAGATTGACAGTTGCCCAATTACAGTAAGTCATTTGTACATTGACTTGTTATAGAGAATAGTTAAGTTTCGAGATTGACAGTTGCGTAATTACAGTAAGTTATTTGTACTTTGACTTGTTATAGAGAATAGTTAAGTTTCGAGATTGACAGTTGCGTAATTACAGTAAGTTATTTGTACATTAACTTGTTATAGAGAATAGTTACTTTCGAGATTGACAGTTGCGTAATTACAGTAAGTTATTTGTACATTAACTTGTTATAGAGAATAGTTAAGTTTCGAGATTAACAGTCGCCTAATTACAGTAAGTTATTTGTACATTGACTTGTTATAGATGGGCGCCACCATGTTTAAGATCATGTGATTGGTAGTTTAAAATGGAAACCTCCTTTATGAAGACGAGGTTAGATGTAGGTACAGAATCGACCGAATTGTGACGAGTGGTGATATACCATAAAAATGACTTCCGGTTTAACTTTTTATTCTATTCTGTGCTGCATCGAGCTCAACTCAACATGTCGCATATTGTCTTTGTCGGGGCAAAAATACTTTTTAAAAAATATCGTAGTCATATTATAATTTGCTGAATGATCTTAAAATGTCCGATTTCGACATCGCTTATAAGGAATTGTTATTTTTACAGTTATCACTTCTCTTTTTTACGTAGCTGAATGTGCTGGTTTTTGACCTACTTTTTGGTATTGATAACAAATGAATACATAGAAATTTGTGATTGGTAAAAAATGTACACTTGTTTATTTTAAGGGCCCCTGCCCATTTGCGGGCAAAATTTACGTCGTCTATCTTTTTTTAAAGATATTTCTTGATACTTATTTTACAGACTATGAACGTACCCTTGAAATTCAATAAGTTTGACGTTTTTCTTTTCATTGAAAATCAGAATTCCATTCATTTTTTCAGCCTTAAAGTGGACCTTCAACTCGCAGACAGACGATAACATATTAGACTTGATCAAATTGAAAACATTTGCAGACGAAAAATCAAACGTGGTTCAAATGATGGGAGTTTTCTTGAAAGGGTAGGAAACATTGTGGTAAAAGGAGAAAATGCTGGTTACCAGCATTTTCTTCTTTTCCCACAATGTTTTCTTGAGGTTTCTTTTTTGAGGGTCGTTAAATTACTGGATTATTTTGTAAATTGTTATTATACTATTTTACGCTGTCATAGCCATATTTAGCGCCAGTGACAAAGTGAGTTTAAATATTCAAAGGTGAATCGTGTATTTTTACACCCTACCCCCAATTTGTCATGTGGAAGAAATTTATATCCACGAATACATTGAAAGTGTATTATTTTAATCTAATTATGATTCTTTTGTTCGGGACCAAACGTCTTCAAACCTCAACATTTATTCACAGCTATGAATCGTGTCAGGCCTGCACATGTTTCGAACTCTGTAGGGGACGAATGTGATCCAGCAGCTTTGGACATATATGAATAATAATGGCATACAAAATTCTGACATCGCCTCGAATTATTAGTCAAATTGAACATGAAATTAGTACACGGAGCAGAATCGAGCGAGCCTCTTCGTGATATGATATCGGGAGTGTTCGTTCGGAGGACCTTTTGCCTTTCTCTAGATGTTTGAATATTGTTCATTGGAACAATTTGTCAAATAAAGATTTCTATGGACCCCTACACGGCGTTTAAATCGAGCCCATAGCGTACAATTTATTCTCCGTTACAGTAGTGATTATCTCTGTGGGTGGGGTATCAATGCAATTTCGCCCTCTAGAAATGCTTGTATCGAAACATAGAATTATCGCCCAATATATGGCGAAGGATGTTGCCTCGTTCGGGTTGTTTTGTCAAAGAAAGCGGTGAAAAGACACAAGTTTTAAAATGCCGGTGTTTATTTAATTTAATTAACTGCCAATTATTCTAGCCTGCTGAGATGACAACAAACCGGCCGGGATTGAATATCACAATCTGCGATCTGTCCTCGTTTGAATCCAGACTTCACTAAAATTTGTATTTTATTTGCAATCTACCATCTACTGTATATATCAAGCGTAGTGTAAAATCTGCAATAAAATAAGAGAGTTGTCATTTTTGCAACTTTCTCAATTTTGTTTGAAAAAATAAATAATAATAATAATAATAAAACTTCAGTGCACAGGTGATGGGCCATGTTTTAAGACAATGGCACTTGATGGCAGAGGAATGTTATCTAATATCGCAAACAGAATGGTATCCTTAACCCCTTACCACACAATCCCGACTTCTAACGACCCTGAAAAAGAAGCCTTTTGAAAACATTGTGGGAAAAGGAGAAAATGCTGGGAACCAGCATTTTCTCCTTTTCCCACAATGTTTTCTACTCTTCCCAAAACAAATTTCAATTTTTGAGTCACATTTATTTTGTCGTCTGCACATGCTTTCAGTTTGGAACAGTCTGAAATTTTGTCGTTTAGTAAAGAGTTAAAATGAATACAGCTGGGCAATGATCTGACAAATTGGGGTTTAATGCATCTCAGTGATGCGGCATACCAAGCAAGTCATTACATAATTATAGATTCATAAAATCCATTTTGCCAAACAACCGACTGATTGATTGATTGATTGATTGTATGGTGTTTAACGCCGTTTTCAACATTATTTCAGTTATATCGCGGCGGCCAGTGCACCTATCCATGCTTTCCTGGAGTTTCTTTTACCAGTACTACGCACAATATTCTTTCCAAGCCACTGGCTGCTTTTCCCACATAACCATCGTCGAAACAATGGTCAGCGGTGAGAAAGGAATGAATCCTGTCGCAATGACTATCATCAATCCTCGGAAGGAAATTGGCCAAGCCGGGGATCGAACCAGCGACCTCCTGTTCTCAAGTCCTGTACGCTACCGACTGAGCTACGGGGGCTCCAACGGACTGAATCATGAAGTAGTGAGGTCCTTTGACGTGAAGAAAATTCACTATTACCAAAAAGTTTCGATTCAGGTCAGCCTGCATGGACTGCGAAGGCTGGGCTGGATCGGAACTTTTTGTAGATGCATTAAATCCGTTTTACAGGGTATGGCTCATTTTTATGTTCATGAAAAAAGAATGGTATATTGTATGTAGCCTCGCAAACGTAATGATATTCACCCCGTAAAAGCAATCACATGTATAATCTAACTTTGAAAAAGATATGAAGTCTAACCTCGCACTTAAAATGGCATCTGAAATGATATTAAACCTGATAAAAAGAATGGTACCTTCCACGGCAAAAGTAATGGTATCTGCCATCATAAAGACAATGAAATCTAACCTTCAAAAATAATTGTAACTGACCTTGAAAAAGTATGGTATCTGATTCGTGAAAAGTTTTGGTATCTAACCTATAAAAATAATGGTCTCTTACCTTGAAAGTATCTGACCAATAACAGTTATGGCATCTAACCTACAAAGAAAAATGGTATCTTACCTTGAAAAAGCAATAGTATTTATTTTGAAAAAAAAAAAAATAATAATAATAGAATCTAGCAAAAAACTCATGGTATCTGACCAATAAAAAGTAACGGTAGGCAATCTTGCTAGTGTACTCGCAGAAATTAAGTAATCTTACCTCAGCTGTAAAAGTAATCTTACCTTGAAAGATTTCTGGCATTTTGCCTTAAAACGGAATGGCGGATAACCTAGCAAAAGTAAATTATCTAACCTCTCAAAGAAATGATATCTATCCTGTTAAAGTAATGATATCTATCTGCGCAATAGTGTTGATATTAACCGCGCAAAAGTAATGATATCTAACCAATTAAAGTACTGATATCTATCCGTGCAAGAGTTGTGATTTTAACTATGCAAAAGTTATGATACAGTATCTAACAAGGAAATAGTAATGATATCAAAGGTAATGATATATAACCTCTTAAAGTAATTATATTTAACGCGTGCAAGAGTTGTGATTTTAACCATGCAAAAGTTATGATACAGTATCTAACAAGGAAATAATAATGATATCAAAAGTAATGATATATAACCTGTCAAAGTAAGGATTTTAACCGTGCAAAAGTAATGATATTTAACCAATCAAAAGTAATAACATATAACCTGTCAAAATAAAGATTTTAACCGTGCAAGAGCAATGATATTAATCGTGCAAAAGTAATGATATTAACCGTGCAAAAATAATGAATTTAACCTATCAAAAGTAATGATATATAACCTGTCAAAATAAAGATTTTAACCTCGCAAAATTAATGATATTTAACTTATCAAAAGTAATGATATATAACCTGTCAAAGTAAAGATTTTAACCGCCCAAAAGTAATGATATTTAACCTCTCAAAAGTAAATGATATATAACCTGTCAAAGAAAGAATTTTAACCGCCCAAAAGTAATGATATTAACCGTGCAAAAGTAATAATATCTAATAATTCAAAGTCACGATAATTTACCTCTGAAAGTAATGATATCTCACCTCACAAAATTTATGGTATCTAACCACGCAAAAGCATTAATATGTACCCTCGCCAAAACAATGGTATCCCAACTCCAAAATAAACTTGCCCCCTAAAAGCAATGGTATCTTATCATGCAAAATGTGATAAGAGTCAAAATAATGATATCTTAGATCGCAACAGTAAACATGTGGGAATTATTACCTTTCGGGCGTATCTATAAGATCGGAGGCTGACTGACTGTCATACGGCTGAATTTAAGTAAGTAACAATAGGTCGACTTATCATTATTCTAAATTGGTATACTAGAGCTTTTAATCCAGCGAGAAAAATGGTGTTGAATAGAACTGTGTAAGATCAATCCGCAGCGAAACGTAGTTTGGTTTGGATCTACTTTCTACGAAATCAAAAACAGAGTTAACAATACTTGGAATATGGACTGTCAAATTACATACCTAGATTTATGAATTAAAAGGAGAAGATTTTTAGCTGAAACACTTGCAGACTAGGCGGAAAGAAGAGGTTCGAAATTTGTCTCATTAATAATTAGAAATTTCATTCAAGTGATGAATATTTCATGATCTTTACAATATTACATTAAAGCGAATGATTATTTCGATCCAGGTTCTTCAGACGCTTGCATCGCTCCCAGATCAGCGCCTGGCCGTCCTGGATGTCATTTAAAACAGCAGGAAGTCTCGCAAAATCCCGCCCAAACACATCTGTCTCGTTTAAAACGTGAAATAAAAGAAGCCGGGTCACAGAATAATTTCTTAATTTGAGAATTATTTTCCCGATCGGACAACTCACGAGCGGCGGCCCAGTTCGCCTGTTTCAGACTTTTGGTGACAGAAAAAACGTTCCGGCGCTGTGTAAGAACTCCAATTAATGACGTATTGAAATTAATTGTTTTTGTAATAAAGTGCAATAAACTCATAATCACCGTTTACAGTCTCCACATGAGGTCCTTCAGGACAAAGACCTTCAGTGCGCATGTCTGTTCTACGCCCACTAGAACTGCTCGCTTGAAAACCGAATGAAAGACAAAAATAGCGTGGTCACTCTTGTTCACATGATTTAAAAAAAACATTTTAAATTTTTTTGCTCTATATTTAATTACACTGATTTAAAAAAAAAAATGAAATATGCAAATGAGCGCTGTTCTGGAAAAAGGGGTGTAATGTGTTTCCGTGATGCATTATACGTTGGTGACGTCGTTTCATTAAAGAGTTGCCCTGATGAGCTTTTTAAAGCGAAACCGGTTGGCACGTTCAAAGACAAATTGTAGTGTTATTTCTCTTTTATTTTATACTTTCTTGTTCCGGTATACTTCTTCTTTTTCTTTTTACTTCTTTCGACCGAGTCTCTAGGGGTAGAATAGTCCTTTGCTATGCCGAAAATCGGCCATTAGCAAAAAGTTCCGACCCATGTAAACCTGCGCAGACTGCGCGGGCTGACATAAGTCGATACTTTTTGCAGATGCATTAAGTCCCCTTTTCACAGAACATTGAGTATATGAGTATATATAAACCAAAGGTTCCCTCCAATATACAGCGTAAATTTTGTATGATAAATATATACCGTCCTACCAGGACCATTGTATGTCGAGTCTATGGTCAAAGAACGTTTGTCTTCAAGAGCTATAGGACCCTTGACACGTGACAAAACGTTAGAAGGAAACAACTGTTTTGCATTACTAGTAATTAGACGGAGCGCAAAAACAGATTTACAGTCTATTCATTTGTTTTACAATGACAGGGATCCCGTCCAGTAGTCTCGCGTGACTCCACGAGACTAGCATTAGCATCTCGGGGCCGCCATAATTGGATAAGCGGCAATGACAAAGAAGGCATTGTTTTGGAAATTATTCCCTTGAGGTATGTTTGGTGCCCCAGACAAATATTATGCATGACAATCATCATTAATTGTGAAGACAAGTATTTCTTGGATCAAACTGACCATCAAACAACTTCCAACCTATGAGATACAACCTCCGCGACAAAAAATGGACGGAAGCAAAATTTGAAAATTTATGTTTACTTCGACCCATGGAAAAGGAATTCACACAAAAAATAGGGTAAAAGAAGGCGAGATGTTGGTGAAAAAAATCATCTCACGATTTTAAAAGGAGCGCAATTATCTGCTAAAAATCGAGCCCATACATACCATTTTCGGGTAAGTGGTTACCGGAACTGCCAGAACTACTTTTTCAGCAGTACCAAAGGAGGCCAATAATGTTCTTATTCACTCGTAATATACATGTAATTGTTGAGGTCCCGGTACCTGCTTATAACAAGTTTTATTCACTTTCAGTCCAGCTTAAGCCCATGTTCCGTCCAGCTTTCTGAGAACGGCTGTATCGTTGCAAACTTTAACATCAACAGTATCATAAAAAAACTTTGTCTCTGAATGTTATATGGGTAGGAGCTCTGAAATACCCAAGATGCTTGAGAACCAGATTTTTTTTTTTTATTCATTTTGGACTGAACGTGAATAAAATTTGTCATAAACAGGTACCGGGGCCTCAACATTTTACTCTGCCACCCTTTTCAGACATTGCGGTATTGGCATTGCCACGGAGAGTGATCAGGTTTAACCCTCTTCCAAGCAATCCCGTTATTTTTAACGACTTTCAGGAAGAAACCTCTTGAAAGCATTGTCAAAAAAAGGAGAAAATTCTGGTAAGCAGCATTTTCAACTATTCCTACAATAGTTTTAACCCTAATAGAGACAAAATATTTCGTCATCTGAGCCATAGTCAATTTGTTGTCTGCAAATCATCTCAGGTTTGACAAATTTAAAAATCTTATCGTCTGGTAAAGAGTTATGCTGTGTACATAGTACTTGGATAATTGGCCCACAACGTGCGAAATGAGATCTTCGGACATTTGCGTAAAGTGTCGTCCCGGATTAGCCTGCGTAGTCCGCACAGGCTAATCAGAGACGGCACTTTACGACTACATAAGATTTTTTCATACAGTAGACTTTCCTGAAAGAGAAAATCGCACAAAAACGGGAAGTGTGGTCTCGGATTAGTCACAGACTGCACAGGCTGATCTGGGACGACACACTTTTACGCATATGTCCGAAGGCCCCTTCTCGTGTGTTGCACGCCATATGTGACCAAGGCAAATGCACGTTACGTAACAATCCTGTAAGTCTTGCAAACTCAGGGTAACTTTGTTGTGGATGCAGTAAAACTCGAAATGAATTCATTCGAGGGAGCCACTGAAAAGAAAGAAACGTGACATCATTTTTCGATTTTCTAGCACCTTCAAGAGAGAAGGAATAAGAGATTAAATGGCTATAAATTGGCGTGCAACACACGAAAAAGGACCTTCGGACATATCCGTAAAACTGTGTCGCCCAAGATCAGCCTGTGCAGTCTGTGACTAATCCGAGACGACACTTCCCGTTTTTGTGCGATTTTCTGTTTCACGAAAGTCTAATGTATGAAAAAATCTTACGTAGTCGTAAAGTGTTGTCTTGGATTAGCCTGCGCGGACTGCGCAGGCTAATCCGAGACAACACTTTACGCAAATGTCCGAAGGCCCCTTTTCGTGTGTTGCACGCCATATAATGGTATAGGAGATCGACGAAATATATGAGCCATGCTCTGTTATGGGGGTTTAACCCTTTACCACACAATCCCGACTTATAACGACCCTATGGAAGATCCCTGTTGAAAACATTGTGGGAAAAGGAGAAAATGCTGGTTACCAGCATTTTCTCCTTTTCCCACAATGTTTTCTACCCTTTCAAAAACAAATTTCATTTTTTTAGTTGTGTTTATTTTGTCGTCTGCAACCGCTTTCAATTTGGACTGGTCTAAAATCTGGTCGTTTGTTAAAGAGTTAATGCATCTGGAAAAATTATCGACTCAGGTCAGCCTTCGTCAAAACTTTTTTGCTTTTGTTGAATTTTCTGCATGCCCAAGAATCATTCTACGTCCAGATTCGGTTGGTTGTTAGACAAAATGGACTTTATGGGTCCATAATTATGTGATGACTTGCTTGGTATCATGCATCACGGAGATAAATAAAGCCCCCTTCTGCTCAAGCATGGCTCATATATTATTGAGTCATGCTCTGGCAAAAGGGGGATTAATGCATCTCCGTAAGGCATTGTAGCAATCAAGTCATCACTTAATTATGGATCCATAATAGCCACTTTTTTTCTGAACAACCGACTGAATCATGAGGTAGACTGGTCCTTGGACATACAGAAAATTGACCAATAGCGAAAAGTTTCGGCCCAGGTCAGCCTGCGCGGACTGCGCAGGCTGACCTGGGTCGATACTTTTCGCAGATGCATTAAGCCCCCTTTTTCACAGAGCATGGCTCAATTATAAAAGATCCACGAAATATATGCATACTGAAACTTGACACGTAGAACTCCCAGTAAGTACTGCCATATTCATACATAAAAATGATCGCAATAAATTAGAACAAGGTGTCACGAGCGACGCCATTATGGGAGTCTATCCCAGCATGCAATGCGGTATGTCATTATTCAAAACGAGGCATCTATTTTGTGACATCAAATTTCATTTTTCATTTTCTTTCCCTTTTCGCCCAGGAATACAGAGAGAACAGAACTGAATTTTATTGCTTCAAGTAATTTACAATACTTTTGGCAAATATATGAAGAAAATGAAGTTGTAAAAGGTTAACATCGAGAAATGATTGATTCATTGTATGGTGTTTAACGCCGTTTTCAACATTATTTCAGTTATATCGCGGCGGCCAGTGCACCTATCCATGCTTTCCTGGAGTTTCTTTTACCAGTACTCCACACAATATTCTTTCCAAGTCACTGGCTGCTTTCCCACATAACCATCGTCGAAACAATGGTCAGCGGTGAGAGAGGAATGAATCCTGTCGCAATGACTATCATCAATCCTCGGAAAGAAATTTGCCGAGCCGGGTATCGAACCAGCGACCTCCTGTTCTCAAGTCCTGTACGCTACCGACTGAGCTACGGGGGCTCGGCTGTTAACATCGAGAAACTATTTCGTGTATAAATGATGTTTCACAAATTACTTTAGTTCTTAACGAGCACCCCGCACAAAAAAAATGAAATAGGCATCAGTCCATAAACGAGAAAACAAATCGAAAATATAAGACCTGCTAATTTTCGGGAAAATCTGCAGCTATTTTGAACACGTTTTTACCCTTATTTTTTTTTTCAATCATCCTCATATTAAATTTTCAACATGATTGAACTTCTTTTACTACACAAATTACTTTAGTTCTTAACGAGCACCCTGCACAAAAAAAAAAGAAATAAGTATCAGTCCATAAACGAGAAAACAAATCGAAAATATAAGACCTGCTAATTTTCGGGAAAATCTGCAGCTATTTTGGACCCGTTTTTACCTTTTTTTTTTCAATCATCCTGATATTAAATGTTCAACACGTTTGAACTTCTTTTACTACAGATTGATACATGTACATATCAAATGCTTTGTTACCTCACTAATTAAGCAAATACGTCATAGAGGACTCTGACAACCCAACTGTAAAATATTCAACGTTCTTAAAAAGCCATTTCGTGCTCAAATCTGGTGAACCCCAAAGTTCAAATTTATATATGCCATGCTCTGGCAAAAGGGAGTTTAATGCATCTCCGTGATGCAGTATACCAAGCAAGTCATCACATAATTATGGATCCATAAAATCCATTTTTTTAAACAAATGACTGAATGCTGAGGTAGAAGGGTCCTTAGACATGTAGAAAATTTACCAAAAGCAAAAAGTTTCGGCCCAGGTCAGCCTGCGCGGACTGCGCAGGCTGATCTGGGTCGATACTTTTTGCAGATGCATTAAGCCTCCTTTTCACATAGCTTTGCTCATATAGAATTAATCTATCCCCAATACGCCTCAAACAGAAAATTCTTAATTTGTTTCATTTTGTTTTTTCTTCCTTTCATATCGTAACTTTTAGTTTTATATTATACGAAAAAATATTAAAATTAAAAGATTTGGAACCATTTCAGTGGAAGATCAGTTCAAACGGAAAATTCTTAACTTGTTTCATTTTGTTTATTCTTCCTATCAAATGTTAAGTTTTAGTTTTATATTATACGAAAAACTATTAAAACTAAAAGATTTGGAACCATTTCAGTTGAAGATCACTTCATATTTATCAGTACAGGCCCAGGCTTAAGCCTTTCTGAAAATCAGATCTGCTTTATGAACATCGGAAGCCAAAGACCCACTGAGAATGGTTCAGAAATTAGTCAGCTGTGTAAACATAGATAAATTACCGATATATATGGTGTGATGGGTTACATACATACATGTACATTGGAAAATCTTCGATTTAAATCCGGAAACATCATAACAGTGATTTCCTTGACGGCCCCCAAAAAATGAAATAATTTTCTATTGGTCGTAATCTATTCGACTTTACACCTGTCAGGGGCAACATTTGGCATGAAGATACAAGAAGGATTGTAGTTTAATAAAATAAAGATGAAATGGGTTAAAAACTTGCTGAAAAAAGAGTACAGATGTGTCTTTAAATTCCAAGACTAGCCATGGATACGATTGGCTGGGACATTCTGTCTCAGCCAATCAGATGACTAATTTTGAAATATTAAGATAACAGTATTCAGAAATGTCAGTGGAACGTCAGTCCCCCGACCACTTTCTCTCTGATACTACAATATTAGTTTGACCGATTTACCGTTTATTTATCGTCGCCACCGGTTGCCCATATAGACAACGCCCACAGAAGGCTGTTAGTTACGTTACGGGGGATAGTGAGAGAAACAGGACGAAACCCATACGAGTAATTTTAGAGGGCCTACCCTGGGCATCGAACCCATAGGTACTTGGTTTCCAAGACATTCAGTTTCACAACTTACTTTTACTTTTTGGGTATTATAAATACTAGGAGGTTTCTCAGCTGCCATGTTTCAACGGAAGTTCGGCCGAAGTTCGTTCACTGGACACCGGTTCCCGAATCGTCGCATAGCAAACATAGCCAATACGGGTACCACGGCAATGTAAACAGACCGTTCAATAAATTAACTCAACAGATATTGTAAAATACATACTTTATAATTTGGTTTGAAAAACAAACAGCTATTATCATGTGAGTTTATTTAAAAGTCTGACATAACTGTGGTATCCGTATTGGCTGTAAACTGGTACCCGTTGTATCTCCCGTAACCGCCCGATAGACGTTGATACAAGATCGATAACAAGCTGCCAGTTTAATTGGCTATCTTCAGGATGCGACGATTCGGGAACCGGTGTCTAGTGAACGAACTTCCGTTGCTTTACAACATTGCAGCTGAGAAACTTTCTAGTATTTGTAATATACAAAAATAAATGGATGTTGTGAAACTGAAAGTCGTGGAAACCATGTGCCTAACATCGAACCTCCAGTGGCCGAGACTTGATGTTTATAAGTCTCACGCCCGATCACTTGAGCTATTCGGGCATGCCTTACAATATTGGAAAAGCCATTAACAAGATAATCAACGTTTCCCTTTAAAGGTGTAAACTTAGACCCCAACAAAGGACTTCTACAGGTACCAGTGATTAACCTTTTGGTCCGAATTAACAGGTCATAGATTGTCTCAGGAAATTTGGCAATTTTCATCTTTTCTCCTAACTGTCGTCTGCACTGACAGTTAACATCGACCCTGAATACGCAACGCGTCAACAACATAATAAGACATTAAGCGGAGGCTGTCAAATTGACTCGATTAATCTTTATTCGAACTCCGAAACGTCATGGGTGTACAAATCGAGCGCGGATTGATTTATCGGAAGCTGCGGTTCTTTTCATTCGTTTTTGTCTCGTACAGGACAGGTAACAAGGTGATTTCGCTTTCCACGAGTATCGAATTTACACGGAATTGAACGGAATCGCCCGAACATTATGTTTCGGCTGAATTTTACACTTTCTGGTGACAATGAGGAATTTGTCTTTCATTTATCATTAATGACCAGAATGATTTATCCTGAGATTGGTTTTTGTTTTCAGAAATCATCACCATGTGTCATTCACGAAACTCTTTCCGCGATTCACTGACCTTTTGCGGACAGTGCAGATTAAGATCAAGCGGCACAGAACGTGCAGTCTGGTCTTGGATCTACACTGTCTGATAAGGAGACTTTTTCCCCCAAAAATAACTTTGAAAGAGCAAAATTTTGGTCTTTACTAACGCATTGAAAGTTTCATTTCACATATTCAGCAGGATAAGGATTAAAAAATGTTGGCAGCAGTTATATAGAATTAACCCTTTGCCACACGATTTCGCGTTTTAACAAAACCAAGGGAAAATGCTTCAAAATCATAGTGGGAGAAGAAGAAAATTCTGGTAACCAGCATTTTGTCAATGTTTTCAGCATTTTTACAGACAAATCTAAAAATTCACTATTAATTTGTCGCCAACAAAATTAATGTTTTTATACTTTTCCACAGACAAATCTCAAATTTTGCTCCACTCCTGTTTCCTGCAAGAGCTTTCGATCCGGAGGCCCTGTATTATTTTTTGTCCTTTTGTAAAGAACAAAGAATAAATCTTGGAAATGCGAAAGACAAACCCGACAACAGAGATACATCACTTTTGGTCATAAATAATAGATGACCGTCTTATATTTAAAACGAGCCATGATCCAGCAAAAGGGGGTTTAATGCATCTCCGTGATGCATGATACCAAGCAAGTTATCACATAGTCAACTCTTTCCCAAACGATAAATTTTAGACTGGTCCAAATTGAAAGAGTTTGCAGACGACAATTTTAAATTTGATGAAAATGGCAGAAAGTTCTCAAAAAGGGTAGAAAACACTGTGGGAAAAGGAGAAATTGCTCTTAACGAGCAATTTCTCCTTTTCCCACAGTGTTTTCAAAAGACTTGTACTGCAGACACGTGAAAACCAGGGCTTGTTTGGGAAAGGGTTAAGGAACCAATAAATTCATTTTTTTGGTTTTTTTTTTGTTTTTGTTTTTTTGCAACAACCGACTGAATCATGAGGTACACTGATCCTTTGACATACAGAAAACTGACCAACAGAAAAACATTTCGGCCAAGGTCAGCCTGCGCGGACGGCGCAGGCTGACCTAGGTCGATACTGTTTGCAGATGCATTCAGCCCCCTTTTCACAGTGCACGGCTCATATCTAAATGATTTAACGTGGTTATCAACACTTGCTGAAGAGGGAACTCTGGGCCCGATCTGGACTCACGAGTATCGAATTAAACTAATTACTGATAACCCTTGATGCGATGAACGCGACATAAGTTCCTTTAGCGCACAGTGTAGATACAAGATCAGACTGCACAGGACGTGCAGTCTGATCTTTAATCTACAATGTCCGGTTTTTTTTTTTGGGGGGGGGGGGGTGTTGTTGCCAAAATACCCGGAAGTTGGACCTGATCTTGACTCACAAGTATCGTTTGTCACAAATACATTTTATTCTGAAGCAGATTTTCTAAAAGTCATTTGTTTGTACAGATATAATCCCTGTATAAAACAGGCTTTGTAGGCTCTAATATTAAAAAAAAAAAAAATGCTTGAGTAGATCTACACGTATCATATAAAAGAATCGATTTGATGAATTTGTGTTTTTTCTAGTTTTTTTTTTTTATTCAAATTGCTGTAAGAGTACACCTGTCTACCTGCATTTAGGTTAAGAAATCCCTTGCCAAGGGACATTTCCACCACTCTAAGCCCAAATTGGGATCAAACTCTACACATCCGGGCCACACGTCTTACTCTCAAAGTCTAAGGCCATACAATTTTGCACTTTCAAATACTAGTATGACAGAAACTGTTGAAACTTTGCCTTGCATCCGCACACCAGTCCAAGACATTGCGATTAATTACCCGATAACTTTTTTAATAGGGCGCGCAGTTCTTTATCAAAATCCAATAAAAAACGATACTGAATATTCTAACAAATTATTAATTACTGTCTCTACAATAACGGAACGCCATTTTAATAATCGAAAACATATGTCGCGAAAAAAAATATAATAACCCTCGCACGTAAAATTAATAAAGCAATAAATTGTGCTCATAACGTTAAAGTCATAGTCGAACTCAACCAAAGTTAACTTTGTCGCCTGACCCTTGAACTTAACCCTTAAGCTGCTAATCGCGAGACTCACTGACCTTTTGCGGACAACGTAGATCAAGATCAGACTGCACAGAACGTGCAGTCTGATCTTTGATCTACACTGTCCGATACGGTATTTTCTTTCAGGTGAAATCAACTTTAAAACTCCAATGTTTGGGCTTTTAGTATTGAATAGAAATTTGCGTTTCATTTATTCAGCAGCTTAAGTGTTAACAGAAATTGACCAAATTGCTTCATAAGCATCCCCCCTCCGATAATATACTCTAGAAGCTTTGGTTTATATCGTCAGAAATACTCTCTCTGTATGCTTATACCAAATACAAATATTATATATTTTTAACCAGTTACCTTTACGAAACGGCCCCGTGTTTTAACGAATCCCCGCCCCCCCCCCCCCCCCCCCCCCCCCCCCCAAGAAATGACATTTGAAAAAAAAAACATTGAAAGCTGGCTATAAGCAGAAGAAAGCTTCTGAAAGCTTCTGAAAACATTTTTGGAAAAGGCGAAAATACTGAACACCGGTATTTTCTCCTTTTCCCACAATGTTGCCTACCCTTTCAAAGGTAAAACCCGTCATTTTAGAAACATTCACTTTGTTTTACTGTAAATTTTGTCATGTAAAAAATTTTATGGTCTGGTAATGACTAAAAGTAAAGAGAACTATCAATAATTGTCGTCAGTTGTTTTCTTTTTTCACCATGTTTCACTTTGTTGCGTCTTACTTTTAATATGACGCCAATTGACACACAAGTGTTTATCAACGGTTAAAGTAGCGATGCAAGTTAGATAACTCTTTGATGATTGGTTGATACAACGGAAGATAACTCTTAGATAAATCACAAAGATAACGGTTTAGATTTACGCCCGATAACTTTGATGTGTGACGGGGGAGGCCTTTGATAGAATATGCATTACTCTTTAACAAACAATAAAAATGTTAGCTTTGGTCAAATTGAAACAATTTGCAGACAGCAAATTAAATGTAGTGCAAAAGATGCAATTTTCGGTTGAAAAGGTAGAAAACATTGTGGGAAAAGGAGAAAATGCTGGTTACCAGCATTTTCTCCTTTTCCCACAATGTTTTAAGAAGCCATCTTTAGAAGATCGTTAAAACTCGGATTTGTGTGGTAAAGGGTTAAAAGCAGTATGATGGTCGGACTTGTTTTTGCAGAAGGGTTGTTTGTCGCATTGTCTCAAAGTTAACATTTAAACGGCTAAATAAATAAAATGAAAAATTCCAGTCATTTACCACTATCCTGCCAAACAACATAAATAAAACTTTCAAGGCGATGGTAAGATCCGAATAATAATATTTCAAACTTAATTCTTTGGAGAACAATATCTCCTTACAGGTCAGTGTAGACCCAAGATCAGACTGAACATTCTGTGTAGACTAATCTTGATCTACACTGTCCGCAAAAGGTCAGTGGGTTGCGCCTAGTGGCTTAGGGGTTAGTAACACCTGAAAATTAGATATCACAGTTTTAGTTGAAAAAAAGCATAGGAAATTGGCCAGTGTATATCCAAGATTAGACTGCAGGTTCTGGACAGTCTGATCTTGATCTACACTGTCCGTAACAGCGCATTCAAAAGCGCTTACCAGTCTAAAGGTAAAATAACTTACTATTACGTCTGGCATTTTGATTGGTGACTCTAGATTTCTGCAACTTACATCTGATGGCAATGGCGAAGCAATGTTGAATTTCCTGACATTATTTGAATTAAGTTTCCTAGAAGAAACTCCAAAAGCGGGAGGTAATTTCACGTAGAAATGTTTGATTTATTAAGCTTAAAACAACCATTGTCGCTGAGACCTAGCTTTGTCAAGTGATACAGTTGTTTTTTTTTTTCTTTCTATTCCGTGGAAGTCAAAGCAACGCCCTGCGCGCTCATACCAGTGCTTTGATTGACGCGTCGCAATGGTGGCAGTTTACAGTTGTGTAGCATATAAAACAAGAGCACCGCATGGGGGTACCAACGCTCGGCTCCAGTTGCTTTAAGAAATATAATTGATTTTCAGTGAAAATTCTAAGTCGAAAAGGAACATAACTGTGTCAAAAATCTTTGATAGTTACCTACCCTTGTTTTCTGGGTTCCCCTTTCGATAGTTTACAACTAGTTCAAGTTTGAAGTAAATATCATTAGTAATGGAAGAGATATTACAAAATGTCAAAGTTTTACACGACGATGATGACATCGAAAACAGCAGATCTAAAAATGAAGGCCAGAAGAAATGCATTGTTTCATTGTCCTGAAAAGAAGGAAGGTAAACTTTTTTTTTTTTTGGGGGGGGGGGGGGGGGGGCGAGGGGTAAGAAGACTTTAAAAATACCACCCTTGTAATACGGATAAAGTTTTAATACACAAGTAGCCTACATGTACACGAGGAAAAAAAGCTATTAAAGGAAACGAGAAATATCTTTTAAAAAAAAATAGACGGTGTAAATTTGCCAGCAAATAGGCTGGGGCACTTAGAATAAACATGCCTACATGTTTTTACTACAGGGGCCCTTAGAATAAACCTGTCTACATATTTGACCAATCAAAAATTTCTATTTTTTTCAATTTTCATCAATACCCAAAAGGTCAAAAGCCAGCACATTCAGCTACGCCGAAAAATTACCTTTTCAATCACCACACTTAGATTTTATGTACTTTCTGCGATCGATTTACACCGCTAAGCCAAAAAAAAAAAACTCTGTGAAAAGGGGTTTAAAAGACACCATTTATTTTTCTTTCTTTCAGCACACAACTTTGGAAAACACTGGGTCAGTATAAAATCTGTGTATCATGGGGAAGAAAACATTTTGGGAAAAAGGAGAAAATGCTGGTTACCAGCATTTTCTCCTTTTTCCCGAAATGTTTTCAAAAACAGTCTTCCTCGGGTTAGTTAAAAGTAATTGTGTGGTAAAGGGTTAAGATAGAATTAGATTTAATAAAATGCTTGTCTCTATGGCTATTGGCCTCTCTTCTCAGAGATAATCCTTTTCGCAGCAAGCCCAACAAGACTGAACATTGCAGAAAAAGGAGCTACCATTTTTTCATTACTTTATTCTATTGTAATCATCATTTTCTGTTGCACATTTTGCGTATTTTGAACGTTAAATCTATTTAACTCTATACCATACGACAAACTTTTAGAACTCTCCAATTTGAAAGCATTTGCAGACGACAAATTGAATATGGCTCAAATGGTGGAATTTATCTTTGATGGGGTAGAAAAAATTGTGGGAAAAGGAGAAAATGCCGGTTACTAGTATTTTCTCCTTTTTCGACAATGTTTTCGAAAGCTTTCTCTCTCAGGGTCGTTTAATTTATTGAACTCTTTACCATACGACAAAATTTTACAACTCTCCAATTTGAAAGCATTTACCGACGACAAATTAAATGTGGCTAAATTAATGGAATTTGTCTCCGACATGGCAGAAAACATTGTGGGAAAAGGAAAATGCTGGTTACCAGCATTTTCTCCTTTTCCCACATTGTTTTCAAAAGCTTTCCCTCTCAGGGTCGTTAAAACTCGAGACTTTGATAAGGGTAGATGTACATTTTCGTAAAGCCAAAAGAACCAAACAAATGCACGCAGTTCAAGGAAATATTAATTCACAAAATACTAGGAATTTTCGGACAGTGTAGATCAAGATCAGGGTGCAGAGGTCGTACAGTCTGAGCTTGCATCGGATATTTTGTTACACGTAGGT
Source organism: Tridacna gigas (assembly GCA_945859785.2). Lineage (NCBI taxonomy): Eukaryota > Metazoa > Mollusca > Bivalvia > Cardiida > Cardiidae > Tridacna > Tridacna gigas. The sequence continues at coordinate 49,100,563 of OX244043.2, forward strand.
TTAAATAACTAATCAAATGAAAGGAAAGTAATCCAGTTCATTTAATTAGCATCTAACGGTTATACAGCGGAGAAAGCGCCTAGATAACCTAATAAGAGAAATCAAGCGCCAGGGCGACTACGCATAACAAGTGATGAATATTTAATGACCAGATTGTCTTTTCATTACCTGGAAATACCTGGTTGGTTGTAATAAAGCTCTTCCAGAAATATGCGCCAAAATATGGTGCAGTTCCCAGTTATCTGTGGTGATTCCGCGATAACAAACTGTCCGTGTATTACTTTTACACTTTCACTGTTTTCTAAAAATAAAATCTTGCAACGGACAACTTTTGTTTTGCTTGTTTGGCGTTTAAGCCATTTTCAACGTTCTTTCATTGATACTAAGACAGACACTGCACCTATCCATATGTTCGTGGAGGTTTTTTTTTTGTTCCCATTAGTACTTCGCAAAAAAATCACAGCTTTCTAGGCCACACCTCGTCGGAACAATGCTCAGTGGTTAGATAGGAACCCTTTCGCATTGGCTATCAATCAAACTCTCTCTCTCTCTCTTTGCCGAGCCCCGGTAGCCCAGTCGGTAGCGTACAGGATTTGTGAACAGGAGGTTGCTGGTTCGATCCCCCGCTCGGCCATTTTCTTTCCGAGGATTGATGATGGTCATTACGACAGGATTCATTCCTCTCTGACCGCTGACCATTGTGTCGACGATGGCTATGTGGGAAAGCAGCCAGTGGCTTGGAAATCGGCCGTGCCGGGATTAAAGCTCACGGCCCCTGAATTCCTGGCCCTTTACACACAATACCTTCTCAAACCATTCCTTCAGTTGATTATACAAAATAATTAATATTATGTTTATTATAGGGCACTGGGTTGAAATGTCATTTGTTAGAGTAACGTTTAACTCTTTACCAGACGACAAAATTTTAGACTTGTCAAAATTCAAAGCATTTGCAGACGAGAAATAAAATGTGACTTGAAAAAAGAATTTGTTTTGGGATGGGTAGAAAACATCGTGGGAAAAGGAGAAAATGCTGGTAACCAGCATTTTCTCCTTTTCCCACAATGTTTTCTACCCTATCAAAGAAAAATAGCACCATTTGAGCCATATTGAAATTGTCGTCTGCAAATGCTTTCAATTTGGACAAGGCTAAAATTTTGTCGTCTGGTAAAGGGTTAAATACAACATGCTTGAATTACAATGCGAAACGTTTGCTGTCGTATCCTTGATTAATTTAGAAGCAGTCGGAATTTTTCTATGGAAGCGTTAAATTTCAACCATGGAGACGGAGACGAAGTTCACCTCTCTAGTCATAAACCCACCAGGTCCATTCAAGTTTCAATTTTTATGTTCCTTTCACAAGTTAAACTCAATCTAGTAGAGATGTATCCCGTATTTAACTTCAGCCCAGCTATTTATATTTATAGAAAAGAATAATTTATAAATATTTAAAATTCTACCCGCTGAATGCTCTATATTTACGTTTAAGGACGCCCCCTACCGGTCGCTCTACAGCGATGCGCCAGTGACTCGGCAATTTCGTCCCAACGTCCATTCGATACAGGCGCCAGAATTGTAACGTTAACATATACGAAAATAGAATGAAAATAATATTCACGCCGTTTTGTCCATGATTTATATGTTTAGAGGGAATAGTGTCGAAAAAATTTATTACTGTCGTCTCACCGAGCGAGTTTTAATGTTTTTGTTTTCATTTCAGAGCGATCCATGCAAGTCGTCTGCTATGGGCCGCCATTAAAATGGCGGTTTGAAATTTGAAAACCTCTGCTCGTGCTGGAGTCATAAATCAGACTGTTTATGTATTTTTTGAGTTCAGTTTCCAATCGCTCGAGTCAATATGGGGTCTGGGGGGAGAAGGGGATCACTAATAAATATGAAATTGATACGATTAAAAATCGTCTGGGATCCAATGTCGACCTTTGGGCTTTAAATGAATCTCTTCTGTAACAAGAGACCTATAGTACATTTAAGTCTGTCACTAAAGTTAAAGTTTTACCAGATGACAAAATTTTAGACTCGTCCATATTATTTCTTTGAAAACATCTGCAGGGTACAAATGACCGAGGCTCAAACTGTGGGATTAGACCTTGAAAGGCTGGAAAACATTTTTGGAAAAGAAGAAAATGCTAATAACCAGCATTCTCTTCTTTTCCCACCATGTTTTCAAAAGATTTCTTCATAAGAGTCGGTAAAACACGCGATTTCTTTTAGTGTAGACTTTCCCTTTACCACACAATCCAGATTTTAACGACCCTGTTGGAGAAGGCTTTTGAAAACCTTGTGGGAAAAGGAGAAAATGCTGGTAACCAGCATTTTCTCCTTTTCCCACAAGGTTTTCTACCCTATAAAAGGCAAATTTCATGTTTAAAGTTACATTTAATTTGTCGTCTGCAAATGCTTTCAGTTTGGGGCAAGGCCAAACATTGTGTCGTTTGGTAAATGAAGCTCGTCTGGAACAAATACCCTACGGTACATTAAAGTCGGTTACTGAAGTAAAGTCTTTTTACCAGACAACAAAATTTAGACTCGTCCATACCCGAAAACATTTGCAGACGACAAGTTCATTGTGGCTCAAATCGTGTGGCTTGAGATTTGTCTTTGAAATTCTGAAAAACAATGTGGAAAAAGAAGAAAATGATGGGTACGAGCGTTTTTTTCTTTTCTCATCTTGTTTTCAAAAGCTTTTATTTTCAGGGTGGTTAAAACCTTTTGGAAAATGGTTAAAATGAAAGTCTTCTATAACAAGATGTTTATGGTACATTGGACTAAGCTTCTATAGTTAACTCGTAATGGGCTTTGTCTTTGAAAGACAGGAAAACGTCGTACAGGGTAGCTCTCGGTATTTTGGTACCAGTGAGTTTATCAATCGGTAAATTCACTGTTCGAAACGGTGAAACTATAATCCACCGTTATTTCATAAACTACCTAAAAGTAAGAAACAATAAACTAGCGTTTTCAACTCGATTAAAATTGATAGATAAGTCGGTACAATGTTAGCTTCTTAATCCGAGAATAACGAGTTCGATTCCCACTTTTTCCGAGGATTGATTATAGTCACTGCGACAGGATTCATCCATCTGTCACTGCAGTACATTGTATATGTAGGAAAGTTGCCAGTACTGGTAAAAGAAACTGCAGGTGAGCATTGAACGGTGCTCTGGTCGCCGTGATATAGATATATAAATGAAATAAGGGCCTACTATTTGAAAACGATGTTAAACGCACAACAAAAAAAAAGTCGTTATTAAAAAAAAAAAACGCCTCTATGTAAAAATGACTACTTGTTACATTTTTGTCGTTTTGCCGAAAGGAGAAATCAAGGTATAATTATAAGCGTGTCTTTTCAATTAACATTACTAGGTGCTTTTGATTGCGTTCGAATCAGGGAAACAGATAATAAATGTGCCGCCATTTGCGTGATCCACAGAATTCTATCACAATTCTGATTGGCTCAATGAATGATTAATTAAGCTTATAGGGACCAATCAGACAGTTCGTGTCAATTTGTGATTGCTACCGATTTTTATAGCTTCACTGTGCACAGTCAGCCATGGATGAATTCACGTATCGCATGTCCCGTTTGTATTTTTTTCAATATAGAACCTTTTTTTTTTTCATCTGATGACTGTTCTAGGTGCATTGGTGTTACAACCCCACAACTTCTGAATAGACAGATGGAAGTAAGGATAGATAGTTGGATGGATGGATGGACGAACAGACAAACACATGCACAGAGAGAGAGAGAGAGAGCTAGCTATATCCGCATTAGATTTTTTTCCAAGAGAAAATTGGTTTTACAACTGCTATTCTCAATGGTCTTAAATTACTGATAAATTCAATAACCAACCAATAATGTTTACTCTTGGATTGTTTGAATAATAACAAAATCACCGTGCAGGTACATACCTTATAAAAAGTTGTAGTCCACAACTACTGAAGTATCTTAATCCTTAAACTGCTAAATAAATATTATATTTATTATATCATATTATAATGAAGATTTCCAACCAATACAAATATACCGAAACATTGCGATTACAAAGTGCTTGTTGCTGAAAAAAAAGTCACTTTATCGGACAGTGTAGATCCAAGATCAGACTGCACCTTTGTGCAGTCTGATCTTGATCTGCACTGTCCGCAAAGCGCCCCGAGTCGCGCATAGCAGCCGAAGGATTAATAAAGGTAGCACATACACCTAAAAATTCCAACTTGTGCTATACGTGACAGTGAAGTTAAGATACAGTTTTTAACCAACAAATTGTTTCATTGTATTACAATAATTAACGTCTGATGGTTCAATTTTATACCGTGTAAAAACGATAAGGTTCTCTAGATCAATTAGAACGATAATCAACCTGTCGAATGGAGGCTTTACGGTCAAACATTGTATCGCAACCTTATGTTCTTTTTCGGCGTAGCTGAATGCGCCGGCTTTTGATCTACTTTTTGATACTGGTAACAAATGAATGAATACAAATTTGTGATTGATCAAAAATATAGACAAGTTTATTTTAAGGGTCCCTTACCTATTTGCTGGCAAATTAACGCCGTCTTTTTATGAAGATTATTCTTGTTTCTATCTGGTAGGTAATTATATTTAGTACCGTCAAGTATTAATTTAACTCTTAGGTTGTTAAGCGGAACTCACGGACCTTTTGCGGACAGTGTAGATCAAGATCAGACTGCACAGAACGTGCAGTCTGATCTTAGGTCTACACTGTCCGATAAGGAGATATTTCTCCCCCAAAAATATCACTGAAACAGCAAAATTTGATTTTATTACTATGGACTTGAAAGCTTCATGTCACTTATTTAGCAGGATAAGTGTTAACTATAAATTACTTGCATTTTATAATTGTACTTAAAGTACTGCATACATGTATATAAGCCTGGGTCCAGGCGCCAGTCCATTCTTAATCACTTCTTATCGTGGTCTATGGGGGAAAAATCTGTTAATCTGAAATTATTGCCATTTTTGACCAAGGAACGTCAGAAAATACAAAAAGCAAAAATATCAAAACCAAGTCTTTCTTTCTAACTTTCTATGGCTCTCACACTGACTTTCAACGGCTCTCTTGATGACTTTCTATGGCTCTCTCACTGACTTTCTATGGCTTTCTGACTGTGAAAGGAACGTCAGAAAATACTAACAGCAAAAATATCAAAACCAAGGCTTTCTTTCTAACTTTCTATGGCTTCTCTCACTGACTTTCTATGGCTCTCTCGATGACTTTCTATGGCTCTCTCACTGACTTTCTATGGCTTTCTGACTGACTCCAGATGCCTTTCTCACTGACTCTGTATGGCTCTCCAATGACTCTTCTTGGCTCTCTCACTGACTTTCTATGGCTCTCTCGCTGACTTCCTATGGCTTTCTCACTGACTCTATATGGCTTTCTCACCGACTCTGTATGACTCTCTCACTGACTCTGATTGGCTCTCCAATTACTCTCTTTGTGTCTCCAATGACTTTCTATGGCTTTCACAGTGACTTTCTATGGCTCTTTAGCTGATTTTCTATTGCTCTCTCAATGACTATTTATGGCTACCGATGGACGACTTTCTATGGCTCTCTCACTGACTCCATATGGCCCTCAAATGCTTATGGCTCTCTCATCGACTGTATTGCTCTCCACTGACTTTCTAGGGCTATCCAATGACTTTTCGTGGCTCTCTCACTGATTCTCTATGGCCTTCCAATGACTATGGGCCTCTCACCACTGCTTTCTTGCTCTTCATGACTCTCTATGGCTCTCTCTTACTGACTCACTTTGGCTCTCTCACTGACTCTCTATGGCTCTCTCTTACTGACTCACTATAGCTGTCTCACTATGGCTCTCTCACAGACTCAGAATGGCTCTCTCACTGGCTCTCTATGCCTTCTCACTGACTCACTATGGCTCTCTCACTGACTCTCTATGGCTCTCTCACTTATTCACTATGGCTCTTTCGATGACTTTCTTTGGCTAACTAATTTTCCATGGCTTTCTAACTGACTCTCTATGGTTCTTGTCTGACTCTATGGCTCTCTTGATTACTTTCTATAGCTGTCTTACTGACGTTCTATGATCCTCTCATTGACTCTCTATGGCTCTTTCACTGACCTTCTATAGCTCTCTCACTGACATTCCATGGCTCCCTTACTTTCTATTGCTGTCCCTCGATGACTTTCCATGGCTCTTTCACTGGTTTTCTATCACTCTCCACTGACTCTCTATGACTGTCCCGCTGACTCTCAATGGCTCTCTCAAACACTCTCTATGGGTCTTTCTGACTTACTATGGACACCTCTCAACGGCTCTCTCTGAATTTCTCTATCACTTTCTATGGCTCTCTCACTGACAAACACAGAATTGTTTGGTAAGGGTTAACTCTTTACAAAACGACAAATATCTAGGATTGTCAAAATTGAAAGCACTTGCAGATGACAATATAGATGTAGTTGGAATTATGCTTTTTGGCTGTGAAAGGGTAGAAAGCATTGTTGGAAAAGGAAAAAGTGCTGGTCACCACCACTTTCTCCTTTTCCCACAATGTTTTCAAAAGCATTTTTTTATCAGGGTGGTTAAAATTTGAGATTATGTGGTAAAGGGCTAAACACGATTTTTAAAAACTAGAGCTATCACTAAACGTGATCATACCCCCCAACAGCTCCTTGTCACAAAACAGATTAACGTAACAGGAATGCAAAATAAGTGACTGGAGAGTCAATAATACCAGAGCTATCACTGAAGGTGATGAATATCCTGCAATGGCTTCTTGCCAAAGAATTACTCTTTGTTACAGACTGAAGACTTCCGTCATAAAGAGAACGACAAAAAAGGGCTAAGCTCTTGGAAATTTTATTTAATTAACTAAGAACAATTTATGATATGCATATCTTTGCTGAGTGCAAAGTTTATCCATGAAGTTTGAAAGAAATTTGTCCAGAATCATCAAAGGACCATAACTCCATGAAACCTAAATAAACCATAACCAAAATAGGATATGCACATCTCTGCTTGATACTGAGTCTATTTGTGTAGTTTGAACCAAATCTGTCCAATAGTTGATGAGAAAAAGAGCGGACAAGAAATTTCATGAAAGGGCCATAACTCAGTGAAAAATCAATGAACCATAACCAACATTTTATATGCACATCTCTGCTTGATACTGAGTCTACCTGTGAAGTTTGAATAAAATTCGTCCAATAGTTTATGAGAAATAGAGCGGACAAAAAGCTACAGACCGACCGACGGACGGACAGCTGTGTTAAAAGTATTCTATCAAAAGTATAATTTATTTTCATCAATTCAGCAAGGGCACCGTCATAAAGAGAACGACAAAAAAGGGCTTAGCTCTTGGAAATTTTATTTAATTAACTACGAACAATTTATGATATGCATATCTTTGCTGAGTGCAAAGTCTATCCATGAAGTTTGAAAGAAATTTGTCCAGAATCATCAAAGGGCCATAACTCCATGAAACCTAAATAAACCATAACCAAAATAGGATATGCACATCTCTGCTTGATACTGAGTCTATTTGTGTAGTTTGAACCAAATCTGTCCAATAGTTGATGAGAAAAAGAGCGGACAAGAAATTTCATGAAAGGGCCATAACTCAGTGAAAAATCAATGAACCATAACCAACATTTTATATGCACATCTCTGCTTGATACTGAGTCTACCTGTGAAGTTTGAATAAAATTCGTCCAATAGTTTATGAGAAATAGAGCGGACAAAAAGCTACAGACCGACCGACGGACGGACAGCTGTGTTAAAAGTATTCTATCAAAAGTATAATTTATTTTCATCAATTCAGCAAGGGCACCGTCATAAAGAGAACGACAAAAAAGGGCTTAGCTCTTGGAAATTTTATTTAATTAACTAAGAACAATTTATGATATGCATATCTTTGCTGAGTGCAAAGTCTATCCATGAAGTTTGAAAGAAATTTGTCCAGAATCATCAAAGGGCCATAACTCCATGAAACCTAAATAAACCATAACCAAAATAGGATATGCACATCTCTGCTTGATACTGAGTCTATTTGTGTAGTTTGAACCAAATCTGTCCAATAGTTGATGAGAAAAAGAGCAGACAAGAAATTTCATGAAAGGGCCATAACTCAGTGAAAAATCAATGAACCATAACCAACATTTCATATGCACATCTCTGCTTGATACTGAGTTTACCTGTGAAGTTTGAATAAAATTCGTCCAGTAGTTTATGAGAAACAGAGCGGACAAAAAGCTACAGACCGACCGACGGACGGACGGAGGGACCGACCGACAAGCTGACTCCTATATACCCCCCAGACAGAGTTTTGGGGGGTATAATAATAAAAAAAAAACATGAAAATTCAACAACTGTGCCATGCTGTGGCAAAATGGGGCTCAATGCATCTCCGTAATACATGATACCAAGCAAATCATCTCATAATGATGGCTACATAAAATCCATTTTGTCTAACAACTGACTGAATCATGAGGTAGACTGGTCCTTGGGCATGCAGAAAATTGACCAATAGCACAAAGTTTTGGCCCAGGTCAGCCTGTGCAGTCCAAGCAGGCTGACCTAGGTCAATAGTTTTTGCAGATGTGGTAAGCCCCCTTTTCACAGAGCACACCTCAATTTATTTGTATCAGTCTATTTTACATATATCTGACAACTACACTTCATGAAGTTACTTGGGGCTAGAAGCAACTGTTCAAATTTACTGCTATGAGGAACATCCAGCTTCTGAATGGTAGGTCTGTCGTCGAACGTACCCCTGAAGAGAAAGAAAAGCCAAGTTTTACTAAAATGCCCCTTTGTCAATATGATTAGATGAGCAATGCACTGTGAAATGGGGGTTCAATGTATCTTCAAAAAGCATCAAATTAGGTCAGCCTACGCAGGCTGACCTGGGTCCTAGCTTTTTGCAACTGGTCAAATTTCTGCAGCTCAAAGGACCAGTTTAACTTATGACTTAAGTCGGTTGTTGGACAAAACTTTTGTTTTTGGGGGTATAATGGTTGAATAGAAAATGCTGGTTACCAGAATTTTCTTCTTTTCCCACAATGTTTACAAAATCCTTCTCCCTCAGAGTCCTTAACCCTTTACCACACAATCCCAACTTTTAACGACCCGGAGAAAGAAGCCTTTTGAAAACATTGTGGGAACAGGAGAAAATGCTGGTAACCAGCATTTTTTCCTTTCCCCACAATGTTTTCTACCCTACCAAAAAAATAATTCAGTTTTTCAGTCACATTTATTTTGTCGACTGCAAATGGTTTCAATTTGGAACGGACTGGAATTTTGTTGTTTGGTAAAGAGTTACAAGACAAGTTAGGTAAATTTAGGTAAATTTATGAACCTGTTTTTCATTACTGCATCGCCCTCCTCTAAAGGTAAAACTGGACCGAGGTCACCGGAAGAGTAAGACTTGTAAGCCAATGAAAATTTGTCATCCATCTCCGGAAAATTCCAAAATCGTGATTCACTGAACGATGACCCACTTCCACTTCGTGATCGCCACAGATCCTCTGCTGCCACACATAGTAAGTCTTCTGTAATTTAATAATTCCATAATCAGCTTTTTATTTCAAACTTTTCCATACTCCCTAGATCTTATTTGCCTGAGTAGTCCACCCGTGTAGCTCAGTGGGTAGCGTATCTGACTGTTTAAACATATTTTATTGCCAAAATAAAATACAGGTACTTCATGATACAAACAAACAAAAAAAAAGGAGGCAAATAGGTTAAGCCACAAGTTCAAAAACTTAGTTACGGCTCTCCCCATTCATTGATAAAATGACATACGTTGCTACATGACAGAGAAGTATTTTAGGCAATGTAATAGATGCAAAACAAAACAAAAAAAGGATAGGTCTTTTGAAGTACAGAAAGTAATAAAAAGATGACAGAGCTACAAATACACAGCATTAGCTGTAAAGTAAATGAGTATGAGAGAGAGAGAGAGAGAGAGAGAGAATGGGCTACTCAAATGGGTTGCTCATAGCCGTCTCTACTGTTAGAGACGATAAATTAATCAATTTGCCATCCTGAAGCGCACCGTCGCAGCAATGTACTTTTGAACAGTGTCAAAAATTAGAATGTTTGCTTCTGAGGAAAAGGCAGGATTTCCACGTAATAAAAGATGGTAATTTAAGGGATGAAAATCTCTTTGAGTATTAAAAAGGTGAAGTCGTTCAAGACGGTATCTGGGACATTTGAAGAAATAATGTTCGGCATCCTCACATTGATTACAAATGGCACAACTATTATCACTAGATATATGATTGAGAAAGAGATCGTTTTTTAGGTCACTGCAATTGTTACGTAATCTTGCGTGAATAACTGGTAGGTATCGTGTTCCATAAGAAAAATATGAAGGGACAGTGTTTGTTTGAAACATAATGTTAGAAATTTCTCGTTTAAAGGATGAAATAGTTGGTAAATATCTCACATTGAGAGGAAGATTACTCCAAAGGGATATTAAAGAAGGAACACTCGAATTTTCGAACAAAACGGTGCGGCATGGGAGAAGCATAAAATCGTCATTATTTCTCAAATTATAATGAACGGCGTATCTGACCCGTGACCTGGTGTTTGCGAGTTCGATACCCGGTTGAAGCAAACTTTCTTTCCAGCGATTTTTTGCCTCTCACCTCTGATGTATGTGAGAAAAGTAGTATGTGGCTTTGGAAAGAAAGTTGTGTCAGTACTGGTCTGAGAAAATCAGGAAACACATGGGTGCGTCACTGACCGCCATGATATGACCAGAGCTGTTAAAATGGCGTTAAACTCCAAATCAAATCAAAATTGCCTGAGTAACAAAACAACATAGTAATTTAAACACCAGACATTAACTAGAAATAATTTTCTAAGCAACCAAAATAATATACATTGCTTAACAAGTCAATATTCATTTTCAGCCTTTTAATTTAACCTTTTACCAAATAATAGGGTTGACTATTGAGGCCAAAATCTACTATTGCGATAGTATTGACATTGGAAAAAACACTATTGCAATAGTATTGATATTGCCCGTTACTATTGCGATACTATTGCAATACTATTGCCTGAATTACACAAGATAAAAACTAGGTCTTGTTTTATACTTATACCTTCCCATGGAAGGTTTAATTCTACCTGAGAACCTATTTTGAATAACAAAAGGGGCAAAAGTAAATGCAAGATGCTTTATAAATTTTAATAACTACTTTTTCTAAGTGCAGAATGATCGTAACTTATAACATAAAACTCTTAACTTTTGAAAAAGTCAACTTTTAAATCTTTACCACGTAATAATGAATTTTAACAACCTTATGCAAAAAGCCTTTTTCAAAAACATTGTGCAAAAAGGAGAAATTGCTGGTAGCCAGCATTTTTTTCCCTTTTCCACAATGTTTTTATCCGACCAGACAAAAAATTAATCTTTGAGTAGCATTTATTTTGTTGTCTGCAAATGCTTTCAATTTGGACAAGTCTAGAATTTTGTTGTTAGGTAAAGAGTTAAATGTGATTGTCTGACTGGTTTATAACAGAATGAAAAGTACAAAATGATGACAAATGTAGATGTTCCTTAACAAATCAAACACAGCATATCAAAATGTAAGAATAAAGTAACTGTAAACTTTAACAGAAGCTAATTTTCTTCAATGGTAAAGACCACATGATGCTCACAGATATTTCACATATCACTTCAGTAGTCCATTAGATGTTCCAATTTTTTTTCAAAAATACTAGCATATCTACATGCTCAGGATTTAATTGGGATCTTTGTGCTGTAACTATATCCCCTGCAGTAGAAAAAACTCTTTCAGATGGAACTGATGTAGAAGGAATGCAGAGATATCTTTTTGCCAAAATAGACAGATTTGGATATGATGATGACTTTCTTTTCCACCACATTAAAGGGTTATCTGAGGCATTAATAGGAGATTCTTGTTTGTATTGTTGTATTTCATGCTCAACTTGTTCTTGCACTGATTTTGGCTTTTCTACTGCAGTGATATACACATCACCAAAGAGACTGGACATGGCAGTCGGCTTGAATTCAGCAGTTGAATCCATGACACTTAGTCCCTTTTGGGGATTTTCCATTATTTTTGGTGGTTCTTCGGACTTAATTTTCTTCTTGGCAGGACTATAGGGAGGACTACTGATTGTTTCTGCACTCTCTACAATGATATTTTCTGAATCATCATCAAGTTGAGGAAGAGAAGGGAGACTCAGAATGTTATAGGAATCAGCATCAGGCTCTTTCTTTGCTGTGATAGTGGACTGCAAATCTTGATTGGATTCTACCACTGCTATGGCTTCTACTGTTAGCAAATGATAGGCTTCAAGTCTCTGGGCTTCTGACAGGAAAGGCACTAATTTGAAACGTGGGTCAATAAGAGAAGTTATGGTCAGCTTGTCCTTAATATTTGTGTATCTAGTTGATAAATCGCCATGAACAGCTTTTTTTACTTGTTTAATAAGACTAGTGTCATCTTCTTTTTCAGCCATGAAGTTCAATAATTGGTGTTGTAGTGGCAAAATTAGTGAAACAGTGGGTACTGCTTCCTCACAAAGGGCTACAGTTGCTACTTTCAGAGGTGTGAGGACCTTCTCAAGTTCTTCCGCTTCAGAAATGTCAGATTCTATCAGACTGTTAAAATTTACTTTGCCCCTGAGCTCTTTAGATGTGAGAGCAGAGTAAATAGCTGGTTGCTGCTCTAGGAATCGAGATACCATGTCTAATGCCGAGTTCCAACGAGTTTGAACATCAATGACTAGCTTGTGATCTGGCAACTGCAACATCTTTTGCTTTTCTTTCAAAATCACCAAAGCTTGGGGACTTCTGTGAAAATAGCTGACTATGTTTCGCATTTTTCCTAAAAGCTTGGCTACAGAGTTAATTTTCAACGCTTTCGTGCATGCTAAATTCAGGGTATGTGCAAAACATGGCACATGCAAAGTTGTCCCAAACTCTTTTCCTGCCACTATCATGTTTGAAGCATTATCACTGACAAGGGGAAGGTCAGGTTGCAAGCCCCATTCCTTGGTTGTCTGTTTCAAAACTGTTGCTATGTTTACCCCAGTGTGGTTTTCAGGCATTGATCTGGTCTGAAAGATATATTTAAACCAATTCTTTTTATAAATTCGAAAAAAAAAAAAAAAAAAACTGTTAAAGACAATGTACCAAGAAAAACTTGTCTTGTAGAGACAAATTTTCCTTTTTAAGCCTTTACCAAGAAAGAACCCAAGAAAGACAGGTTTTCAAAACATAAAGGCGAAAGGAGATAAATGCTGGTAACCAGCTTCTTCTTCTTTTTCCCACATTTTCTTCCCTTTCCTAAACTAATTCCATCATTTGAGCAACATTACCCTTGTCTGCAAAATGATGCTTTTAGTATGGATGAGTCTTGAAGTTTTGTTGTTCAGTAAAGATTAAAACAATGTTTCCATAAAATGCAAACAATATGATGAAAGATAGATTTACACTACCACACAACAAAATTTTGGATTTGTCCAAATTGAAAGCATTTACAGATGACAAAATTAAATGTTATTCAAAAGTTGAAATTCATATTTGAAAGGTCAGAAAACATTGTGGGAAAATGAGAAAATGCTAGTTACCAGCATTTTCTCCTTTTCCCAACATGTTTTCAAAAGGCTTCTTTCTCAAGGTCGTTAAAAGTAGGGATTGTGTGGTAAAGGGTTAAAGTAAAAATGTCAATTCTAAAAATTTTCCAAGACCCATCAGTGGCTGAATATCCCAAAGTAGAAGGTGACTGTATAATGGAGTCTGACTCCACCTCTCAGTATTTACAATAAAAATTCAGCATTTAATAATGCTATCACCTCTCTCCCTTTTCCTTCTCTCTCATGTCAAATTCCATTTATAGTGTAACATGATTTTTTTTCTTTTGGAGAAATGTGAATTTTGTCTTATGTATGCTACTGACTATAACAATAATAAGATATTATATGGAAGACAATTTGACCTGAAAATTTTCTGATTATATGAAAATTTAATTTTCAGTCCATTTAAGTTTTTTATTAGATTTTTTTTTTTCCAAAAGTGTAAGTAAAGACAACCTTGCCTATTCATATGCTATATAGATTAGTCTAATTTGTTACATGTATAAGAATCATATCTCACCTGTAGGACATAATTTTTCATAGTCCATTCCTGGTCAATATGGCTGCTAGTGATTGTAATGTATGAATCAGTAGCTCTGCTTGCCCACCCATCACTTGTAATAGCTGCATAACAACCCTGTAGATCCTTTTTCACTGTAGTACATATCTTGTGGTATATTTCTGGAATTACTTTATCAGAAAAATGTTGTCGTGATGGTATCGTGTACTTTGGGTCTAAAACATGGAGCAAGTTCTTAAAACCAGCATTCTGAACCACTGAATAAGGTCGTAGATCTTTAACAATGAACTTGGCAATTGCTTCTGTTATAGCTTTGCCTCTTGGAGATGTAGGGGATATTTTATTGCTCCCGAAAATGCTGAAGAAAGATTGACTCTGCTTCTGTTCGTCGGTCACGTCTAAACTTTCTGATTGGGGTCGGATACATTTATTTTGTGGCCCAGTGCGACTGAATGTCGGGTGCTTCCTTTTTATGTGATCCGTTAAATTGGTGGTATTTCCGCTGTACTTGAGAATAGTTTGGCATAATTTGCACCCTACGCGTTTTTTATCAATTTGTCCATCTTCTTTAATGAAGCCAAAATGCTCCCAGACTTGGGATTTTCCAGTTTTATTTTTTATTATTTCAAATGGCATCGAAGTTGCTGATGCTGTCGCCATGATTTACGTTGCTATGGCGAGTCAACCTGTTTCGCCCACCAATAATTCGCCACATACGCGGACAACGTTTTTTGACAAGGATCTAAATCAATACAAAAGGTGTGTATTACTAACGGCAAACGAAAGGTTTTCTATGAAAAAAACTTCGCAAATTAATGTCTAGGGATGATGTAACAATTGCATTTGAACAGTATAAGTTGTTTTTCACTTATGTACGAAACCAATACAAGTACTAAACCGATCCGGACGAAACATCCGACAGAATGAGGATTGACAGAAGAATTATCGGACGACAGTCGACATTCGGCCTGGATTTTCTTTGTTACTAGATTCATTAATTTTGTCTCCTTTTTTTGTCACTGAAACTATCGATAGTTGAGGCAAATATCGGCGATAGTTATCGATCTTAAACTTAACAATCGATACAGTAACATCGACACGCTCGCCATCGGGATGCATCGATGGTCCGATGTATCGTTACACCCCTACCAAATAATGCTGCATTTTAATGACCCTCAGGAAGATGACTTTTGAAAACATTGTGGGAAAAGGTGAAATTGTTAGTAACAATGTTTCAAATCTCATCAAATGAGCAACATTTAATTTGATGTCTGCAATAGCTTGCATTACTTTCAAAATCTAGAATAAAAATGAAACCAAGAATGATTGGTGAATATGGGCCCAGGGTTCAACTCTCATTCAAGGTGCTTGGATTTGCATGGAAGGATCCTTGGGAAAAACACTTCAGAGCACGAGCCTAGTGCTGATGAAACCCAGGTCACAGATAAGTGAACAGTCACCATGATATGACTGAATCACGGTGAAAATGGCATAGAAACATTTACTCAGACAATAATTAAAAGTCAAAATAAAAGTCCTGTGAGCCAAGTGAGCTTTTCTAACTTAACCCTTTCCCAAACAAGCCCTGGTTTTCACATGTCTGCAGTACAAGTCTTTTAAAAACACTGTGGGAAAAGGACTAACTCCTTTTCCCACAGTGTTTTCTACCTTTTTTGAGCCCTTTCTGCCATTTTCATCAAATTTAAAAGTGTCGTCTGCAAACTCTTTCAATTTGGACCAGTCTAAAATTTATCGTTTGGGAAAGGGTTAAGTAATCTATCAGGTCACATATCTGCACCACATACCTGATGTTTGACTACAAGGACTGCCCAGAGACACTGTCTCAGAACTTGGGATTAGATATCTTAAGTTGATCTTCATGTGTTTGCATACCTGTAACACAAATCTGGCATTTATATACATGTATTGATTAGATAAAGAAGATACAACTATACTGAACTTGCATTTAGCAAATAGCCCAGGGATTATTACAAGGTGCTTAAGACAGATTTTGGTTTGTATGGTTTGTATTGGAGTTTAAAGCCGTTTTAACAGTTTAGGTCATATCACGGCTGCCACTGCACCTACACATGTGTTTCCTGGCTTTTCTCACAACAGTACCAACACAACTTTCTTTCCAAGCCACTGACTACTTTTCTCACATGAACCAGAGGTGAGAGGCGAAAATTCGCTGGCAAGAAAGTTTGCCTCAGCTGGGTATTGAACTTGCAATTACCAGGTCACAAGTCAGATATGCTAACCAGTGAGCTACCTGGGCTGGCATATTGATTATATAAAGAAGATACAATTACATTTCAACCTACATTGATTGAATGGTGTTTTACGCCACTTTCAACATTATTTCAGTCATAACACAGCAACAATTCACATATTCATGTATGTCCTCAGTTTCACAAGTACTAGGCTTGGGCTATGAAGTGTCTTGCCAAAGGACACTCCAAGGAAAAACCCCAGTGCTTCCACTGGCCTCAAAGTTACGAGTCCTGCACTTTACCACTAAGCCACGCAGGACTCTGAACAAACCTGTATTGAACAAACAGCTCAGAAATTATTGCAAGGTGCTATAAGCAGGTGCTTGCTTTATACAGGTACCTTTCTTTCTATTTTATACAAGTGGGAATTGAAAAATCGGCCATTTAGGAGAGGCTGGTTGCTTATTAGAGTTGGCCACTATGAGAAGTTTAAATGAAAAGGTTAGGTTCTCAATGGCCAAAGAGTTACTGTATGTGATTTCTTGCCCTGAATGTTACATGGATTTATGTAAGAGTCCTTTTGAAAACAATTGTAGGAAAAGGAGAAAATGCTGGCAACCAGCATTTTCTCCTTTTCCAACAATGTTTTTAAAAATCTGTCTTCCTTAGAGCTGTTTAAAAAAAAGGGATTGTTCAGTAAAGGTTTACACTTTCAATAACATAAAGTTAATTTTCATGCACCTAGAACTGTCTCAAAGCAGGCAAATACCCCCACCAGTACCTTGTCACTGAAGCAGCACAATCGGAGAAAACAAAGTTCACCTGTGACCTTGACCTTTGACCCATGTGACCCAAAAATGGTAGGGCACCTCCTTGGGTCATGAAAAACACTTGTATGAAGTTTCAGGGTAGGTCAAAGGGCTTTTGAGTTGGATCATGGAAACGAAAACATGGACGGATTGACAGACGGATGGACAGACAGACAGACATGGTGAAACCAGTATACCCCCTCTACTATGTAGGTGGGGGTTAAAAAAACATTTTTTCCTGCAGACCTACCTCATACACTCCAGCTGACATCGCCTGGAATCTGACATTCGCTTGCAATGTTGATCCAAATGAACATGGTCTGAAAAAAAAAATCAATCAGAGTCAGATAAAAACTATACATACAATCAGTGTTCTGCTAAATATTATTCAAAGGGAAACAAGCATCCCATATAGTTGGCAACATTTAGGATATTTTCAAAATTAGCGTGACAAATACACTCACGACTAGTTCTAAAATATATCTGAGCCAGGCTATAGCCAAAGGTTGGGTTCTACAATGCATCTGTGTGATGCTTTGTACCAAGCAAGTCATAAAATAATTTTGGATCCATAAAATCCATTTTGTCTAACAACATACTAAATCATGAGGTAGACTGGTCCTTTGACATGCAGAAGAATGACCAATAGCAAAGTTTTAGTCCACGTCAGCTTGCACAGACTGCTCAGGCTGACCAGTGTCGAAACTTTTTGCAAATGCATTAACCCTTTCCCAAACGACAAATTTTGGACTGGTCCAAATTGAAAGAGTTTGCAGACGACAATTTTAAATTTCATGGAAATGGCAGAAAGTTCTCAAAAAAGGGTAGAAAACACTGTGGGAAAAGGAGAAATTGCTCGTTACGAGCAATTTCTCCTTTTCCCACAGTGTTTGCAAAAGACTTGTACTGCAGACACGTGAAAACCAGGGCTTGTTTGGGAAAGGGTTAAGTCCCCTTTTCACAAGGCATGGCTTATTTATAACGGGGCTGTGTGCAATATGACGGGCATTTTCCAAACTCAATTGGACGATGTCCCAGAATCTTTCTCTTTGCATAATAATGGCTTCATATACAACATTTTATAAAAAGATTGATGGATTGCATGGTTTTTAAGCCTGTTTTCAAAATTATATAAGCTATATCGCTGCGGCCAGTGCACCTATACATGCTTTCCTGGAGTTACTTTTACCAGCAATCTTTCCAAACCACTGGTTTATTAACTTAATTTCCTAAATAATCATGGTTGTAACAATGATCAGTGGTGAGAGAGTGCTGCAATGACTATCATCAATCCTCTGGCCGAGCTGGGGATTCAAACCAGACAGCCCTGTTCTCAAGTCCTTTATTCTACCAGCTGAGCTAAGATAAAATACTAGTAACCATTCTACTACATAATAAACAGAATGTTATATTGGTATCCAAACAGTATGATGATCATTAGTAATCCGATATAAAAAAATAGCTACTCAACTGAACTTTGCAAGATAAACAAAATATCATGTAAATGCCCTTGAAGAATTAACTAATATTCTGTCTTTTATAGAGCCTTATCTTTTAGACGTCCGAAAATCTTTTCAGATAAGAATGATTTTTCTTTTTTTTGAAACTAGCAGAAGATTCTAAACATCTTGTATGATTAACTCTTCACCAGACAACACAATTTTTGACTCGACCTGCATTTTCTCATTTTTCCTCAGTGTTTTCAAAAGCTTTCTTCTCAGGGGTCATTAAAACTCAAGATTGTGTGGTAAAGGGTTAATAACTCTTGATGATTGCTTCCTGGAAATCTTAACCAGTACCCACATCATGATGTCGGTAATTCAAAAGGTTGACCCCATTACAGGTTGCCCCACTGATCAAGGGATTCGAACCCAGAAAATTTGGTGATAGAGGCCAACACTCTACCAATACACCACCATCTCCCGCTGGTCTATTCTGACCATCACTTTATATCAAACCTGACCAAAACAGGTTTGAAAATGCAACATTTCAGCTGTTTTTTCTCATTGATAAGGTCCTTTTTGTTGATTCAGTGTCCTATGGGTTAGCAAAATTAAACTGTACAACACTTAATAGGGAACACAACATCCATTGCAGATTAACACAAATATAAGCCTCTATAAAAATATAAAATAGGAAGAATTTTAGAATTGAAAAAAAAAAAAAAAAATGTTCTTTTTGTTTCGTTCAATTGAACAAGAACATTATTTCTCAATTATAAATCTTTCTTTCTTCAAGGATTATATTTGAGATGAAAATGTATGCTTTTATACACATTTGATTCTTAAATTAAGAAAATAGATCATAAACTCAATACTTAAACATTCACTCATTACCTCACAATCCTGAGTTTTAAAAACCCTGAGATAAGAGGCTCTTGAAAACATTGTTGGAAAAGGAGAAAATGCTGGTAACCAGCATTTTCTCCTTTTTCCACAATGTTTTCTACTTTTTTTTAGAAAAGAATCTCATCACTTGAGTCATGTTTAGTTTGTCCTTTCCAAATGCTTTCCATATGGATATGTAAATTTCGTTGTGTCCAAAGTTTTAACAATCCTTGTGGAAAAAGGCCCTTGAAAATATTTAAAGTCCCAATAAAGTCCAAATGTAAACAATGCGGGGTAAAAAATGATGTTAAATTTTAATCATACCATTTAAAACTATGTAAATTAATATAACGATGACACTCTCTTAATGTGCGATTGGTCAAAGTTCCATTCGCTGGCAGAAGAATTACTTTCAAAACTACAAGAAATACTACCAGGTATCTCTAACTTTTGTTTACATCAATAACGATGACGTAGGTACACCACATGGTACCTTGGAGCTAAGGTAAACGAAAAACAAAATGGAGGACTGTGTGACGGTGTGAGAATCATATTCGACAGAAAACCAAGTTCGTTTACCGAATTTGCCGAAGAGCGACACAGAAAGAACAAACGGGCGTCTATTTTAGGATTTGTTTCTTTTGTTTTGAACAAGAAGCTCCGTGTAAATATACAGAATGAGAGAACTGTCTGAAAACAGATGGATTTCAGTTCGCATTCTTGAATCGGTAAGTCGCCTTACGTTCATCTTATATTTATTGTGTTCAAAACAGATTTATCGCTATATATCTGTATTGATTTCCCCATTTACTGTTTGAACAGTATACCTAAGCACTTTCTGATTAATGAATATCGGCTAGTAAGATGAAACACAGGTGAACGACGAGCGACAGTATAATTCATATATTACACACTAATTTACTATTACTTAGTGTGTAATACATGAATTATACTGTCGCTCGCCGTTCACCTGTGAGATGAAAGTGATCTTTCATTATTGCGCAGCACCCGATTGACCCATTTTCTTTGCAGAGAATGCAGATAATGATTAAATGTGCATGAATGTAGTCTGAACCTCGGATATATACGCGACGCATATTTATTCGGAGATTGGCCATTTACCTAGCAATCCCTAGTTTTTAGATATCGAAAAAATGCTTTTGAAAACATGGTGGAAAAATGAGAAAAAGTTGGTAGCGGACATTTTCTCCTATTTTCACAATATTTTTCTTGTATCACAGACAAATTTCATTATTTGAGAAATATTTGTTTTTCCGCAAATGCCTTAGTGTTGGACAAGGCTGAGTATTTGGTGTGTGTGTATGTGTGTGTGTGACACTTTAGAAATGCAACTGAAACTCAATGTGTTGAATTAAATCTGCACCATTTAAAAAAAAAATCGCTGAATTTCTTGGGTGACACAAATTTGAACGTAGAAACCAATTATCTTTCCCTAATCTGGTCAGTGCACATATCAATGGAATCTTGGTTTTTTTTTTTAGCAGATGACAAAATTTTGGACTTGTCTAGATTGAAGCCATTTGCAGACGACATAGCTTGTATTGGATCTACATGATTTGTATTTGAAACAGGAGAAACAATTGTTGAATTAAAGTAAATACTATTCACCAGCAGCATTTTCTCCTTTTCCTACAATGTTCTGAAAAGGTTTATGCCTCTGGATCATTACAGCATTGGATTGTATGTTAACCCTTTACTATACAGTCCCGAGTTTTTACGACCCTGAGAAATAAACCTTTTGAAAACATTGTAGGAAAAGGAGAAAATGTTGGTAACCAGCATTTTCTCCTTTTCCCACAATATTTTCTCCCCTATCAAAGATATATTCTATCGTTCGGCTCACATTAAATTGTCGTCTGCAAATGCTTTCAATTTGGTCAAGTCTAAATTTTTGTCATTTGGTAAAGAGTAAAAGATGAATTTGCACATTATTAGGTCTGGGGTTCGATCTGCTGGTTTTTTCATGGGAGTGTCATTGGGCAAGACACTTCAGAGCCCTAGCCTAGTACTGTTGAATCCCAGGAAATACATGAATTTGTGTGATGCTGCCATGATATGACTGAAATACTGTTGAAAGCAGAGTAAAACACCATTAAATTTCTAGCACAGAATGTTAAATGATATGTAAATGATATTCCAGAGTATGGAGATAATTACTTTACACATCTCTGGCCAATGTGAATGGATCCGCCTACATGATGATACACATACTGAATTATACTGACTGTGCAGATGCAGATGAGCCTTGGTTTCTGACTCTGTTATGATTGTGATTCCATCCCAGTAGATTCAGAATTTGGCAACCACTTCTCAGGTACATATGTCTTAATCAGATAAAACAAATTTTATTTTCAATAGCCAAATTCACAAAATTTACATGACTGATAAATAATGAAAATTCAAAACAATGTACATGTATTTCAGTTTCAGGGATTCACCTCAACCCACTGCATGGGCTATACCTATAAAGAAGCAGTGTAGATTCAAGATTACTGGTATACTGCAAGAAGAAGTTTTTGCTGTCTCATTTTGCTAGATCTTTAATGAAACCCTTATTATAGGCCAGGATGAAAATGGAGCAGAATTCTTGAAAATATGCTGTTGAACAAAATACCGGTAGACAGCTGATTAAGCTACTACTGTGCTTATGCGACTGAATTTTGTTTTGTCACTTAGGGCTTCACAGTTCTCCTATATTACTTGAGCTGACCCTTGTGATACTAGTAATGCCACAAGTTTTATTCAACTGAACAGCTGTAAAGGGCTCAAGGATTACTTCATGTCTCAGTGGTAAATGCATAATATAAGTAATCCATGACTCAGATTCAATTCTCACTGGGTTTCGTTGGGATGTCCATGGGCAAGTTACTTCAGATATTGTTAAAATGCAGGAAACATATGAATAAATGATCTGTCAAAATGGTATGACTGATATAATGTTGAAAGCTACACGTATGTATCACTCGGTCAATCAAACTGGGCTTCATTTCCAAAAGTGCTGATTACCGAGTAAAAGATACTGCATTACACTGTTCTAGAATTTACATGTATCATACATGTAAACAGAATGATTGTCAGAAATTGAAAGGCTAAAACCTACATTCAGTTGTTTGATGTATAGCCCATACCCATGATTGTATGTGCTACTGTTTAAAGGCCCAGCAGCCACCAAAAGTAAACAAAGTGGGTGTTAAAATGCATTTTGATTTAAGTCATACCTTTTGAAAGTACGAAATTGTTGGGAAGATGACAATCTGTTGTTGTACAGTCAATCCAAGTGTAAGTCAATGGCAAAAAAAAAATTGAAATCAAGTAAAAAGTTAACAAATGATAGAGCAGCATAGCAATTGCTGACCTACTTTTTGTGTACTTTTTGCTACTATTCGGGCTTTGAGACATATGCCATACTAGAGTAAAGAACATGTGAAGAAAATTAGTAAAAGGTTGGAAATGCAGCAGCAGTCAATTTTGATCCATTTGGAAAAGTAACATTGTGGAAGATGGATCACGTGATTCTTCCCTACAAATGATAAGTAATTACCAATGCTGTTTCGAAACAGGTTTGTTAAAAGCTGTATTTGTACACTTATGACTTCATACATGTACAGTTTTCAACATTATTTAAGTTCAACCACATGCTGGACAAATGCTGCAATCAATTCTGTTATCAAATGGAATGAAGTTGGAGTAAACCTACACCTATTACTATACTGCTGTCTTTTTTTTTTACAGTTTCAGATTGAGATAAATTAAAAAAGAGAATACGTCTTTTTTTAATTTTTCAGATATACAGCAGAATAATCAGATTTCCAAAGACATATTCTGTGGTGTTGCTGAAGAATATGTAGCATGTGAAAAGCTGGCCTTCAGTACTACAATATAAAACTGGCTGGTTCAGATCACAGCTCTTACAAAGACAGATATGTTTCATGCAACAATCAAGGCAATATAGTGTAATATCATTTTATTATTTTAAATACATGTACATCACAATAGTCCTACAAGAAGAATTTGTGGACAAAAAATAAAAAAATATGTTCATACATACAGAGCAGTGTTAGAAGCTATTGCTTGCCCTCAACCCTTAACTCTTTACCAAACAACAATATTTTGGACATTTCCAAAATGAAAGCATTTGCAGACGACAAAATAAACGTGACTCAAAAACTGAAATTTGTTTTGGGAAAGGTAGAAAACATTGTGGGAAAAGGAGAAAATGCTGGTTACCAGCATTTTCTCCTTTTCCCACAATGTTTTCAAAAGGCTTCTTTCCCAGGGTCTTTAAAAGTTGGGATTGTGTGGTAAAGGGTTAACCAAAACATCCAAGTTATTATGTAAAGCACTATTTAATCATTTTAACAAAGAAAAATGCTTTTGAAACATTATGGAAATAGCAGAATTGCTGGTTACCAGTGTTTTTTCCTTTTCCCATAATGTTTACTATTCTTCTTGAAGCAAATCTTTTCATTTGAGCTACTACGTCCAATTTTTCATCTGCAATTGTTTCCAATTTGAACAACTGAACTAAAATTTTACCAACTGGTAAACGGTTGCGCACCTGCTTGGAAAGTAAGAAAATGGTAGCTGTCTTGCTTTATTTTGACAAAACTTGTTTCATAGTAGCAGAAAGTATAGATCTTAAATCAGACTACATGTTATGGGCAGTCTGATCTTTATCTACACTGTCTGCAAAAACAACTTTTGTCTGCAAAAACAACATAAGTTGGTTCCAGGGCTTTAAGCCGCACCCTGTAGCTCAGTCTGTAGCGTAAGGGACTTGAGAACAGGAGGTCGCTGGTTTGATTCCAGGCTCGGCCAATTTCTTTCTGCTGATTGATGATAGTCATTGCGACAGGATTCATTCCTCTCTCACCGCTGACCATTGTTTTGACAATGGCTATGTGGGAAAAGCAGCCAGTGGCTTGGAAAGCATACTGTGCGAAGCACTGCTAAAAGAAACGCTAGGAAAGCATGGATAGGTGCACAGGCCGCCACGATATAACTGAAATAATGTTGAAAATGGCATTAAACACCATAGAATCAATCAATCCAGGGCTTTAAGGGTTAAGGAATGTCCTTAGGCAAGACATTGCAGAGCCCCAGCTTTGTGCTGGTGAAATACAGAAAAGACAGTAATGAGTTGTCACACTGACATGAATAAATATCTGAAATAATGTTCAAAGTGGTGCAAAATGCTCCAACAAATAAATACCCAATCTATACAAGAGAAGAACATTTTAGTCTCATCTAAATTGAAACTATTTGCAGATGAAAAAGTACATGTAACTCAACACAATAAATGTCTCTCTGGAAGGGTAGAAAACAGTGTGGGGAAAAAAGAAAAAAATGCAGGCTACCAACATTTTCTGCTTTTTCTACAGGCTATATTGTACCAAAACTTTCTCTTTATCCCACAATATTTGGAGAGGCTGTCTTACTAAGAGTTGTTAAAACTTGGATTGTTTGAAAAAGGTTTAAATTTAATAATGCACCTTTTACCTATATTTCATATACTAGTAATTCTCAGCAAATTCTCTAAAATTCACTGGCTGTTTCCCCCATGAACAAACCCAAATCATGTTCAGGAGTTTGAGAGGATCAAATCCTGTTGCAATGACACTTAACTCTTTACCACACAGCAATACTTTAGATTGGTCCAAATTGAAAGCATTTACAGACGACAAAATAAATGTGACTCCAAATTTAAATTTGTTTCTGGTAGGGTAGAAAACACAGTGGGAAAAGGAGAAAATGCTGGTAACGAGCATTTTCTCCTTTTCTTGGAATGTTTTCAGAAGGCATCTTCCATAGGTTCGTTTAAACCCGGAATTGTGTGGTTAAGGGTTAATAAACAAGGACGTGAAGATGCTTGCAAGCCAACCATGGCCTTTTGGTTGATATGATTTGTAAAACATGTGTTCAAAATTCAACTGTAGCTGGAGCTTGATAGGTAGTTTCCTACAAAAAGTAACCTCCCCCATCTTTATTGCCAGTAATATCTCTTTACCGAACAACAAAATTTTAGACTGGTCCAAATTGAAAGCATTTGCAGACGACAAAATAAATGTGACTGAAAAATTGAAATTTGTTTTGGGAAGGGTAGAAAACACTGTGGGAAAAGGAGAAAATGCTGGTTACCAGCATTTCCTCCTTTTCTCACAATGTTTTCAAAAGGCTTCTTTCTCAGGGTCGTTAAAAGTCGGGATTGTGTGGTAAAGGGATATCAGTTATTGACCAAGTGAACATAAGTAAGTGTACAGCTACTGCTATACAGTTGAAATACTTTTGAAAACAGATTTATTGCATTGTGACATATATCAGTCAAATACATTTACTTGTTTCTGTTTCTCTTCCTACCTTAGTGCTCTATGATGGAAAGTTTTACGTGAACAGTATTTTTGCCCAAGATACAGATAGCCAGTATTAAGTTTTTACAACAGTCATGAAGAATATTGAATTAAGATTACCAATATGATTAACTCTTTACCAAACGACAAAATTTTAGACTGGTCCCAATTGAAAGCACTTGCAGACGACAAAATAAATACGATTGAAAAATTGAAATTTGTTTTGGGAAGGATAGAAAACATTGTGGGAAAAGGAGAAAATGCTGGTTACCAGCATTTTCTCCTTTTCCCACAATGTTTTCAAAAGCCCTCTTCTTCAGGGTCATTAAAACCCGTGTTTGTGTGGTAAAGAGTTGAGTGTGATATTTTTGTGACCATTGTTTTTTATTACTAAAAGGAAAATTATTGAAAGATACTAAACTCTATTTCCAGTTTAAGCCTTTACCACACACTCACAGTTTTTAACAGCCCTGAGAGAGAAGCCCTTTGAAAACATTGTAGGAAAAGGAGAAAATGCTGGTAACCAGCATTTTCTCCTTTTCCCACAGTGTTTTCTTCCCTTCCGAAAAAGAATCTTAATTTTAGAGTCACAATTATTTTGTCAACTGCAAATGCTTTCAATATGGACTAGCATAAAATTTTGTAATTTGGGAAAGGGTTACAGTTTTAATTCATGTTTATGAATTTTAAAACAAAACCATATCTTACAAAGTTCGAGACCAATAAAAAGTACATTTGAGCAAACTGCAATTGTTTTCACTATCTACATATTTTCAAGCTTTTAAATCAAGTATACAATGGTCCTTTAGCAAACAATCTCGTCTTTTAATGACCCCCAGGAGATAGCTTTAGAAACTTCGTGGGTGAAGGAGAAAATGTTGGTAACCAGCATTTTCTTCTATTCCCTCAATGATTTCTACCATTTCAATGACAAATCTAATCCTTTCCGCCACACTGATTTACAGTAGTTGTCAAAAAACACTTCAAATTTGGACTTGTCCAAAGTCTGTCATCTGGTAAACGGTTAACCCATTTCTGCACATAGTTTTTAACTCTTGACAAACAACAAAATTTTAGACTTGAAAGTATTTGCAGATGATAAATGGGACTCAAGTATTGAAATTTGCTTTTGAAAGGGTAGAAAATATTATGGGAAAATGAAAAAAAATGCTGGTAACCAGAGAATTTCAACAATGTTTTCAAAAGTCTTCATCTCTAGGGTCGTGAAAACTCAAGATTGTTTAGTAAAGGGTTAAACCGACAAAAACCCTTTTTAAAGTACCTCACACAATAATATTTCCAAGCCACTGGCTGCTTTCCCACATGTCTCAATGAATATCATCAGTTCTAAGAAATTGGAAAAGCCAGGAATCAAACCACTGACCCCCTGTTCTCAAGTCCTTGACTGAGCTACCTGGGCTTTGTCCTGTTCATAAGTAAATACCTGTGTATAGTAACATGAACCAGGCTATGGCAAAAGGTGCTTAAGGCACCTCTGTGATGCATGATACCTAGCAAGTCATAACATGATCATGGATCCACAGAGTTCATTTTTTTCTGACAACTGACTGAATCATGAGGTCGAATGGTCCTATTACATACAGAAAATTGTCCAATAGTGAAAAGTTTCGTCTCAGGTCAGCCTGTGCAGTCTGCACAGGCTGACCTGGGTCGATACTGTTCACAGATGCATTAAACCCCCTTATTACAGAGCATAGCTCATAAGCAAAATCAGTCATCTTATACCCATTATCTATTCCAGCACTCAGAAAGCAATAGCTCGTAACTGTATTTGTCCAAACTTGTTTTCCAGCTTTATTGTCTGTAGATGATGTGTATAGGTATATGTATAAGTAGAGTTCTTATTTTGAATTTTACTCACTCAAATTGTTCCAAAAGAAACCTCCAAAATCCACAATTTTGATCCAAAATTCTAAAATTACGATCACCAATCACTGCAGAAGTCCATTCCGATGTTACTGGTATAATAATATGTTGTTAAGTTAGTAGATGCACTAATATTGTCCATATTTGTCTATAAACTGAGAGCGACTTTTTCCCTGTCCACACTGTTCAAATGTCACGTCACTCTGTCCAAAATGAGACACTGAAATGACAAGAACATAAATTTCTTTTTAACTCTTTACCACACAATCCCGACTTTTAACAACCCTGAAAGAAAAGGCTTTTGAAAACATTGTGGGAAAAGGAGAAGATGCTGGTAACCAGCATTTTCTCCTTTTCCCACAATGTTTACTACCCTATCAAAAAGAGAAATCATCAATTTAGCAACACTTAATTTGTCGTCTGCAAAATTAATGCTTTCAATTTGGTTCAGTCTAAAATTTTGTCGTTTGGTAAAGAGTTAAATAATGCAAAGTATGTATGGGCCATGCTCAGGCAAAAGGGAGCCTAATGCATCTCCAGGTGTTTTGAAAAGATTGTGAGAAAAGGAGAAAATGCAGGTAACCAGCATTTTCTTGATTCCACACTATGTTTTCTACCCTAATAAAAACAAATTCCATCATTTGAGCCACAGTTAAATTTTTGGTTGCAAATACTTTGAATTTGGACTAGTCCAAAATTTTGTTGTTTGGTAGAGTTAAATGAAATCCTAAAGAGGCCATTTAACAACTATGTCCTTGTATCTTACACTACCATTGAGACTGCATTCGCATTTTGAGTCTGAAATACAAATTTATTTAAGGTCTCAGTGGTAAAGTGTAGCACTCATAACCTGGAGGTCCGAGCTTTAAGCCTCACTGGAAGCAATGGGTTTTTCATAAGAGTGTCCTTGGGCATGACACTACAGAGCTATAGCCTTGCACCATTTAAACCCAGGGTATACATGAACAAGCAAACTGACGCAATGAAATGACTGATATAATGTTGAATGCCGCATTAAACACCATTCAATCAATCAAGTAAATTTAGATTGAAAAACACATGTATTTTCTTTATACAGTAAACCCTGCCCTTGTGGCCACCTTTATACTAATTCTTTTCAAGCTGATAAAATTTCTAACTTGTCCAAATTGTAAGCATTTGTGGACAACAAATTGAATGTGGCTCAAATGACGGAACTTGTCTAAAAAGGTAAAATCACTTTTGGAAATAGAAAATGTTGCTTTTCACCTTTTTTCATTATGTTTCAAAAGCCTTCTTTTTCAAGGTAAAAAAAAAAAAAAACACACAATTTGAGAGTCTTTTTGGTGCTGGCTTAATACAAAGCAGCTTTTGAGTGTACCTTTTGTGCTTGCTTACTAAAAGTTGGACTTTAATTTGTTTTAGCCCCAAGGCATGCCTTTTTCTCTCTCAAGAGTACATTACTTTTACGAAATACTACTGCAGAGCCCAAGTGGTGCAGCTAGTCGCATAAAGGACTTGAGATTGGGGGATTGCTGCTTCAAATCCCTAGCTCAGCCAATTTCTTTCCAAGGATTGATGATAGTCATTGCAACAGGATACATTCCCCTCTCAATGCTAATCAGTGTATTGACAATGATTACGTGGAAAAGCAGCCAGTGGGATATTATGCAAAGTACTGGAAACAAACTCTTGATAAGCATGGACAGGTGCACTGGCTGCCGCGATAAAACTGAAATAATGTTGAAAATGGCATTAAACAACCAACAACTGGGGAATATTCACAAAAAAAAAAAATCAACTAAATGGAGAAATGTGAGAAAGGAGCAGTTGCTTGTAGCAAACAATTGCTCCTTTCAAAAATTTATGGCAAGGGTGTAAAAAAGTTGTATTTGATCAATCAGCCCTTCAGCAGCTGATCCTTTCTAAGCTTAAAATATAATAGACTTCAAAGTTCTAACATTAATGTGTAATAGATGTAGATCTAAATATCATTCAAATACCTGTTGACATGGACTGTGCTAAATTCTGTGAAAAAAAAAAATCGTCGTACAGCAGAGATATAATAACACCAGACTGGGATATCTATTTGTCGGTTAACAAACATCTTGGTCTCTCTGTATCACACCCTAAAAAGATACACTGTTTTTAGATTGGAAAGAAAAGAGATCAGTAAAAAATGACATAAAAAAATATTTTTCTTAATCACAATGTGGTAGATAAATATTACTTGAGTACTAGTAAACTTCTACATTTGTCTTCAATTGTCTTGCACTCCAACAACTTGAAGTACATGTATTTATCAGCTTTGGAATATGTATCTATAATTTTGAAAAGTATGGTTCATCTGCATGCAATAACTTGACTGATGAAGTAACATCAACTCTGTCTTCAAAAACTAGCAGTAAAAATAACTATAAGTAATGTGTTTTACTAAACTCTTGAAAGTTGAGAAATATCCTTTGTTGACAGCATAGATCGAGATCAGATTGCACCTAGTAAGAGGTCTGACCTTTGATATAAAACGTCCACCACCTGATGCTAAACTCAGGTCAAAATTCGCTAGTAATTACAGACCAAAAAAAAAAAACCCACAAAGTTCTTAACTTTTTCATTACCTACGAAGATCAAGATCATATCGCACATAATGTAAAGTCTGATCTTCGTTATAAACCGTCCACATTTTGTTTGACTTATTCTCCATGGCTCATATTACAAACCTTTATACCCTGTGTAGACATTCGATTTTGTATGCGCCGAATTTCTTACTAGTCGAAATTGTAATAGGCCGAAAGTGTTATAGGCCGAGATGTCATTCGATGTTTGGACGACTCTTGACAAGAAGAAATAGGCATATCATGATCGAAATAAATATAACACAACTCCGATTTACCAATCAAATGCATACAAATAAATTAGATACGATGAGCGAAGGTAATTTAACGAAAATTAAAGACTTACCGAAGTTTCGCAACGTTTTCTAAGGACAGAAAGCACATCGTCTGTGTAATACGTCATCGGTCACATGGTGTCTACAAATAGGACACCAGAATGATTCCGAATAGTGCGTGGCAACGTCACTTGGGAGAATTGATAAAAAAAAATAGGATTTTTTGTATGGTTCTGTGACATCAACCGATGCTGCAATGAACGCCCCTATCCCCTTGGCGACAAAATAAGAGTAAATCTAACAGATTCCTGCCTTTTTTCAAGCGTAAAAAAATTCTAATTTTGGACTTTATTGGGGCTTTAAGGAATAGGAGAAAATGCTGGTAAACAGCATTTTCTCCTCTTCCCACAATGGTTTCTACCCTTTCATTAAAAAAAACAAACAAAAAAACAATCATTTGAGCAACATTTTATATGTCGTCTGCAAATGCTTTCAATTTGGGAGGGTCTAAAACTTTGCCATCTGGTAAAGGGTAAAGATCTATTATTTCAATTAACCCTTTACCACACAATCCCGACTTTTAACGACCCTGAGAAAGAGTGCTTTTGAAAACATTGTGGTAAAAGGAGAAAATGCTGGTAACCACCAGCATTTTCTCCTTTTTCCAAAATGTTTTCTACTCTTCCCAAAACCAATTTCAATTTTTTAAACACATTTATTTTGTCATCTGCAAATACTTTCAGTTTGGACTGGTTTGAAATTTTGTCATCTGGTAAAGGGTTAAGGAATGAGGAGAATTTTTTTGTTTTCATGGAAGTATGAAAGGTTTGCAGGTTTCATACTGCCATGAAAACAAAAAACCTGATCACAATGTGGAGCTATGGAAAAAAAAAATTCAGCCAATCAAAACTTGCCAATATTCACCTACTATTCATATAACTTTTCAATGAAGACATCCTTGTTTTCTGACTGCTATGAAGATATTATCAGCCAAGGGTGAAACGAGCAGCATAGTGATTGTCACCCTTGGCTAGCAAAGATGGAGAAATCAGTACACTAAAGGGTTAAATAAATATGTAAGCAAAAACTAAATAAAAAACTCACAACATCAAACATAACGGTAAATACATGCTCAACAACAGTGAAGATGAGCCAAATAGAGCGTGGAAGGTCTGTAAAAACCAAGGGAGATCACTTCATTCACAACACACAAAGGGAGGTTACCCAAGCTCAATACAAGGATCTTGGCACACCAAACCATCCTGAAATTTCTGCAAGTGCGAGTCTTTACTCTCTTTACTCTCTCTCTCATCTGCAAAAAGATTAACAACAAAACTTTGCATCTTCTATTGCCGGCATGTGGCAAGCTCTGGAAACTTCCTTCTGTCAAACATAAGGAACAGTTTATATATCTGTCCAAAAGAAATGAGCCATGCTCTGTGAAAAGGGGGCTTAATGCATCTGCGAAAAGTATCGACCCTGTGCAGTTTGTGCAGGCTGACCTGGGATGAAACTTTTCACTATTGTCAGTTTTCTGTATGTCAAAGGATCAGCCTATCTTACGATACAGTCGAATGTTAGACACAATGGATTTTATGAACCCCTAATTATGAGATGACTTGTTTGTTATCGTGCATCATAGAGATTCATTAAGCCCCCCTTCACCAGAACATGGCTAAAATATAATATTCAAAGTATATAGAGATTATTTGATGTACTCTGATCGAGGTGATGAAATAAATCTGGTTACCACCATTTTCTTCTATTCCCACAGTTTCCAAAAGTTTTCTTTTTCTCATGGTTCTTAAAAACACAGGACTATTTGGTTACAGTTTGTACTTTGCTCTGACAATTTGGACTGTCATGTGCAAAAGAAAGCTCAAAATAAATGAGCCACTCTGGGAAAAGGGGGTTCAAGCCACCACATAATCATGGATTATGTGGTAGCCACTTTTTTTAACCCTTTACTGCACAATGATGCCTTTTGACGCCCCAGGGAAAGAAACCTTTTGAAAACATTGTGGGAAAAGGAGAAAATGCTGGTAACCAGCATTTTCTCCTTTTCCCACAATGTTTTCTACCCTATCAAAGAAAAGTTGCACCAGTTGAGCCACACACTGAAATTGTCGTCTGCAAATGCTTTCAGTTTGGACAAGGGTATAATTTTGTCATCTGGTAAAGGTTTAACAACCAACTGCATCATGAGGGAGACCGGTCCTTTGGCATATGGAAAATTGACCAATAGCAAAAAGTTTTGGCCCAAGTCAGTCTGCGTGGACTGAGCAGGCTGACCTGGGTCGATACTTTTCGCATATGCATTAAACCACCTTTCCACACAGCATGGCTCAAATATAAGGGTAAATTATTGGAATTTACTGACCTATTGGTTGTGGGTTCCAATTCAAAGTTATGGATAAAAAGTCTTGAAGCCTGTTTGTTATGCTGTAGTGGACTGTAAAACTATGTGAGAAAAGACAAAAAAATAATAAAATGACACTCCACATTTTACTTAAGTCTTTTCCAAACTATTCAGAGTTTCAATTAAGGCTTTTGAAAACACTGTGGGAAAGGAGAAAATACTGTTAACCAGTGTTTTCTATTTTTTCAAGCATTTTTTTCTGTCCTTTCAGTGGATACCCCATTATTACAGCCATATCAATTTATTGTGAGCAAGTTTTTTCAATTTGCACAAGTGTAGAATTTTGTAGATTAGTAAACAGGCAAAATCAGACATAATAAAATAATAGAACGCATTGTTTCAAATCATGACATAAGTCAACTATTGCATTCTAACCCTTGAACAAACAAAAATGTGAAAAGATGATGATAAAATGTGTAAATAAAAAATCAGAATGCACTTTCTCTGCAGTCTGATCTCAATTTAAACTGTCTGCATATGGAATTCCTTCCAAAGTATGCTCAACATAATGAGTCATCACTGTTATTGGTACACAGCAATCCAATAAAAACACTTCTTTCTGAAAGAAATATCCCCATCCAAACCAAGACCAGTCTACTCATTCTTACACACAGACCTTACCTTTGTCAGACCAAGGGGTCCTGCCTGGCTCAGTGGTAAAGTGTAGGACTCATGACCTGGAGGCCCCGGTTTTGAGCCTCACTGGATCCACTGGGTTTTTTTGTGGGAGTGTCCTTGGGCAAGACACTTCAGAGCCCTTGCCTAGCACTGGTGAAACCCAGGAAATACGTGAATATATGAGCTGTTGCCATAATATGACTGAACTAATGCTGAAAGCAGCATGAAACACCATTCAATCAATCAATTGTCAGACCAAAGTGACCCTAAGTGAATCTTCCTTTGCTCATAAGGAACACACATTACTAAGTATGTTATATAAACATGGTAAGTTTCATTATACTATGTCAAAGCTAGAGGTCAGAAATTATATAAATTATAAATTATAAATTATTCCATAACTTTCATTTTCTCTTTCTTCCAGAATTTGTTCCAAATCTCTTCCCCCAAAATTGTAAATAGTAACAATATTTGTTGACAGGTTAACCATTTTCAAAAGCATTTCGGCATTATTTAGCCCTAGATCAAAATATAGAAAAGGGCTGGTGTGACATGAAAAAAAATCCTCAAAGGTAAGGGTCACATACCTGTCACCTTTTCTGACAGCTGTCTCCTCCAATGAGGCACACATTACAAATGGGGCTTGTTTAACTTTCATGGTAGGTAGCCTGCAGTAAGTATAATTGTAAATGTTTAAAAGCTATTGTTAACATATACACTTATGCATACATCTATAGATACCTCCTTGATGTTAAATATTAAACAAGAGGGCCATGATGGCCCTGTATCGCTCCAATGGCTTATAAATATAAACCATAAATACTAAACATTTCAATTCTGAGCCAAATGGTTTCAAAATGAAGACTTACAAAGTTTTCTTTGTAAAAGCCCATGTTAAAGTTGAGACCCACAGGGAAAAGCCATTTTTGATCCCAGAGCGATAATCACTTGAACCCTGGTAGAGGTCCACAAGATAAAGCCACATGCCAAAATAATACAGGTCTATGCTGTATGGTTATAAATACGGTGATTTTCAAGTTTCGTCCATATGAAGCCTCTGTAAAACATAAGACCCCTAATGCAAGGCTAATTTCAAAAAAAAAAAAATCAAAAGTGCTCCAGATTTGCCCTTGGGTTTGCAGTTAGGAGCAAAAGGATTTTTTGAATTTTCACCCTATAAGCACATGTTTATGACCAAATTTGGGAGTTCTTGCCTTATGGCTAGTAACAAGACGGTTTCTGAAGTTTTCACTCCATAAACCCACGTAAAACGTGTGACCCCTGGTGCAGGGCCAAACTTGATCCTAGGGTTGTAACTTGGGCCCTCTTTGTAGTTGTCCTTTAGACAGAGCTATAATTATGCAAAATTTGGTAGCCCTAAGCCTTATGGCTATGTACACCAAGATTTAAAAGTTTTCCCTATATAAGCCCATGTTAATCTTGTGCACCTTTGCCCCCCCCCCCCTCCACCCCCCCCAGCATGAGGCCAAATTGACCCCAGGACTGTAATTTGGGCACTTTTGGTAGACCCCCACCAGATCAAGCTAAATGCAAAATTTGGTAGCTTTAGGCCTTATGGCTAGGTACTGGAAGATTTCTTAAGTTGTCTCACTATGTATGCCCATGTAAAACTTGTTACCCCTGCAGCGGGGCCAATTTTGACCCCAGGGCTAAAATTTTGGCCTGCTTGGTAGAGGCCCACTAGATATAGTTACATGCAAAATTTGGTAGCTCTAGGCCTTATGGCTAGGTACAGGAAGATTTTTAAAGTTTTCTCTATATAAGCCTATGTAAAACTTGTGACCCCTGGGGCAGAGCCAATTTTGACCCCAGGGCTACAATTTGAAGAAACTTGATAGAGGTGTACTACATAAAGCTACATGCCAAATTTGGTAGCCCTACGCCTTATGGTTTCAGACAAGAAGATTTTTAAAGATTTCCAAAATTTTTCAGTTTTGTTGCCATGGCAACCAGAGTTTTTGAAGGAATCAAATTCTTTCAACAAATTCTGAAGAGGACCATGGCAGGATCATTTCTGTGAAGTTTCATGAAAATTGGATGGGTAGTTTCAGAGAAGAAGATGTTTGAAATAAAAGTTAACGCACGGACGGACGGACGCACGGACGGACGCACAGACGGACGCACGACGGACACCGGGCCATGACATAAGCCCGCTGGCCTTCGGCCAGTGGAGCTAAAAAAACAACAACAGATTTTAGAATGGTTTCTAACTTATACACATGTTCGCCTATTTAAGCAATGCTTTGTGAAAAGTGGGGCATAATAGTATTGACCCAGGTCAGACTGGGCAGTCCTCACAGGCCAACATTGTTAAAAAATTCTTGTCATTTGTGAATTTTCTGCATCTCAAAGGGCCATTCTACCTCCAGACCCAGTTGATTGCTGTACAAAATGGGTTTTATGGGCCTATGAATATCTGATGACTTGCTTGTTATAAAACATCACTGAGATGCATTAAAGCCCCTTTTCTCAGAGTATGGCTCATTCATTTTATACATATGTATTTATCTTTCACATTGACCTGGGACGTCTGCGACCTTTTGTCATTCAATTCCAGGTTCCGAAAATAGAGCGTTACCTGCTGCAGACTAGATCTCGTTGGGATACCTGTATGGGTAATCAGTCATCGTATCCATTCGACCACTTGAAAGTATGCATTTGTTTACACATTTTGTTCTCAAACACATGAATATCATGGCTATAAATTCATACATACAAATATACCCAAACTAGACAGTTGGATATTAATTTTGTCTCTGATACACCCAAAAGATGAGTGTGTTTGTTTCTTTTATTTACAAGTGTATGTTTTTATTTTATATTATGTAGATTTCATTGTTTACACATGTTTATCTATCTCTGTACCACAACAAACAAATTTTAGGCTTGTCCAATTTCAAAGCATTTTACAGACAACAAACTTAATTTGGCTAAAATGATTGGATTATTCACTGAAGGGTTAGAAAACATTGCGGCTAAAAGAGAAAATGCTAGATACCCACAACATTCCGAAAGTCTTTTCTTGAGGAATGTAAAATTACCTTGGTCTGTATTCACCAACCATTCTTAAAAACATTCTAAGTCATACTCTCAAGAATTTTCTAAATTTGAAAGTTACACAACTTCTGATTGGCTAAACCAAATTACCCAATCAGAAGTTGAGCCATCCTCTTGCAAAAAGGGGCTTAATGCATCTCTGCAATGCATTGTAGCAAGTCATCACATAGCCATTGATCCATAAAATACATTGAGGTAGAACAGCCCTTTGACATACAGAAAATTGACCTATAGCAAAAAGTTTCGGCCTAGGTCAGCCTGCGCGGACTGCGCAGGCTGACCTTGGTCGATACTTTTTGCAGATGCATTAAGCCCCCTTTCCACAGAGCATAGCTCAGTTATATTGCTTTCTAAATCTAGAAGACTAAGAATGTTCAAACCCTGATTGTTTTGAAAAGGGTTAAATTTGTACTTAGGTATATTTTACACTATAAAACAGTTCTGACAAAGGATAGAGGACTGATACAAATACCTGTATATTGTCTGTACTGTGGACTGATCCCCGTATTGCTGGTACGGAATACTCCACTTTATGTGAACTTCTAATGACAACTCCTGTATATGAGAAAATATCTTTCTAGGAATCTCTTGTAAACAAAAATTCTCTGCCATTTTTTTCCTTTCAATCCTTTACCAAATAATCCTGAGTTTTAACAGGCCTGAGGAAGAAAGCCTTTGAAAACATTGTTGGAAATGAGAAAATGGTAACCAGCAATTTCTCTTTTTCTCACACTGTTTTCAACTCTTTCAATGACAAAACTTGCAATTTGAGCCACATTTCATTCGTCATTTGGAAATGTTTTAAATGTGGTGGTTTGGTAAATAATTAAAGACAAACAAAATGTATGATCTTGACCAGTCTCAGTCAATGGTTCTATCCCCGGCTTGGCCAGTTTCTTTCCAAGGACTGATGATTGTCATTGCAACAGGATTCATTCTTCTTTCACCGCTGACCATTGTTTCGACGATGGTTATGTGGGAAAGCAGCCAGTGGCTTGGAAAGAATATTGTGCATAGTACTGGTAAAAGAAACTCCAGGAAGGCATGGATAGGTCCACTGGCAGCCATGATATAACTGAAATAATGTTGAAAATGGTGTTAAACACCATACATTCAATCAATCAATCTTCAATGTCTGACTTTTAACTCTTTACCAGACAACAAAATTTTAGACAGAAAAAAATGAAAGCATTTGCAAATAACAAAGTAAATCTGTCTAAAATGACTGGATTGTTCTTTGAGAGGGTAGAAATCATTGAGGGAAAAGCATGAAAATGCTGGTTGCCAGTATTTTCTACTTTTCCAGAAATCTTTTCAAATGCCTTCTCTCTCAAAGTTGTAAAAACATGGAATAATTTGCTCAAGGGTTAAAAGATATTCTGACTAGAGGTTTGGGTCTTCCATGATGACTGGAAATACATGTACCCATATTTATCTAGCATCTTAAAAATACACCTATGGAGTGCTAAGAACATCTGTTGCTTATGCAGACAGTGTGGGTCAAAATCAGACTGTACAAACAACAGAACATTCTGTTTGATCTTGATTTACACTTTCAATTACCAGTACATTTTAATATCTTGGCAAAAAAGCAACCTTAAACTATTTCATTACATGTGAGCCAAGTGTTGGTTAAAAGGGGCACAAGGCATCTTTGTGATGCATGATAAAGGATTAAAAGAGTAATAAACGTCTTTAGAAAAGGAAAAAAAAACTGGTCACCAGCATTTTTTCCTTTTCCCACAATGTTTTCAAAAGTCTACATCCTCAGAGCTGTTAAAACACCAGATCATTTAGTAAAGGGTTAGAAAATTAATCCATCTGTCCATTCACCTCTTTTGAAAGATTCTCCAAGCCGTCAGTTGTATTTAGAATATAGCAGAGGGTGTAACTTTCACTTGGAAAAAGATTGTCCATCTTCTCAGCTGTTCCTGACACCATTTTGATCATGTTGACAGGCTGGCTACATCCCATCCTGAAAAAAATACATATGAGCCATGCTCTGGCAAAAGGGGGCTTACTGCATCTCCGTGTTGCATTGTACCAAGCAAGTCATTACAGTAAATATTCATTCCTAAAACTTGTTTTTTATAATAGCCTACAGAATCATGAGGTGCATGACATAAAGAAAACTGACCAAAAGCAAAGAGTATCGTCTCAGGTCAGCCTGCGCGGACTGCGCAGGCTGACCTGAGACGATACGCTTTGCAGATGCATTAAGCCCCCTTTTTACAGAGCATGGCTCATATTCATTTATTCCTTACCCAACAATCCTGAATGCTAAAGACCTGGAGACAAAAAATGCTTTTGAAAACATTGTGGGAAAAGGAGAAAATGTTATTAACAAGCATTTTCTCCTTTTTGCACAATGTTTTCTACCCTGTAAGAGAACTTAACATATTTCTTACAATTTTGAAGTGGAAGCCAGCCAAAGCTTTCTATTACAAACAGTCTGAATTTTGTCATTAGGTAACGGGTAAATGCATTTCAAGATTTGGCCTGAACAGTAAGTTTAGCACTTCATCTAGCAAACTTGGGTTTTGATGTCTTGATAATGGAGGATTTTGGAAAAATTGCAGGTAAAGGAGAAAATGTTAGTAATCGGCATTTCCTTTTCCCACAATGCTTTCCACACTTTTCTTAGACAAATCCTGTTATTCTAACTGCATTTAACTTCTTGAATGTGAATGCTTTTAACAATGGTAAGTTTTGAGTTTTGCTGTCTGCTGCAGAGTTAAAATGTGATCACTTAAGAATTGAAAGAGAAAACTCACAATTTTTTTTTCTGCCGGTTTCTACTGTCCATACATGATCTTGTCCTTCAATTTGCAGAAAACATTGCCGAAAAAGGAGAAAATGCTGGCCACTAGCATTTTGTCCTTTACCACAATGTTTTGAAGCCTTTCTTCATACTGGTCAGTTAAAAAAAACTCAGAGAAAACTCACAATTTTTTGTTCTGTTGGTTTTTACAGTCTGTACATGTATAACTCTTGTTGGATTTTGTCCTCAAATTTGTAGAAAACATTGTGGGAAAAGGAGAAAATGCTGGCTTTTAGCATTTTCTTCTTTTCCCACAATGTTTTCAAACCTTTTTTCTTGTGGGTCAGTAAAAAATTCAAAGAGAAAACTCACAATTTTTTGTTCTGCTGATTTCTACCGTCGGTCCATGTATGACTCTTGTTGTATTTTGTACAGGATTCAGGCACTATTGCGCACTTGTCTATCTTCATACAGTAATACGCAGACGTGTTTTTGACTGAAAGTGAATTAAATAAATCTGTAAGAGTGTTTAATGTAGCAAGTGGAGAAAGCTACTTGCCTTTATAACATACAATATGTAAAAGTTTGTTTGGTTTGGTTTGTATTGGAGTTTAACGCCATTTTAACAGCTCAGGTCATATCATGGCGGTCAGTGACACATCCATGTGTTTCCTGGCTTTCTCACACCAGTGCTGACACTACTTTCTTTACAAAGCAACTGACTACTTTCTCACATGAATCTGAGGTAAGGGGCGAAAAATTGCCGAAAAATTTGCCTCTGCTTGGTATCACGCGATGACAGAGACTATACACAAACGATGACATAGACACTATAGCTATCACAATACCTTGATGTTTTTCTTCAAAAAACAACAGCGCTAAAAATAGGCCCTGGGAAATCATTACTGTATTTGTGAGGATTTGGTTATTTTAAGGTTATGCTGAAACCCTCTTTAGAAAATTTTGTACTTTTATGATTGTAAAGAATTGTCCAGTATTTGTCATGTCATGTCAGCATTGTTAAAACAATGGATTGATTGATAGCCCATTCAATGTATCACAGATGTGCTTAATTTCAATTAGGGTGTAAAACTTGAGTCAAATTACTGTATACATGGTACCATAATCAGTAGCAACATACTTTGTAAACATATCATTTGTTTTCCCGCCACACTTTTCTGTTGAAACTTCAGCTGTGGAGGATGAATGATTCTCAAGGGTAGACTGACTGAAAAAGACAGAAAAGAAATTTTACAAAATGAATGAATGAATGAATGAATGAATGAATGAATGAATGAATGTTGTTTTATGGTGTATTGATAGCTTTGGTCATTTAGCAGACATATCTGTGTTAAGAGATGATTAAAGCTGCTAATCCTTTCAGACAATGATACATGTTTGAACTGTCTGATGAAAACTATAATAGCAAAGACTTACTTTATCACTTCTACATGTACATATATTTACTTCTGTGCTTTAAATTAGCCAAGACAATCAGCAAACAAATTAGCACAAAAATCTGAATAAAAGATGAAACCCCCACCTACCAATTCCCCTCCCCCTCCCCCCCCCCCCCACAAAAAAAAAAAAAAAGAAAAGAAACAAAGGTACATGTAGATGCAAAATTTTTCTTAGCCCTTTCCCAAACGACAAATTTCAGACCCTTCACAAACTGAAAGTTTCTTTAGATAACAAATTTGAAAGTGGAACAAATGAACTTGAGTTTTTTTACAGGGTATAAAACATTGTGGGAAAAGGAGAAAATGCTGGTTACCAGCATTTTCTCCGTTTCCTACAATCTTTTCAAAAGGCCTCTTCCTCAGGGTTGTGAAAACATGGGATTGTTTAGTAGAGAGTTAAATCATTTAAAAAAAAAAAAGAACACTTGTTTTGCATACTTTCAATTAAAGAAGTCTTTAATATGAAAGATATTTGGATATAAAACCAAGAGACAATTTAATAAAATACAGAAACCTACCACACCAAATGAAGCGTAAAAAATCTTAAAAATCTTAGAGTCCAGAATCAACAGCTATGCTACAGTCTTTTAATTTGATCTGCATTTGGCACTTTTGTATATCAGTGTTTCATGTCTCTCCTTGCACAGCCCTAGTAATCTTTGCGTTTTTTTACCACTATGACTACTTTTACCCAGCCACTGGCTGCTTTTCTACATGAAAAAGTCATCACACTGTTCAGTGGTAAGAAAGAAAATGAGCCTGTTTAAATGATTTATATTTGGTCTTCGAAAAGAGTTTTGACTGAGCAGAGATTTAACTCTTTACCAAAAATTGTTTACTTGTTTGTATGCTTTTTGATGCCTTTATATCCTAGCTGCCAGTGCACCATGCATTCCTGGGGCTTCTTTACTACAACTTCACACAATATTCTTTGCAAGCCACTGGCTGCTTTCCCACATAACAGCTGTCCAAACAATGATCAATGGTGAGAGAGGATGGATCCTGCTACAATGATTTTTATCAATACTGGTACAAAAAATTCATCAAGCTGGGGATTTGAACCAAACCTGCAACCCCCTGGTTTCAAGTCAGGTATGCTACTGACTGCGCCACCAGGCTCGGCTCTTTACCAAACAAAAGTATTTCAGATGAGTCTAAATCAAAGGCATTTTCAAAAGATAAATGTCCCTAAGTAATTGTATATCTCTTTAAAAGAGTAGAAAACAGTGTGGGAAAAGGAGAAAATGCTGTTTACCAGCATTTTCTCCTTTTCCCACAATGTTTTCAATAGCCACCTCCCAGCAGGTCTTGAAAAAATCAAGATAGTTTTGGCACAGTATTAAGCTCACAAATGCAACATTACTAGCCAACCGGGTTTGGCACCTCTGTCTGAATTACCTGTTTTTCCAATACCAGAGCCCAAATTGGTGTCTTCATGGTATAAACTACCAGATCCATCCCTTGTTGGGCTGCTAAGCCAGCATGGTGCATGGCGACTGACAGATTTTGCCTGGACTTCAAGTTGGATCGTACTAGACTGGGTTGGAACTGTGGGAACTCGTACAAGGAGTGGAATGTGGTATGAACTTTTATCTTTTGACAGGAATGGTTGTCCTTTCTGGAATGAAGTCAGGAAAATAAATAAAATGAAACTAGACCCATTACAAAACTTAAATGTTTCTCAAACGAGAAAATTTTTGACGTGCCAAATTTGAAAACGATTGCAGATTACAAATTAAATGTAGTGCACACAATTTGATTTGAATTTTGGGTAATTGTCTTGTAAAGAACAACTGTAGCTCAGTAGTTAGAGCACTCACCCTGTAAGCAAAGTGTCTAGGGTTTGAATTCCATACAGGCCATGCTTTTTCCCCTAAGGATTTACCTTGATGGTGTCAGAAGTGGTTGCAAGGACCAAAAACGTCTTAATCCTTTACCACACAATGACGCCTTTTGACGCCCCTGGGAAAGAAGCCTTTTGAAAACATTGTGGGAAAAGGAGAATCTGCTGGTAACCAGCATTTTCTCCTTTTCCCACAATGTTTTCAATCCTATCAAACAAAGATTGCAGCATTTGAGCCACAATTTGGACAAGGCTAAAATTTTGTCATCTGGTAAAGGGTTAAGGGACCCATGAAGTGGGATGATTCACAAAAATCAGGAGGGGAAGGAGTATGGTGAAAATCTGTGGTGTGGATTTCAATCTGTCCGGGAAGTTCAGTGGTTTGAGCAATCGCCAGGGTAAGCATGGGCTCCCAGGTTCGAATCCCCTACTGATTGCAATTTTATCCCCAAGGATTGACTTTAATCCTTTATCACACATTTCCAAATTGTATCAACCCTACAGATGAAGGCTTTGAAAAACATTGTGGGAAAAGGAGAAAATGCTGGCAAACCAGCATTTTCTCCTTTTCCCACACTGTTTCCTGCTCTATACTATTAAAGACAGAAATTGTCATTTGACCTGCTTTTAATATATTGCTTTAAATTTGGTTGAATCCAAAATTTTAAATGGGTTAAAATACGTCACCTTTTCTGGACAACATAATGCCTCGTGAAAGCTTGATACAAGCACACATTCCATCAATTGATGTGGATCTGGGGCTAGTGTCTTCGAGGATTCATTTACAAACGGTTTAAATGAATATTTCACCTCGACTGTATTGGACAGTTGCCGCATAAATGCTAAAAATAGATTTTGTGCAATGGGGCTCTTCTCTGAATGGCTTGTAATTAACTTTTTCAGTCCTGCTTCGGTAAGTGGAAGACTTAATTGAAGCGATATTAGTTGTCCGACGTAAAATCTACGATTTCCGCCATTCAGACCGTTAAATTTTCCGTTACAAGCAGA
Organism: Tridacna gigas; assembly: GCA_945859785.2. Classification (NCBI taxonomy): domain Eukaryota; kingdom Metazoa; phylum Mollusca; class Bivalvia; order Cardiida; family Cardiidae; genus Tridacna; species Tridacna gigas. The sequence goes on from OX244043.2 coordinate 49,144,362, forward strand.
TTTATCGTCAAAATTTACACGAAGTCCGTTAAAGTCGATAACATCGTCAGCCATCTTGTGTTGTTGTTGTTGATCTTGCTGTTGTTGTTTCTACTTTTTAAAACTGAGTTTTTATCATAATAAACAAACCAAAGCAATGTATTCGGTGTGAAAATCGTAATGGTGCAATTAAATCTTGTTACCCATATAAATTAAGTCAGTTTTTGTCTATATTTCCAACCGCTCAACCTTGCTCTCTAAATCATTTATGGTCTAAGGGAAAGAACTCTGTCAAGTACATTTTAAGTTATGAAGAGTGACCTCCCTTAATATGAAGAAGATATTCGCCCCCGCCCCACTACACACGTAAACACAAACGCCACATACACACAATAAACGATTGCCTTGGTGCGATTTCGGCCTTATATTATATTTCAGCTATTATTTCACTTAAATAGATTTTATAACTCACACGGGATTTTAGATGTATTTAATTTGCTACTTTCAATATCTGCCAAAGATTTGGTGACCTAACTTCTAAAGATAAGAAGAATTTCGGAGTTATTCAGCATTCGATTGACTGATTGTATTGGAGTTTCACGCCGTTATAACAGCTTAGGTCATCTCACGGCGGTCAGTGCCCCTATGCATATCTTTCCATGCCTTCTCACACCAGTGTTGACACAACTTTCTTTCAAAGTCACTGACTACTTTTCTCACAAGCATCTGAGGTAAGAGGCGAAAAAATCACTGGAAAGAAAGTTTGCCTCAACCGGGTATCGAACTCGCAACCACCAGGACACGAGTCAGATACACTAACCGCTAATCCCGGCCGGGCATTCAGAATTCGAATGTGTTTTTCAAAAACAAATTGTTTGTTTGTTTGTTCGTTCGTTCGTTCGTTCGTTCGTTCGTCTGTCTGTTTGTTTGTTTGTTTGTTTGTTCGTTCGTTCGTTCGTTCCTTCGTTCATTCGTTCGTTAGTCTGTCTGTCTGTCTGCTTGTATCAGAGCTTAGGTCAGTGCACCTACGCATGTGTTCACAGCTGTCTCACACGAGTACTGACACAACTCTCTTTCCAAGTCACTGATGAATTTGAAGTGGGAGGGGGAAAATCACCGGAAAGAAAGTTTGCCGGGAATCGATTTTTTTTTCAAAAACAAACATAACACTACGTTAATGATTATGGTATCGACGTGAGTCTGTTGAAAAGTATGTCTAGTGATGTAAGGGTCGCTTTCAGTCAGGTGACCTTGCTAAATTTGTATCCAACGTGAAATGATATGTAACAAAACGATTCCATCTTTAAATTTTACGATTTTTACGTTAGTAACAAATATACTGAAATCCAAGGGAGACTACCCTCTTATTGTTAAATAGTATCTTTAAATGCTCTTTCTTCTGAATCAATGTGGTAAAATAGGTCCTTTGATACACAGAAATTTATGTAATAGCAAGCAATATCGACTCAAGACCTGGGTCAAAACTTTTTGTAGATGCTTAAAAAAAAAACATTTTTCACAGAGCATGGCTCAAATAGTAACTTATGAAGCGCTTTTCAAAACTAAAGTCGCCTTTGCGGCCAGTGTAGATCAAGATCAGACTGCACAAAACGTGCAGTATGATCTTAGATCTACACTGTCCGCTTTGCTGAGACATTCCGAACGAAAACAAAATTTAAATGGCTTTTATTGGGGTTTTATTTCCAGACCGTAGGTATCTGTATGGTTTATTCGGCGCTCTAAATGATCCTATCATAACTACATATTAGAATTTATTACATCTGGACGGGAAAATGCTTTTCCATACCGGTCATCCATCTCTACTCTGGTCACGAAAACCATTTTCTCGGGGTTTATGCGGTACCCGACAGCAAGGGAGGCGACTGCTAAATTTATGAATAATAAACGTATAAGATTTGTAAGAGTTTTCTCCCTTAGACCATATATCGTTCGGTATAGTTAAAAGCCAAGCAGTAAAGGATCTTTTGGTGACATAGGGTAAGGACACTCGTCACAACTCGGCCGATTCCGTACCTACATCTAATTTGATCACCGGATCACCCGAGGTATGCCGAATGAGGGTAAGGAATATTATCTTCCGCTAGGTGGCATTCTTTTTTTCCAAATACTTGACATGCGCAGACGATGGGTAAGGAGTGATGTACGAGTTTTCTCCCTTAGACTGTGAAAAAAAAAAAATGTCCGTACAGCTAAATATCAAACAGAGAAGGATCATTATTGGACATGAGAAAGGATCAATGTCATTCAGCGAATCTCGGGTTATATACGAAGAAACCGTTACGAAGCTGCCGAGTTACAACCAGTGGGACAGATGAGTTTTCTACCTTAGATCAATAACGTTTCGATTTTAAGCCCAACAATGTTGAATTTTAGGTTGAAAATACGCGAGGGTCGATGCGTAGGCACATACAAGTTCCCTAAACTGGTAGCCTGTTATCGAACTTTATATCCAGACTATCCGACAATTAAATTCGAAATGATTCCCGGGGAATCATTCCTTTGAGGCTTTACTCCATTTGATCGTCGAGAGCTTATCGTCTCCTTTGACTAATCGAACAAATATGACTGTTCCATCTTGTGACGGTACAAAATAAGATGTTAATAGTAATTTAGGGACATTTCATTATGATCCCTTTCATTAAACCAGATAAAAATGGCAATAGATCTATTCTGATTGTATGAAAATTCAAATCTGTTCAGTGAAAGATAAGGTGCACGACTCACATCTAAAGTTTTATAAAATGTCATTATCAAATCTCTTGAATTTTGTCGATTAATTTTATGTATAACTTCCTTTTACACAAATGGAAAAATGACCCCCAACTATCAGACATTCAATCTTAAAGGCAAGATCTAGGTCGGCATTTTGTGATGGTGTAGCTAACAGAACAAGTTCCTAAACAGCCAGAACTTAGATCTATATCTTTGCACAATCAAGCAGGCCTGTAAATGTAAATAAACTCGTTTGTCTGACCACCAGGAAGAAATAAAATACGTTCTTGTCTATGCACATGTGTATGTAAACTTTGAAACTTGTTCAAATTCTTTCACTATTCAAGTGTTACATTTTCTCGATAGTTGCTGAAATATTTCAGAAATACATAAATACAGAGCGAGCCTAAACTTTATTTACTCTGCAACCACTGGCTGTTGAAGTTGGCGTTGGGTACAAGACTCACAGACAGTTATTTGGCCAGCTCAGTTGTTAGAGCTGCGGTATCAGTGATCCGCACTATTAAAGGGGAGGGGGTATTTCTGCATTGTTAGACTCTTTGTAGATGTGGAAAGGAGCACTATTTCTGACTCGAGTTGCACTGGAATAAATTCAATAATAAAGAATTCTTGTTGATTAGACCAAGTGTTACTAACTCTTCACCACACTATTCCAAGTTTTAATGACACATGAAAAGGGCATTTGAAAACATTATGGGGGAAGGAGAAAACGCTAGTTACCTGCATTTTTTTCCTGTACTCACTTTGTTTTCTCCCGTTTAAAGACCAAAATAATATTTTTAGCAACATTGAATTTGTTGCCTGCAGTTGCTTTTAACTTGGACAAGTCTTAAATTTTGTTGTGTGGTAAAGGGTTAAGAATGGTTTGTTAACCCTTAACCCTTTCCCAAACAAGCCCTGGTTTTCACGTGTCTGCAGTACAAGTCTTTTGAAAACACTGGGGGAAAAGGAGAAATTGCTCATAACAAGCAATTTCTCCTTTTCCCACAGTGTTTTCTACCCTTTAGGAGAACTCTCTGCCATTTTCATCAAATTTAAAATTGTCATCTGCAAACTCTTTCAATTTGGACCAGTCTAAAATTTATCGTTTGAGAAAGGGTTAAAACAACTTTCACTACTATAGTTGTCTTTGGGGCCTATGTAGATCAAGATCAGACTGCACAAAACGTGCAGTCTAGACTGCACAAAACGTTCAGTCTGATCTTTGATCTACACTGTCCGCTTTGCTGAAACACTTCAGAAAAAAAGCAACCACGAAAATGCTATCATCTGGGTCTCATTCTAGACTGAAAATGTCCATATGGTTTACCTATTTGGCGCTTTGAGGATTAATATGAGGTGTAATACTTTTCTTATTGTTTCAGGTATTCTAGAAGAACAACATGCGACTTTCACGGATATTATCCAAATGCATTCTGGGATTTCCTCGATATCTCAAGACTTGTGCAATAGTTATTATCATAATATTTATCATAGAAAGTATTATTTTAAACACAATCATTCTTGTGTCCCTGTGGCACCTGGGTAGTGCTGTGTCAAGGGTACTTCAGGCCCCAGGAGGTAATTTTGTTGACAAACTAGCTGTAGACCCAGTATTTCAGGAGTTAGTTTATGCTGGGAAAGATGGAGGTTTTAAATCACTCATTGAACACACTCTGGGACGCTTGCATATAGTGGATGATTCTTGTGAAACAGGAGCCGTGAACGAAGACGGAAAATGCAGTAGATCTGACTATCCAAGAATTCAAACCCTCGGGATTGATGTTTCGGGGGCGGGGGAAGTGACATATATTTACAGAAGAATGCAAAAATACCCCCATAAACCATGGACAAAACTGATTGTAGATATTGGTGCTAATGATGGTTTGATGTCTAGCAACTCATTTAATTTTATACAGTGGGGCTGGAGTGCTATTTTGGTGGAACCTCAGGCTTCACAGCTTGACATAGCAACAAGAAATGTACACAGGTATTCACACAATTTTTTGTTTTCCCACCAATTATTACTCTCCCCTCTCCCACGCTGTTGTTGTTTTTTTTTTGTCTTTTTTAGCTTGGCTGTTTACAAGGAAAACGTCGAGGTAGTCATAGCCCTGCCATTGTCTTGTGTCTACTTCACCTGGCAAAAACTTTGACATTTTATAATATCTCTATCAATACTGAAGACATTTACTTCAAACTTTGACTTGTTGTTAACCCATTCCCAAATGACAAATTTTGGACTGGTCCAAATTGAAAGAGTATGCAGACAACAATTTTAAATTTGATGAAAATGGCAGAAAGGTCTCAAAAATGGTAGAAAACACTGTGGGAAAAGGAGAAATTGCTCATTACGAGCAGTTTCTCCTTTTCCCACAGTATTTTCAAAAGACTTGTAATGCAGACACGTGAAAACCAGGGCTTGCTTGGGAAAGGGTTAACTATCAAAAGGGAGCCCATACAACAGGGGTAGGTGGCCATCAAAATATTTTTGACATAGTTATGCTCCTCTTTCCACTTAAAATTTTCACTATAACCAAGTGCAGCCAAGCATTGGCACCTGAACACCTCTTGTTCAATCTAAGTGTCTTTTCTCATTATTCGGTCCCACTGTTCTTGTATATTTCTCATCCCTCAAAGTACAAGAGAATTGACTACAAGTTTTCCACAATGTTGTTTACCGTTTCAAGGAAAATTCTTATCATTAGTACCACATTTAATTTTTCATAGGCAAAATGCTTTCGAAATGGGCGTGTCTAAAATTTTGTCATGTGGTAAGGGGTTATAGTTGAATGTGGATGAAGGGTAAAAGGTTTAAATCTCTACCAGACAACAAAAATGTAGACTTGTCCAAATTGAAAGCATTTTCAGAAGACAACTTAAATGTGGCTCAAATGATAGAATTTGTCTTTGTTGGAAAATGGGAAAATGCTGGTTACTAGCATTTCCTCCTTTTCCTATGATGTTTTCAGAAGCCCTTTTATAAGGGTCGTTAATAAACAGGGTTGTATGGTAAAGGGTTAACTCTTTACCTGACAACAAAAATGTAGACTCATCCAAATTGAAAGCAGCATTTTCTTCTTTTCCCACAATGTTTTCAAAAGCCTGCTTCCTCAGGGTCATTCAAACAAGGATTATGTGGTAAAGGGTTGAACACACTTAAAGTAAAGGCTGAATATTAAATAATAGAATTTGTCTTTTATAGATTTGAAAACATTGTAGGAAAAGGAGAAAATGCTGGTCACCAGTATTTTCTCCTTTTTGCACAATGTTTTCAAAGGGCTTCTTCCTCAGGATCGTTGAAACTCGGGATCCTATAGTAAACAATTAAACTCATTAAAAATAAAAGCTTTCAGATACACAGACTTATAAAAAGTTGTATGGTTAATGCATGAATTTTTTTCTTTCCTTCTTTGTAGCTTACGCAGACATCCAGACCAATCTGTGGACTTGGTTCAAGCTGTTATAGGTGACACTGATGGCCACGTAAGATTCAAACTGTCGAAGGATATAGTTTCTATGGAGAGCCACATTATTCCAGATTATCGTAAAGTTCGGAGCAATGAACATATTATACAAGTAGACAGTTACACTGTAGAATCCTTTGCCAGGAAATACAAAGTGCCTAAAAACTTTGGAATTCTTTCCATAGATGCTGAAGGAGCAGGCAGCAAGGTAAACCTGCAGAGTCTCATAACACAGTGGTAACTAAAAAGGCAGTCATCCAGGGGTCATGGTTTCAAATCCCAGCTTGCTTGAGCTCTTTTTTGGGATTGTTGATAGCTAATTTTTGTAGGATTTATATCTCTTTCAGTCCTGAATACTGCTTTTATGACATTTATGTTTGAAAACAGTCGATGGTTTGGAAAGAGAGTTTTGCCAAGTACTGGTTAAACAAACTTCAGGAACACATTGATAGGTGCACTGACAGTCAGACAGCAGTGGTATGACTGATCATAACTGAATTAAGTACTTTTTCCATCATGTTTTTTATCCTTTCACAGTGAAAGTCCATCTTTTGAGGTATTTTTGTTTTCTGCTAAAGCTTTCAATTACGGCAAAGTCTCAAAATTTGTTTGGTGAAGAATTGATGTGTATGGGTATGCATGTAGTTACTAAAGACTGGACAATGTGCAGTGTCTTCCCTGGACTTATAAATATGGAGGTCATTTGTTCCCCTTCAAATGATTACAGTAAAAGGCAACCGTTGAAATTTTGGGATTATGTTCAACTCTTTACCACCCTATAAACTTTTAGACTGGTCCAAATAGAAACTAGAGCTGTCACTGAATGTGACTTAATACCCCCGCCAGCGCTTTGACAGAAAAAAGTGTTAAGCTCAAGGGGAGATAATTCCTCAACCAGGGGGAGTTGACAGTTGAAAATTACGTCTTGCAAATCTTCAATATATGATCAATATATGTGCAAAGTTTCAATGCAATTGAAGTAAAACTCTAGGAGTTCACGACACAAAACTGCTAGTATTTTGTACAGACAGGCACATGGACGGACGGACAGGCTGATTCCAGTATACCCCTGACAACATTCGTTTGCGTGCGGGGGTATAATGATTTGCCGACAAATGTTGCACAAATTAGGAAAGTGGTCTTCGGAAGGGTCGAAAACATTGTTGGACAAGGAGAAAATGCTGGTAACCAGCATTTTCTCCTTTTCCCACAACAGCCATCTTCTTCAGGGTCGTTAAAAGTTTGGATTGTGTTGTAAAGGGTTAAACAATTTGGGGGTCAAATTTCAAAAATACCAGGGGACAAGGATAACCCTGATGTGAACTCTCCCTTCCTTTAAATTCCAATCCTTTCCTATAAATTCTAATCCTTTCCTATGAATACCAATCCTTTCTTATGAATTCCAATCCTTTCCTTCACTTTCTGTCCATTTGGTCAGTTAAGTCTTTTATTTATTTTACAGATTCTTCACCAATGGATCCATCTAGGTTTCAGACCAGCATATATAATCTACGAGGCCCTACATGATCCAGAAAGTATACGGGCTACGATTAACAGTCTGGAAAAAGCCAATTACATATATCTTACTAAATTAGGATGGAATAGTATATTTGAATATGATTTCACAAAGTATAATTCTTCAAAAACCAATTACTAATTTCTCTAGGTCTTTCGGTTTTTCCTTTATCCTTTGAGTAGAGCTTTGCACCACCACACTGCATTATACCACGCAAGTCATCATTATAATTGTAGATCCTTAAAATCCATTTTGTTTAACAACTGACTGATTCCTGAGGTAGAATGGTCATTGGACATGCCGAAAATTTACCAAAAAGCAAAAAGTCTTGACCCGGGTCAGCCTGCGCAGTCCGCACAGGCTGATCTATGTCGATACTTTTTGCAGATGCATTAACCCTTTCCCAAATGACAGATTTTGGACTGGTCCAAATTGAAAGAGTTTGCAGATGACAATTTTAAATTTGATGAAAATGGCAGAAAGTTATCAAAAAGGGTAGAAAACACTGTGGGAAAAGGAGAAATTGCTCGTTACGAGCAATTTCTCCTTTTCCCACAGTGTTTTCAAAAGACTTGTACTGCAGACACGTGAAAACCAGGGCTTGTTTGGGAAAGGGTTAAGCCCCTTTTCACAGAGCATTGCTTATATGTTTTAGAAGAAAATCCTCAATGTATTGTCATAAACCTATCATCGTCTGTTGGTACATAGTCAACATTGTCAGCAAAATGTTGACATTTTCTGATATCCCTGTTATTTTCGAAGATATTTACTTCAAAGCTGGACTAGTTGTTAACTATCAAACGGGGAATCTATATCAGAAAATGCAGGCAGCCTTCAGAATATTTTTGACACAGTCATGCCCCTGTTGTGAAATAAAATTTTGTTTTGATTGTTGATTGTATGGGGTTTAATGACGTTTTCATCATTATTTCATTTACACTGTGGTGGCCAGTCCACATATCTATGCTTTCCTGAATTTTCTGTAACCAATACTTGTCAGAATATTCCTTCCGAGCAGCTGGCTGATTTCCCACCTACCAATCGTCGTAATAATGATCAGCCTTGAGACAGGAATGAATCTTCTTGCAGTGACTATCTTCAGTCCTCGGAAAGAAATTGGCCGAGCTGGGGATTTGAACCAGCAAACTGCTAATCTCAAGTGCTGTATGCTACCGACTGCACTACGGGGCTCGGCCTCAGAATTTTCACAGAGAAAGCAACTGTAGCAGAGTGTTGGCACTTGCATATGGTACTGTATTTTTATCACAAGAACACATTTACCCATACTTAGTCAGGATTCTGTAAATAACTTAGTTAATCCAAGATTGGATAGTCTTTCATATTTATATTAGATCTGTTAAACCTTTTCCAAACAATCCAGTGTTTTTACAACCCTAAGGAAGAGGGCTTTTTTAAACATTGTGGGAAAAAGAGAAAACTTTAGTAAACAGCATTTTCTCTTTTTCCGGCATTTTCTACTGTACCTGAGTTTTATTGACCTTTCATCACACAAAAAGTTTCAATGACCCTGAAGATGAAGGCTTTTGAAAACATTGTGGGGAAAGGAGAAAATGCTGGTTACAAGTATTTTCTCCTTTTCCCACAATGTTTTCCACCCTTTCAAAGACAACTCGTATCATTCTAGCTACACTTAATTTTTTGCCTGCAATTGCCTTCAAAGTGGGCTGGTCCTGACTCTTTGCTTAACTTTTTACAAAACGACAAAATTTTAGACCAGTCCAGATTGAAAGCACTTGCAGATGATAAAATAAATGTGACCCAAAAATGAGAGGCCTACATCAAAGATTGACTTTTCCAAAGGTGTAGCCTCAATAAATAAAGACACCATCATTGCTCTCATCATAATTATCATTATTATTGTATTAGAAGTAGTAGTAGTAGTAGTTTTAGTATTGTTTTGTATAATTATTTGTAGTATTGTGTAACCCTTTACCACACAATCCTGTGATTTAATGACTCCAAAGAAGAAGGCTTTTAAAAACATTTTGGAAAAGGGAAAAAATGCTGGTCACCGGCACTTGCTCCTTTTCCCACCATGTTTTCTACCCGTTCAAGGACTAATTCTGACATTCGAGTCGTATTGAATTTTTTTGTCTGCACATGATTGCAAATTGAACAAAAACTTTTTTTGTCTCATAAAAAATTATGTAAATATAAAATGAATGTTGGCAAACTTTTACGTACAAAAATACTTTCAAAGCCTGATATTAAATTCATATTAAATCTGTTTTTAAGCCATGCAAATGCTCCTTTTCCTGTAATGTTTTTAAGATGATATTAAAGTGTATGTTTAGATTTGCTTTGTTTTTAATTCCTGAGTGAACCTTAGTCTCTTACAGAACCTCATCATATCTCTTTTCAGGCTGAGCCCTGGTAGCACAGTCAGTGGCGTAAGGGTTTGAAAACAGGATGGGGGGAGGGGGTAACTGGTTAAAACTCGAAGCTTGGCCAATTGCGTTCTGAGGACTGATGATAGCCATTTTCATGATTCATTCCACTGATCACTGTTTTGACAATGGTTAAGTGGGAAAGCAGCCAGTGGCTCGGGAAGAATTCCGTGCTAAGTACTGGTAACAGAAACTCCAGGAAAGCAAAGATAGGAGCACTGGCCACCGCGATAAAGCTGAAATCATGTTGAAAACAGCGTAAAACACAATTCAATCAATCAATCAACTTCTTTTCAGCAGAATGCTCATGGAAAATTATGACAGGAATTATGACCACCCATGAGAAATGGCCCAAAAAATTTTTTTTATTTGTCACAATTTCTTAAGATAACTGTGAGATATTGTATTATAACCTGCCAATACTAGGGTCCTCCTGTGTGAGCTGAAAATGTATTGTCTGAGTTTGGATGTACAGCTTATTTGAACAACACAAATATTGCTAGGCTGAGCCTGGGAGCCCAGTTGATAACTTACTTGTCCAGAAATCCAGGTGCTGTGAGTTCAAATCCCAGCTAGGCCAAATTTTTTATCAATGAAAATTGATGATAGTTATTGCAACAGGATTCATTCCCATCTCACCACGGAACATTATTTGGGCTGTGCTTAGTTGGAGGACAGTTAAGAAAACCCCTGTAATGCATTGATGGTTGTATGAGCCGCCCTGATAAGACCAAAAGCTTGTAAATGGCGTGAAACAAAAAAATACTGCTTGGTCAAGACAATTTGGGTCAGAATATCATCACACAATCCCAAATTTTAATGACCCTTAGAAAGAAGGCCTTTAGAAAACATTGTGGGAAAAGGAGAAAATACTGGTAACCAGAATGTTCTCCTTTTCCCACAATGTTTTCCACCCTTACAAAGAAAATTTTCCTAATTTTTGCAACATTTAGTTTATCATCTGCAGCTGTTTTCAATTTGGACCAGTTTAAAATTTTGTTGTTTGGTACAGAGTTTAAAGGCAATCTAAACTGTGCAATACATTCAGGGACTTTGCTTCATAGGTAAATGCTTTTTTCAATTGTATTGAAACGAGCTAACAATTCCTTTTCCCTCTTTGGTTTCAAAAGCTGGCGACTACAAGGATACAAAATTTGCATTTGTATGACAATGATTTAAGTTTTTACCACACAGTCCCTACTTTTAACGACCCTAAGAAAGACGGCTTTTGAAAACTTTGTGGGAAAAGGAGAAAATGCTAGTAACCAGCATTTTCTCCTTTTCCCACAATGTTTTCTAGCCTCCCCAAATCAAATTTTAATTTTTGAGTCACCTTGATTTTGTCTTCTGCAAATGCTTTTGATTTGGACCAGTCTAAAATTTTGTCGTTTGGTAAAGAGTTAACTATGGCTATCTTCCCGACCACATCCAGAATGATGACCTATCCCCTACGTCCTCTAAATCTCTGTCTAATACAGACTTGACATCGACTTATTCTCATACGTAAATTGCCAGCTTTAAGAGTTTCTGACAATGGCAGTCTAAACTGTGCACTACTTTCGATGGTGGCCAGCCAAAAACTTGTCGATGTGGTATAATGGTTACAGGTGCCTCGTCCATGGCATTCGATAAACGGTGTTGCTCTAAAGTCTTCAAGACACGAACCTGGAGACTGTAAGTTCATACCGGCACCCTGTCCACCTGCTCCAGTACCCTAAAAAATTAAATGACGTCTCAATCTCATGGATTACTCATTTTGACTTGACACTAATTGGTTCCTTTTACTCTATACCACATGACAAAATTTGGACTGGACCAAATTGAGAGCATCTACAGACAACAAATCATGCTCAAATGATGAATTCTATCTTTGATAGGGTAGAAAACATTGTGGGAAAAAGAGAAAATGCTGGTAACCAGCATTTTCTCCTTTTCCCACGAAAAGGGTTAACTCTTTACCAAACAATCCCATGATGTAACAACCCGATTGGAGAAGGCTTATGAAAACATTGTGGAAAAAGGAGAAAAATGCTGGTAACCAGCCTTTTTCCTTTTCCCACAATGTTTTTCCCTATCAAAGATAATCTTTTCAGACACCTTGATTTTTGTCATCTGCAAATGCTTTCAAATTGGACAAGTCTAAAATTTTGTCCTTCGGTAAAGGTTTAAAAACTGAAAAAGGGTAAGAGGCCTCAGAATCAGACTAACAGATAACCTGACTCCAGTGTGGTTCGCCCAAACGTTGTTAGTGCAAATGTATGAGCCATGCTCTGTGAAAAGGGGGCTTAATGCATTAGCAAAAAGTATCAACTCATATCAGCCTGCGCAGTCACCCAGGCTGACTCGGGTCAAAACATTTTGCTATATGGTCAATTTTCTGCATGTCACTGACAGAGCAGCAGTCTACCTCATGATTCAGTCAGTTGTTAAGCAAAGTTGATTTTACGGATCCGTAATTACTGGATGACTTTCATGGTACAATGCACCATGGAGATGCATTAAACCCCTTTTGTCAGAGTGCTGCTCATTTATTTTACATTGAATATTAACATATGTTAATTTCTGGAAAGAGTGAACTGTGCTCATGCCGAGATATGGGTAGGTCTGAAGGTTGACCACGCTAATCAAGAGATTCCAACCCTTGTTCCGTATTCTCCAACCATTCTTAACCCTTTCCCAAACAAGCCCTGGTTTTCACGTGTCTGCAGTACAAGTCTTTTGAAAAAACTGTGGGAAAAGGAGAAATTGCTCGTAACGAGCAATTTCTCCTTTTCCCACAGTGTTTTCTACCCTTTTTGAGACCTTTCTGCCATTTTCATCAAATTTAAAATTGTTGTCTGCAAACTCTTTCAATTTGGACCAGTCCAAAATTTGTCGTTTGGGAAAGGGTTAAGAACATTCTTAGTCTCATTCTAGATTTAAAAAGTAACACGACTTCTGACTGGCTAAACCATTTGGTTTTGCCAGTCAGAAGTGTTAATTTCAAATTTAGAAAATCTTGGAGAACAAGACTAGGAATATTCCTAAGAATTATTGGTGGATATGGACTAGGAACTTTTAAGGCGAGAGCTCAACCAGTGTGCTCCAAAACATATAAAATTCCTACCATAAGAAAACTGTAGCCAATCCACAGACTTTCCCATCCATTCGGACATTCTGGTATTCTCATTGTCTGACTGTGGAATGCTGCAACCTGCGTTAGAGGTCAAACAACAATTTCATTTAACCCTTTTACAACACAATCCCAAGTTCTAAGTACACTGAAGACTTTTGAAAGCTCTGTGGGAAAAAAAAAAGAGTGCTTGTAACCAACATTTTCTCCTTTTCCAACAGTCTTTTGAACCCTACCAGAGAACTACAACCCATCTGTATCAATCTCCAATTTGTCCTATGAAGTTACTTCAGTTTGGAAGAGCCAGTAATCTATTGTTTTGGAATGGGTTATATCTGAAATACCTTGCCAAGAAGGCACTCCGACAAAAAATCTAGAACCGTGTGTGACTAATCTAGAGCCATTTGTGACTATGGAACCCGAGGCCCCCAGATTACTCGTCCTACATGTTAAACCTATACCAAACAATCTTGTGTTGTAATAACCTTGAGGAAGATAACTTTTGAAAATATTGTGGTAAAAGGAGAAAATGCTGGTAACCTCCTTTAACAATAATGTTTGCTAACCTATTGGAGAACTACACCTCACTAGTGCCGATTTCGAATTTGTCTACAGTGACTTTCAGTTTCGAAAAGCCAATTTGTTGTTTTGGGGGGAAAGGGTAAAATCACATTTGCATCCACTAGCATGTTTATTACAAAGGCTCGGATCCTGATCAACCCTTCACCAAACAATGTGTTTTAAGAACCCAGGGTGGGAGAAGTTTTTGAAAGCATTGTGGGAAAAGAAGAAAATGCTGGTAACCTTCCCCTTCTCCCACAGTGTTTTCTGCCCTTCCAAAAAGCATTTTAATTTTTTGAGTCACATTTATTTTGTTGTTTGGAAATGCTTTCAATTTGGGCAAGCCTAAAATTTTGGTGTTTGATAAACTTAACCAACAATCCTGTCTTTTAACAATTTTCAGGAAAATGTTATGAAACTCTAGTGTGGAAAGTGGAAAAGGCTGGTTACCAGCATTTTCTCTTTCCCATATTATTTTGCAAGGCCTTCTTTTTCCACAATGTTTCATACATTTTAAACAACAAATCCAATCATTGGAGCACAATATAATTTGTCTTCTGTGAATTCTTTCAATATATAGTCTGAAATTTGTTATAGGACCAATGTGGGTGCCAACTCAGCTGCAGTTACTTTTAGTCAAAGTCAAAAAAGGGGCATAACTGTGTCAAAAATAATTATTTTGATGCTTACCTGCACTTTTGCAAGAGTTTCCCTTTTGATAGTTAACAAGTAGTCCAAGATTTAAGTAAATATCTGAAGTAATGATAGAGATATTATAAAATGTCAACCTTTTTTATAAAACAATGGTGACACAGTCGACAGCAACTAAGATGACAACACCAAGGCTATGACAATACCTCAATATTTTTTTCAAAAACAGCCGAGTTAAAAATTATTAAAAGGACTAACATCTGATGGGGCTTCACACACAGCACATCTACCAATGTAGGGTTCAATCTGGGCTCCCTCTACAGGGTTCATCATGGCTGTCATGGGCTCCTTTGTGGACAGCCAGTAGCTGTAGTCACTTCTCCAGGCCAGGTTGCAAACATTGTCAATGGTGCAGAACATAAATGGCATTGTACTGAACATTCTCAAACAACTTCCTGGTGAACCTATGGTAAATTGTAAGCAAAGTAATATATCTACAATGTTCTGCCGGGGCCAAGATTGTGCAATATTGTCAACAGAACATAAATGGCACTGTACTGAACATTAATTCTCAAACAACTTCCTGGTGCACCTATAGTTAATCGTAAGCATAGTAATATATCTACAGTGTTCTGCTGAGACTGCAATTGTGCAACAGTGTCGCTAAAAAATGAAAATTGTCATGCAGAAATTGGCCCTGATGGGACATTTGTTACATGTTGAAACTTTTTTAGTACAAATCTTTCAAATTTTGGATCGATTGAAATGAAGAATCGGGTATGTACCAAAATGGTACCTCTTTTGATGTAAGGTCTCTAAAATGCATGAAAATTTAGCAAAAAAAATTTTTTTTAACCCTTTACCAGACGACAAAATTCTAGTCTTGTCCAAATTGAAAGCATTTGCAGATGCCAATTTCAACGTAGCTCAAATGGTGCAATTTTTCTTTGATAGGGTAGAAAACATTGTGGGAAAAGGAGAAAATGCTGGTTACCAGCATTTTCTCCTTTTCCCACAATGTTTTCAAAAGGCTTCTTTCCCAGGGTCGTTAAAAGGCAGCATTGTGCAGTATAGGGTTAAACAAACTTAATGTTAAAATACTTATCACTAAACATTTCGACATGGCTTATAATTATACCTCTGTTTTTCTTTGGAAAACTTGAACTAAAAATAGAATAAGTATAAATGAGAAATGACAAAAAATAATTGCAGAGATCATCTAACAAAATTGAAAAGAGAGGGAAATTACCTAAATCTTGGCCATGGGCTCTGCCATTGCCCATCACAAAACTAAGCGAGTAACCGTCCCAGATTTTGGTGGTTCCTGGTGGGCATTGTGGGATAGCTGTGGTCTGGCTATGTCTGTAAGGGATAAAAAATACACTGGCAGTATAATCTTGGATTCTTTTTTCAACTTGTATGGAAAACATTGTGGAAAAAGGAGTAACTACTCTTGTTTTCTAGAGCTCTGAACAACATGGTCATCAAAAGTTGTATTTATATGTTAATGGATTAACCCTTTACCATGTAATCCTGACTCTTAATGATCCCGACGGAGAAGCCTTTAAAACATTCAGGAAAAAGGAGAAACTGATGGTATTTTCTCCTTTTCCTACAATGTTTTGTACCATATCAAAGACGAATTCCATCACTTTAACTAAATTCAAATTGCTGTCTGCAAATGCTTTGAACTTGAACCAGTCTAAGGGTTTGTTGTTGGGTAAAATGCTAACTGTGCACATGTCTATACTTCCATGAGTTTGTATTCACCACTTATTCTTCTTAACATTCTCAGTTTATTTTTCTAAATTTTTCTAAAATCTAGAATTAGACTAAGGATGCAATTTAGTATGGGTGGTGGATATCAGCCCCTTTTTCAACTCATTCACTGTTAACTCTTTACCAAATGAGAAAATTTTGGGGTTGACCAAACTGAAAGCATTTGCAGACGATAAATTAAATGTAGAGCGAATGATGATTTCTGTCTTTGATGGGGTTGAAAACAGTGTGGCAAAAGGAGAAAATTCTGGTTACTAGCATTTCTCCTTTTCCCATAATGTTTGCAAAAGCTTCTTCAGGGTCATTAAAAGTCAGGATTGTGTGGCAAAGACTTAACCTATCTATCTGACATCCATTGTGAAAAAAATTCTGCAACTTCTGTCGACTCTTTACCAAACAACACAATTTTGGACCAGTCCAAATCCAAAGCAATTGCAAAGGCCATGTAAAACATGGTTCAAATTGTTGAATTTGTTTATGAAAGGGTAGAAAATATTGTGGGCAAAGGAGAAGATGCTGGTCACCAAAATTTTTTCCTTTTCCAGCAATGTTTTCAACAACCTTATTCCTCAAGGTCATTAGAACTTGGGATTATGTGGTAAAGGGTTAAGCAGTCTCACTGATTGCTACCTAAAAATCCAACCATTTCACGCTTCATGACTATTAGCAGTTCCAAAGGTTGAGCAAGTTCATCACCAGATTCGAACCAAAAACCTCTAGCCTATACATACCTTGCAAAGGAGATGCCTGGTCCAAAGCTATCCAATCCATCTGATCCCCTTTCCCCTTCCTGACCAGGTGGACCCCTAAAACCTGCCTGTCCATCTTGTCCTGGGAATCCAAATGTCCCTGGTTCACCTTTCACACCAATTAACCCTATAAATCCTGGATACCCTGTCAGCCCCTTTTCACCCATATTGCCGTTTATCCCTGGGGGTCCTGCAGAAAAAAAAAGGAATGAGCCATGCTCTGGCAAAAAGGGGCTTCATGCATCTCTGTGATCCATGATACCACACAAGTCATCATATAAATGTGGATCCATAAAATCAATTTTTTCCAACAACCAACTAAATCATGAGGTAAACTGGTCCTTTGACATGCAGAAAATTTACCAATAGCAAAAAGTTTCAGCCCTAGTCAGCCTGGAATATTTCTTGTACACAAGATAGCATCATTCCCTTCTTGAGGTTATTAGTCATTATTTAACCCTTTACCACACAATCCTGACTTTTAACAACCCTGAGAAAGAAGCCATTTGAAAAAATTGTGGGAAAAGGAGAAAATGCTGGTAAGGAAAAATGCTATCAATTGAAAAACATTTGAATTGTTGACTTTAAATTCCTCTAGTATGGATGAGTTCAAAATTCTACAGTGTGGTAAAGCGTTCAAAATCTATCATGTAAATAAGAAAAACAGCATTCTCAGGGAATATGTTCATTTGGTAAACATTTTCTATCAAGTTTCAAACTAGAACTGTAGCAAAGCCAACAAATACCCACAACCAGCACCTTGTCACTGAAGCAGCACAATCAGAGAATGGAAATGATTTCCAAACAAAGTTCACCTGTGACCCTGACCTTTGACCCATGTGACCCAAGAACAATATGGCACCTCCTTTGGTCATGAGCAACACTTGTATAAAGCTTCAGGGTCGTAGATCGAACGGCTTTTAAGTTAGAGCATGGAAACAAAAAAGTCTTCAAACAGAATGACGGACACACAGATGGATGGACAGACATGTTGAAACCAATATACACCCCTCTATTTCATTGGTACCGGGTATAAAAAGTATGACCCATACCTGGAGTCCCCTGTTCCCCTCTATAACCTTTGAACCCTGTAAAACCATCACCACCAGGGTCCCCTTTTGTCAGTATGATATTTCCTAGAGGTCCTGGTTCACCTCTCTCTCCCTGAAAACCTAGAAAATATATAAACAATATGTAAGGAATAAATAGCCATGAAAGTTACTACAACATAATATTCTTTTGATAATATACCTACAAATTTCAAGTTTTTGATAATTCTAACAGATAAAAGTAAACAATTGAACAAATTCTGTTTTGGTTGATGATTGATTTTGCATTATCCCCGCCACTGGTTGCCCATATGGGCGATGCCCTTGAAGGCTGTTAGTTATGTTACGAGGCAACATGCAAGATACAGGATGAAACCCATTCTAAGTCACACCTGATTCTTTAGCATGCTTGGTGTGTAGCACCGTCACATGGGACCTCAGTTTAATATGTCATCTGTAAGACTATTAGTAGTTTTCGATGGCCAGCCGTGGGGCTCGAACCCACATCCTCAAGTGACCCCGAGTCTGAACGTTTACGAGTACCACACTCTACCACTGGAGCTATTCAGGCTGATCTAGTGGTTTGGTGGGTGATAACTTCTTTTTTTAATGAATGGCTGATAAATACTATTGAGTAACTTTGTAACTTTTTGGCCAATTAAATCTTGCTGGGAATAATATAGCATAACATTCTGACCTATTAATCTGCAAACAAACCTTAGTGTATTTTGTGCTCAAAGCATGTATTTTACAAAGTGTAGATACAGATCTTTTTTGTGTGTGTGTCTTTTTTTAAATGGACACGATGCATGTATTACAGCCTGAAAATTTACAGGTATATGACAAAAGCAAACACAGATATACCCTTTTCTCCCTTGAATCCTTCTAATCCCTGTAAGCCATTGAAGCCTGGTTCCCCAGGTTCTCCTTTAATTCCTACATCGCCTTGAAATCCTGGTTCTCCCTGTTTCCCTGTCTCTCCTCTCAGACCCTCAAATCCTTGATTTCCCTAAAACAGCACATATCCTCAACCCTTTACCACACAATCCTGACCTTTATCGACCCTGTGAAACATGCCTTTTGAAAACTTTGTAGGAAAAGGGAGAAAATGCTGGTAACCAGCATTTTCTCCATTGCCCACAACAACCCAAAACAAATTTCATTTTTTGAATGATGATTATTTGTAATCTAAAAAAATGCTTTCAATATGGCCAAGTCAAAAATGGTGTTGTTTGGTTTAACTATTTCCCAAACAAGCCCTGGTTTTCACGTGTCTGCAGTACAAGTCTTTTGAAAACACTGTGGGAAAAGGAGAAATTGCTCGTAACGAGCAATTTCTCCTTTTCCCACAGTGTTTTCTACCCTTTTTGAGAACTTACTGCCATTTTCATCAAATTTAAAATTGTTGTCTGCAAACTCTTTCAATTTGGACTAGTCCAAAATTTGTCGTTTGGGAAAGGTTTAACTATTTCAAGACAAGTTTGCCACTTTATCACACTGTAAAAAGTGTTGGAAAGCAATGTGGAAACAGGAGCAAATGTTCCTTTTTCAGTCCTTTGGAAAGCTATCTTCACAAAAAGCATTATTTGTGCAGAAATGGGCTTAGTCAAAAAAATCTGTTACAAGTATATGTACAGAGTAGAAAACATTGTGGGAAAAAGAAACATTGTGGGGAAAAAGAGGCCATTTTCCCAGGGATCGTTCAACCATGTGATTGTTTGGTAAAGAATTAAATCACTACTACCTGAGATATATCTAGACTAATTGAATGTGTTTTAAGCTGCTTTGACATTATTCCCATCATATCGAAGAGAAAGCTCACATATTCATACAGTTTTTTTATTTCACAAGCACTGAGTGAGGCCTTAACCCTTTACCAGACGACAAAATTTTAGCCTTGTCCAAATTGAAAGCATTTGCAGATGACAATTTCAATGTGGCTCAAATGGTGCAATTTTTCTTTGATAGGGTAGAAAACATTGTGGGAAAAGGAGAATGTTTTCAAAAGGCTTCTTTTCCAGGGCCGTCAAAAGGCGGCATTGTGCGGTAAAGGGTTAAACTGTCCGTTTCAAGAGACAACCAAACGAAAAACCTCTCGCCATGGATGGGGATCAAACATGAGACCTCTTGATTGTAAAACTAACACCTAGACTGATGATCCAATATTGGACATATCACCAACCCTTAACCTAACATTCACAAGTTTCAATGAGCCTAAGGAAGAACTTTTTAAAACATCGTGGGAAAAAGAGAAAATGCTGGTTGCCAGAACTAACACCTAGGCTGCTGATACAATATTTAGACATATCAATGACCCTTCACAACACAATCCCGAGTTTCCACGAGCCTAAGGAAGAACTTTTGAAAACATTGTGGGAAAAGGAGAAAATGCTGGTAACCAGCATTTTCTCCTTTTCCTACAATGTTTTCTACACTTCTAAAATGGAATTTTTGCTTTAGAGTCACCTTTACTTTGTTGTATGCAAACGCTTTTAAATATGGACAAGTCTTAATTTTTGTCGTGTGGTGATGGTTTAATGATGACTTTGAAAGAAAAGGCCCTTTGAAAAATTGCAGGAAAAAGACAAAATTCTCGTAATCAGCATTTTTTCCTTTTCCCACCATGTATTTTACCACTCTGAAGGCAAAACACATGATTTGAAAAAAAATAAAGTTGTTGTCTGCAAAAGTTTGGTATTTAGACCAGTCCAAAGTTTTGTCATTTGGTAAAGAGTTAAGAAACCCTAGAATACCGACTTTCTGCCCTTTAGCTCCAAAGGGTCCATCTTGTCCCCTGGACCCTGGTATCCCATCAAGGCCAGGTTCACCTTTCATACCAGTGAGACCAAACAGTCCATTAAGTCCTGAACTTCCTTTCTCTCCTATTAGACCTGTAAAGAAATACAGATATTTAATCCTTTGAGGAGAGAACAAAACTTCTGTTGCTTTTCTGTACAGTGGAGATCAAGATCAGACTCCATATACAATTCAGTCTGATCTTAGATGTGAGATCTTTGACAGGACCGGGATATGACAATACATCAAAATTTTCTTCAAAAATGGCCAAGCTAAAAATACTGCCTGCAAAAGATTGTGTTAACATACCTTGCAAACCTGGAAGTCCATTGTCTCCTGGCTCCCCTTTCAATCCAGGAAAGGAAAAGCCCTGGTCCCCTCTGGGTCCTGTAAGCCCTGGTAACCCTGTAGGCCCTTCTTCCCCCAGTTCTCCTTTAGGCCCTGGCAAGCCTGGGAGTCCAGGGAACCCAGATTCTCCCTTCTGACCTTGGAACCCTGAAATTAATGTTTAAACCTTTACCGAACAATCCAATGTTTTGATAAGCAGGAAAAAGTAACCAACATTTTCCCCCTTTCCCACAATGTTTTTTTCTCTTTCAAGTACAAATTCCATCCTTTGAGCAACATTCAGTTTGTTTTTGAAAACACTTTTAAACTGGACCAATCTAGAAGTTTGTTAACCCTTTACAGCACAATGCCACCTTTTAACAACCCTGTTGAAAAAGTCTCTTGAAAACATTGTGGGAAAAGGAGAAAATGCTGGTAACCAGCATTTTCTCCCTTTCCCACAATGTTTTCTACCCTAATGAAGACAGAAGTAATCACTTAAGCTACATTTAAATTGTCGTCTGCAAATGCTTTCAATTTGGTCTGGTTCAAAATTTTGTCATATGGTAAAGGGTTAAGAGCTATAGGTATTTACTCAATATCTACTACAAAAGATGACTCTTGCAGCGACCATTCTTTGTAATTCTTTCCTTTAAAAATGTGGCAAAAGGAAAAATTTCTCATAATGAGCAACATCTTCTTTTATGACAACATTTCCATATGTATTTATGTATCGAACCTCGATTCACCTTTTTATGCACTCTACACATTATGTGCTGAAAGTAAAATAATAATGTTTGAAAAGAGGAAAACTCGTTTTTTGTTCTTTTTTCTTATGGAATCAGTTCTCTGGCCACAATGTTTTACAGATTACCAATAGCAGATTTATGCTTCATGTCTGTCAACCATACAAGAGATTGTAAACTGCGGATAATTCAATGTGATCTAAGATGCAATAACCCTTTACCGCACAATCCCAACTTTTAACAACCCAGGGGAAAAAGGCTTTGGAAAATATTGTGGGACAATGAAGCCATAAGAAAAGGGCAAAAGGTAAACAGCATTTTCTCCTTTTCCCACAATGTTTTCTAATCTTCCAAAGACCATTCAAATCATTTTAGGTACATTTAATTTGTCCTCTCCAAATGCATTCAAGTTCTTGTTTGGTATAGAGTTCAGAAGCATTGATGTGACATTTTACAAAGATGTTTTTAAACTCTGCAGCAGCAAATTTGTTACAGAAGGTAAGGAGTTTAACTGTATACCTGGCATTGCATTGTCTCCTTTTTCACCCGGTAGACCATCAAAACCATTCTCACCTTTTAAAAAAAACAAAATTTTCCAGATATTAACATAGCTAATCCACCACCTAACATACGCAACTTTTTAACCCTTTACCACACAATTCGGAGATTTAACGACCCAGAGAATGAGGCCTTTTGAAAACATTTTGGGAAAAGGAGAAAATGCTGATAACCAGCATTTTCTCCTTTTCCCAAAATGTTTTCTCACCATTTTCTATGTTGCCAAAAAGGTCATTCTCTTTCCCTGTCAGTAAATCTATTTAAGCTATTTGTACTTGTAGGTTGTACCCGTATGTCAAAAAAAGGCTTGTAGGACACAATATTCATTCTAATGCAGACCCATGTACATCTATATTAACAGCAATATCAGATTTTCATAATACTGTAAAACACAAAAAAGAGGGCCATGATGGCCCTGTATCTATCCTCACTCAAATTGAAGGGCTTTCTGTGGGATCGTGCTTGAGGAAAACATTTCAGAGCTCCAGTCTGGTACCGGTGAAACATACAGTAATAAGTAGGCTGTTGGCATAATTTGACTGAAGTAGTGTTGAAATGTCAAAAAATCACCAGTCAACAGAAATTAGTCAAACACCTGCATGAGAAAAATAATTCTAAAAAGCTTTAAAGACAAAACTATTATACCCATCACTCCAGTGACTCCAGGAAGTCCCGGGAGCCCTGGCAAGCCTGGAAATCCCTCCAGCCCTTTTTGTCCATTGATACCTGGAAGGCCCGGCAACCCATCTTCCCCCTTGGGTCCTGTAAATCCCGGGGAGCCTGGATCTCCTTGTCCTCCCTTCAAACCGGGAACGCCAACAAGTCCTTGTTGACCTGGAAAGCCTTCTACACCTTTCATGCCCCTAAACCCTGATTCACCAGGAATACCATCAAGACCAGGGACCCCTTTTGGCCCCTCAGGCCCTGGGAAACCCGTCAAAGCATCTTTTCCCTGAAATTTTCATATTTTGTATTTCTAGATAAGCAATATGCATTGACTCTCTATCAAACAAGAGCACATTTTAAGACCCCAAGAAATGAAATTTTGAAAATATTGCGGAAAAAAGGACAAACTAATAACTAAGCTTTTCTCCTTTTTCTACAATGATTTCTACCCTTTCAGAGCCAAATCACATCATTTGAGGAATGTTTACAAGTGACACACAGTACGCTATCTGTAATTGCTTTCAATACAGACAAGAGTATAACTCTGTCATCAGGTAAAGTCTTAACCAAACATGCTGATCTTAATCTAAAAAGTCTACAAAAGCAGATAAAGTTGTGTTATAATGGATCATTCGTTTCTATATTCAATTTAATTAAACTTTCACATTTACAAAAGAATCTCTAAAGTTTATGTCAAAATATAATCTAAAAATGTTTAAACATAACACCGTTTTAACTTTTTACCAAACGAAAAAATTTTAGACCAGTCCAAACCGAAAGCTTTTGCAGACGACAAAATGAACTTGACTCAAAAATTGAAATTTGTTTCCTGAAGAGTAGAAAACATTGTGGGAAAAGGAGAAAATGCTGGTTACCAGCATTTTCTCCTTTTACCACAATGTTTTCAAAAGGCTTCTTTCTCAGGGTCGTCAAAGCAGGGATTTTGTGGTAAAGGGTTAAAGACCAGATGTTGACTGATTGTTTCTTGCGACATGTTTGGGTATTGAATCAACTTGATTTCACTTTCAAGGCGGATAATAAAGGGTTACCATAACCTAACAGGGTTTTCCCTGACCCCCTGTTTCTTTGAATTTGGACCCCCAAATTTTGTAAATGACCCTCGAAATTTATAAGTGCGCCTTCCCTTATTCATTTGAAGGGGGTCAAATGACCCCACATCAGAAAGTCCAGGGAAAACACTGAACTAAGTATAAATTTTCTCAACAAACAAAAGCCATCTCCCACTAGTCCTGAAAAGATATTATCATGCAATTTGTACACAATCATGCAGACACAAAGGGATATAGACTCAATTTCAATCTTTTAATGCACAAGTAGAATAAGTCACTGGATTCCAGTCATTGTCATTGTTGCTATAATTAGAAAAAAGTTCTCTACCTTTTGACCTTTGGCCCCTTCAAATCCTGGAAATCCAGTATTTCCTCTGGTTCCCTTAATTCCAGGCCTCCCAACAACACCTGGTAGCCCAGGTATGCCATCATCCCCTGGTGAACCAATACGACCATCAATACCTGTCATTTCATAAACAATATCATAATCTGTTAAAACAAACTTGCTGCAGATAATTTTAAAAACGCAATGACTCTGTAAATCCCATAGGGAATGAATAAAACACTTTGATTTAAAAACACTCTGTTTTAACCCTTTCCCATATGGCAAGTTTTACACTCTTCCAAATTCAAAACATCTGCAGATGAAAAATTTAAAATCCGTACAAATGAGCTGAAGTTCTCTGACAAGGTACAGAACATTGTGGGAAAAGGAGAAAATGCTAGCAACCTGTTTAAATAGGATTGTTCCTTAGGGTCGTTTAACCCTTTACAGCACAAGCCGCCTTTAACATCCCTGGGAAAAAAGTCTTTTGAAAACATTGAGGGAAAGGGAGAAAATGCTGGTAACCAGCATTTTCTCCTTTTCACACAATGTTTTCTACCCTATCAAAGAAAAAATGCAACATTTGAGCCTCATTGAAATTGCCATCTGCAAATGCTTTCAATTTGGACAAGGGTAAAATTCTGTCGTATGATACAGGGTTAAACTCAGGATTGTGTGGTAAAAAGTTAACACTTAAACTGCTGAATAAATGAAACGCAAATTTCTACTCAATACTAAAAGCCCAAACATTGCCGTTTCAAAGTTTATTTCACCGGAAAGAAAATACCTTATCGGACAGTGTAGATCAAAGATCAGACTGCATGTTCTGTGCAGTCTGATCTTGATCTACACTGTCCGCAAAAGGTCAGTGGGTCGCGATTAGCAGCTTAAGGGTTAAATCCAAAGTTTAATTGACAACAGCATTTTCTCCTTTTCCCACAATGTCTCTGGAGTTAAGGTTGAATCTACCATAAAGTATGAAAGCATTTTGGTAGAAAGCAATGTGTGAAGAGTTAGTTCTCTGTGTGTAAAACATTTTTCAAATCTGCAAAGAATGTCAAGATGAAGAATTCTGCCTCATCAAAAACGTCTACAATTCTACAGTCCGGTACATCTTCGCAAGCCAAGGATACTAAGGTAGTACCCTTGGCCACTCGCCTCTTTAAAAACCGAAACTCCCGCTGCGCCATTTCATTGGATGCGATCAAAACCCATCGCGTCCAATCAAACCATCCATAACAAGAAATCTTCTGCAAAATAGAAAACAATAATGGTGGCGCCCATCAAAAACGAAAGTTGTCGCGTTTGTGATCAAAACCCATCGCGTCCAATCAAACCATCCGTAACAAGAAATCTTCCGCGAAACAGAAAACAATAATGGTGGCGCCCGTCAAAAACGAAAGTTGTCGTGTTTGTGGCGAAAATTTGCCTAAAAAGAGTGGACGATCGATATTTAATAATTTTTTTTTTTAGTTCATGATCAATAATGTGAAATATTAGGACAGGTTCCACAGCCAAATGATTGCAAATCATCGTATGTGTGATTAATTTCAGAAAATTGTGATTAATCCGAAAGCGCAGCCATATTTGATGCATAGCCTAACAAATTTTATTACGAGCATTTTGATTGGTCAGAAATAACATCAGCAAAGGTTGCGCAACTTGTGATATTCGATAGATGGCGCAGCGGGAGTTTCGATTTTTAAAGAGGCAAGCGGCCAAGGGTACGTAACGAACAAAGTGGAGTTAGTATCCTTGGCTTGCGAAGATGCAGTCCGGTATAGACATATCATTACCTGGTAAGCCCATGTCTCCTGATTCTCCTTTCTGTCCATCCACCCCTGGTAAACCTTCTCTCCCAGGGAAACCTGTGACACCTTTTAAACCTGCATCAAGACAAGATTTTATCAACAGTTTACCGTAATGTTATTTTTAGACATATAAAAGGTAGCTCAACACTTGTCATCACTCAGTCAGTTTTGCAACTGCATGTTATCTTGCCAATATTAACCCTTTCCCGTACAATGACGCCTTTTAACGCCCCTGGGAAAGAGGCCTTTTGAAAACATTGTGGGAAAAGGAGAAAATGCTGGTAACCAGCATTTTCTGCTTTTCCCACAATGTTTTCTACCCTATCAAAGAAAAGTTGCACCATTTGAGCCACATTGAAATTTTCGTCTGCAAATGCTTTCATTTTGGACAAGACTAAAATTTTGTCATCTGGTAAAGGGTTAAGGAGGTTTCCATTTGAAATACTTGCAGTCTTATGATCTTAAACAATGCAGCATCCAAGAAATTGTTCATCAATGACAACAAAATCTACGTACAGGCTATTCACATCTATTAATCTGTCGGTGAAAACTGCCAACAATATAGATAGATCGCATTGAAAAATTGATTTACAAAGTGTCTGTCAAAGGAAATGTATTCAGAAAGATAACAAATGAAAATTGTGAGTTGTGTATTCTTTTTAAGTGGTCCCTATTATCTTACAATGAGTAAAGCAGCTTATTTCCCTTGAAGAAATGCAAGGTGAATGTGAATATAACATCATAACACAGCCAAGGGACATGATCAGTAAATCACACGAGGTTTGCTGCATGGTGGTAGTTCAAGTGACATGTATATGGAATAATCAGAAGAAATGAGAACCACTTCTTTTTGTAATTAAATGGAAAACAGTGCTTTGTTGGTCTCCAAATACTCTAAATATGGGCGAGTCCAACATTTTGATATCTGGTAAAGCCTTTACCATACAATCCCAAGTTTTAACGAGCTTGAGCAAGACAGTTTTTGAAAATATTGTGGAAAAAAGAGAAAATGCTGGTAACCAGCATTTTCTCCTTTTCCCACAATATTTTCTTCTCTTTCTGTTAAAAGTCCCATCCTCTGTTCCACATTTAATTTGTTGTCTACAAATGAGCCATGCTCTGCCAGAAGGAAGCTCAACCTTTTACCACACAATCCCGACTTTTAACGACCCTGTGAAAGAATCTTTTAGAAAACATGGTGGGAAAACGAGAAAATGCTGGTAACCAGCAATTTCTCCTTTCCCCACAATTTTCTTTTTACCCTTTCCAAAACAAATTTTAAATTTTCAGTCATGTTTATTTTGTCGTCTGCAAATGCTTTCAATTTGAACCAGTCCAAAATTTTGTCGTCTGGTAAAGAGTTAATGTATCAGCCCGATACTTTATATCAAGTAAGTCATAGCATAATAATGGATCCATAAAATCTGTCTTATATAACAGTCGACTTCATCTGGAGGTAGAATGGTCCTTTGACATTAAGAAAAGATACAAATAGCAAAAAGTTTCAACCCATGTCAGCCTGCGCAGTCTGCGCAGGCTGACATGGGTCAATACTTTTTGTAGATTCATTAAGCCCCCTTTTTCACAGAGCACAGATCATATGATTTCAACTTGAACCAGTCTAAAGTTTTATATTTTGGTAAACAGTACAAAGCAGTTTTACAAACCTGTTTCACCAACAAAAGAAAGCCCCAGTTCTCCTGGTTCCCCTTTTTCACCAGGTACACCAGTTAATCCAGGCTGACCTTGGGCCCCTTCTACACCAGTGAATCCTGGACTCCCTTTCTGTCCCTTAATCCCGTCAAACCCTTGTCTACCCTTGAGACCTGGACTTCCAGGAAAGCCTGATTCCCCTTTTTGTCCTCTAAAACCTGCTTGCCCTGTTAGACCTGCTTCACCCCTTTGGCCTCTGAGTCCAGGATTGCCTGTATTAAATATGTGTTTGATTAGATCTGTGAACAACTTTCAATCTTTTACCATACAATCCCCTATCTCAGTGACCCTGACAAAGAAAGGCCATTGAAAACATTGTGAAATTGAGAAAATACTGGTAACCAGCTTTTTCTCCTTTTCCCATGATGGTTTTTATCCTTTAACCCTTTCCCAAACGACAAATTTTGGACTGGTCCAAATTGAAAGAGTTTGCAGACGACATTTTTAAATTTGATGAAAATGGCAGAAAGGTCTCAAAAAGGGTAGAAAACACTGTAGGAAAAGGAGAAATTGCGCGTTATGAGCAATTTCTCCTTTTCCCACAGTGTTTTCAAAAGACTTGTACTGCAGACACATGAAAACCAGGGCTTGTTTGGGAAAGGGTTAACTCTTTACCACACAATCCCAACTTTTAACGACCCTGAGAAAGAAAGCTTTCGAAAACATTGTGGGAAAAGGAGAAAATGCTGGTAATGAGAAAATGCTGGTAACCAGCATTTTCTCCTTTTCCCACAATGTTTTCTACCTTTCCTAAAACAAATTTCAATTTCTGAGTAACATTTATTTTGTCGTCTGCAAATGCTTCTGATTTCGACTAGTCCATAATTTTGTTGTTTGGTAAGGAGTTAAAAGACAAATTTCATCATCTGAGCCATATCTAATTTGTTGTCTGCAAATGCATGTTTAACCCTTTACCGCACAATGCCACTTTTTAATGACCCTGGGAAAGAGGCCTTTTGAAAACATTGTGGGAAAAGGAGAAAATGCTGGTAACCAGCATTTTCTCCTTTTCCCACAATGTTTTCTACCCTATCAAAGAAAAATTCCACCATTTGAGCCACCTTGAAATTGTTGTCTGCAAATGCTTTCAATTTGGAGATGGCTAAAATTTGTAGTCTGTTAAAGGGTTAATTTGAACAAGTCTAAGATTTTTTTTTTTTCTAGTAAGAGTTAAAGGACTATACAAATGACTTGCAGAAAATTAACAAATACCAAAATGTTTTGACTCAGATCAGCCCACACAGACTCCTAAGACTGACCTAAGAGTCGATACTTTTTGCAGATGCATTAACCCTTTACCATACAATCCCAACTTTTAACGACCCTGAAAGAGAAGGCTTTTGAAAACATTGTGGGAAAAGGAGAAAATGCTGGTAACCAGCATTTTCTCCTTTTCCCACAATGTTTTCTACCCTATCAAAGACAGAGATCATCAATCTAGTAACATTTAATTTGTTGTCTGCAAATGCTTTGAATTTGGTCTAGTCGAAAATTTTGTCTTGTGCTAAAGAGTTAAACCCATTTTTCACACAGCATGGCTCAAATTATATTTTTCTGAGGACAGATGGACTCACCTTTGGAACCTTTCTGACCCTCTGCCCCATTCACACCTGGTCTTCCAGGAGCCCCTGTCACACCCATCTCTCCTTTGATTCCCTTAATCCCTGTCAAATATAAAATTATAAATGTCATACCATTTCAGTATCTATGCAATAATGACAAAACAGCAAGTATTAGTTGCACTAATTTCTTTCTTCACTCCCTTCTTGCCTATGTAAACTAAAGCTGTCACTAAATGTGACTTAATACCCCCGCCAGCACTTTGACAGAAACTAGGATTGATGTTAAGAGAAAGAAAAGTGTCAAGTTCAAGAGGAGATAATTCATGAAGCAGGAGGAGTTGACACTTGAAAATTGCGTCTTGCAAACCTTCAATATATGATGAATGTATGTGCAAAGTTTCAATACAATTGAAAGAAAACTGAAGGAGGAGTTTGCGACACAAAATTAGTAGTATTTTGTACACAGACGGACACATGGACACATGGACGGACAGATAGGCTGATCCCAGTATACCCCCGAAAACATTCGTTTTGCAGGGGTATAAATATACAGTGACTGTGCACAACTCAAACCTGCAGATTGATAAAAGCAAATTTGATGAAGAGAACTGTGTGCCCTGCGATGTAAAAATGGACGTCATTTTCATATTTGATATAAGTCAATGTATGTTTTGAAAGGTGCTAGCCGCCTTTATTGTTTAATGTTACCTTACATACTGTGCATGTCATAAAACCGTATCATAAAATTTATTAAACTGTATAAATGTTTTTGTAATACTTTTATAAATAATTTACCTTAGGAATAGGCATATTTGAAAGTGTAACATATACTGTAAAACCAGAAATGTTCATGTCGTGGAAATCTGCGATTTTTGCATATTGATAAAAATCACAAAGATATCCGCCAGCGTAAATTAAAGCTTCATTAACTCTTTACCAAACGACAAAATTTTGGACCAGTCCAAATTGAAAGCATTTGCAGACGACGAAATAAACATGACCCAAAAATTGAAATTTGTTTTTGGAAGGATAGAAAACATTGGGGAAAAAGGAGAAAATGCTGGTTTTCCAGCATTTTCTCCTTTTTCCACAATGTTTTCAAAAGGCCTCTTTCTTAGGGTCATTAAAACTTAGGATTGTGTGGTAAAGGGTTAAGGTATTTTGCCTAGACACTGAGTCATGTAGGAGCAAATGACTGGGACCCTTGTCGACATCAAAGGAGTACTTATTTCATCAGTTGACCAGAATACCAGCCTCATGGTGGTTAACGTTGGGAGCGGAGTAATTCTTACATTGTGTATTTCATATGCAAGATCGTCTGTTGCAGTTTTTGTGGAAATTAAGTCAGTATTTGGTAATTTGTGGAAATTTAGACCCGCAATAATGTCCACTTTTGCAGTATTATGAAACATGTGTATTATCTTTGTTCTGTCGCTATTTATCTACTTATATTTTCATAGTCATTTATTGCCTCACCTATTTAAATGCCTATAAATTGGACAAAATATGATCTTATAATTATTAACAGTTCATCAAGTTGGAAGGATATGGGATGATATCTTTTTATTTTACGATAATTGATGATACCTGTATCTCCTGGGCGACCTGGAAAACCTTTAGGACCAGGGGTACCTGGGATACCCTCCCTTCCAATGCGCCCGGGTAGCCCATCTTCTCCGGCTTGACCTTTGAACCCTGTAGCGCCAGGGTAACCTGGCAACCCTGGCTCTCCAGGAGCACCCTGTAAACCCAGCAATCCTGGCTCTCCTAGGGCCCCTGGTTCTCCCTTGTAACCTTCCGGACCTTGGATGTAGATCCCGGGCTGTCCTTTTTGACCTTGAAACCCTTGAAGTCCATTTCGACCATCCTCACCTAGAAAAGATAAATTGTCATTTTAATCCTTATACTGCTAAATAAATTACATAAAATGTTCAAGCCAATAGTAAAAACCTGAATAATGCTACTTCAAACTTATTTTTTTTGGAAAACAATATCTCCATATCAGACAGTGTAGATCCAAGTTCTGTGCAGCCTGATCTTGATCTACACTGTCCGAAAAAGGTCAGTGAGTCGTGCTTAGCAGCTTAACCCTTTCCCGAACAAGCCCTGGTTTTCACGTGTCTGCAGTACAAGTCTTTTGAAAACACTGTGGGAAAAGGAGAAATTGCTCGTAACAAGCAATTTCTCCTTTTCCTACAGTGTTTTCTACCCTTTTTGAGACCTTTCTGCCATTTTCATCAAATTTAAAATTGTCGTCTGCAAACTCTTTCAATTTGGACCAGTCCAAAATTTGTCGTTTGGGAAAGGGTTAAGAGATAATATATAGGTGCCTCATACAGATTTGTTCATTGATTTTTCACTTTTACACATGGGTTTCAAGGACGAAACATTTGAAAATGTTGCGGAAAAGGGAGAAAGTGCTCATAAACATCTGAAACCCTATCTCACAAACATCCCAAGATTTAATAACCCTGAAGAAAAAAGCTGTTGAAAACTTTGTGGGAGAAGGAAAAAATGCTGGTTACTAGCATTTTTTCCCAGTTTTCTGCCCATTCTCAGACAAATCCCACCCTTTGAACCACATTTAACTTGCTGCTTGCAAATGCTTTTGATTTGGACAAGTCCAAAGTTCAATGTGTTAAAATACTATGAACTGAATCACAAAATAGCGATTAAATCTCTACCACACAATCCAACCCAATTTTAAGGACCCTGAAGAAGAAAGCTTTTGAAAACATTGTGGGAAAAGGTAAGCAGCATTTTCTCCTTTTCCCACAATGTTTTCTACCCAATCAAAGGCAGGAATGATAACTTGAGCTACCTTGATTTTGTCATCTTGAAAAGCTTTCAATTTGGTAGAGTCTAAAATTTTGTTGTTCGAAATAGGGCTAATTCATAGTACTTAATTCATACACTGAGAAATTTACAGCGTCATTGTTGAAAAATATGCACTGAAGAAGACAGTAAGGTTTCTTTTACCTCTTTCCCCCTTTGGCCCTATATTTCCAGGAAGACCTGGTTCCCCTGTGAATCCTGGTCGTCCATCCAAACCTCTTAATCCTGGGAGACCATCCTCTCCTTGAGGACCGAGTAATAATGGTCCCACAAATCTTCCTGGCTCCCCAGGTAAACCCTTGATGAAAAAATAGGAAATAAATGAAACTCATCTTCTATTTCATTGTTCAAAAGGACATAATGTTTGGATGGCAACTCAAAACTGAGTGTGTGTAATTTGCATTCACTCTTTACCAAACAACAAATTTTAGACTTAACCAAACGGAAAGTACCAATTGTCTCCTTTTAACAACCCCGGGGGCATACATTTTCCAAAATGAGGGCAATTAATAGGGGTAAAATGACAAAGAATTTTCTGCAGACAATAATAACAATACTGCCCTAGTTTTAGACAGTTCTGACTGTGCAGAGATTGACATTTGAGAAACCCACTGTATTTTATGCAGAATATTGATTTTACAGTTGATCATGATTCATTTAGAATTTTAATTGCAATCACGATTTACCGGTATATCAGACACTGGTCTTCAATACTTTAATTCATCTTCTTAACCCAATACTAGTGTACAATGCCACCTTTTAATGACCCTGGGAAAGAAGCCTATTGAAAACATTGTGGGAAAAGGACAGAATACTGGTAACAGTACTTACCACCATTTCAAAAGAATATCTCACCATTTGTGCCACATTTCCAGCTTTGCATTTGTTGTCTGCAGATACTTTCAATACAATGTGGACATATCTTAAGTTTTTTTGGTCTGGTGCAGACTTAACTCCTTATTAGATGACAAAAGTTAAGACTTGTCCACACTGAAAGCATTTGTAGATGACAAAATTTAGGCTTGTCCAAATTGGAAGCATTTGCAGACAACAAAAGTGTAGACTTGTCTAAACTGAAAGCATTTGCAGACAACAAAAGAGTAGACTTGTCTAAACTGAAAGCATTTGTAGACAACAAAAGAGCAGACTTGTCTAAACTGAAAGCATCTGCAGATGACAAATGTGTAAACTTGTCTAAACTAAAGCACTTGCAGACAAGAAAAATTTAGACTTGTCCAAATTGAAACCATTTGCAAATGACAAGAGTTTAGACTGGTCGAAGTTGAAAGTATTTGTAGACAACCAAAGTTTGACTTGTCAATACTGAAAACATTTGCAAACAACGAATTAGATGTGGCTTAGATAATGCACTTTGTCTTACAAAAGGTAGAAAAACATTGTGGGAAAAGGAGAAAATGCTGGTTACCAGCATTTTCTCCTTTTCCCACAATTTCTTTTAAAAAGGCTTTTTCTTCAGGGTTGTTTAAACACTGGATTGTGTGGTACAGGGTAAAACAAAAACACAACCTTACTTACAGGATACCCAGTTATGCCAGGAAGTCCAGGATTTCCTTTTCCTCCCTGTTGACCGGAAAAGCCCCTGTATCCATTTTCACCTTTTAGACCCGGGTACCCTTTGCTTCCTGTAACACCCCTCAGTCCTGGTGCACCATTAAAGCCTGGCTGACCTGGTTCCCCGTCAACCCCTTTTGATCCTGGTCTTCCATTAAAACCTGGGTCACCCAGGAACCCTTGTAGAAGAAATTTATAATATGAAAGTTTTTAAGCTTCAATACTCATTGCTTAAAATTTCATGACCAGGGTCTGTATTCACCAACAATTCTTAAGGACATTCTTAGGCTTATTCTCCAGAATTTTCTAAATTTCGAAGTAACACAACTTCTGACTGGTTAAACCAAATGGTTTGGCCAAGCAGAAGTTGTGTTACGTTCTAAATCTAGACCTAGACTAAGAATATTCTTACAAATGGTTGGTGAATACAGACCCATGTGTTTGCATAGAGTATGAATTTTCATGACACTATTATTGTAATCGGATCATTAAAACTGGACGGAAGTTGGTATGAATATGATGCATAGACTGATCGATAAAGATTAGAAGACAAAAACGACCATTTACCTTCGCCATTTTGTCAGCATTCTACAGTTTTTCTGTGAAGTGTATCAAAACCTTAGCATTACATCAAAATTCTGCCATTTTTCTGTGCAGTGTATCAAAATTAAAATATCACACTGTTATCCCCCTTGAGCATCATGAAATAACACTCTGACCAAGCCACTTGCTTCTTTCCAACATAAACTAAAGAAAATAATTAGTTATGAGAGAGGAATGAACCTTGTTGCAATTACTAACCTCAGAAAGAATTTGGCCGAGTTATATTTTGCAGCAAAGGTTAGGCCAAGCTGTGATATATTAGAGGCAAGGTCTGGAAAAACAGGGGGCTTAACCCTTTCCCAAACGACAAATTTTGGACTGGTCCAAATTGAAAGAGTTTGCAGATGACAATTTTAAATTTTATGAAAATGGCAGAAAGTTCTCAAAAAGGGTAGAAAACACTGTCAGAAAAGAAGAAATTGCTCGTTACGAGCAATTTCTCCTTTTCCCACAGTGTTTCCAAAAGACTTGTACTGCAGGCACGTGAAAACCAGGGTTTGTTTGGGAAAGGGTTAATGCATTTCCTTGATGTATCATACCAAGCAAGTCATCACATAATTATGGATCTATAAAATCCGATTTTGTCTACCAGACGACTGAGTCCTGAGGTAGTATGGTCCTTTGACATCCACAGAATTGACCAAAAGCAAAAAGTTTTGACCCAGGTAAGCCTACGTGGACTGCGCAGACTGACGTGGGTCGATACTTTTTGCAGGTGCACAAAGGCCCATTTTCACAAAGTATGACTCATATCTTCTGAACAAACAGTTAAAAGTAAAAGCATTCAGTAACTGATCACAAAACACATTTACCTTTATTTCCCGGAAGCCCGTCCATTCCAGGTAACCCAAACATTCCCCTTTCACCCTGATCCCCTTGATCTACCTCAATGTTCCATTCTGGCCCAGGGAGACCCTTTTCACCTTAAATATTTGTAGTTATTAGCTAATATAATTTTGTACAGTTAACCCTTTCCCAAACGATAAATTTCAGACTGGTCCAAATTGAAAGAGTTTGCAGGCGACAATTTTAAATTTGATGAAAATGACAGAAAGTTCTCCAAAAGGGTAGAAAACACTGTGGGAAAAGGAGAAATTGCTCGTTACGAGCAATTTCTCCTTTTCCCACAGTGTTTTCAAAAGACTTGTACTACAGACATGTGAAAACCAGGGCTTGTTTGGGAAAGGGTTAACTCTACACTAGACAACAAAATTTCAAAATTACCCATGTTGAAAACCTAGCCAGATGACAAATGTACCTTAATCATTTACCACACAGTCCCAAAGTTTTAACAACTTTGAGGAACAAGACTTTGAAAAACATTTTGGGAAAAGGTGAAAAAGCTGGTAATAAGCATTTTCTCCTTTTACCTCATTACCAGCTTTTTCACCTTTTATCACAATGTTTTCTGCCATTTCAAAGATGATTTATACCATTTGAGCAAACATTTGTTTCGTGCAAATGTGCTGAAGTTTGAAAATTTTAAAGCTGACAGACTTGTCTTTGACACATTAAAAACATTGCGGAAAAATAAGATAATGGTAGTGAGTAGTAACCACCATTTTCTCCTTTTTAAACAATGTTTTCAAAAGCTGTCTTCCTTAGGGCAGTCAAAACAAGGGATTATATGGCAATATGTTAGTTTATTGAAATTATTTAATTTTTTTTTATACAAAATGTCATTTTGGTTGTTTCTGGCAAACAAGAAATATACCAATTGTTTGTGTTGATGTAAGTATAAGAAATACTTCATTTTTGAGCATAATAGAAAGGTTTTCTTGCACACAAGTAAATGGGAGATATTTCTAACATTTATTATTTTCACAGATGTAAATGGGTCAATACATTATCAATCATAAGGAATTCCAGACTGCCATACCTTTCATGCCCTTAATTCCAGTTGTACCTTCAAATCCATTAAACCCAATTTCTCCCTTTAAACCAGGCCTTCCATCAACAGAGTCCCCTATCAGGCCCTTTGGACCTTCGGGGCCACGCCGACCTATACGACCAGTGAATCCTTCTGCTCCTGGAACACCTGGGTTACCCTTTTAATACAAAATACCTTTAATTCTTACTCTTTACCAAATGACAGACTTTTACACTTGTCCAAACTGAAAGTAATTACAGACATTTTTTTATTCTAATGTTGCAATTTGCCTTTGAAAGGGTAAAAAAACATAATGGAAAAAAGGTAAAATGCTGGTTTCCAGCATTTTTCTCTTTTTCCCGCTATGTTTTCAAAAGCTTTCTTTCTAAGGACCTTAAGGGTCAAAGGTCTGAGGGTCCTTAGAAATAAGGCTTTTGAAAACATAGTGGGAAAAGGATAAAGTGTTGGTAACCAGCATTCTGTCCTTTTCCCACAATGTTTTCTACCCTTTCAAAGGCAATTTCTATTTTTTCAAAATCATCACATTACAAAGATGTCAAAACTTTGACCTTTCTTCAAAAATAGTTGGTCTAAAAATGATCAAACAAATTTTCAGTACAGTACAGGAAATATCGATCATTACCTCTTTACCAAACTACAGAATTTTAGATCAGTCCACATTGAAACCACTTTGCATACAAAAAATTAACGATAGCATTTGTCTATGCAGGAGTTGAAAACATTTCCGGAAAAGGAGAAAATGCTGCAAAACTAAGTGTGGCACTAACAATAGGATTTTTTGAAATACGGGTCGAAAGCATTTTGAGAAAAGGAGAAAAGGCTGATTACCATCATTTTTTCCTTTTCCCACAATGTTTTCAAAAGCCTTCTTCTTCAACATCGTCAAAAGTTGCTATTGTTTGGTAGACAAACATACACTTTGTCTACAATAGCATGTTTCTCCATTTTTAAAGATATTTCAGTCTTCTGAAATTCTTGTGAGAAGTTATGACGGGAATGTAAATCTTACCTTTGGACCAGGGGGCCCCATTGAGCCTTCCTCTCCCCTGGGCCCTGGAAACCCCTGTGATCCTGGAACACCCTGTAGACCCTTCAGACCTGGTTCTCCTTTCAAATCATCTCTGTTCTCAAGTGGAGGAATCTCTGGGAAGATTACCTGACCTTTTGCACCCTGAGGACCTGGAAATCCGGGGTCTCCTCTTTCACCTTTAAAACCCTACAGCAGAATTTGAGACATATGAGTCATGCTCTGTGAAAGGGGTGTTTAATGCATCTATTAAAAATATGAACCCAGGTCAGCCTGCACAGTCCATGCAGGTTGACATGGGTTGATAATTTTTCTAGCATTTTCTGCATGTCAAAGGAATAGTCTACCCTCATGATTCAGTCGATTGTTACATAAAATGAATTTCATGGATGCCTAATCATGTGACGACTTGCTACGTACATTCTGGTGTGCAACAGGCTTTGCAAAGGAAAATGTTTTTATGTTTTTCCTATCACTGACAAATCCCATAATTTTAGCCAAATTCAAATTGTTGTCCACAAATGTTTCAAAATGGACAAGTCTAAAATTTTTTCATCTGGAAAAAATTTAATTCAGTGCTTTCACAGCTAAATAAAGCACATTAGTTTAACATACTGTAGGACCAGTAAGACCTATGTCACCAGGTCTGCCAGGTTCTCCATACACTCCTTTCTGTCCAGTGTTTCCAGGGAAACCAATGTAGCCGGGTAAACCTGCAAGCCATAAAAAAAAAAACAACTACACTACAAGTTTAACCCTTTATCACACAATCCTGACTTTTAACAACGCTGAGAAAGGAGCTTTTCGAAAACATTGTTTCTCCTTTTCCCACGTTTTTTTCTACCCTTCCCAAAACAAATTTCAATTTTAAAGTCACATTTATCTTGTCGTCAGCAAATGCTTTGATTTCAACCAGTTCAAAATTTCATCGTTTGGTAGACAGTAAATTGCCCTGGCAAAAATGGCTATGGAAAACACTACGAGAAAAGAAGAAAATGCTGGAAACCAGCATTTTCTTCTTTTCATCTAATGTTTTCCTACTCTTTCAAGGGCAAATTCCATCATTTGAGCTAGGCTGATATGATGTCTGTCAAAGCTTTCAATATGGGAGTTGCTAAAATGTAGTAATCTGGTTGAGAATTAAACAAAGAAACTTAAATCACATGAAATGAGAGACAGAAAATTAATCAACTCAATGTTAGTTGAATTATGTAAAAAAAAAATGGCATCTACTGAGGATTATACAAGTGTGAGATTATCAACCTGTAGCCAATCAACTCCATGACTTCATGACCTTGAGGAAAAAGACCTTTGAAAACATCAAAGGAAAAGGAGAACACACTGGTAACCAGTATTTTCTCCTTTTCCTACAACTTTTTCCATCCTTTCATTTAAAAAATTTAATCATTACGGCCACATCCAAACTGAATGCAAATGATTTCAAAACAGACAAGTTTAAAATCTTACTGTTTAGTACAGAGTTAAGCTTTTTACACTTACCAGGAATTCCATCGATACCAAACTCTCCTTTAACACCAGGTATACCATCTGGACAAAAAGGGCAGGGCTCCCCTTTCTGTCCGCTGAACCCCTGGATCCCTGGTTCACCATTTAAACCATCAAAGCCGAATTCTCCAGGATCCCCTATAAATCCACGCACTCCCTGAGGGCCAGTTATATTGAACCCAATTCCTGGTTGCCCTGGGAACCCGGTTGGCCCAGCATCTCCAAGAAGACCTCTGAAACCTGGACGTCCAGGCATTCCAGGGACACCCATGAATCCCATGGGGCCAAAAATAGTTTCGCCATTTTCTCCCTTTTCGCCGAGGATTCCATCCAAACCACGGGGACCCTCGTTTCCTGGTATACCATCTAGACCTGGTAAACCTGAAAATCGGTAAGACATACAGATGAGCCTTGCTTTGGCAAAAGGAGAGTTTGATGCACCCACCGGGTGCATAAAACCAACCAATTACATTATCACATCATCATTTATCTATAAGATCCATTTTGTCTAATGAACGGCTGAATCCTGAGGCTGAATGGTCTATTGACATGCAGAAAATTTACCTATAGCAACAAGTTTCAACACAGGTCAGCCTGCATGGACTACGCAGCCTGACCTGGGTTCCTTCTATTTGCAGATGCATTAAGCCCCCTTTTTGTAAAGCATGGCTCAGATGTCCAAACTGAAAGCTAATGCAGACGACAAAAATACACATGACTCAAAAATTGAAATATATATTTGAAAGGTTTGAAAACATTCTGTGAAAAGGAGAAAATGCTGGTAATCAGAATTTGCTTCTTTTCCCACTATGCTTTCTACCCTATCAAAGACAGAAGTCAACTTTTGAGCTACATTTAATTTGTCATCTGCAGATGATTTCAATTTGATCTGGTAAAAAGCTTTGTCGTTTGGCAGAGATAAATTATCATCTTGAATAGCCTTCAACTTGGACAAGTACTCAAAAAGGCCAAAAAACATTGTTAGCCTGCTGGGCAGACCAACAGAGATTTTTCTAGCCCCCTTCTTGTTGCATCAAATAATTCTATAGACAAGTGTCACATAATCTCCCTTGTTTTTAGAATAATATACCCATTAAAAACTTTCTTATCTTCTTAACCCTTTACCGCACAATGCCGCCTTTTGATGGGAAAGACGCCTTTTGAAAACCTTGTGGGAAAAGAAGAAAATGCTGGTAACTACAATGCTGGTTACCAGCATTTTCTTCTTTTCCCACAATGTTTTCTACCCTACCAAAGAAAAGTTGCACCATTTGAGCCACACTGAAATTGTTGTATGCAAATGCTTTCAATTTGGACAAGGCTAGAATTTTGTCGTCTGGTAAAGGGTTGTATGCATTTAAGATAAGCATTGCGAGAAATGATTTATGACATCATTTTGCACTTCTTTCAGAGATGTGAGTGGAGTTTCATTCATGGAAATGACCCTCATATGCATAGCTGGTTTTTCGCATAGTCCAACCTATAATTTGTGAAATATTGTAATGTGATAATGGAAATCCTGACATTTTTTGGCTTTTGAGATAAAAATTATACTAAAGTCATCTACAAAACTATTATTAAGCTTGCAAGAGGTTCCCTTAACTCTTTACCAAACGGCCAAAGTTTAGACTGGTTGAAATTGAAAGCATTTGCAGATGACAAAACAAAATGTGCCTTTAGAATTGAAATTTGTTTTGAAAGGAAAGAAAACATTGTGGGAAAAGGAGAAAATGCTGGTTACCAGCATTTTCTCCTTTTCCCACAACGTTTTCAAAAGACTTCTTTCTCAGGGTCGTTAAAAGTCGGGATTGTGTGGTAAAAAGTTAATGACATTTTTCTAGCCTCATTTGATAAAAGTTTATCTCAAATATTAACTAATGTCAGATTCTATGTGTGTTACATATCATGAAAAGCATTTCATCATTCCCCCATATCATTTCCAAATACTGTTCCAAATGCCTACTTTCTAGGACATTGAGTCTTGACTGTTTATTGAGATCCACAATTTCACGCAGCATCTCCATGAAAACTGACCACTGAACATGAAATTTAAACTTCAAGTACTCATCTGTCTGTAGAATATTCAAATTTCTTACCATCATCACCAAAATCCCCTTTTGAAGTCTCTCCAGGCTCGCCTCTTACTCCTGGGAAACCATTGGGCCCTGGGGGTCCCTCTGGGCCTGGAAAACCCACCTCACCCTTTAGACCTATCAGTCCTTTAGGAGAAAAAATATAAAAACATCTTACATGCTCAATTATAATCATATATCCTAAACTTGTGTATGGGCTAGACACTCCAGAGCCCCAGACTAGTACCGGTGAAACCCAGGACATACATGAATATGTGAGCTGTTGCCTTGATGTGACTAAAATAATGTTGAAAGCAGTGTAAAAAACCAACCAACCAACCAACCAACCAACCAATCAATCAATCAATCATTCAACATCC
Source organism: Tridacna gigas (assembly GCA_945859785.2). Classification (NCBI taxonomy): domain Eukaryota; kingdom Metazoa; phylum Mollusca; class Bivalvia; order Cardiida; family Cardiidae; genus Tridacna; species Tridacna gigas. The sequence continues at coordinate 49,185,826 of OX244043.2, forward strand.
TAAACTTTTACCAAAGGATGCTAAGTTTTTAAAACCTGAGGAAAAAGGCTTTTGAAAACACTGTCACCAGCAATAATTTTGCTCCTTTTTCCTGTATAAGGACCAATTCTGTCATTTGAGCCACATTTCATTTCTTGTTTGCAAATGCCTTCAACTGAACAAGTGCAAAATCTTGTTTTCTAGTTATTAATTTGAACCTTTACAAATATCCAGACTTTTAACAACCCTGAGGAAGATGGCCTTTGAAAACATGGGGAAAAAGGAGAAAATACTGGTAACCAGCATTTTCTCCTTTTCCTACAGTTTTCTACCTTTTCAAGGCAAATCTCCTTACTTGAGCCACACTTCATTTGTTGTCCACAAATGTCTTAAATACAAGCAAGTCTGAAATTTTGTCATCTAGTAAATAAAATAATTAAACATTACATGACAATCATCTTAACCCTTTACCAAACAATCCTGAGTTTTAATGACCTTGGGGGGATTGACTTTTGAAGACATGTGGTACAGGGAGAAAATGCTTGTACATGTACCAGCATTTTCTCCTTTCCCTACAATGTTTACTACCATTTCAAAGAAAAATTCCATTATTAGAGCAACATTCAATATGTCATCTGTAAACACCTTCACATTGGACCGGTCTAATATATTGCCATGTGGTAAAAGGTTAACTCACTATTTTACCAGCTAATTTTAACCCAATTCAAGGTTTTGAATGGTGTTTTTTGCTGCTTTCAACAAAATTTTAGTCACACTGCTGTAACAAGTTACTTATTCATGTGTGTGCTGAGTTTATCTCTTATAGGTTTGTGCTCGGAAGAACCTTGACAAAGGAAAAGTAAAAAGAAAAAAAATATACATATCACAAAAAGAGAACCATTTTAAGGGAGACAAATGAATTAACTAAGAATTCAGTTTCTTTACTTACTTCTCACAGATAACATAGATTAATGATCAAACTGCATGCTTTATGCAGCCTGAAACATACAGTGTGATCTTATCTATCTGCAATAGCACCTTATGTTGCATAGGTAAACTTTGTATTTACAAAGAAATGACCCTAGCATGGGTCCAGGCGTTAATAATTTCTTAACCCTTTACTGCACAATGACGCCTTTTGACACCCCTGGGAAAGAAGCCTTTTGAAAACATTGTGGGAAAAGGAGAAAATGCTGGTAACCAGCATTTTCTCCTTTTCCCACAATGTTTTCTACCCTATCAAAGAAAAATTGCACCATTTTAGCCAAATTGAAATTGTCGTCTGCAAATGCTTTCAATTTGGAGAAGGCTAAAATTTTGTCGTCTGGTAAAGGGTTAATTACTCCGTTCTATACTATCCTAATCCCCGTCTTCTATTAATCTTTGGTAGCTGTTTATTGCTTCCATTCTCAGTACCGCCAGAGGACACTCAAGGATCTCCCTGGTGATAGAAAAATAAATCCTGTGGCAATGATCATCATCAATCCTTGGAAAGGAATTAGCCAAGCTGGGGATCAAACCAGCTACCCCTGTTCTCAAGTCCTGTATGCCACTGACTGAGCTACTGGGGCTCAAATCTATTACGCTCTTACCTGGAAGGCCATCCAGCCCCCTGGGCCCTTCATCACCAGATGGTCCTCGTAGACCCATCAACCCTCGGCCCCCTCCCTCTCGACCTTTTCTTCCCTGAAAGTTATGTAGAAATTCTTTCAATGAACTACACTTTTTTCCAGCCTATGCAGTGTAATTAATGTCCTGTAATACAATGCTTAAGAACACATAGTGGGAAAAAGAGAAGATCCTGGTAGCCAGTAATTTCTCTGTTTCCCCAATAGTGAAATTCTATAATTTGAAGCACATTTAAGTTTTGATTTGCAACCAATATGATTATAGACAAGTCTAAATTTTTCTAGTCTTAAATCTTCATTGAACAGTGTAAGACTTGACAGACTGAAAATACTGTGAAAGTAACTATCTTTGACTCTTTGCTGGTATTTCTCTGAGAAAGAGGTACTTTTTCTGTTTTTTCCTCAAAATGCATACCACAAAAAAGGTAAAAAAATTGCGATAAAACCTTTGCTAACTCTTCCTTGAGCTCTACTTCTTGCGGAAAAAAGAATTAAAAAAAGACACCAACTGGTTGCAGACCATGTTTCTTGATGTGGTCACAGGAACTAAATAGTTTCCCAAAGAACTACCAAAACTACACGAGCATTCTTAAGGAATCATTAACTCACACTCAGACACACATTTTAAACTTTTCCTCTAAGGTTTTTGGACAAAACAGTGTAGCATAAGCACCAGAAAATTGCAAAAATAATTTACCACTGAACCTCTGTCCCCCAGAAATCCCTTAAAGCCCTTGTCTCCAGGCTGACCTTTGTATCCTGGAACCCCGGGAATCCCTGGTTGCCCATCATCCCCTATCTGACCTTTCTGTCCATATGACCCCTGTGCTCCCTCTTTTCCTCTTTTACCCTAGAAGAATCAAGGCTGGTAATTATGTTGTGCAATGTTTCTTTAACCTATGGCCTCTTGGTCCCCAGTTTTTACAAAGCAGGTAGAAGGCTTTTGAAAACATCATGTGGAAAGGAGAAAGTGCTGGTAAAAAACCAGCATATTCTCTTTTACCTGGAATCTTTTCGACACCTTAAAAAAAATATTGAGTCAAACACCATTTTCAAAATTTTTCAGTGATATCATAGCAGTCAGTACACCTATCCATGCTTTCCTGGAATTCTTGTCTGAGTACTGTGCACAACATTCTTTCCAAACTAGCTGCTTTACCACATAGACATCATTGAAAAAATGTTCTGTGGTGAAAGAGGAATGATAACCGTTACAATGATCATCAATCTCGAAACAAATTTGGCCTAGCAACTCCTGCAGGAGTGATATATTAACGGGAAATAATTAACCCTTATCCAAACAATCCCAAGTTTAACTCTTTACCAAACAATCCCTGGTTTTCACGACCCTGAGAAAGAAGACTTTTGAAAACATTGTGGGAAAAGGAGAAAATGCTGGTAACCAGAATTTTCTCCTTTTCCTACATTGTTTTCTATCCTTCACAAGGCAAATTTATATTTTTGAGTCATATTAATTTTGTCGTCTGCAAATGCTTTCAATTTGGACCAGTCTAAAATGTTGTCATTTGGTAAAGGGTTAAGAGCTCTGAGATAGAATGCTTTTGAAAACATTGCAAGTAAAGGAGAAAATGCTGTTAGCCACCATTTTCTTCTTTTCCCACAATGTTTTCTACCCTTTGAATGACTAATTTCATGTTGTAATAACACTGAATATGCCATCTGCAATTCATAATGCTTTAAGTTTGAACATATTGAACATTTTGTCATCTGGTAAAGACTTTGAAATTGACATGCTTTCTATTTATAGAAAATTGTGCACTACTTACAAGCATACCCGGTAACCCCTGCTCTCCTTTAAGTCCAGTGACCCCAACAGACCCTTTTTCACCCTGGAAAACAACAAAGTGATTGAGCAGTGCTCTGTGAAAAAGGACCTCAATGCATCTATGAAAAGTATCACCTGGGCCAAAACTTTTCCCTATTTGTCAATATTCTGTATGTCAAAGGACCAGTCCACCTCATGATTTTGACAGTTGGTTGACAAAATGGATTTTATGGATCCATAATAACATGACGGTTTGCTTTGTATCATCCATCACAGAGATGCATTAAGCCCATCTTTTGCCAGAGCATGGCTCAAGTATGTTTAACCCTTTCCCAAACGACAAATTTTGGACTGGTCCAAATTCAAAGAGTTTGCAGACGACAATTTTAAATTTGATGAAAATGGCAGAAAGTTCTCAAAAAGGGTAGAAAACACTGTGGGAAAAAGAAAAATTGCTCGTTACGAGCAATTTCTCCTTTTCCCACAGTGTTTTCAAAAGACTTGTACTGCAGACACGTGAAAACCAGGGCTTGTTTGGGAAAGGGTTAACTCAGATTCTGCAGTCAATGAATTAAATATGGCTTAACTCTTTCACTACTAATGATCACCTGAGTAGCTTTTGAGGATGGCATAAATCAAGATCAGACTGCACATTCTGTGCAGTCTGATCTTGATCTACGCCATCCGTGAAAGCTACACTGTTCGCAAAAGCTACATCGTCCGCTAACCTGTTTTTTAAACTGTGACGAAACTCGTTTGAAATAGCAGTGTAAATCTATTTTTAGAACTCGGAAAAAAGTGGAATTTCCAGAGTTGGTAGTGAAAGAGTTAAACAATAAATTTGTCTTGAAAAAGCTTGAAAGCATAGCTGATAAATATAATATGTACATATAGTGTTGTTGTAAATCAAGAAAGTATCTAATGAGGTTGGGAGAATCAATAATTGCCAAGCCTTGGCACAATACATGTAATTATCAAATCTCACAACCTAGTATATTTTTGATACAACACTATGTTGTACATATTATATTTATCTTTTAACATCTGATTTGTTGGTGTTTATTATTTTTAATAATGAAAAAACAAGGATGTAGTAGTATATGCAAATGTCAGAGCATTCAGAGCATAAGTAGTTCCGGCTTCATGTGCTCTTCTATAAATATCTATCATTCTATGATATATCAAAATATAAATTTTGTATAGGTGTTATTGCACGAATATTTGGTTGGTTGAAAGATAAAAAGAAGAAAATGCTTGTAACATGCATTTTCTCCTCTTCTCATACTGTGTTCTAAAAGATGTTTACCTCAAGGCTATTAAAATGCAAGTTAGTTTTGTAAAGGGCAGATCACTCTTTTTTCAAACTTATACCATAAATGCTCTCCAAGACACCCCTATGATGAATACGTGTTTGCATATCATTAGATATTTTTTCTACACTATATTGATGCCTTCTTGGGAGTTTCTTTTAACACTTTACCACACAATCCCACATTTTAACAACCCCAAAGGAGGTTTTTGAAACCACTGTGAAAAAAGGAGAAAATGCTGGTAACCAGCATTTTCTCTTTTTCCCACAATGTTTTCTACCCTGTCAAAGACAAAAATCGGCATTTTAGCCATTCATTTTGTCATCTGTACATGCTTTCAATTTGGCCGAGTCCAAAATTCTGTCATTTAGTAAGGATTTAACCAGTACTTCACATACCACACTTTCAAACCCACTGGCTGCTTACCTACGTAAACATCACCAAAACAATGCTCCCCATAGGCAGAGGAATGATCCCTGCATCTGTCATTCAAAAAAGGTTTGGCCCTGCACAGGTTTGAACTCACAAAACCTGAATTACACGCCCTGTATATCACCAACCAAGCCACAATGCATAAAGTATGATCAATAAAATAAAGGGTCAGCTACTTACATCAGCCCCGTCAGGTCCTCTGATACCCTCCCCTCCTTCTTCTCCTGGCTCTCCTTTACGCCCTTGATCCCCACGTTGACCCTTAAGGACCTTAAAAGGGTTTCCACCTCCAGACAGGGAACCAGGAGGTCCTGGCTCCCCCTGGGGTCCAACATCACCAGTGTCACCCTATAGGCAAAATTGAATTATCAACTCTCAACTACGGGTGTATGTTACAATTTTAAACCCATCAAAGAATAGGTCTTAGAGTGCTGAATTAATAAAATGAACCTTTTCAATCAGAAACAACATTCAAAATATTGTCATTTCAAGGTTGTGTTGGCCAGGATATGTAACCAAGTAGCGGACAGCGTGGATGCAAGATCAAAGATCAGACTGCACATTCAGTGTTGTCTGATCTTGATCTACACTGTCTGCTAAATAACTTAGATAGATCAGTGCTTAAACGGCTAATAGAGTAGAAAGCAATGCACATTTAATTCATTAGTTAATTGAATAATGTTTTATGCCACTTTCAACGTCTTTCAAGGTTATGTTGGTCATATCACTGCAACAGCTCAACTTAACTCTTTACCAAACGACAAATATCCAAACTTGCCCAAATTAAAAGCATTTGCAGACGACAATCTAAATGTGGTTCAAATGATGGAAGTTGTCTTTGATAGGGTAGAAAACATTGTGGAAAAAGGAGAAAATGGTGGTTACCAGCACTTTCTCCTTTTCCCATAATGTTTTCAAAAGGCGTCTTCCTCAGGGTTGTTAAAACTCGTGATTGTGTGGTAAAGAGTTAATTGAATATTTTATACCACTTTCAGCGTCTTTCAAGGTTATGTTTGTCATATCACTGCAACAGCTCAACTTAATTACACTTTGTTTTCTGAAGCAGCATAGCAGATTAACTATTTACCAAACAACATAACATTAAACTGGTTCAAATTCAAAGTATTTGCAGACGACAATATAAATACGAATGAAAAATAAAAATTTGTTTTGGGAAGGGTAGAAAACATTGTGGGAAAAGGAGAAAATGCTGGTTACCAGCATTTTCTCCTTTTCCAACAATCTTTTCAAAAGGCCTCTTCCTCAGGGTCGTTAAAATTTGGGATCATATGGTAAAGGGTAAAGTATGTATCTAATCATGGATTCTAAATGGATCCAGCCTGAAAAAACACTGCCAGAAGATGGTGAATGTCAGTTTGACCTCAGCTAAGCAACTATGAAATATCAAAGTAGCTATGAAATATCAGTCTAATAGGGCAAGCAAACATGTATATAATCTTCAATAAAAGAGCAATGTACACATTTCATTAACTCTTTACCATACAACAAAATTCAAGACTATAGTCCAAATTTAAAGCAATTGCAGATGACAAAATAAATGTGACTGAAAAATTGAAATTTGTTTTGGAAAGGGTAGAAAACATTTAGGGAAAAGGAGAAAATGCTGGTTACCAGCATTTTCTCCTTTTCCCACAATGTTTTCGAAAGGCCTCTTTCTTAGGGTCGTTAAAAGTCGGGATTGTGTGGTAAGGGGTTAACTCACTACCAAATGTCAAAACTTTAGACAAGTCTAAACTAGAAGCATTTGCAGACGACAAAATAAATCAGATTTTGTTTTTGGAAAGGCAGAAAACATTGTGGAGAAATGGTTACCAGGATTTTCTTCTTTTCCCACATTAGTTAAACCATCTTAATGATGAGATTTCCTGAAAAAGTGTAAGAAAACCTGTCATTACCTTAGACCCTTTAGGAGACACAGCAGCTGGTGTGGCCCCATCTGGCCCCTTTAGTCCATCCTCACCATTAACTCCCCGCTCTCCAGGCAGACCTTTAGCCCCAGGTCTTCCAGGAAATCCTGGTCGACCTTTTTCACCTTTAAAGCCCTTGAAAAGTTATATATCTATTTAGTTCACTGTGTACACTAGCTTAATGTAACAGTATTCAATTTTAACAGCTTACCACATAGCAAAAAGTTTAGAAGCATCCATATTGAAGGAATTTATAGATGTCAATTCAAACGTATTTCAAATGTTAGTACTTGTCCTTGAATGGATAGAAAACATTGTCGGAAAACGAGAAAATGCTGATAACCAGCATTTTCTCCTTTTCCCACAATGTTTTCAAAACCCTCCTTTCTCAGGTTCATTAAAAGTCAGGATTGTGTGGTAAAGGGTTTAATGATAAAAAGGAATGATAAATACTCTAACTCTATACCAGATGGCAAAATTTTAGACTTTTCCATATTGAAAGCATTTGTTGATAACAAACTATATAAATGTGGCTCAAAATTTGAATTATGTTTCAAAAAGGGTAGAAAGCATCGCTGGAAAAAGGAGAAAATGCTGGTTACCAGCATTATCTCCTTTTCCCGCCTTGTATTCAAAAGCTCATCTTGTTTTAAATTATGAAAGCCAAAATAATTCCACCCTTCAGATTTTGTTTTACACCTGGATGGGAATTAATTTAGAGCTGTTTGACTGTGTCAGTAACCATTTTCATGTTTTTATGTCATTCGAGTAGCATTTCTTGGTTGAATTTGGCATCCCTTGGTTAAGGTTGGTGTTATTCAGGTTTAGTCCGATAAATGATATTTGGTATCTGTAGTCGATGATCGCCATCGGCGATGGTTAACTGATAGTTAATCAATCTTTCCTGATCATATTCCCATCACTATCATAACTGTCTTTATATTTGGAAAATTGTTGAAGAAGTGCCACACTCAATACATGAAAACAAGATTTGTCTCACAGACTCGAGGAAAAAATTACATAGGAAATGTACTTCATTCTCCTTTGCAGCATGAATAATGAATGAACTCTTTACCAGATGACAAAATCTTAGATCTGTCCATATTGAAAGCATTTGCAGACAATAGACAAAATTTTGTTGGAATGATGAGATTTGTTTTCAAAAGGATAGAAAATATTGTGGGAAATAGAGAAACTGGTTACCAGCAATTTCTCCTTTTCCATGTTGTATTTAACAACTTTGTTCCTCAGGGTCCTTGAAACATGAAGTTGTTTGGTATAGGGATTAACCCTTTCCCAAACAAGCCCTGGTTTTCATGTGTCTGCAGTACAAGTCTTTTGAAAACACTGTGGGAAAAGGAGAAATTGCTCGTAACAAGCAATTTCTCCTTTTCCCACAGTGTTTTCTACCCTTTTTGAGAACCTTCTGCCATTTTCATCCAATTTAAAATTGTCGTCTGCAAACTCTTTCAATTTGGACCAGTCCAAAATCTGTCATTTGGGAAAGGGTTAACATGTTTGGAGGTGAATGAAGTAGACATAATGCAGTAAGGGAAGTTATTAATAAGCAGAAAAAGAAAAAGAGTTCACAGAAAGCTTGAACCTTGAGTCCATCCTGTCCATCATCCCCTCTGTCTCCCTTAGCACCAAATCTAATGGGACCTGGTTCACCTGGCTCTCCCTGGAAAATCATTCAATGGTTTCTGGTTAACACTTAAGCTGCTGAATAAATGAAATGCAAATTTCTACTCAATACTAAAAGCCCAAACATTGCGGTTTCAAAGTTGATTTCACCGGAAAGAAAATACCGTATCAGACAGAGTGGATCAAAGATCAGACTGCACCTTCTGTGCAGTCTGATCTTGATCTACACTGTCCGCAAAAGGTCAGTGGGTCAGGATTAGCAGCTTAAGAGTTAAATGACATGACATTGCCAATGTCTAGATAAAACACTATTATCCATGAACTAGGGTTTAACCCTATACCACATGAAAATTTTCGATGCGTCCTAACCCAAAGCATTTGCAGATGCTAAATTAAATGTGGCTAAGATCGTTGAAGATCTCTATGATGTGGTAGAAGATATTGTTGGAAAAGGAGGAAATGCTGGTTACCAGCATTTTCTCCTTCTCCGACAATGTTTTCAAAAGTCTTCTTTCTCAAGGTTGTTGAAAGTTGTCACCCCTAGTTTAACCCTTGACCACACAACCCCGAGTTTTAACCTTTAGTACTTGTCCTTGAATGGATAGTAAACATTGTCGGAAAATGAGAAAATTCTGGTAACCAGCATTTGCTCCATTTCCCACAATGTTTTCACTCTTATCAGAGAAATTCAGCTCCTTTGTATCAATTTCAGAATTGTTGTTGGCAGATGCTTTCAATTTAGAAACCTAATATTCATTGTCTGGGAAAGGGTTAGTGGTTTCTGGTCAGTTTACATGGCACTGTATGGATAAAGATATTTACAGAATGGTTTACAATTAGGTTAACTCTTTACCAAACAACAAAATTTTTGACTAGTCCACATTGAAAGCATTTGCAGAAAACAAAATAAATGTGACTACAAAGGTGAATTTTGATTTGGGAAGGGTAGAAAACATTGTGGGAAAAAGAGAAAATGCTGATTACCAGCAATTTTTCCTTTACCCACAATGTTTTCAAAAGCTTTCTTTCTAAGGGTCATAAAAAGTTGGGATTGTGTAGTAAAGCGTTAAATGAATTGTTTGTGACTTTTGGCAAAACGAAAACACTGTACATGTACCTTGTTGCTCGTTAGACATAGTGAAACTGCTTTGACTTGTTACTTACTGAATATTTCATCTTTTTATGTGAAGTATTTATAGATCTTATAAATTTACAATTTTACAGGTCCATTACTTTGGGATCATGTGTCCAGGTATCTTACCTCTACACCATGGACACAGCAATTAGAACAAGGCAAATATCGGAAAACCCAGAATGGACGCGGAAACAAAACAGTGACAAGTTAAAGTGGTTTCACAATAACACGGCATTATACCTCTCACTCAATAAACCTTTCATTATCAGTACATATTATTGTTTATGTTTGGGATAACGGGTTTAACCCTTTACCTCACAATCCCGAATTTTAAACGACCCCCATGGAAGAAGCCTTTTGAAAAAATTGTGGGAAAAGGAGAAAATTCTGGTAACCAGCATTTTCTCCTTTTTCCACAATGTTTCTGCACTTTCAAGGAAAAATTTCCTCATTTGTGCCACATTTAGTGTGTTGTCTGCAAATGCTTTCAATTTGGACCAGATTATATTTTGTTGTTTGGGAAAGGGTTAAAAACACATAACATGAAAAGATAATTCATAAATCCAGCTTGATAACATTCATATTATCTAGTTACAGTTCGTGGTTTTAAACATGTACATGTATTCCCAAAAACAAACAATTATATAACCTGTTAATGAAAGGTTTATTGAGTTAGACTTATACTTTTGCTACTGTGTTTTTAAAAGTGGTCTGCTGTGAGAGACAAAAAGTCATTTACATGAGGCAATAAGGTAACTCTGTACCAAATGACAAAATTTTATGCTCTTCCAAATTGAAAGCATTTGCATATTAGCTGTAGTTCAAATGACTGGATTTATCTTGGAAAGGGTAGAAAACATTGTGAGAAAAGGATAAAATGCTGCATTTTCTTCCTTTTCCAACAATGTTTTCAAAAGCTGTTTTTCCCATTGTTGTAAAAAAATACACAGAATTGTTTGGTAAACAATTCACTTATACAAAAGTAATGTACATGTATATACCTTGCGCCCTGGAAATCCGGAATAACCCCTTGGACCTGGCAAACCTGGAACTCCATCCAATCCTGGATTACCAGGTTCTCCCTGGAAATATATTGAAAACAGTTAGTTCTTTACCCCTTTACCAGACGACAAACTTTTAGCTTAATTTGTCCAAACTGAAAACATTTACAGACAACAATTTCAATGTGGCTCAAATTGTGGAATTTTTCTTTGACAGGGTAGAAAACATTGTGGGAAAAGGAGAAAATGCTAGTTACCAGCATTTTCTCCTTTTCCCAACATGTTTTTAAACAGCTTCTTCCTCACGGCCATTAAAAACATGGGATTGTTTGATAAAGGGTCAAAGCATGAATCAAATGATGAGATTTGCCCTTGAAAGGGGAGGAAAACTTGTTTAGCCCTATGAATTTGTTATAGCTGAAAAAAAATACTCAAAATGATGTTGATGTATAAGTAAATATAAAGGATTTTCATCATCAGTGTAACAGTTCTAACAGATAGCCTCCCAAGGCTGGTATTGAACCCAGGACCTCTTGGTCCCAAGGCAAACCATCTATCACTTTGCTACAAAACCTAGCTCTATAACAAGGCAGTATAAGTGTCCCCTTATACAAACACAAGCTATACATTTACATCTATCTGTGGGATAGACCAGTATACTACAAAAGCATGCAAAAATGAGGCTTAGTTTTTTTTTATTTTTATTAAAAAATTAGTTTCAATTTTAAATTTGATGACAATGACAGAAAGTTCTCCAAAAGGGTAGAAAACACCATGGGAAAAGGAGAAATTGCTTGTTACAAGCAATTTCTCCTTTTCCCACAGTGTTTTCAAAAGACTTGTACTGCAGACACGTGAAAACCAGGGCTTGTACAGGAAAAGGTTAATTAAAAAAAGAAAAAAAATAGAAAACATTGTAGGAAAAGGAGAAAATGCTAGTTACCAGCATTTTCTCCTTTTCTCACACTGTTTTCAAGAGGCTTTTTCCTCAGGGTTATCAAAACTGGAATATCTGGATTGTTTGATAAAAGGGTTAAACACATACCTTTGTTCCATTACATCCCTCATAACCTTTAGGCCCAACTGGTCCAGGCGGCCCATCTAGTCCCTACAGAATATAATGGCAAAAATGCTTTTGTAAATAACATTCGTCTTGAAAAATAGCTATAGAGTTTTGTATAAAAAGATAACATTTATCCCTTTACCACACAATCCCGACTTTTAACGACCCTGAGAAAGGAGCCTTTTAAAAACATTGTGGGAAAAGGAGAAAATGCTGGTAACCAGCATTTTCTCCTTTTCCCACAATGTTTTCTAAGCTATCAAAGAAAAATTGCACCATTTGACCCAGGCTGAAATTTTCATCTGCAAATGCTTTCAATTTGGATAAGGCTAAAATTTTGTCGTCTGGTAAAGGGTTAAGATAGATTGTATCAGAATATGAAAATAAATGCTCCTTTTCCAACACTGTTTTTTTTAAAGCTGTTAACTAAGGAAATGTAAAAGATATTCTTTGTAAAGTTTTGGAAGAAGACCTCAAAAACTATCATCTTTTATCTGAATAATGTTTTATGGAACATCAACAGCAAAGTTCATTGAGCACATGTGACTTGTAATGTTGTAGTAAAAGGAAAAATTTTTATCTACGGTACATAGTAACAGTTACTTACAGGTATGCCTGATACTCCCGTAAAACCATTTACTCCTGTTTTACCCTGAAATGGACAGAAAATCAAAGGACTCAAACTCCTGAAAAGTATATTTGTGGAACAGTGTTAAGTTACAATATTGTGTAATGAAAAATGGAATTTCCATCTCATGTAATGTGTGTATGTATATGTAATTAGTTAATGAAGTTAGCAAGGGCAAGGAAAGTTGAAGTTGTTCTGTAAAGCTGACCAGCAATAACTGTTATTTTTGTGGCATTTGTTGAAGACAATGCCACTATGAGTTCAATACGGTATTTTGAAAATCATGTATCGTAGTTTGGGCAAAACCAAAGGAAGTAAACCCAATTAAACTCAATTTTTCCTGTCAGTTCGATCACAGTCAGCAGATTTGCTATAAATCCGCTAAAAATTGCACATGGAAAAAATGTGGCAACACCTGTCACATTTTACACCTTAGATGTAAAGATTAGGATGTTATTCTGGGCCTGTATTCCCCAAACATTTCAAAGTTCCTATTTCAAGCACAAAATAAGCTAATGCTATACCTTTGGTTTGGTTATTTCCGTTTATTTATCGTCGCTACCGGTTGCCCATCTGAGCGACGCCCCCAGAAGACGGTTAGTTGTTACGGGGGATAGTGCAAGGATACAGGTCGAAACTACTGAGAGCTTCGCCTGGTTCTTTAACGTGCTCGGCGTATAGCACCGTCACACGGGACCTCGGTTTAATGTCTCATCCGAAAGACTATTAGTAATTTTTTAGTTGGCCAGCCGGGGATACGAACCCACAATCTGTAGGACATTGTGTTCACAAGTCCTACGCTCTACCTACTGAGCTATATCGGCTGGTTAATGCTATACCTAAGACCCTCACACTGTTATATATAAAACTTACTCTGTCCCCTTTTGGTCCCTCTTCCCCTGGTTCACCAAAGTCTCCTGGAAAGCCTCTTTGACCTAGTCTTCCTTCTGGTCCTGGAAATCCGGGAAACCCTTGAGAACCCTGCAGGCCCCTGATACCTGGAGCTCCCTGCAAAGACATAATGCAGTAAGGCATCACAGTTCTCCATGACTTTTTATTTTCTTGTGCCACCACTTTCGCAAAGTTTGTACCACTTTGAAATATCAAGTGCTAATTTTAGGTTTGAATTAAGATATTTACGCCATAAATATTTGTAACTGAAACACTTTAAGTTTAATCTTAAAATTGATTGGAAAAAAAAAGGTATGAAAAATACAAAACTAATTCCATAATTTCATGTACTGCGGGTTTGATCTTTTTTTTTTAATCATTTAACATTTCATCTTTTGTGGGTTTGATATTCTTTAATTAACATGGTAATTAACCCTTTGCTCGACAATCCCAAGTTTTAAAGACGCTATAAAAGAAGGCTTTTGAAAACATTATGGAAAAGGGAGAAAATGCTGGTAACCAACATTTTCTCCTTTTACCACATTTTCTACCCTTTTAAATACCAATGCTATCATTTGGCCACATTTTATTTGTCCTTTGAAAATGCTTTGAATTTGGACAAGTCTAAAACTTTGTCATGTGGTAAAGAGTTAACAGATATACATGTGTTATAATCGGTGCATGACATTTCGTCAAAAGTGTGTTTTGTCGAAATCCATGTATGTTTTAAAATACCGATTGCTAAATTCCTAGATTTATTTCATGAAAAGCTCTGTTTGGGAGGAAAATTTGAGCCACAATTTGTCTGGGTTAGGGTAAGGGTCAGGGTTAGGGATCGTTTTCGATGAATGTGGTTTTCGACAAAATGTCGCACACCCGTTATAACAGCTAATTGTAAATGATCACCTGTGACAATCAACACATAACACCTTGTTGACATCCAACTTCAGACTGGTTGTCAGGCTCAATAATACATCTTTAACTCTTTACCAAATGAAAAAAATTTAAACCAGTCCAAACTGAAAGCTTTTGCAGTCGACAAAATAAATGTGAATCAAAAATTGAAATTTGTTTTTGAAAGAGTAGAAAACATTGTTGGAAAAGGAGAAAATGCTGGTTACCGGCATTTTCTCCTTTTCCGGGGAATTCCCACAATATTTTCAAAAGCCCTCTTCCTTCGGGTCGTAAAAAGTCTGGGTTGTGTGGTAAAGGGTTAATCAACATTATCTTCTGCGAGGTAGCATTTTTCAAATACATTATCTGATATGGGCATTCCAGGTACAGAACCTGACTACTTTTCAAGGTGGCAATCAATGCAGCAAATTTCAAAATACAATATACATTTACTCACTGAAACCTACCTTGTACAATTTATTCAGCCAGAGTTAGCTAGCATATAACCTATGCACCAGCCATTTATAAACATAGTCCCTATAAGCTTGGGAAAAAGCCCCGGAATAAACCCAGCAAGGTAGAAACATAATTTTTGTTGTCAGTCTGTTGCACAGTTCCCATTTTTTCCCATGTCTGTATTTAGAAACTGTCAACAGAGATTTGCAAATTTGCAGTAAACAAAGGTATTTTATAAAATTATTTTCCCCTTTTGAAATCATCATATTTTTAAGAAATTTGTAGCGAAAAACTGGCTTGTTTTTTTTTTTTTCAGACATATTATTTACAGCCATTTCTGCTTGCTATTTGTAGCATCAATTTATGCACTGTGTATTAATATTTCTCCTCAACAGGATAGTGATGCATCATAGCAGACAGGTCTAATCTTCGAGGAATATTGACATGCACAGACAATGCTTTAATCACACTTGACAAAACAAGAACCAGCATCAAATTGTCTGACACTCCTAAATAAAGGACAGGTGCCATTCACTTTCGCAGGCTCATATTTTCTGTCCCAAAATCTGAATCTCTTTTGCAAATAGCCCCTAATGCTGAGCCCAGCTGGAACATGTGCAATGTTTTCAAAAGCTTCCTTTTTCAAGGTCTTTAAAACTCGAGACTGTGTGGTAAAATGTTAAATGTGGCTCAAATGATAGGATTCAGCTCTGGTTCGAGAAATGGAGAAATGTCGGTAACCATCACTTTCTCTATTCCAATAGCATTTATAAAAGAGTAACAGGGAATCAAATATACCTGAAGTCCTTTTTGTCCTTCACAAATGCATACAGATGAAATACAGCCTTTACATGCCTGCAAATAAAAAGGTAAAAATAATTATCCGTCTTTATCATTTCCCCCTATTTGAAAAACGTATGTATCAAATTTATTGGCATTTTGATCTATCCCAATTCAGCAAAATCTGGAGCCAATAGATTACTTTCAAAATATGAAAGTATACAGTGAAAATTCAAGGTAAAATTGAACTATTAACCCTTTCCCACACAATCCCAAATTCTAATGACCCTAAAGAAAAAAGCCTCTTGAAAACATTGTGAGAAAAGGAGAAAATGCTGGTAACCAGCATTTTCTCCTTTTCCCAGTGTTTTCTACCCTTCCCAAATCAAATTTAAATTCTTCAGCCATAGTTGATTTGTCATCTGCAGATGCTTTCAATTTGGACCAGTCTAAAGTATGGTTGTTTGGTAAAGAGTTAAGTTCTGATGCTCCAGGAATTTACAACTTTAGAAAAGGAGCAGTTTCCTGTGGAATAAAGGGCTAAACCAGAGTTTTAGAATCATTGCACAACCAAAATCAAGACTGATACATATTTCACCCTGTTCAAGCAATGAATGATTAATGGACTTTCCCAATCAGGAAAAATTAAAATGTAATTTCAAGGGAATTTTGCACATTTTGAGTAGAGCATATATGAATGTAATGTCGACCCCTATACAATTATCAAACCTATGTAATTTCTAGTGGTGAAACGGTTTACCGATTAACCGATTAACCGCGGTCTATTCAAAGAAAAAACCGAAACCGGTTCGAATTTTACCGTATCGGTATTTCTGCAATATGTCAACTTCTCTTAATTGCATCAGAAAGTCCGGTTTTCCCAAAAATTCTGTCAGAAATCGATCGTTTTTCAACTTACAGTTCTAAAGATTTCCGAAAGCGAAAGTTGTTTATTTTTTTCCACAGGCGGTGTCACCGGTGTTTAGGTAAAACTATGACCACATAAAATTCACGACACGAACTCCAAATAAACGTCGAGCTTTAATGCTTTTGGATCAATGGAGTTTGTATGTTATTCATTTCTTATAACTTTGCTCACACTTATTTTTGCGTTTTCCAGTAGTTAAGCGGCAAAGTATTAGTGTTAGTGCAGTAAGCAACTGAGTAAGTTAGTGCATCGCACTGTCTACTCTGTTGAGCCATGTCCCGAAGTTCTGTATAGTAGCGCTGGTTTTTATATAAACAAGTACGCTCTTGAAGAAAAAAAATGGCAGACGAAATTCGTCAAGATAGCGAGTGTTAAAGACTAGTCAATTTCAGTTTGTTTTAATTTGTTCATGCGAAACAATTGCTTTTTAGTTCATTATCTTGAAAGAATGGAAGAGTTCCAAGCACATGTACTAGTTTTCTTTATCACCTTTTGAGCATATGCTACCCTAACAGTGACTACAAGTGGTCAGATATGCTAAATGTCAGCATATACAGCATATTGCAATACGTATTGCAATACGTGTCAGCCGTATTGCAATATATTGCAATACACTTTTTACCGTATTGTTTCACCCCTAGTAATTTCTATCCATAAAACCTCATATTTTACTACTTGAAGAACAACCAATCATTATGTCATTATACTTCTCCTCTGCATGTGTTTTGATTTCAAGATATGCCACCAGAAACATTTTGAATATGTTCAATCTAAAATTATTGTAACCAACAGTGCGAGCATGATTTTTACATTTTCAAGCACTTAATTAAACCTATTTATCGCTGTTTCTAAACATAATCCTTTGCCTATAAATTACTTGAAATGAACAGTATCCATTCGATAACAAAATGAGATGCAAACTTTGCCACTTCATTCTGAATAACCCATTGGGATTTGTAATAATGCTGAAAAAAAAAAATAATTGTTAACGTATTTCAAGTCAATGCCAACAAAAGAAATAAAGAGCAGCTTAGATGAGTCAAAAAGCGCCACATGCTGTATGGTCCTTGGCAAACAGCTGGAGAGATAAGCAGCCTAAGCAATGAAATGGCTAAGAAGGAAGCAGCTTAGTGTACCAAAAACCAAAAGTTGGTTGGGGTCGGTATATAAATTATAATGCAAGGGTCAATTAATGCTACACCTACTTAAAATGATACAAAGAATTTCATTGGTTTCAGTTTGTCAAAATAATTATGTTATAAAAGCACTGAAATGACCAATGAAAAATTTTCTTTCATATGATACTGCTTGATGGAAAATTTGTTGTTAACTTTTCAAGGAACATAGAATGAAGATTAAAAGGGTCAATAGTATCCTCGACCATCCATGATTTGTGGCAATAAGCACAAACCAGCCATCAGTCTATGCAGATATTGTCAATAATATAAAACTAGATTGGGCAAATAAACTTACTGCATGTGCTTTGTACGTGTGTTGTTGTTTTCTCATAGCTTCCCATTATATTAACTGTTTACGTTTAAAACCAACCTCGATCACATTCTATTTCTGGAGGTACCGTCCTTGAATCGTGCCCCGGATGAACGACATCATACACACTTCCAGTGTTCTCACTAGGATTTTGAAAGTTGGATTCCAGGAATCCAACTCAGGAAAAAGTTGGATTCCAAACTGAAAAGTTGGATTCCATTCTGAAGAAGTTGGATTCCTGTACAGTCAGGATGAATTTCCATGATGCAAGTAATAAACATATAAAAACTGTAAACTTTAGATTGGTGCATTATGGAGACAATGTCTGTAATGGACAAGTCTATGTTTACATTAGAAAATTAGTAGGTAGGACTTTCTTTGTAATTGTGCAAAGGGTTAAATAATTTTAATAATTCTTCACTAAATATCTTTTATTTAGACTAGAGCTGTAAGTAATTCAACACGATAATGCATACCTTATATATTCATGATAATAATGGCAACATTTATGGACCCATCTTCACAAATATAATTTTTTTTTTATTCATTTCTAATTCCATTTTAATTCGTAACTGGAACTGAATTTAGAAATGTTTGTCCATATGGACCATGATGTCAACTAAATCTTTTCAGTGGTGGAAAACTTTGTGGGAAAAGAAAGAAAATGCTTCTTTACCCACAATGTTGTATCGAGCTTTCCTTCTTAATGTTGTTGAATTCTGTATAATGGATTGTTTGGTAAAGGGCTAATTAGCAGAGAGCAGCTATTGACAATGATGGAGGAACCAGTTGCATTAAGTTAGACTTGTAGAAAAAACAAAGTATTAGAAATTTTCTCTTGTCATAATGTTTTCAACTTATAATTAACTAGAGTCTACTGAATACAAATCAAATGATAAATTTTATCTCTTTTCATTCCCTCCTTTTATGATCAATATGGAAGCTAAATTTTCGTGGAACATTCTTCTTAATTAGGTGTTTTCTTTAATCGGGCATTGATCCGTTATCTGTGTAAATTAGTCTTTAATTCATGCTTTTCAGTAGTTTATGGGATATAATGGTGGATTATGGTTGGATAATTTCACCGTTTGGACCAGTGTATTTACCGATTGATAAACACTGAGAATTCCCCAGTAATTCGCAAACTCTAACAAAAAAGGGAATATTAAGAAGCATTAAATAGATTTTCTTTTTTTTTAAAAGATCGAAATTTTTTTAACCCTTTACCAGACGACAAGTTTTTAGACTGATCTAGATTGAAAGCACTTGCAGACGACAAAATGAATGCCATTTAAAAAGCGAAAATTGTTTTAGGAAGGATAGAAAACGTTGTGGGAAAAGGAGAAAATTCTGTTTACCAGCGTTTTCCCACAATGTTTTCAAAAGGTCTCGTTCTCAGGGTCTTTAAAAGTCGGGATAGTGTGTGTGTACCTAAAGAGTTACCGGTCGTGAACATCATACGGTAATATGATAGCGGGGCCACCCGTAAATATATTACCGATCATGTGCACTCGATGTAATAAATTTCGATCATTCACCTTTAAAAAGAAATATCCTGTTATGTAATCCGTTGATCGATGCATAATTTGCAAATATGTCCAACAACATGCCGGGCAGTTATGGTATTAGCTATTTCTCATCCACAGTTTAACGGGTACTGGGCGAGTGATAGAAAATAATGCATTCCGATTGGTTGTTAGTCTCCCAGAAGGCCACGCCTACCCCTTCGACTACCCGACTTAAGAGATTACCTATGTATCGGATTTTTCGCATCGTTGAACATATCGTAAACAATCACTTGATGAACAAATTAAGCTGAGCAACTGATTAGGGGCTGATTAGGGACGCGTGCCCTAAAAAAACTTGTCGTCCGGTGGAATCCTTTGTTAGGATTTTTTGTCGTCCGCCGGAAAAAGTTGTCGTCTCAGACGACAGTATTGGCGTTTCCGAGAACGCTGACTTCCTTTACAGGCCAGGCTAATTTCAATTGTCATTTATCATTGTTATGTTAACTGAGCAATGAAGTTGTACAGGAGACTTGCGGACTTACACAGAAATAAGTTTGGAATTCTTCATATTCTACAGACAGATCTGCTTAGATCTAAAATATATCTTGTCAGAGGCTTATCTCGTTTTAAATTATGTTAGCCAAAATACTTCCACCCTTCACACTTTGTTCTGCACCTGGATGGGAATTAATTTCAGACTGTGTCTGTTGACATTTTCATGTTATCGTCTCTAGAGTAGCATCCCTTGGTTGAGTTTGGCATCCCTTGGTCAAGTTCGGTGTTATTCTGGTTTAGTCTGATGATCGATTTTTGGTATTTGTCATTGATGATTGGCGATGGTTGACCGATAGTTAATCGATCTTTCCCGATCATCGTCCCATCACTATTTATCAGTATCGATGAAATGCATTAGGGCATGCATGATTGAAGAACGGGCACGATCCAAGGACGGTCTTGCTCTAGTCCGATTTTGATCTTCATTTTCAACTCAAAGCAATCCGATCTTAATCTAAAGTTTGAACTGTATACAAAACAGCTAAAGTTGTGCTTGGTACTGGATAGTTAATCATTAGAATAACTTTATGCCCATTAGTTAGCAAGAAAGTAAAACATCGATCTAAAGTTTAAACCAACCTTTCAACATCGCGCTTCAAAATAATGTTTCACGTTATGCCTTATGGACTTTACGCCCTTGCTATTCATTTATCGTGGCTGCCAGACAAAGTGCTAGGCTTACAGCCTCTTTTCCTTTTATTCTGTTTTCGACTTTCTGATCATATCTTCGTAAATTCAATAAATGGGTGAAATATATAGAAGAAAGTTCATTGAAAGTTCTACAAGGAAGTTAAGGTCGTCTGCACATCCGGCGGAAGTGCTTTTAAAAAGCTAACTTTATAAGACAGGAGATCAGCCGCAGACACGAATTGTTTTTTCATTAGCTGTCCTTACAATATCCAGGCACCATACGCCAATATATTACATTACAAAAATATTTTTTCAATACCTGACAAGGTTTTTTATGTATCCTAGAGGAACACATCTCGGTTCACTATTCTTCTCCCCAATCCGATTGTATGATAGGTACCCCCCCCCCCCCATTCCCCGCCCCAACCCATTGACTGAAATCCTTTCTGTCCCCCCCCCCCCCAAAAAAAAATCTTTTCTTGAAAAGCTCTAATGAACAGCTTTCCCTGTGCTTTGCGTCTAAATTGTCAAATAATCTTTTCTACAACATAAATACCGATGATGTCTTTCTTTGTTTGACCAAAGTTTAGGACAGCATGACGAAATAAAACTTCAAGTAGGCGTAGTCAACTGCGACTCAAGATTGCAATTTGAAGCCTCGAACATCAAAAAATGCCAATCATACAACAAAGATCTATATTTACGCAGAAAAAGAAGCTCCGCATATTTTAAAATATTTAGACATATTTAGATTTACCAAGAATTAGAACTTTCGTGAATTTTTCAATATTTAGCCGCTCGACAAAGTGCGAGCCTGACCGGACTTAGATTCTACCAACACAAAATCAACTTCCCGATGAGACCCATCCTCCCGAATCCCGGTATTCTGATTGTATATAAAAGTTAACCAGTAAATATAACTTCGTGAGGCTATGTCAAATATGCCGAAGATTACAAGTGATATGAACAAACAAGGCACGTCTTTTTATGAATATGACACTGAAATCATATAAAAAAAAAAAACTCGATTTCTTGTGTTGTTTTCAAAATAGGTAGATCTATTCAGGAATCGTAGATCTATCTATGGCCCGCAACATGCGAAATGAGACCTTCGGACATTTGCGTAAAGTGTCGTCTAGGATTCCAGACGGCACTTTACGACTAAATAAGATTTTGTCATACAGTAGTCTTTCGTGTAGCAGAAAATCACATATGATCGGAAAGTGTCGTCTCGGATTAGTCACAGACTACACAGGCTGATCTGGGACGACACACTTTTACGCACATGTCCGAAGGCCCCTTTTCGTGTGTTGCACGCCATATAGAAGATCCCTGATCTATAGCAGGTACTGTACTCCACACATGAGCATTTGAATAGATTACAGATAGAGCTCTTTCTTGAAAGACAAACCATAAGCTGACGATTTGATTGGATGAAAGAGGCAAAAAAGATTTTGTCTTTAAGTAGCGTTTATCTTCATTCTGTAGTCACAAAGTAATTTTGGCCGCCCATTATTCGTAAAAATCGTCTTTTCGTGGAAAACTTGCAGTTCGTGAAAGTAGAAGAATAGTATATATGAAGAAACTGCTTAATTAGCAAAACATTTTTTCTTGTCTGCAAATAATTTGCCCCCATCCTTTTTTCGTCGATCTGTTTCCCGAACCTCGGTCAACAGGTTTACCATTCGGCTAACTCTTTCACTAGGTTTGCGGAAGATGTAGTTCAAGATCTGATTGCGCAAAATGTGCAGTCTGATCTCGAATCTACACCGCCCGCTACTCGATGTTAAACTGCGTTCGGGTTCATTTTCAGTAGAGGCGGAATCTATTTTATGACCCCGAAAAAAAAAAAAGTCGAAAGTATTTAATTTGCAGGGAAAGTTTTGAAGCGCTGAATAAGTGTTTTGTTAGCTTGTGCTGTGCTCAACGCCGTTTTCACCATTTTTTCGTCTATATCACTGCGGCAAGTGCAACTATCTATGCTTCCATGTATTTTTTCTTTACCATTACTCGCACGACATTTTTTCCCAAAACACTGACTGCTTTCCTACATAACCATAGTCGATACAATGATCACCTGTGAGGAATGAATAGGAGGAATGAATCCTGTCACAACGACTATCAGCAATTCTCGGAAAGAAATTGGCCGAGCTTTGAATTCGAACCGCGGCGATCTCCTAGTTTAACCCTTTCAGTACCAAATAAAATTCCCACTTTTAACGACCCCGAGAAAAAAAAAGCCTTTTGAAAATATTGTGGTAAAAGAAGAAAATGCTGGTGACCAGCATTTTCTTCTTTTCACACGATGTTTTCTACCCTTTAAGAGACACATTAAATGTCTTTTGAGTAACATTTAAAATGTTGTCTGCAAATGCTTTCACTTTGCATAAGTCTACATTTTCGTCGTGTGGTAAAGAGTTAAAGCCCTGCGTTTTACCAACTTCGGTGCCGGGACTCGGCTGAATAAATGAAAAAAGGTCCTTTTCAATAATTAGGAAAACAGCCGAAACATTGCTTTTTCAAAGTTGCTCAAGTTTGCCAGAATATGTAACAAAATACTCGACAGTGTAGATTCAAGATCAGACAGTGCATTTTTTGCATACTGATCTTGATCTACGTTGTCCGTAAAAAAGAAACGAAAATCGGGTTTACTTTAGATATTATAACTTTGAGAATTTTTAAGTACATGAATCCTAATAAAAGGCTGATATTGTAGATCAAGATCAGACTTCGTTCGACGTGCAGTCCCATCTTTGAATCTCAAGGCCGTTCAACCCTTAATCTGCTAAGCGCTACTCAAGGACCTTTTGCGGACAGCGTAGATCAAGATCAGATTGCACAGAACGTGCGGTCTGGTCTTGGATTCTACACTGTCCGATAAGGGGATATCGTTCCCCCAAAATACCTTTGATGGAGCAGAATTTCCGTATTTTACTATCGGCTTGAAAGTTTCATTTCACTTATTTAGCAGGTTTAGCATGCCCAAGAGTTATTGTTATAAACAATTTTTATTTTTTAATATGAAAAAAAAATGTTATTTCATAATCGTTTTATCCCGAGTAGATAACCATATCGTAAAGTATAGAGAAAGATAAGACTGCACAGTCTTATCTTTCTCCATACTTTCCTCAAAATCTTTTGGAAAATCACCATAAGATGTTTCCAGCATCCAAATGAGTTATCTGCTATTTTTCGTCTGTACATATATTACTTTTATAGAGTAAGGAATCGTGAAATAAACTCTGAAAGAAAGAAAGAGAATGGAGAACTGTGTTTGTGGAAATTATGAAAAAAACGATGACTTACCGCTCCGTCTGTAACTTCCAAAACCGAGGAACAAATCATAAGTATTAGTAGATTTTTGAATGTAAAAACATCCATTTTAACTCGTTTCATCATATCAATAGAATTTCATTGCAAAAGGCATCAATTAATTCTGTTGTGCAAGCGCATTCACACATAGGAAAAATTTATCAAATGTTTTCTTTATTTTTTTTTTTGCAGAGTCATCAAGATTGCGTTTGGTTTTTCTTGGTAGGCCGACGTTACTCCAGACAAAATATCCATCCGCCTAAAGGTATGGCTGCTCAAACCTGACCGGACTACTTTTTATGTAAAAGCGCCAAGGACAGGTGCCTGCGATTACTACATTTCAATCTACAGACAATTTAGTTTTACAAAAACTTTTTTAGTGCTTGTACATCATTAATAATAACAACAAGTGTACTTTTACTAAATAAAAAAGGATTTATATTTAAAGTGTTTTAAATGTCACAGCATCACCAGCACACAATCTGCAGCTAGCGTTTTTGCCGATGTACGCCGATTTAAATTCGTCATTTTATTTCGTAATTGACGTGTATACAGAGTAGCACACCAGTCTGCAAAAATTCTAAAATTTCCAAAACAGATTGAGTCTTGGCATGCTTAGGGCCTGTTGCTACAGGACAGATCAAAATCAGACGACACAAAACAGGCAGTCTGATCATTGAGCTAAACTATATCGGATACTATCAGTAAAACCAACATGGAAACTGCCTCAAGTGGACTTATTTACTGACTGAAAAAATATAAGTTTTTAGTTACTTTGTGTCTTGAGACAGTAGAAATGCTCAGATCTGCGTTATGACGTGCCGTAATTCTGTGAAATTTAAAAACTCATACTTTGCATGGCCCGGTGCCCTGTCAGTAGACATTTTAAAGTATATTTTCGTGTCTCAAGATACTCCAAGATGCTCCAAGGACAGAGACTGCTAGACTTGGACAAAAAACAAACCTGACGCAGTAAGTATATTTATGTATACGTACTTTTTCCCAAGTTAACTATTTCAACTCCAAATGCATAAATTCGACATCTTTCGACAACCGAACATACAATCCACTGAAACAACGAAACGTTTTCATTTTATATAGGATAGGTCTCATTCAACAAGTGGATGATAGAGATCCATAGATCAGACTGCACGTTCCTGATCTATGAGGTCCGCAAAAGCCCCCCCCCCCCTTTTTTTTTTTGCCCATGACGCCGAAAGAGGTGTTCATGAAGTAAGAGGGGAAAAAAAGGAAGAAAACGATTTTGAAAAAAATCCTTGCAAAACTCAGGTACAGTATATGAATTCGAGTGAAAAAAAAAATGAAATAAAAATGGCAAAAGGACAAATTGTTCGAAACAAACAATTTCTCCTTTTGTCACGATGTTTTCAAAAATAGCTCGCTGCATGAAGTCAAAATCACCTGAATCGGGTGATGTGTGACACTAGCGAAATTGATATTTTATGATGTTCTTAATTTTTTTACTCGTTTCTTTTATCATTTCCTTAACCTTGCATTTTCTTTTTGTTGTTGTTGTATGGCTGTTAGGTTGGTGTTAATCCTTAAGCTGCTAAGCGCGACTCACTAATCTTTTGCGGACAATGTAGGTCGAAGATCAGACTGCACAGAACGTGCAGTCTGATCTTCGACCTACACTATCCGATAAGGAGATATTTTTGTCCAAAAAAAATAAGTTTGGAATAACATTGTTCGGGTTTTATTTAACCCTTTACCAGCCGACAAAATTATAGCCTTTCCCAGATTGAAAGCATTTGCAGACGACAATTTCAAAGTGGCTCAGATGGTGCAGTTTTTCTTTGTTCAGGTAGAAAACATTGTGGGAAAAGGAGAAAATGCTGGTTACCAGCATTTTCTCCTTTTCCCACAATGTTTTCAAAAGGCTTCTTTCCCAGGGACGTCAAAAGGCGTCATTGTGCAGTAAAGGGTTAAAGTTTATTTAACTTATTTGGAAGGATAAGGATTGATGAAGTTATCAACGTCATTTCAGCTACATTGAACCTATCCATGCTTTCTTGGAGTCTCTTTTCAGCACTCTGCAGAATTTTGTACAACATTCTTTACAAGCCAAAGGTTACTTAGAAAATATTGTGGGGAAAGAAAAAAATGCCGGTTATCAGAATTTTCTCCTTTTCAGAGCATGCTTTCAAAAGTCTTCTCCGTCAGAGCCGATAAAACTCGGGATTGCTTGATCAAAAGTTAATTCATTAAGTACTATGCAAGCTATTCTTAGAATTAAAAAATAAAACTTGTACATATAAAAAAGAAAAGAAACGAGTGTTTTAATCATATAGACATATAGAAAAGAAAGCACGATCAGGACTTAACCTCATTATATAACAAGTAATTTGATCTGGAAAGTTACTACGTGTAGCTTTTTATTTATTCAGTTATTTATTTTCATGATCTGCTTATGTATTATCTTGATACAGAAAAACGACAAAAAAAAAATCTGCCCTTTACGACACAATCTCGTGTTTGACGACCCCGAGGAAAAAGCCTTTTGAAAACATTTTTGGTAAAGGAGAAAATGCTAAATAAACCCTGGTAACCAGCATTTTCTCCTTTTTCCACAATGTTTTCTTCCTTTCAGTCTAACCTTACAAATATAAATCCCATCATCTTAGCCACGTTTAAAATGTCGTCCGATGATGCATTCAATTTTGACAATCTAAAAATAAATTGCTGGTAAAGAATTAAGTCCTTAAACATGTGACGAGGACATTAATTAGAGCTCTGTGACGGCAAAACTTTTGTCTTCATCACTTACCGAGTTGACTGCTAAATTGAATATAGTGAACATTTTCAGCCAGAATTCAATGGCGTCTAAAACAGGGCGGTCGCTGCCCAATATTTTGTCCAATTACAGCTTAGTTCTAAACGAAAACGATTACTTTCTCGTAACTTATTTGGTTAAGTTGCCGAATGAACAAGTGCAGTTTTCGCCCTAGTTGGTCAAAAATTCTTAACAAGTACGGAAAGTAACTACAGATGAAGATCTGACCGCGCTTTTCAGTCTGGTCTTGACCTACATCATCTAAACACATCTTAGACTCCCTTTTTGGTGCCGATAGGGTCAATGCAGAACGTCTGCGAACAATGTCTTTACAACGGCTTAAAATTACAGCGCTTTGATTATTCGGATTATGGGATTGTTACTATTTTAAGCATGTTTCCATTTCGCCCCGTTTTTCCCTCGATGATTTTAACACGATACTGTTTCGAGCTTGAACCATTTTTCAGAGTTCTTCATGGTTACCTTCAATTTATTTTTGATCTGCAAGACGGGCGAATGAAATGTCTTTGTGATTTTGTAATATTCGTGTAGAATGGTTGACAAGAAGACGAATACTTGTTCGAAATTCGATTAGAATTCCCGTTCGTAATTTTATGACGTTCTCCTTTGTAGAGAGTATCCGATTTTTCCGGCTTGTATTTGCGCTGGAGGTAAAACCGGGCCCATATAATGAATAGTGTATTTTGCGGGCTTGCAAGAAACTATACGGCAAACGTTTATTCTGCAGCCCTGTAGGGCTATTTGCGATTATAGCTCTCTTTACTGAGCTTCTAAAACATAAACAGCATAAAACGCAAACAAGTTAACTCTACCAAATGACGAAATTTCAGTCTGGTCCAAATCAACAGCATTGCAGACGACAACTTAAATGTTTAAGCATGTCATCTGTCTTTGAAAGGGTAAAAAACATTATGGGAAGAAGAGAAAATGCTAGAGAAAAGTCCTTTTCCTTGGGGCTGTTAAAACTCGGGATTGTATGGCAAAGGGTTTATTGTACTGACCCATATTAGACCTAGTGAGTAAAATAAGCTGTGTTTGACTTTACACATGGACAAAAATAAGACTTGAATCCAAATTCACTCCAGCAGCATTTGCAGACTACATGTTAAATGTGGCACAAATGGTGGTCATGTATTTATCTTTGGAATCAAAAAAAAAAAATCAGCATTAGAAAAGGAGGAAATAATGCTTTTCAACAGCCCTGTTTCATCTCAGTTTGACTGATTTCTGTACAATAATTGGGTAGCTTTGTATCTTAATTTTAGATTTAGAACAAAATGGTTTACCACACAATCCTGAGTTTTAACGACCCTGAGAAAGAGGCCTATTGAAACATTGTGGGAAAGGAGAAAATGCTGGTAACCAGCATTTTCTCCTTTTCCCACAATGTTTTCTACCCTTCTCAAATAAAATTTCAATTTTTTTATTCACATCTATTTTCTCATCTGCAAATGCTTTCAATTTGGACCAGTCTAAAATTTTGTTGTGTGGTTATGAGTTAAGCTTATAAAGTCTGCCTAATTTCCTCCTGCAGGTTTTCCATCCTTCCTGCATTCCTAAAAGAAAACATTACAGCAAAAGAGTTAAATGCTCATCACAAGTAATTCTCCTTTAGCCACAATGATTTTGCATGTATTTTTGTAACAATACAAAGCCGTAAGTGTAAGTGACATCGATTAACTCTTTACCGCACAATGCCGCCTTTTAACAACCCTGGTAATGAAGCCTTTTGAAAATGTTGTGGGAAAAGAAGAAAATGCCAGTAACCAGCATTTTCTCCTTTTCCCACCATGCTTTTTACCGTACCAAAGAAAAATTTCACCATTTGAGCACCATCAAAATTGTTGTCTGCAAATGCTTTCACTTTGGACAGGGCTAAAATTCTGTTGTCTGGTAAAGGGTTAACTATATGCTCCAAGGATGTTTTTCAAAAGCCGTCCGCTAAACTCTACTGCAGGATGTAATGAAAAAAAAAATTAACCCTTTACCACACAATAAAATTTTCAACTTATCAATACTGAAAGCAGTTGTAGAGGAGAAACTAAACAACACTCAAATGACAAGACTTGTTTATAGACAAAGTAGAAAACATTGTGGGAAAAGGAGAAAATGCTGGTTACCAGCATTTTCTCCTTGTCCCACAATGTTTTCAAAAATCCTCTTGTTTGGGGGTTGTTAAAACTCTGAATTGTGCGGTAAAGGGGTAAAGAAACAATCCTATATTTGAACAACCCTGGGGAAAAAGGCTTTTGAAAACATTGTGGGAAAAGGCAGAAAATGCTTATTTTATGCTACTGTCTTTTCCATTCTTTCAAAGACAACTCTTCTTATTCGAGTCATATAAAACTTTTTCCTAACAAATGCTTTCAATATTGACAGTTATAGATTGTTGTAGTTTCGTACAAAGATTGGATGTAAGGATTGAATTAAGCAGTCCGGATGGAAACTATTTCTTTACATGTAGTATAGTTTATATAAACAAGAAGTGACCATTGGGAGCTAATATAATTCTGGCACTGATTACTTCCCACTGAGATAGACTAATCAACCCTTCAGAGCAGTTAGCACCAATTGATGTTGCTTTTACAGACAGTGTAGATCAAGATCAGACTGCACAGAACATGCAGTCTGACCTGGCACCAACACTGTCCATACATTTATCACCTGAAATCTTTCCATTTTGATATAATATGTAACCAAATAGTAATGAGTGGGGGGGGAGATGGACAAACCTTTGTAGTATAGACAGTCTAGAAATAGTTGGACAAATAGAGGTACTAACTGGCTACAAGCCATTTTGCTACATGCCACAATATTTTTATCTTCATCCCAATAGAATCAACCCTTGTTTAAAAAACATTTAACCCTTTACCAAATGACAAAATTTGAGAATGGTCCAATTTAAAAGCATTTGCAGACGACAAATTAGATGTTGCTAAAATGATGATTTCTGCCTGTAATAGGGTAGAAAACATTGTGGGAAAAGGAGAAAATGCTGGTTACCAGCATTCTATCCTTTTCCCACAAAGTTTGCAAAAGGCTTCTTCATCAGGGTCATTAAAAGTCGGCTTTGTTTGGTAAAGGGTTAATGATTTCAAAGGGTATTTATTTAGGCTTGCAGACATTTGGTATAGATAGTTGTATCAATCAGTTCAGAGTGAAATCAGACTGCAAGATCTTAATCTATGGTTTGCAAAAGAACCCAAATGTCTTGATATGGTACATATGTGTAAGAGAATGTAGCTTTTAGCCATTGACAGAACAATCCTGACTTTTAACAACCCTGATCAAAAAGGCTTTAGAAAGCATTATGGGAAAAGGAGAAAATGCTGTTAACCCTTAGGTTGCTTTTCTGATCTTTGATCTACATTGTCTGACATGATCGATACTGTCTATCAAGTTGAGATTTTTTTTCCCTGCGAAAGTAACTTTGATACAGAATATTTCGGCTTTGGCCACTGGCTGGAAATTTTCATGTAATATATTAACCCTTTCCCAAACGATAAATTTTAGACTGGTCCAAATTGAAGAGCTTGCAGACAACAATTTTAAATTTGATGAAAATGGCAGAAAGTTCTCAAAAAGGGTAGAAAACACTGTGGGAAAAGGAGAAATTGCTCGTTTTATGAGCAATTTCTCCTTTTCCCACAGTGTTTTCAAAAGACTTGAACTGCAGACACGTGAAAAACAGGGCTTGTTTGGGAAAGGGCTAAACACATACCAGACAATCCTGTTTTAATGTTCCAGAGGAACAAGGCTTTGAAAACATTGTTGGAAAAAAGACAAAAAATGCTGGTTATTAGCATTTTCTTCTTTATCAACAATATTTTCTTCTCTATTAAAGACATCTGAAAATACTCTCAGACAAGGCTGAAATTTTGTTATCCAGGAGAGAGTTCAGCAGTTTTAAGGGGTTGCAGTGTAAAGGGAAGGTAGTTCGAGGCTTATCTAATTAGGTCCATTGATTGGTCAATCTGGCAAGTATGGGGTAACCTAATCCTTTTGATCACTGGCAGTGTGGATTTCCAGGTGTGAATAAAAACCAGCTTGCCCTAGCTACTACTCCCTAAACTGATAAGCAAGAATTATAACATTTTTTTCTGAGAAAGATGAGAATGCACATACATTCTGAGCAGTCTGATCTTGGATCTACACTTCTGGATAATGAGATTTTTCTGCAGCTAAAAGAGTTCTGGAATGGCAATGTTTAGGTTTTCACTATCGGCTGGAATTTTGCATTTATTTACCAGTTTAACTCTTTACCAAATGACAAAATTTTAGATAAGTCCAAATTCAAAGCATTTGCACACGATAAATTGAATGTGACTTAAAAACTGAAATTTGTTATGGGACAGGTAGAAAACATGGTGGGAAAAGGATAAAATGCTGGGTTACCAGCATTTTCTCCTTTTCCCACAATGTTTTCAAAAGGCTTTCTTTTTGGGTCGTTAAAAGGCGGGGTAAAGGGTTAAGACTGACGAGATGATAAAGCCGATTCAGGGCTTTGATGAATCTAAAATTTACCTGGTACTGTGAGAGACAAACTGGAGAGAGACTAGAGAGAGAGAGAGAGACAGACAGACAGACAGACACAGAAAGAGAGAGAGAGGGAGTGGTACAGGGCTTTGATGATTCTTAGATTTACTCGATATTCAGCTGCAGAGACAGGTGAAAGAGAAAAGAACGAACAGACACTTCAGTTTTTAGTTCCATTGCCCAAAAGCCAGTGAGTTTCTCCTGTCCATCTCCAGACTAAACACTGGCTGTTATTGTGTGTGCAATGTGAATGAAATAAACCTCTTTTTAAATGGCCATACTCTGGCAAAAGGGTGTTTAATATACATCTGTGATGCTTTATACCGAGCAAGACATCACATAATTATGGATCCATAAAATCCATTTTTTCCTAAAAAATCATCTTTTTGTTTTCAGTTTCAAATTCCCAGAAATGGGACAATATTCATCAAAGATTAGACTGCATGGCTGTACTGCTTTACTTGATCTACACCATTCACATATTGTTTGCTCTCATTACAATTCTTGTAGGATTTTCTAAATGATACTTCTAATATGTTAAAAATTGTGATTATGCTAAAAAGAGAGCCATGATGGGCCCTGTATTGCTCCACTGCCTTATAAACAATGATTAATTGATTGTATGGGGTTTAACACCGTTTTCAACATTATTTCAGTTATATCGCGGCGGCCAGTGCACCTATCCATGCTTTCCTGCAGTTTCTTTTACCAGTACTCCACACAATATTCTTTCCAAGCCACTGGCTGCTCTCCCACATAATCATCGAAACAATGGTCAGCGGTGAGAGAGGAATGAATCCTGTCACAATGACTATCATCAATCCTCGGAAAGAAATTGGCCAAGCCAGGGATCGAACCAGCGACCTCCTGTTCTCACGTCCTGTACGCTACCGACTGAGCTATGGGGGCTTGGCTACCTTATAAACAAATGTGCCATACACATAATTGGGATCTAAAGGAGACACTGAACCTTAACCCTTTACCACACAATCCCAACTTTTAACAACCCTGAAAGAAAAGGCTTTTGAAAACATTGAGGGAAAAGGAGAAAATGCTGGTAACCAGCATTTTCTCCTTTTCCCACAATGTTTTCTATCCTATCAAAGATGGAAATCATCAATTTAGCAGCATTTAATTTTTCATCTGCAAATGCTTTCAATTTGGACCAGTCTATAATTTTGTCGTTTGGTAAGGAGTTAAGCAGCCTGTGCTGAAATAAAATTTCAAAAAGAAAATAAGCCTAGCCTTAAAAGAAAGTCCTATCTTTTTCAAATGCAACGATAATGTCAATGAATAAAAACATAAGATCCAATCAAATATTTTTCACACCAAATATCAATGAACTCTGACAAATTTTATTTTGACAATAAGATTTTCAAAGCTTTGGTAGCAAAAAAACCATTCTTCTGTGGCTTATAACAGTCACTTTTGGTAAAAATTCAAAATGATACAAACTTTGCTTGTAGTGACCAACGGACAAATGACGGACCCAGGGTCATGACAAAGGCTCACTGGCTTTTGGCCAGTGGAGCTAAAAGTCAGAATAATACCACAAGCACACAACAGTCTTGTAATCAAGAAATTTTATTTAGCATTATAAGGCACGATCCAATGAAAAAGCACCATTGTTCTGAAAGAAAAAATAATGTATAGAAAAAAATTGTTAATCTTTAGAGCACCTTTCATAACTACAGTTGCCTTGGTGACCAGTGTAGATCAATATCAGACTTCACAAAACATGCAGTCTGATCTTTTATCTACACTGACTGCTTTACTGTAACACTACAGACAAAAGCAACCTTGAAATTGCATTTGTTTGGGTCTTAATTCTAAACTGAAAATGTCTGATGAGTTTATTTGGCACTCAAAGGGTTAAAAAAAAAAAAAAACCTTCGAAACCAAACATTGAAAAAGTATAATATTCCTATTCTTTATACAGAATTCCTTCCCTGCTCTGTATTACAACTTCTCTATTTGATAATTTATACCATCTTCAACAATATACCAGTTCTAACATATGGACCGGTTCACCTATCAATGCACTCCTGGTGTCTTCCTCATAAATACTAGTCTCAACATCCTTTCCAAGCTACTTTTCTACCTGTAAAGAGTAAGCTGTGAGAGAGGAAAAATCTAGTAACAATGGTGTTTATTGATCATGTAACTCTATTTTATTTGAACAAAGATTCCAAGTTACAATCTCTGGTTACAAGCTTGTGCACTGCTGATATTCAATTACAAGGGCTTGATACATTCTTTACCACACAACAAAATTTTAGACTGGCCGAAATTAAAAGCATTTGCAGACCACAAATTTACTGAGGCTCAAATGATTGAATTTGTAAGGTAAGAAAACATTGTTGGAAAAGGAGAAAATGCTGGTTACCAGCATTTTCTCCTTTTCCCCTAATGTTTTCCAAAGTCAAATTTCCCAGGTGTGTTAAAACTCCTCATTGTGTGGTAATGGGTTAAATTGTGTTCTTATTCCCATTTTCAAGAAGTATCTCCGCTAAACCAAGTGCGAGGTGTGTTGCTTTCTAAGTTTGGAAGTAACAAAGATTTTACCCTGCAAGATCACCTTGAAAGCTTAAAGAAATGACCTTTTTTTTTTTCAGATTTCTATAATAATTATATATGTAACAGACATACACAAACACATAAGCTATTTAAAATGATCTCATTTTCACCTGTTTCCAAAGGCACTCAACCATGTTAATGTCCCACCCTTTGAGAGCCTTCGACTTACCATCTTCAATGAAGAAATGAAACAGACAAACGCAAAGATAGACGTATATACAAATATAGCTAAAAACACAGGACTAAGTTTCTACTTGCAGAAAGTACAAAAACAATTAAACATGTAATACCAAGCAAAAAACAAATAGAGTATCTTAACACATTTTGTTATCGACAATAAATGTTATTGAAATCTGCCACCTAACAAACAAAGAAATAAATTTTAGACTTGTCCATATTGATAGATTGTTGAAGTTACTTCTGAGTCCATTCTTTACAATGTGATCTTGACCTTTAGCACAAAATCTGCATATTATGCCAGGTTCCATAAACCTATCCCAAATATTTTTCAAGTTACTGAGGATTCCATATCTAGTTTTCTCCATATTTAGAAACACTTAATTTGAGTCTGAAACTGAAGTCTTTACCATACAATCCTGAGTTTTAACAACCCTGAAGGAGAAGGCTTTAGAAAACATTGCAGAGAAAGGAGAAAATGCAATGTAACAAGCATTTTATCATTTTCCCTTAATGTTTTCCACCCAATCGAAGACAAAAATCATCATTTGAGCTATATTGAAATTGTTATCTGCAAATGCTTTCAATTTGGTCACGATCAAAATATTTTTGCTTCGTGAAAAGTTAAGGTAGTTGTAGTATCTACAGATGGCTCCTAGAATCTGAACCTTTCGATAAACAGACACACCAAATGGACGGATTGATGGCAGACCTATAGTTATATTGGTTGGGGACAAAAGATTAGGAATAAGCAATCATAAGCTGTGTAAGATACAGTTACAGACTACCAGGGGTTTATATGTCTGGCACCACTAGACTAGTTCTTTACCCCACACAAAAATTTTAGACTGGCTCAAATTGAAAGCATATGCAGATGATAAACTAAATGTTACTCAAATGAAAATTTCTGAATGTGAAAGGGTAGAAAACATTGTGGAAAAAGGAGAAAATGCTGGTTACCAGCATTTTCTCCTTTTTCCACAATGTTTTCAAAAGTCCTTTCCATCTGGATTGTCAAAGCTTGGGACTGTGTGATAAGGAGATGGTTAAAATTGCATAATATTAACTATAGCACCATACGAAATCAGGAT
Organism: Tridacna gigas; assembly: GCA_945859785.2. Taxonomy (NCBI): domain Eukaryota; kingdom Metazoa; phylum Mollusca; class Bivalvia; order Cardiida; family Cardiidae; genus Tridacna; species Tridacna gigas. The sequence continues at coordinate 49,220,998 of OX244043.2, forward strand.
AAATGTATGTAACATAAAAATGTCACACATGCATGCATTCCCACATACAACCCAGATACTTACAAAAGAAACATGCTATGCCATCATCATTTCATACGACTTGCACACAACACATGATATAAAAACAATGAAATACTGACAATTTTTTACAGTTCTTACTTAAAAATGTATATAAAGTAGATGTATCTAACAGACTGCACAATTACTAAATTTACATGATACTTTAAGCATAAAACACTAGTGGTATTTGTTAAAGTTCTGTTTGCTTGTCCAATCTTCTACATAACTCTGATTTGTTAATTTCAATATTCCTATTGACACAGACTAGATGATTCAATCTTCTCCATCACAATGACTAGATGCTTTAACCTCGGTTGAATCGTTGTTGTCTCATGCAGACTTGGCATCGACTAACTCTCATACGTAGGTTGCCCGCTTTAAGAGTTTCGGCCAAAGGTGACCTAAATTGCGCATTACTGTCTATTGTTGCAAGCCAATAGCTTGTAGATGTTGAATAGTAATTACAGGTACCACGACCTTGACATTCAATAAATGGTGCTGCTCTAAAGTCTTCGAGACATGACCCTGGGGACTGCATGTCAATACCAGCGCCCTGTCCACCTGCACCAGTACCCTAGAATAAGAGAGTAAAATGTACTTTATTGTCCTGGGTCCATTTTCACCAACCATTCTTAAGAACGTTATTAGTCTTATTCTACAGAATTTTCTAAATTTGAAATAACACAACTTCTGATTGGCTAAACCATTTGGTTTAGCCAATCAGAAGTTGTGTTACATTCAAATTTAGAAAATATTGGAGATTAAGACTAAGACTATTCTTATGAATGGTTGGTGAATAGGAACCCTGAATCATTACAATTCTAAAACTAGAATGAAATTACTTTCTCCTGATATAGAACTCACTCACATCAACTGATGCTACATGTTTATCTAAATAAGCCATTAACCCTTTCCCAAATGACAAATTTTGGACTGGTCCAAATTGAAAGAGTTTGCAGACGACAATTTTAAATTTGATGAAAATGGCAGAAAGGTCTCAAAATGAGTAGAAAACACTGTGGTAAAAGGAGAAATTGCTCGTTATGAGCAATTTCTCCTTTCCCCACAGTGTTTTCAAAAGATTTGTACTGCAGACACATGAAAACCAGGGCTTGTTTGGGAAAGGGTTAAATAGTTCATTGATTGTATGGTGTTTAACGCTGTTTTCAACATTATTTCAGTTATATCGCGGTGGCCAGTGCACCTATCCATGCTTTCCTCGAGTTTCTTTTACCAGTACTACACACAATATTCTTTCCAAGCCACTGGCTGCTTTCCCGCATAACCATTGTCGAAACAATGGTCAGCAGTGAGAGAGGAATGAATCCTGTCGCAATGACTATCATCAATCCTCGGAAAGAAATTGGCCAAGCCGGGGATAGAACCAGCGACCTCCTATTCTCAAGTCCTGTACGTTACTGACTGAACTTGGCTTGGCCCATTAAATAGTGCAGGTGACATGAAAGATGTATAGTTAAAGGAAACAATCATGTTTTATTTGGATAAATATGAGGGAGTTATCCCTTTTAACTCTTTACCACATGACAAAATTTTCGACTCGTCCAATTTGAAAGTGTTTGAAGACGACAAAATAAATGTAATTGAAAAAATGAAATTTGTTCTGGGAAGGGTAGAAGACCTTGTGGGAAAAAGAGAAAATGCTGGTTTCCAGCATTTTCTCCTTTTCCCACAAGGTTTTCAAAAGGTTTCTTTCACAGGGTTATTAAAATTTGGGATTGTGTGGCAAAGGGTTAAGAAGATGTTTCATTCAGAAAAAATGTGGAGAGTTATGAAGGACAAGGAGGAATTGCCTTTAACAAGTACTTATTCCTCTTACTTAACTCTTCACCAAACAACAAAATTTTGGGCCAGTTCAAATTGAAAGCCATTGCAAGCAACGAAACACAAGTCAAAAGTTAACCCTTTACCACACAATGATGCCTTTTGACGCCCCTGGGAAAGAAGCCTTTTGAAAACATTGTGGGAAAAGGAGAAAATGCTGGTTACCAGCATTTTCTCCTTTTCCCACAATGTTTTCTACCCTATCAAAGAAAAACTGCACCATTTGAGCCACACTGAAATTGTCGTCTGCAAATGCTTTCAATTTGGACAAGGCTAAAATTTTGTCGTCTAGTAAAGGGTTAAGAAAATTGAATTATGTTTTAAGAAGGATTGAAAACATTGTGCAAAAAGGAGAAAATGCTGGTTACCAGCATTTGCTTCCTTTTCCTTCAATGCTTTCAAATGCTTTCTTCATGGGGGGGGGGGGGGGGGGTCTAAGAAACACTGGGATCAATTCATAAAAAGTTTAATTACAAATCAGAGTCATAAATCAGAGAGAGTTTACCATAATAAAACTATAACCAATCCACAAACTTTCCCATCCAGTTGGACAGCTGGGTATTCTCATAGTCTGGCTGTGATATGCAACAACCTTGTAAAAAGATACATCAAAGACAATCTTTTAAGTGTGTATTGAAATGATTTCCACTAAAATAAAATTTCCAGCTGATGAATTCATTAATACATTCGGCACCATTTCTCCTTTTCTTATCAGGTTTTCAAAGGCTTTTTTCTTATCACCATAACAGTCATGGCCATTTTTTTTACGCATGTTCTATCTAGGGTTTTTCTTAACAGATGTAACTCCTTATTTAACAATACATCTTATTTCCATCAGTGCAACTGTTAAGTTAAAGGTGCATTTAGATCTATTACCGGGACCATGTGTAAACACAATCTCAATGGAAACCCATACAAAAATACAATCAAATGCTACTAATGCAGGCAAACATCATTGTAATGCAGTGTCTAAAAAGTATATTCAGGCTTTATTTCTAATTCATTATTTTCCCTATAGGTTAGTTTATGTTTTGTCAAAGTGACTGGCACCATATCTGACCTAATAGTATCTCATCGTCCCTCGAGATTTTGTCATTTATGCAGAAGAGTGCTTAAAGAGAGATAACTCGATCAGACTGACAATGATAAGTGTTTACCTGTGATGGGGCTTCACACACAGTACATCTACCAATGTAGGGCTCAATCTGGGCTCCCTCTACAGGGTCCATCATGGGTGTCATGGGCTCCTTTGTAGACAGCCAGTAACTGTAGTCACTTCTCCACGCCACGTTGCAAACATTGTTTATATTACAGAACATAAATGGCATTGTACTGAATCTTCGTAAACAACTTCCAGGAGTGCCTGTAGATAGAGATTTTTGATTAACCCATTACCACACAATCCCCAGTTTTAACGATCCATAGAAAGAAGCTTTAAAAAAAAATTGAGGGAAAAGGAGAAAATGCTGGTGACTAGCATTTTCTCCTTTTCTCAATATTTTTTATCATGTTAAAAAGGAATTTTATCATCTGAGCCACATATAAATTGTCATCTGCAAATGCTTTCAATTTGTTCAAGTCCAAAATGTTGTCATTTGGTGAAGAGTTAAGGCAAGTTCCTATAGTTCAGCAACTGCTTATTTGTCACCAGCAAATGCTTTGAATTGGGACAAGTCCAAAGATTTATTGTGTAGTAAGAGTTAAACATAATTTAATTGATAGAATTTGTCTTTAATAAAACAGAAAACAATGTGGGATAAGAATATTTTCAAAACTTGTCTTTTTCAGGGTCCTTGAAGCTCAGGCTTGTTTGAAAAAGGATTTTTTTTTGTTTACAAAAAAGTAAACAACATTACCTAAATCTTGACCATGGGCCCTGCCGTTGCCCATCACAAAACTAAGAGAGTAACCGTCCCACATTTTGGCAGTTCCTGGTGGGCACTGTGGCAGCTCTGTAGTCTGGCTATGTCTGCAATTGTATGGAAACAATCATTATTTGACCCTTCACCAAACATTCCCGTGTTTTAATGACCTGTGGAAGAAATCTTTTGAAATATTGTGAAGAAAGGAGATGCTGGGAACCAGCATTATTTCTTTTTCCCATGGTGTTTTTCACCCTTTCAAGGTCAAATTCTAACATTTCATACACATGTAATTTGTGGTCAGCAAATGTTTTCAATTTTGACAAGCCTAAAATTTTGTTGACTGGTAAAACATTCACTGTTTTATGTGGGTGTAAGGAATTAGAGAGTTTTAATATACCAGCAAACCTTTTGTTCTCACAATGTTTTCGCCAAGCCCCCATAGCTCAGTCGGTAGCGTGTAGGACTTGAGAACAGGAGGTCACTGGTTCGATCCCTGGCTTGGCCAATTTCTTTCCAAGGATTGATGATAGTCTTTGCGACAGGATTCATTCCTCTCTCACCGCTGACCATTGTTTTGACGATGGTTATGTGGGAAAGCAGCCAGTGGCTCGGAAAGAATATTGTGCGGAGTACAGGAAAGCATGGATAGGTGCACTGGCCGCCGCGATATAACTGAAATAATGTTGAAAACGGCGTTAAACATTATTCAGTCAATCAATCAATCCTACAATGTTTTCAAATGCTGTTTTCCATAGGGTTTTTAAAAAGTGAATCAGTTTGATAGAGGGTCAATTGGTAGTTATCAATGAATAACAAAACATTAACCCTTTCAGCGCCACAGGCGAAAACAGGGACTTTTGCGGACGGCACAGATCAAGATCAGACTGCACAGAACGTGCAGTCTGATCTTTGATCTGTACCGTCCACTTAATTAGTCAAGCCCCTACGATAAAAATCTTTCTGGGTATCTGTGGATTGCATTTACAGCCACCGAAAGCAGTCAAGTTTATTTATTTGGCACCGAAAGAGTTAAGTTAACCTAGAGAGTATTGGATTACAGTACATTAGCACTCAGAATCAACTATTGGGTTGAAAAATATCACTGGTTAACCCTTTAGACTTGTCTAAATTCAAAGCATTTGCAGAGGACAAAATAAACCTGACTCAAAAATTATCATTTATCTTTAAAAGGGTAGAAAACATTGTGGGAAAAGGAAAAAATGCTGGTTACCAGCATTTTCTCCTTTTCCCACAATGTTTTCAAAAGGCTTCTTCCACAGGGTCGTTGAAAATGGGCTTTGTGTGTTAAAGGGTTAACTCTTTCTGTAAGCCAAAACTTTTAGACCTTTCCAAAGTGGAAGCATCAGATCTGCAGATGACAAATTTGAAAAAAGTGAAAATGAGCTGAAATTCTCATATATGGTAGAAAACATCATGGGAAAAGGAGAAATTGCCTGGTAACAAGCAATTTTTCCTTTTCCCACAATGTTTTTAATGAGGCTCACTCTGTAAACCATCAATTGATGCCACATTGTACCATCCCTTGAACCACATTTAATTTGTTGTCTGCAAATGCTTTCCATATTTTGAAATGTCCAAAAAAAAAGAGAAAATGTCGTCCAGTAGAGAGTCATGTCTAACCTTGCAAAGTAGAGACCAGGCCCTGCACCATCCACACCAATAGAACCCGGGACTCCTGGTTCTCCTACAAGCCCGACTCTTCCCTCAAGACCTTGAAGCCCAGGTAAACCATTATCCCCTTGGTCTCCCTTCATGCCTCTATTACCAAATCCACCAGCGAATCCCGAACGCCCCTTTTCTCCGGCAGCTCCCTCTAAACCAGGGAAACCTTAATGCATAAAAAAAAAAAGACGATGATGTTGATATCTGAAAATTTCTATGGTGTTGCACAAGGCGAACTTTTTACCAGACGACCAAATTTTAGACTGGCCCAAATTGAAAGCATTTGCACACGCCATATATTAAGTAATAACAAGAGCGCCATTGGCCCTGAAGCGCAACCCTGGGTAAAGCCATCTACAGTTGATAAAATTGAGCAGATCCTGGTTTCAAAGATGTAAAACACACGAGTGTAAGTGACCTACTTTTGGACCTGACATGGCCAAATTTCAAAAATTGTCCAAGATATCATCAAGACAAATATTCTTACCATGTTTCAAGAGCATCAGGCAGAAAATGTGGCCTCTAAAGTGCAAACAAAGTTTTTCTAAGATTTACCAATTAGCCCAGTGACCTACTTTCTGACCCAATGTGATCCAATTTCAAACTTGTCCAAGATTTTATCATGACAAACATTCTGACCAAGTTTCATGACTACCAGACAGAAAATATGGCCTCTAGAGAGCAACGGACACAGCATGATTACAAAAGCTCACCTTGAGCACTTTGTGCTCAGGTGAGCTAAAAAAAGACAGTTACTGATTGCAAAATGACCAACCCCTTATTTCAACAATCTAAATTGCACCTTTTCACTGAATGTAACCATACAGTTTATCCAACTGTAAAGGAAAATATTATATATTTTCTCTTGCGATTGGGAAAAACTCTATGGTTATGCCATGCTCTGACATAAGGCAGCTCAATGCATCTCTATGATGCATTGTACCAATCAGCCCATCACAAAATGATGGATCCATCACAGTCACTCCTTTAACCCTTTCCCAAACGACAAATATTGGACTGGTCCAAATTGAAAGAGTGTGCAGACGACAATTTTAAATTTGATGAAAATGGCAGGAAGTTCTCAAAAAGGGTAGAAAACACTGTGGGAAAAGGAGAAATTGCTCGTTACGAGCAATTTCTCCTTTTCCCACAGTGTTTTCAAAAGAATTGTACTGCATGTGACACGTGAAAACCTGGGCTTGTTTGGGAAAGGGTTGAACAACCGACTTGATCATGAGGTAGACTGGTCCTTGGACATTCAGAAAATTGACCAATAGTGAAAAGTTTGGGCCCAGGTCAGCCTGCACGGACTGTGCAGGCTGACCTGGGTTGAAACTTTTCGCAGACGCATTAAGCCCCCTTTTTCAGTGAGCATGGTTCTTTCCCAGTAGTATTTATCAATATTTTTACAAGAAATCTTGAATTATAGAATAAAATCTATATAGGCTACTTTTAACCCTTTACTTCACAACAAATGTTCGACTCGTCTATAATGAAAGCATTTGCAGAGGAGAAACTAATCATGGTTAGAATGATGAGACGTGTTTCTGATAGGGTAGAAAACATTTTGAATAAACTTAACTCTTTACCACACAACAAATATTTGGAATCAACCAAATTGAATGCATGTGTAGATGACGAATGTGGCTCAAATGATGGAATTTGTGTCTAATAGGGTGCAAAACATTTTGGGAAAAGGAGAAAATACCAGTTACCAGCATTTTCTCCTTTTCTAAAATTGTTTTCAAAAGCCATCTTTTTCAGGGTTGTTAAAATTCGGAGTGAAGACGTGTCAGCAAAGTAGACAGCCCAGAATAAAGATCAGATTGCACATTTTGGCTGCAGAGGCAACTTAACTCCTTACCACACAATCCCAACTTTTCATGACCAGAGGATTGATTGATTGATTGAATGGTGTTTTACGCCACTTTCAACATTATTTCAGTCATATCACGGTGACAGCTCACAAATTCATGCATTTCCTGGATTTCACCAGTACCAGGCTAGGGCCCTGAAGTGTCCTGCCCAAGGACACTCCCACAAAAGGCCCAGCAGATCAGGTGGGGCTCGAACCTGGGACCTCCAGGTTACAAGTCCCACACTTTACCACTGAGCCATGCAGTACTCCACAACCAGACGAGGAAGCCTTTTGAAAACAATGCAGGAAAAAGAAAATTTGCCGGTAACCAGTATTTTCTCCTTTTCCAACAATGTTTTCTACTCTTCCCTTCACAGTTTTCATTTTTTGAGTCACAGTGTTTTTGTTGTCTGCAAATGCTTTCAATTTGGACGTGGCTAAAATTTTGTTGTTTGGTAGAGTTAACTCTTTATCGCACAACAAATATTTTAGACTTGACCAAACTGAAAGCATTTGCAGACAACAATTTAAAATGTGGCTCAAATGATGGAATTTGTATCTGAAAGGGTAAAAAACACTGTGGGAAAAGGAGAAAATGCTGGTAACCAGCATTTTCTCCTTTTCCCACAATGTTTTCAAAAGGCCTCTTTCCCAGGTCGTTAAAACGCAGCATTGTGCAGTGAAGGTTTAAGTTGTGAAAGAGGCTTTAGGGGTGAATGCTGACTTACCTGGGAAACCTTGCTCTCCTTGCTCTCCCTTTCTACCTGGGAAACCATCTTCACCTCTATTCCCCTTGGTTCGATTAATTCTTTCATATAACAGAGGTCCCATGTCACCTGGCTCTCCTTTAAACCCTGTGATATAAAAGTAGGCAAGTATCATTAAATTTTATGATTTCTGAATTGATAATTATGGAACATGACTCTTTATCCAATGACAAAATCTTAGACTGGTCCATATTGAAGGCATATAACCTTTTACTTGACATTTTGAAAACATTTCAGGAAAAGAAGAAAATGCTGGTACCAACATTTTCTCCTTTTTCAAAAACATTTACTACCCTATCACAGACAAATCTCACCCTTTGAGTGATGTTTTGAAGTCTGCAAATGCATTCAATTTGGAACCGGCTGAAATTTTGTGGTTTGCTGTTACTCAACATTTTCTCTTTTTTCCAACACTGTTTTCAACTCTTTAAAAGACAAATTCCGACATTTTCTCCACATTTCATTTCTCTTATGCAATAATTTCAATTTGGACAAGTATGAAATTTTGTCATTTGGTAAAGAGTTAATCCTTTACAACCAGATCCTGAGTATTAACTACCCTGGGAAAAAAGGCTTTTGAAAAACAAAGTGAGAAAAAAGGCTTTTGAAAACAAATTGGGAAAAGGTGAAAGTGCTTGTACTCAACATTTTCTCCTTTTCCACACTGTTTTCAACTCTTTCAAAAACAAATTCCAACATTTCCCCCAAATTTCATTTGTCTTCAGCAAATGCCTTCAATTTGGACATGTCAAAACTTTTATAATTTGGTAGACTTAACCCTTTACAACACAATCTCGAGTTTTAACGACCCTGAGAAAAAAAGCTTCTGAAAACATTGTGAAAAAACAAGAAAATGCTGGTAATCAGCATTTTCTCCTGTCAACACAATGTTTTACATCCTATCAAAGACAGAAATCATCATTTGAGCTACATTTAATTTGTCATCCGCAAATGTTTTCAAATTAGACAAGTCTAAAATGTTGTTGTTTGGTAAAAGAGTTTGCTCTTTATCACACAATCCCAACTTTGAATGACCTTGAGGAGTAAGGCCTTTTGAAAACATTGTGGAAAAAGGAGAAAATGCTGGTAACCAGCGTTTTCTCGTTTTACCACATTGTTTTTATACCTACCAAAAATGAATTTCAAGTTTTGAGTCACATTTATTTTGTCGTCTGCATATGCTTTCAAATTGGACAAGTCTAAAATGTTGTTGTTTGGTAAAAAAGTTAATACAGGTTAACTCTTTACCAAATGACAAAATTCTAGACTGGTCCAAATTGAAAACATTTGCAGACAACAAAATAAATGTGACTGAAAAATTGGAATTTGTTTTGGGAAGGGTAGAAAACATTGTGGGAAAAGGAGAAAGTGCTGGTTACCAGCATTTTCTCCTTTTCCCACAATGTTTCCAAAAGGCTTCTTTCACAGGGTCGTTAAAAGTCGGGATTGTGTGGTAAAGAGTTAAACTGTTCTGCAAAATGCAAAGAGTTCATTTTGTTGTCTCCAAATGCTTTCTATTTGAAATTTAGTCCTTTGGTAAAGACTAAACTGTTCACTAAACAATCCAGAGTTTAACCCTTTACCAAACAATCCCGACTTTTAACAACCCTGGGAAAGAAGGCTTCTGAAAACCTTGTGGGAAAAGGAGAAAATGCTGGTAACCAGCATTTTCTGCTTTTCCCACAATGTTTTCTACCCTTCCCAAAACAAATCATTATTTTTCAGTCACAATGACTTTGTCGTCTGCAAATGTTTTCAATTTGGAAAAGTTTTAAATTTTGTCATTTGGTAAAGGGTTAAACAACCCTAAGAGAGAAGTCTTTTGGAAACATTTCGGGAAAAGAAGAAAATGCTGGTAAGCAGCATTCTTAGCTTACATGAGCACAAAGCGTTCATGGTGAGCTTTTTATATACTGCTATGTCCATTGTGCAACGTCAGTCATGCGTCCTGCATTGTGCGGTTGCAAAAAAAGTATTAGAGCTACCAACTTGTATTGGCATCACAAACCTTTGAGCCCGTCAAATCCAGACCTTCCTTGTTGCCCATTAAAGCCAGGGGCCCCTGGTTCCCCTTGAGGCCCTAATGGTCCAACTGACCCAGGAATACCTGGCTCCCCTTTTCTGCCATTGAATCCTTGAAAGCCTCTGTCCCCCTGAAAGGTATACATGTAGTGTGAAAATTTACCTATCTCCTTAAACCTTTACCATATAATCCTGACTTTCAATGACCTTGAGAAAGATGATTTCTGAAAACATTTTGGAAAAAAAGAAAATGCTGGTAACCAGCTTTTCTTCTTTTCCAACAATGTTTTGTAATCTTCCAGAAATAAATTTCAATTTTTGAATCATGTTTATTTTGTCGTCTACAAATGCTTTCAATTCAGACAAGTCAAAAATTTTTGTGGTTGGTAGAGAGTAAATTCTTAACCGGACAAAAATATTTTAGATTTGTCCAAATTGAAGGCATTTGCAGATGACAAATTATATGTGACTTAAAAACTAAAACATGTCTCTTGAATGGTGGAAAACATTGTGGGAAGAGGTAAAAGTGAAGATTACCAGCAAAAAAGGGGAAAAAAAGCTGGTACTTAGCATACCATCCTCACAGAATCACCCAAACAACATGATCATCTAATTTCATTTGCATTAGTTAAAGGGAGGTAATTAAATTTACCAAAACAAATGGTTTACTCATTGCCAAACAAAAAAATTTTAGACTATTCCAAGTCAAAAACATTTGCAGAAGATAAATATTCTTTTAATGGTGAGATTTGTCTTTGATAGGATGGAAAACATTGTGGGAAAAGGAGAAAATGCTGGGTACCAGCATTTTCTCCTTTTCCAACAATGTTTTGAACAAGCTTCTTCTAAAAGGTAGTTATAATACAAGAGTGTTTTGTAAAGGGTTAGTTAAACAGCCAGATATTGCTGTTAGGAAAAGAATATCTTACAAAATAACAAAAGCACCCATGCAGGTGCAAATACTCGGCTGCAGCTGCTTTTAGAAAAAAAAAATGATTTTCAGTGAAAATTCTATGTGCGAAAAGGGGCATAACTGTAACTGCATAACTGCAGCAAAAATATTTTGATAATTATTTGCTTCTGTTGTATGGGTTCCCCTTTTGATAGTTAACAACTAGTCTGAGCTAGAAGTAAACATCCTTAGCAATGACAGAGATATTATAAAATGTCAACGTTTTTGCATGACAATGACACAGACGACAACGACGCCAACAGAGTCATGACAGTACCTAGATGAAAATAGCTGAGCCAGTCAATACTGAATATTTGAGATCAGACTGCACAATTTGTACAATCTGATTTTGATGTAATCTATGACCACAACTAATGCTGTAATGGCCATTGAATCCTTTACAACATCATGCTGCATTTTAGAGACCTTGAACAAGAAGGCTTATGTAAACATTGTGGTGAAAAGGAGAATATGCTGGTAACCAGCATTTTCTCCCTTTCCCTCAATGTTTTCTACCCTTTGAAAGACAAATTCCTTCATTTGAGTCATATTTAATTTGTTGTCAGCAAATGCTCCAAACACAGATGAGTCTAAAAACAATCCTGACTTAACGACCCTGAAAAGAGAAAGCTTTCAAAAACATTTAGGGAAAAAAAGAAAATGCCCACAATATTTTCTACCCTATCACAGACAAATTTGTAGTCTGTAAATGCTCTCAATTTTGACAAATCTCCAATTTCATTGTGTGATAAAGAATTCTATACCACAGGACAAAGTCTAAAACTCCTCCAAACTACAAGCATTTGCAGACCACAAATCAAATGTTACTAAAATGATGGAGATGTCTTTGAGAGCAGAGAAAACATTGTAGGAAAAGGAGAAAATGCTGGTTACAATATTTTCAAAATCCCCCAACCACTGAGTCATCAAAACTTGGGACTGTGTGGTAAACTGTAAATTTGGCATGCTGTTATTTTAACTCTTTCACAACAGCCTGGCCAACAGAATATTGATTTTACCACTGACCATGATTCAGGTGGAATTTAAATTGCATTTACAATTAATGTGTGACACTATTCTTCAATACTTTCACTTTCTTAAAGTTTTTCCAAGTTAGTTGACAAACTTTGAGTTACAGGAAGTTTTAAATGTTATCGGAAGTGTACAGGGTGTCCCAAAGTATATGTCCCAGTTTCAAAGTTCAATTTTGCTACTAAATATTGAACATAACTAGATGGCTCTTCATAATATTATTAAACACATCTAAAATTTTGTATAAACAGCAATTTTCAGGACTAGTCTACCTTAAGTCCATTATAACATATGCACTAAATGTCCACCCATTTCTGCTGTATGAGACTGACACAACGTCAGAAGTTGTTGATGATATTTTGACAGGTACCCTCTGTAACTTTCCATATTACCCCAAGAACAGCAGTTCAGGTGTTAGTGACATCAATTTGTGAAGTACGAGGGACACTTTTTAAGTTCGTAGAGTAGGGCGGTCTTTTTAAAACGGCTTGAAATATCAAAATTTTATTTATCTAAGACCTTCGAAATATGCCCAATCTGCCTCCACACACATTTTACACCGATCTACCCATTTCCGGAACGCTGCCTGGTAGTCCTCTTTAGGTATATGTTGCAGACACTGGTAGACCGCACTGCCTATACCACAACAGGATTCAAAACGGTGCCCTGCCAGCATTTCCTTTAGTCTTGGGAACAACCAAAAGTCACAGGGGGACAGGTCAGGGCTGTATGGGGGATGATCTAAGACGTCGAGTCCAGATTCTTTCAGATATTCCTGTACCGTAGCGGATTTATGGGCCGGTGCGTTATCATGGAGTAATTTGATGCCGCGGACACCGGTGCGCGGTCTGCGTTTCTGATAGAAATCAACAAGTTGAGTAAGAACACTTTCTCTGTAAAACTTTCCAGTGACAGAACTACCTTTCGGGACTGGAATTTGAAGGACTGGACCTTTCGAATCAACGAATATCGCATACAACATGCGATTTGATGTTTTGCAACGGCGCGCAATGACAGGTCTGTCGCCCTCAGATGAAACCCAAACCTTATTTTTCGCCTTAGAATCGGGTTGAAAATGATAGATCCAGATTTCATCACCTGTAACTATCTCTTCCAAACGACGTGGGTCACATTTATCATATTTTTCTATAATTTGCGATGCAAGTCTAACCCGACTTGTTTCTGCTCGTCAGTGAGCAAATGGGGCACCCAGCGCGCGCAGATCTTACGTAGCCCAAGTCGTTCACGTAAGATCTTCAAAACACTTGACGAATGAATGCCACTTAATTCTTCTATCTCTTGCATGGTATAACGTGCGTCTTCCTCAATTAACGTTTTCACAGTAGCAACGTTCTTTTCCGTCAAAACGGAAACCGGCCTACCCACCCGAGGGTCATTTTCAATTGACTCCCGACCATCATTAAAACGACGTACCCACTTGCAAACTGTAGCATATTTTAAAGCACCATTCCCATAAACTTTTTGCAAATCAGCATGAATTTCTGTTGGCGGAAACCCGAGCTGTGCTCGAATCTTACAATATACCCTCTGTTCAGAGATTTTTCCATCCATATTGAACGGTATATTTTACTATAGTGTATAAAACCACCTGTTGAAAATACCCAGCGCAGCGCGCACGTGGACCTCGTGCGCCGCATACCGTGACACCGTTCGAGAGAGGAATGATTACGCAAGTTCTGTGTAAAAAATCGTGCAACTTCATAATCGCGTTAAAAAGTTATAGGCTTACTCTACGAACTTAAAAAGTGTCCCTCGTAAGTAGGATTATGTCGATACTGTAAGACTTAGTGTATTCCAGCTTGTTTATTCAACCTTATCAATGGATTGGCCATCTGATAAGCCCATTTTCAGTTAGAAAAAAAGCTGGGGGAGTGTTACTTAGAGGGGGAGCACCTTTAACCCTTTACCGCACAATGACGCCTTTTGACGCCTCTGGGAAAGAAGCCTTTTGAAAACATTGTGGGAAAAGGAGAAAATGCTGGTAACCAGCATTTTCTCCTTTTTCCACAATGTTTTCTACCCTATCAAAGAAAAGTTGTACCATTTGAGCCACATTGAAATTGTTGTCTGCAAATGCTTTCAATTTGGACAAGGCTTAAGTTTTGTCGTCTGGTAAAGGGTTAAGGGACATTACAGTAAATTGGTAACACACAGGACTTGAAACCAGCAATTTTTCCCTTTGCCATAAAGTGTGAATAAAATGGTCCTGTGCAAGACTGGAAAACAGTCAGCAGGAAGTAGAGAGTTAATGAAGACATACAGGGAATCCTTTTGGTCCATTGATGCCGTCACGTCCTGGCACACCTGGTTCCCCTTCAAAGCCTGGTTCCCCTTTCATTCCATTCAAACCAAACAGCCCATTTTGACCTGGGAACCCTCTTTCTCCAGTTAGACCTAACAATCAAAGAAAATAGAAATCATGTAACAAAGAAGTATCTAGATTCTTCAATATTGTGATCATAAGTTTGTCTGCTTGGGAGCTCAGTGTCTCAACTCTTCACAAAACAACAAAATTTTAGTCTTGTCCAAATTCAAAGCATTTGCAGAGGATGAAAATAAATGTGACTCTAGAATTGAAATTAAATTAACCCTTTACCGCACAAAGCCGACTTTCAACAACCCTGATGAAGAAGCCTTTAGAAAACATTGTGGGAAAAGGAGAAAATGCTGGTAACCAGCATTTTCTCTTTTTTTCCCACAATGTTTTCTACCCTATTACATACAGAAATCATCATTTTAGCAACATTTAATTTGTGTTCTGCAAATGCTTTCAAATTGGACCAGTCTAAAATTGTGTCATTTGGTAAAGGGTTAAATTAAACTAAAATTTGTCTCTTCTTAAATCAATAAACTAAATTCTTTGGAAGGATCAATAATAGTCAAGCCAACATGATTTACTTCTATCTCTTCAGTGAACATGTGATCATTTGGTTTGTTTGTAAGCTCAGTTGGTTACACGGCTTGAAACCTAGGGGGCCCTGGTTTGATTCCCAGCGTGGATATACCCTTTTCTTTCCAATGATTGATGATAGTCACTGTGACAGGGTTCATTCTGAACTCATCGTTGAACACTGAATAAGACAATTATTGTAGTCTGGCAAAGATTCTCAACCAAGTACTGCAAAAGCTATTTTGATCCTTAAAGCCCCTTTCTGAACTAAAGTTGTGATTGTGGCCAGTGCAGATGAAGATCAGACTGCACAAAATGTGAAGTCTGATCTATGATCTACACTGTGTCTTTTTGCATGAGGCTGTTTTGGCACTGAGCCATTTTGGAAATGGGCAATATTGACTCCAATCCTTTTTTCCACATCCCTGCTTAAAACCACGTGAACCACTACCATTGCTGAAACACTATAGATTAACCCTTTCCCAAACATCAAATTTTGGACTGGTCCAAATTGAAAGAGTTTGCAGACGACAATTTTAAATTTGATGAAAATGGCAGAAAGTTCTCAAAAAGGGTAGAAAACACTGTGGGAAAAGGAGAAATTGCTCGTTATGAGCAATTTCTCCTTTTCCCACAGTGTTTTCAAAAGACTTGTACTGCAGACACATGAAAACCAGATCTTGTTTGGGAAAGGGTTAACCCTTTACCACACATGAAAATTTTAGACTGGTCCAAATTCAAAGCATTTGCTGATGACAAACTGAAAGTATCTCAAATGACCATTTCTGCCCTTGACTGGGTAGAAAACATTGTGGGAAAAAGAGAAAATGCTGGTAACCAGCATTTTCTCTTTTTTCCCACAATGTTTTCAAAAGGCCTCTTTCTGAGGGTCGTTAAAACTCAGGATTGTGTAGCAAAGGGTTAAAGTAACATAGAAATTGCGCTTAACCTTTTACCACACACTCCCAAGTTTTAACACCCCTCCATAGAAGCCTTAAAAAAACATAGTGGGAAAAGGAGAAAATGCTGGTAAATCCTTGTCCCACAATGTTTTCAGCCATTTCATAGATAAATCACTTTATCTGAGTGTCAGTTTTTTCTTGTCTCTAAATGCTATCAAAATAAAAGAGGCTTATTTCTCGACTAAGAATGCTTATCAGTATTAACCTCTACAGGTTAACACTTTACCAGATGACCACATTCTAGCCTTGTCCAAGCTCAATGCATTTGCACACAACAAATTACATGTGATTCATACATCAAAATTAGTATTAAAAGAGGAGAAATCAATGTGGAAAAAGGAGAAAATGCTGGTTACCAGCATTTTCTTGCCTTTCCATGATGTTTTCAAGAGCTTTCTTCAAGGTCTTTGAAACACTGTACTATTTAGTAAAAAATTAAGTATCTGTTAATGGTAACCAGCATTTCTTCATTTCCTGCAATATTTTCCTACACTTTCTTCCACAGAATCATTACTACACCATACTGTGAGTTAACTCTTTACCACACAATCCCGACTTTTAACAACCCTGAAAAAAAAGCCTTTTGAAAACGTTGTGGGAAAAGGAGAAAATGCTGGCAACCAGCATTTTCTCCTTTTCCCGCAATGTTTTCTACCCTTCCCAAAACAAATTTCAATTTTTCAATCATATTTATATTGTCATCTGCAACTGCTTTCCATTTGGAGTAGTCTTAAATTTTGTCGTTTGGTAAAGAGTTAAAGGGCTAGGAAATCTTAACTCTTTACCAAACATCAAGATCTTAGACTTGTCCAAATTGAAAGCATTTGCAGACGACAAATCAAAATTGGTTCAGTTTGTAGAATCTGTCTTTGAAAGGGTAGAAAAAATCCTGGGAAAAGGAGAAAATGCTGGCTACCAGCATTTTCTCCTTTTCCCATAATTTTTTTGAAAATCCCTCTACCTAATAGCTGTTCAAACTAGTGACTGTGTGGTAAAGGGTTAAAAAAGATAAATGACAAAATCTTTCAGTCCAAAAGAAAAACCAAAACACAAACCTGATAGACCTGGAAGACCATCCTCTCCCGGCTGACCTTTCTGACCTCCAAAAGAAAATCCTGGTTCTCCTCTGGAACCTCTAAGTCCTGGGAAGCCTGGGCTCCCCTCCTCACCAGGCTCGCCTTTGGGTCCAAACAGCCCTGGCAGACCTGGGTTTCCTGGTTCACCTGTCATTCCTGGCAATCCTGTAACGTAAATGTTGTTTTTAATAAACCAAACAATTCCCTACCCTGTGGGAACAAGCTTTGGAAAACATTGTGGCAAAAGGAGAAAATGCTTTTTTTCATCATATTTTTTCAGTACCAAAGACAGATAGTGTCATTTGAGATACAACTGATTTGTAATCAACAAATGTTTGCAAGTTGGACAAATTTTTTTAGGTAAAATATTAAACTTGTCCAAACCCAAAGCTTTGCAGACAACAAATTTAATATGGCTAAAATTGTGGAAGTTGTCTTTGATAGGGTAGAATACATTGTGGGAAATGGAGACAATAGCATGACCCAGACGACAATGTGGGAAATGGCATCAATAGCGTGGCGCAGACGACGACATTGTGGGAAATGGAAACAATAGTGTGATGCAGACGACTACATTGTGGGAAATGGAAACAATAGCATGACGCAGACGACATTGTGGGAAATGGAGACAATAGCATGACACGGATGATGACATTGTGGGAAATGGAAACAATAGTGTGACACAGACGACGACATTGTGGGAAATGGAAACAATAGCATGACGCAGACGACATTGTGGGAAATGGAGACAATAGCGTGACACGGATGATGACATTGTGGGAAATGGAAACAATAGCATGATGCAGACAACATTGTGGGAAATGGAAACAATAGCGTGACACAGACGATGCATAAGACAATGATACCTGGGCTATGGCAATAACTCTTCCATTTTCTTCCAAAACAGCTGAGCTAAAAATGCTGGTTGCCAGCACCTTTTCATTTTCTCACAATGTTTTCAAAAGGCTCCTGCCTCAGGGTCATGAAAACAAGGGATTGTTTAATAATGGGTTAACCCTTTAGCAGACAAAAACATTTTAGACTTGTCCGAATTGTAACCATTTGCAGATAACACATAAAATAAGATGCAAATGACTGATTTTATGTTTCAAAGGATAGAAAACACTGTGGGAAAAGAAGAAAATGCTGGTTATCAGCATTTTCTCCTTTTCCCACAATGTTTTCCAAAGGATATTTCCACAAGGTTGTTAAAACTTTCGATTGTGTGGTGAAGGGTTAACCTCCAAGACAACAGCAATAGCAGACGACTTTCAAAATATTGCTGTGTTATTGCTGTTGTTTCATATGAACAATCAATTATGGTTTTTAAAAAATGTTAAAAACATCCTGGCAGATGAATAAAATGCTCTTTCTAAGCATTTGCTCTTTTTTACACAATACTTCCTACTCTTCCAAGACAAATTTCAAATTTTGAAGCATGTTTATTTTGTCTGCATAATGCTTTCAATTTAGGCAGGCCTAAAATTTTGTTGTTTGGTAAAGAGTTAAAAGAGTTAAAATTTTTTTTTTTGCTGAAGACAATTCAAAATGAGGCTAAAATGTTGGAAATTGTCTACAAAAGGGGTAGAAAACATTGTGGGAAAAAGAAAAGGCTTTTTCTTCTTTTCCCACAACATTTTCAAAAGGCTTCTTCCTGGTGGCTATAGATACGTAGAATTCTTCAGGAAACACTAAATGTGCCAAGTTTTACCTGGGAAAGCATCATCTCCGGGTTCTCCTTGGAAACCATCAAAGCCTGGTTCTCCTGTAAAAAGAAGACAAAAATAATGTTTGAAAAATAAGCTGTAATCGTAAAAATGAGCAATGCTACTGTGCGTCAAACTTTTGATCATCTTCCAAATGGAGTATGGCATTCTTAGCTCAGCAAAATAAATGGACATCTTTCAAATGGAGTATGGTATTCTTAGCTCAGCAAAATAAACGGACATCTTTCAAATGGGGTATGGTATTCTTAGCTTGGCAAAATAAATAGACTTAACTCAGTTAACCCTTTCCCAAACAAGCCCTGGTTTTCACATGTCTGCAGTACAGGTCTTTTGAAAACACTGTGGGAAAAGGAGAAATTGCTTGTAACGAGCAATTTCTCCTTTTCCCACAGTGTTTTCTACCCTTTTTGAGAACTTTCTGCCATTTTCATCAAATTTAAAATTGGCGTCTGCAAACTCTCTCAATTTGGAACAGTTCAAAATTTGTCGTTTGGGAAAGGGTTAACAGACTTAACCCTTTACCAAATGACAAAATTTTAGACTAGTCCAAATTTAAAGCATTTGCAGACGACAAATAAAAAGTGGCCCAAATGACAAAATTTGTCCATGATAGGGTCGAAAACATAGTGGGAAAAGAAGAGAATGCTGGTTACAAGCATTTGCTCCTTTTCCCACAATGTTTTCAAAAGGCATTTTGTTCAGGGTCGTTAAAACCCGTGATGGTGTGGTGAAGAGTTAAGTCTATTATTTTGCTGAATTGATTCTGAAACACAGTCAACTCAGGATTTGAGAATGTCTTATAAATCTGTTAGTGAAATGGTCCCAAATAATGGACGCAGCTTAAATTAGAAAATGAGAGAAGAGAAAAAGGAAGACTCTGGTTACAGGAGAAAATGTTTACAAGCATTTTCTCCTTCTCCATGCATGCTTTTGGATATCTTTTTCTTTAGGGTTCTAGAAAAACGTCATTTTTTTCGGAGTATAGGGATGAAGATCAATCAAAGGGTAGAAGAATAATTTCCACATACCAATCATTCCTTTTAATCCTTGGAAGCCTGGCAAACCAGGTAGACCCGGATCCCCTGGGAAACCCTTCAATCCACTGAGCCCACCAAGTCCTGGTTCTCCTGACTCTCCCGACAACCCTGGTTCCCCTTCCTGACCCCGTTCGCCTTGCATGCCTTTAAGACCATTAATTCCAAACAGACCAGGGCGACCAGGGAAGCCCCTATCTCCGGGTGGCCCAGGGCGCCCACTGCCTCCAGGAAATCCATCAAGTCCTGCTCTGCCCTTTATTCCTTGGACACCATTGAAGCCAGAACGACCATTCTCACCCTGGAAAATAATTCACACACAGTGACGAGTCTTATATGCTCTGCTTGTTTGCTTGGTATTAACTGTTTCCCAAACCACAAAAATAAAGATATATCCAAATTGAAAGCCTGCACAAATGACAAAATAAATGTGGTCCTAATGCTGTAAGTCATCACTGGAAGGGGAAAAAACACTGTGGGAAAAGGAGAAAATTTTCTCCTTTTTCCACAATGTTTTCAAAACATCTTTCTTCTCTGTCATTAAAACTCTGGGTTGTGTGGTTAAAAGTTAACCCATTACTAAACAATGCAAATTTTAAATGATCCTGGGAAAGAAGGTTTTGACAATATTGAGTTGGTAGCCAGCATTTTCTTTTATTCCCCACAATCATTTAACGCTTTACCGCACAATGCCGCCTTTTGATGACCCTAGGAAAGAAGCCTTTTGAAAACATTGTGGGAAAGGAGAAAATGCTGGTAACCAGCATTTTCTCCTTTTCCCACCATGTTTTCTACCCTAATGAAGACACAAATAATCCCTTAACTCTTTACCAAATGACAAAATTTTAGATTAATCCAAATTCAAAGCATTTGCAGACAGCAAAATAAACGTGACTCAAAAAAATGAAATTTGTTTTGGAAAGAGTAGAAGACATTGTAGGAAAAGAAGAAAATGCTGGTTACCAGCATTTTCTCCTTTTCCCACAATGTTTTCAAAAGGCTTCATTCTAAGGGTCGTTAAAACCCGGGATTGTGTGGTAAAGGGTTAAGTCACATTTAATTTGTTATCTGCAAATGCTCGGAATTTGGTCCAAAATTTTGTTGTATGGTAAAGGGTTAAATCCTTTCAAAGACAAATTCCATAATTTAAGCTACATATTAGTTGTCGTCTGCCAGTGCTTTCAATTTGGACAAGTCTCATACTTTGTTATTTGGGAAAGAATTAAATCCTTACAGAGCTGAATAAATGAAATGGATCTTTTCACTAAGGAAGAAACAGCCAAATTATTTAACTCTTTACCACACTACCACACAAAGAAATCTTTGTGCTTTCAAAAGGCTTCTTTCTCTGGGTCATTAAAGTCGGCATTAGGTGGTAAAGGGTTAATAATCTAAAATCTTGGTTATAACCTACCATGCGACCCTTAGGCCCAGGGAATCCAGGCACACCGTCTTCCCCAATCATTCCTTTTATTCCTGGTTCCCCAGCTCTTCCTGGTACCCCTGGTATGCCATCATCGCCACGGAAACCCGGTCTTCCATCAAAACCTTCGGAGAAAACATTTGATATCTTCTTTTGTGTTTTTAACTCTTTACCACACAATTCCAAGTTTTAAGATTCCTGAGAAAAAAGCCTTTTGAAAACATTGTGGGAAATGGAGGAAATGTTGGTTGCCAGCATTTTCTCCTCTTCCCACAATGGTTCCTACTCTATCAAAGACAAATTCCATCACTTGAGCCACATTTAATTGTCACCTGCAAATTCTTTCAATTTTGACAAATCTACATATCTGTGATATGAAATTCTGCTTACAGACACTAGAGACAATAGCCATTTTAATCATTCTATACTCACACAGATCTGATTAACCCTTTCCCAAACAAGCCCTGGTTTTCACGTGTCTGCAGTACAGGTCTTTTGAAAACACTGTGGGAAAAGGAGAAATTGCTCGTAACGAGCAATTTCTCCTTTTCCCACAGTGCTTTCTACCCTTTCTGAGAACTTTCTGCCATTTTCATCAAATTTAAAATTGTCGTCTGCAAACTCTTTCAATTTGGACCAGTCTAAAATTTATCGTTTGTGAAAGGGTTAAGCAAACTGAATTTTGTCATCTGGTAAAATTACCTCACAATCTCAAGTTTTATTAACCTTGAGGAAGACGGCTTTTGAAAATATTGTCAGAAATGGAGAAAATGCTGATAACCAGCATTTTCTGCGTTTCTAACAATATGTTCTTCCCTCTTAAGCCTTTACAACACAATTACCAAATTAAACAACCATAAGGAAGAAGACTTTTGAAAACACTTTGGGAAAAGGAGAAAATTCTTGTAACCATTATTTTCTCCTTTTTCTGCAATGTTTTCTGCCCTATGATTGACAAATTTCAACACTTCAGTCACATTTAATTTGTTGTTTGTAAATGCTTTCATTTTCAATAAGTCAAAAGTTTTTGTTGTTTGGTAAATAGTTAATCTAAAAATTGCTGTCTTTGAGTCAAATATAATTTGTCGTCTGAAATTCATGTCAATTTGGACAAGTCCAAAATCTGGTGGTCTAGTGAAAACTATAATTATGGAAAAAAAGCATACACCTGTCATAAACCTTACCTGGTGACCCCATATCCCCAGTGGGTCCTTTGAGCCCATCAAATCCCGGGGGTCCTTCCTCTCCTGGTATACCTGGGAGACCTGGCAAACCTGAAAGAAAAAGGTGCCCATTGATTTCCAATTCTTATTGCAGATTTTTGAATGAATAAAATGGATCTTTGTAGTTACAGAAAAACAACCTTAACCCTTTGCCACATGACAAAATTTTAGACTGGTCAAAATTGAAAGTATTTGCAGACTGCAAATTAAATGTGGCTTAGTTGATGAGATCTGTCTCTGAAGGAACCGAAAACATTGTGGGAGAAGGAGAAAATGCTGGTTACTAGCATTTTCTTCTTTTCCCACAATGTTTTCAAAACACCTCTTTCTTGGGGGTCGTTAAAACTCATGGTTAACCCTTTATCATACGATCCCAAGTTTTAACGACCCTGAGGGAGAATACTTTGGTAAACATCGTGGGAAAAGGAGTAAATATTGGTTAACAGCATTTTCTTCTTTTCTCACAAAGTTTTCTGCCCTTTCACTGACAAATTCCATCATTTGAGAAACATTTAGTATGTTGTCTGCAAATGCTTTCAAATGCTTTCAATTTGCAATAGTCCAAAATTTTGCCGTGTGGTAAAAGTTAATGTCGCAATTTCAAGTTTGTTTTTGACTTGAAAATGCTAGAAAGTAGCAGACAGTGTAGATCTTACATCAGAATGCACAGAATAAGCAGCCTGATCTTACTCATAACTGTTTGCCAAAGCAACAGAAGTTGTGTTAAGTGATCAAAAGGTTAGAGCATTTCAAAGCCAAATCAAAGAGAGCATGCGGATGCCAATACTCGGCTGCAGTTGATTTTACTGAAAATTTTAAGTTGAAAAGGGACATTGGTGTGTCCAAAATATTTTGATTGCTACCTGTCCGTGTTGTATGGGTAGCTAAGAACTAATCCAAGTTTGAAGTAAAAATCTTCATTAATAAGAGAGATATTATAAAATGTCAAAGTTTTTTCGAAATTATAAGTTGAAAAAGGGGCATAACTGTTGATAGTTAACCCTTTATCACACAATCCTGAGTTTTAACGACCCTGAGAGGGAGAGCTTTAAAAAATATTGTGGGAGAAGAAGAAAATGCTGGGAAACAGCATTTTCTTCTTCTCCCACAATGTTTCTAACCTTTCAAAGACAAATACAATCATTTGAGCAAAATTCAATATGTCATCTGCAAATGCTTTCAATTTCGACAGGTCCAAATTTTGTTGTTTGGTAAAGTGTTAACACCTTGTTTGAGTTTGCAGTAAATATCTTCAGTGATATTATAAAATGTCAAAGTTTAGCACGACAACGACGGAGAGGACGACTCAGAGCTATGACAATATCTCGACTTTTTCTTTAAAAACAGCCAAACTAAAAATCAAAGAACTGGAAGTGCTTAGAGAAAGGCTTCTTTTTAACCCTTTACCACACAATCCTGACTTTAGAAAACCTTCAGAAAGAGAGCATCTAAAAACATTGAGGGCAATGGAGAAAATGCTTGTTACCAGGATTTTCTCCTTTTCCTACAATGCTTTCTATCCTTCCGAAAACAAATCTAAATTTTTGAGTTACATTAATTTTGTCATCTGCAAAT
The DNA here is from genome assembly GCA_945859785.2 of Tridacna gigas. NCBI lineage: Eukaryota > Metazoa > Mollusca > Bivalvia > Cardiida > Cardiidae > Tridacna > Tridacna gigas. The sequence continues at coordinate 49,245,010 of OX244043.2, forward strand.
GCTTTTAGTTAGAACTGGTCTAAAATTTTATCACTGGTAAGGAATTAAGAAGCAAAAGTAGAAGATACTTGTTTTATCACATAACATATCTTCTTTTCTCTTAACCCTTTCCCAAACGACAAATTTTGGACTGGTCCAAATTGAAAGAGTTTGCAGACGACAATTTTAAATTTGATGAAAATGGCAGAAAGTTATCAAAAAGAGTAGAAAACACTGTAGGAAAAGGAGAAATTGCTCGTTACGAGCAATTTCTCCTTTTTCCACAGTGTTTTCAAAAGACTTGTACTGCAGACACGTGAAAACCAGGGCTTGTTTGGGAAAGGGTTAATCACATTTTTCTAGACTCATTTAACAAAATTTTATCTCAGATGCCAGCTCGTGTCAGATCCTATATTTCTCTAATTATCTTTGTTCATAAATACCATGCACTAGATTTACCTTTAATATTTTAAAATTCTGTAAAATATTGTAAATTCTAGTCTACATACCTTTTACTGCTTCAAAAATCCGCCCTGGTGCACCCTTCATACCCTTTTCTCCAGGAACCCCATCAAAGCCTATACCACCTTGTTCTCCATCACGCCCATTAAATCCTGGATCTCCTCTCATACCCTTCAGACCATCGAACCCATTTCTACCTGGTCGACCCTGTCTGCCCGTAAAGCCGGGCTCTCCTGATTGACCTGCACCTCCGGGGAAACCAATTTCTCCCACAACACCTGGCCGGCCTGAAAAACCTGGACTTCCTGTGTAATGAACAATAAAATGATGACTTAGTGTGCTACACAGGTTTTGTTCCGTGTAATTCATATCAACCCAATGTAGAATATGTTTTTTCACAACTGATGTAAAATATATTAAGTCCTCTGCATTTGTAATGCAGCCAAGAGTTATTAACCCTATACAAAAATTTATCCTGTCACCTCCTATAAATTCCGTCGTATAACAGGGGGTCATATAAACTTGGTGATATATGGTCACTTGACCACGTCACTAGGTTTATTATGTCAGTTGGTCACGTGATCAAGGTTTATTAGGCTAGTTGGTCATGTGACCAGCCAGAACTCCTTTTTTAGGTGCCGGTACACGAAATCAATATTTCAAAGTAAAATTATCGCTTAAAATTCGATGCACATGTTGATTTTTCTTATTATTTAAAATAAATTATAATTCTCCGCCACAACATTCTTCCGAGGGTTTACGTCACGTTTATGACGTAGTCAATATTATTCATGACGTCATTATTACAGCTGCATACCAAAAGCGCTTTGCTCAGTTCGCCATACAAGTGTGTTTTTTTCATAGTGCGAAAGATGTCAATACCTGCCTTAATTTCGAGCGAAATATTCTATCTAGTCGGATTTATGTTTGTAAATGTGTAACAGGATAAACAGAATAGTGTCGTTGAAAATTTGAAGAATAGACAGTAGTATCTTTGATTCCAGGAAATTCTGTCAGGTTTGGCTCGGGAATTTTATGGTATCAGTACCATAAGATATTGGATAAAAGGTACAGTCTTTGTATCATGTCTGTTTTTCGTTTTGTTTTGTTCTTTTATAGTGCCTGACAGGATAAATAGAATAGATGGTTGGTGTCTTGGATGGTTTAAGTTTATCGGGCTCGGCTCCGGAATTTATCCGGTTCGCCTTCGGCTCACCAGATAAATTCCTCCGCCTTGCCCGATAAACTTAACCCATCCAAGACACCAACCATCTATTCTCTATATCTTGGCTTTTAAAACATCATGAGAAAAGGACAGTTTCATCCTAGAAATATGACCCAAATAATAGCAAATTATAGCAATTTAATATTTGCTTTTGTCTACAGTGCTTAAGCAAAGTGGACAGTGTAGATCAAAGATCAGGCTGCATGTTTTGTACAGCCTGATCTTGATCTACACTAGCAGCAAAGGCAACTATAGTCGTGAAAGGGGCTTTAGGGTTAATATTTATACCTTTCAGGCTGCACATTTCATGCAGCCTGATCTTGATCTATACTGGCCGCAAAGGCAACTATAGTTGTGAAAGGGGCTTTAGGGGCTAATATTCATACCTTTCATTCCTCTGAGCCCATCAACACCATTTACACCAGGTGGACCCGGGGGACCTGGTCTACCCATCTCACCTTTCAAACCTTTTCTACCTGTGAAACAGTATAGGAAATATTTGTTATTTATTACATTAACAACCATCATGTTTAACTCTTTACCACAAGACAAAATTTTCGACTTGTCACAAATTGATAGTACTGGCAGACAACAAAATTAATTAAAAGAGACCTAAATGAAAAAAATTGTACTTAACAGGAGAAGAACACATTATGGAAAAAGGAGAAAATGCTGGTTACTAGCATTTTCTTCTTTTCGAAAAATGTTTTTAGAAAGCTTCTTCCTCAGGGTCGTAAAAACTCTGGATTGTGTAGTATAGGGATAAAGTGTAGTTGCCATGCGATTTATCACATAACTACCTTCATCCTTTTTACTGTAAAACAATAAAAAAAAATATTTGCAACTTATCACATAACTACCTTATTTTTTGTGTGTGTGTAATACAACATCATGTGATTTATAACATGAATACCATATATTTTTTAGGGGATGATACAGTCAGAATGTACTTTACCACATAACTACCATCAAGTTTTCACTTTTTTCACCATGTCCTTTTATAACATAACTAACCACATTTCTGGTTATAGCCACTATGTGATTTTTCACATAACCAACCATTGTTTTCAGGTAAATGCAGCCATCATGTGATTTAACCCTGACTGTACAATAAACAGACTGTTATCTTAACAATAATTTCCATACTTTTAAATGGTATGATTTCATTTCAAATTCATTTTAACACCTGCACTGTTTACTTTTGGCCAATACTGGACCTTTAAACTTGTCTAGAAAAATGTTATAAGGCTCACCTTTCCACTCAGTTTATGACCTTCACAGAAACAAATTTCAATTTTTGAGGCACATTTCTATAGACAAATGCAAATGTTTTCAATTAGGACAAGACTACATTTTTGAAGTGGGCTACAGAGTTAATTCTTTACCACACAATCCCTAGCTTTAACGACCCTGAAAGGGAAAGCTTTTGAAAACACTATGGGAAAAGGAGAAATGCTGGTAACCAGCATTTTCTCCTGTTCCCACTATGGTATCTACTCAATTAAAGTAAGTTTCATCATTTGAGTCAACTATGATTTTTAGTCTGCAAATGCTTTGAATTTGGACAAGTCAAAAATTAAGTCATGTGGTAAAGGGAGGTAATTATACTGGTCCTTACAACATACCTGGGACACCAGAGAGTCCTGGGTAACCTTTGGGGCCTGGAAGTCCTGGGATTCCATCAAATCCATTGCGCCCTGGAAATCCATCATCTCCCTCTTGACCTTTGAACCCTGGTGAGCCTGGGAACCCTGGTAGCCCCTCATTGCCAGGAGCACCTTGTATCCCTGGTAACCCTGGTTCGCCTGGGGCCCCTGGTTCACCCTTGTACCCTGGGGGTCCACCGATTGAGATGCCCTGTTCACCTTTTGGGCCATTAAACCCTGCCAATCCGTCCCTACCAAAGTCACCTGAAAATACAGCAAAAACTCAGTGATAAAAAGTAATGAATTATTTTGTCACATGGTAACTTTGATTAGAAACTGAAACCATTGTAATGAATGTGTAACACTGGAGAAAAACCCTCAGAAAACTTATTGTTTTATTCCCTATTTACAGAAAGCACCTTTCACAGCATTAAATGCCTTTGCTGCCAGTGTAGATCAAGATCAGACTGCATAGAACGTGACAGTGATATAATTTTGTACTTTCTACCTTTTTTTCCTTTGGCCCAGGGAATGGTAAGTATAGGGACAGCATTAAGAATAATTGTGTACATTGTTAACCCTTTACCAAACAATCCCGACTTTTAACTCTTTCACTACTAATGACGACTCGATTACCTTTTGCGGGCAGCGTAGATCAAGATCAGACTGCACAGAACGTGCAGTCTGATCTTGATCTACACTGTCCGCTACTCTATTTTTAAACTATGACCAAAGTCGTTTGCAATAGAAGTGGAAATCTATTTTTAGAGCTCGGAAAGAAAGTGAAATTTCCGGAGTTAGTAATGAAAGAGTTAATGACCCTCTGGTAAAAGCCTTTTAAAAACATTGTGGGAAAAGGAGAAAATGCTGGTAACCATCATTTTCTCTTTTTCCCACAATGTTTTCTACCCTATTTCACAAAAATTCCATCATTCATGGTGGATTTAAATTTTAGTCTACAAATGCTTTCTATTTGGTCGAGTCAAAAATTTTGTCGTTTAGCAAAGAGTTAAGTGACAACCATACAATATCTGCCTAACTTCTCTTTCCCATACTTTTGTCCCCAAAATTGTATGTACAGGGCCAGTAGTCAAAATGTTTGTGTACATATTTAGGTGACAACCAAACAACGTTTTCCTAACTTCTTTTTGCCTTAATTTGGCTTAACCCTTTCCCAAACGACAAATTTTGGACTGGTCCAAATTGAAAGAGTTTGCAGACGACAATTTTAAATTTGATGAAAATGGCAGAAAGGTCTCCAAAAGGGTAGAAAACACTGTGGGAAAAGGAGAAATTGCTCGTTACGAGCAATTTCTCCTTTTCCCACAGTGTTTTCAAAAGACTTGTACTGCAGACACGTGAAAACCAGGGCTTGTCTGGGAAAGGGTTAAGAAATTGTAAGTTCTGGAGTGGTACTTGGAATATTTGGTAAGACAATCAAACTTTATGATTCTAACTTCTCTTTCCTTCCCTTTGGTCCAGAAAATATTAAGTACAGGGATGCTATTTCGAATGTTTGGTGTACATAGTTAGGTAACAACAGAATATTGTATTCCTAACTTCTCTTTTCCTCCCTTTGGCCAAAGAAATTGTGAGTATTGGGATGCATAGTCTTTAGAATCACTTTGCACATAGTTAGGTGACAACCGAACATTGAGTTCCTAACTTCTCTTGAAATCATAGATAAGAGGACTATATTTAGAACATTTGGTGTACATAGTTAGGTGTCAACAGTTATTGAACATTGTCTTTCTAACTTCTCTTTCACTCCCATTTATACAGGAAATGCTAAGTACAGGGACAACTTTTAGAATGTTTGGTGTACATAGTTAGGTGAAAACTGTTTGGTGTACATAGTTAGGTGAAAACTGTTTGGTGTACATAGTTAGGTGAAAACTGAACATTGTGTTCCAAACTTCTCTTTCCCCTTTTTGTTCCTCAAAATGGACATAACAGGGACAGTATTCAGAATGTTTGGTCTACATAATTAGGTGAAAACTGAACATTATGTTCCTAACATTTGTTTCCCTGACTTTGGTTCTGAAAATCGAATGTACAAAGATAGTATTCAGAAAATTTGGTATGCATAGTTAGGTGACAATCAAACATTCTGTTCCTAACTTCTCTTTCCCTTGCTAGGGTCTACAAAATCGTAAGTACAGGGATGTATTTAGAATGTTTGGTGTACATATTTAGGTGACAACCAAACATTTTTCTTACCTCTCCCTCCCAGCCATGATCCAGGAAATCATAAGTACAAGCACTATTTAGAATGTTTGGTGTACACAGGTGAAAATCATAAATTGTGTTTCTTACTTTTCCCTCCCTGTGACCAGTGTAAAAAAATCATGATAATGGGAACGTAACTGTATACAAGGATATATATGTATGTCGAAAACTTTGCGAATTATTAATTACTGACATTTCATGCATGGTAATGTTTGAGGATTCAAGATACTCGATACTTGTTGGTATATTTGCGGTTAAATATGCAAACAGAAATGTTTGCGAATTTTTCAAATTCACGAAATCGCAAACATTTCCATGTCCCAAACATTTCCACTTATACAGCATGTTTAGTGTACATACAGGTATTTCGGAGATGCTCAAATGCTGTGTTTCTTACTTTTCCCTCCATTCAGTCAAGAAAATCGTAAGTATAAAGGTTGTATTTGAGCCATGCTCTGGCAAAGGGGGGCTTAACCCATTACCGCACAATGCCGCCTTTTGATGCCTCTGGAAAGAAGCCTTTTGAAAACATTGTGGGAAAAGGAGAAAATGCTGGTAACCAGCATTTTCTCCTTTTCCCATAATGTTTTCTACCCTATCAAAGAAAAGTAGTGCCATTTGAGCCACACTGAAATTGTCGTCTGCAAATGCTTTCAATCTGGACAAGGCTAGAATTTTGTCGTTTGGTAAAGAGTTAATGCATCCTTGTGATGCATTACAACAGGCAAGTCATCACATAATTATGAATCAATACAATCAATTTTGTCTAATAACTGGCTGAATCCTGAGGTGGAACAGTCATGCAGAAAATTTACAAAAACAAAAAGTTTCAACACAGGTCAGCCTGTGCAAACCGTGCAGGCTGACCTGGGTTGATACTTTTTGCAGATGCTTTTAACCCCCTTTGATTTAGAATGTTTTGATGTACATAGTTAGGAAACAAGCCCTTCTAGCATTCCGTACCTCTCTCTCCTTTTGGTCCAGGGAATCCTGGAGATCCGTTCTCTCCCAGCGGTCCTGGTCGGCCATTTATACCTCTCAGTCCTGGTAAACCTGAATCACCAATGGGTCCACGCAGTAGGGGTCCAATAAATCTACCAGGCTCTCCTGGTAATCCCTATTTTAAAAATAGAATAGCCTTTGAGATTTCAATCCTTTACCACACAATCCTGAGTTTTAACAACCCTGAAGAAGAGGACTTTTGAAAACATTGTGCTGGTAACCAGCATTTTCTCCTTTTCCCACAGAGTATTCTTTCCTATCAGAAACTGAAATCATCAGTTGCGCTACATTCACTTTGTTGTCTTCAAATGTTTTCAATTTAGTCTAGAGCAAAATATTGTTGGAGAAAAAAATTTCAGATATCCAAATCCAAAACATTTGTAGACGATAATTTAAATGCGACGGAATTTGTGGAACTTGCCTCAGAATGGATAGAAAACATTTTGAGAAAAGGAGAAAATGCTAGTTACCATTATTTTCTCCTTTTCTCACAATGTTTTCAGAAGCCCTCCTCCCAAAGGTCTTAAAAAATAATGGATTATATGGTGAAGGTTTAACTTTTAGAAGATTACAAAATTTTTAACTTGCCTAAATTCAGAACATTTGTAGACCAAAAATTAGATTTCTCTCAAATGAATGGAACTGTCCTTGATGGGAAGTAAAATAATGTGGGAAAAGGAGAAAAATGCAAGTCGGGATTATTTGGTAAAGGATTAAAGCTTTCAGCATGACTGTAATAAATTTTGTAAAAAAGGAGACCTATATCAGATGACCTTTTGCACAGAGCATGGATCGAGATCTAGGATCTACAGTCCAGAGCTCCAGACAGAGGCAGTGATTTTGATTTTGAAAGTGAAAATATTTATTATTCTCCGATAAACCCTATGTTATGGATACTCATTAGAATCGTCTCAACGAGATGAGATAAGGAGTACCCACAACATAGGATTTGGAAGAGAAATAATGGCTATAGAATACCATCACTCCCTCTTATCTGGAGCTCTGCAAACAATGTCAGTTATTTTCTGAAATATCCTAGTAAAATCAGACATATATATTACTGGTCTGTTTTGCTGATTAACCCTTTACCACAAGGAAAAAATATAGACTAGTCCAAATTGAAAGCATGGTTCAAATGATGAAATTTTCTGTCAAAGGGAAGAAAACATTGAGGGAAAAGGAGAAAATGCTGGTAACCAGCCATTTCTCCTTCTCCCATAATATTTTCTACTTCATTTTCAATGTTTGTATTTCAAAGACAAATCCCATCCTTTGAGCCACTTCTGTCATCTGCAACAGCATTTTCTCCATTTCCTACAATGTTTTCTACACTTCCCATTGCAAAGTTCAAGTTTTGGGTCATATTTATTTTGTCGTCTGCAGTTGCTTTCAATTTGGACTGGTCTAGAATTTTGTCGTTTGGTAAAGAGTTCATCTGAACAAGTCAAAGATGCAAGACATCAGGTCGAAACCTAGGGATTCAATCATTTCTAAAAGTATAACAAGAGCACCGTATACAGGTGCCCGTGCTCGGCTGTAGTTGCTTGATCTTCCGTGAAAATTTTCAAGTCAAAACAGGAGCATAATTGTGATGGTTGCCTGCCCTGTTTTATTGGTTCCCCTTTTGACAGATAACAACTCAACCGAGTTTGAAATAAATATCCTCGGTAATGACAAAGATATAATAAATATCACTTTTTACATGACAAATTTCAAGACAAAGAGGGGGCATAACTGTGTCAAAAATATTTTGATGGTTACTTGCCCTGTAGTATTGGTTCCCCTTCTGACAGCTAACAACTAGTCTGAGTTTGAAGTAAATGTCCTCATTAACCCTTTCCCAAACAAGCCCTGGTTTAAACGTGTCTGCAGTACAAGTCTTTTGAAAACACTGTGGAAAAAGGAAAAATTGCTCGTAACGAGCAATTTCTCCTTTTCCCACAGTGTTTTCTACCCTTTTGGAGAACTTTCCTTCATTTTCATCAAATTTAATATTGTCGTCTGCAAACTCTTTCAATTTGGACCAGTCTAAATTTTGTCGTTTGGGAAAGGGTTAATGACAGAGATATTTTAAAATGTCAAAATTTTTGCATGACAACGAAGCAGATGACAACAGGACTATGACAATATCTCGCCGTTTTCTTCGAAAACTGCCAAGCAAAAAGTGAAATTTACCGGAAATCCTGGAAGACCAGGAATCCCATCTTCTCCAGGCATTCCTGGCTCCCCATCTATTCCCGGAAACCCTCGTTCCCCTGGCAACCCAGGGAAACCTTTACTTCCTGTCGGACCTCGTATTCCTGGACGTCCATCAAACCCAAGCCCTCCTTGTTCCCCGGGTCTACCAGGACGACCTGGTCGGCCATCAAATCCGGGTTCGCCTTTCTCACCTGATAAGCAAAAAAAGGCTGGGTTAACCCTTAATGCACTGAATTAATAATTTGGACGCTTTTAATTAGGAAAAACAGTACGAAATATTGCTGTTGCATGACTGTTTCTGTTAAAATATGTTACATAGTAGCAGACAGTGTAGATCTAAGATCAGACTGCACTTTCTGTGCAGTCTGATCTTGATCTACACTGTGTACAAAAAAACAAGTTGGTTCCAAGGCTTTAAGGGTTAATCTTTTATAAAATGACAAAATCTTTGACATGATTAGATTGAAAGCATTTCCAGACTACAAAAAAGATGTGTATCAAAATGATGAAATTTGTCTTTGGACAAGTACAAAACATTGTGAGAAAAGGAGAAATTGTGGGTTACTGGCATTCTCCCCTTTCCAGCAATGTTTTAAAAAACCATCATACTCAGCATCATGAAAACACAGATTTGTTCGATAATTGGTAAACCTTTTACTGCACAATCCGAAGTTTGAACATCCCTGACAGAGATAGCTTTTGAAAACACTGAGGAGTAAGGAGAAAATGTGGGTAACCAGCACTTTCTCTTTTTCCTATGATGTTCTCTACTCTTTCAAAAGCAAGCGCCATCATTTTAACTCTTTAACAAACGACAATATTTTGGACTGGTCCAAATTGAAAGCATTTGCAGACGACAAATCCAATGTGGCTTAAAGGATTGCAATTATACCTGAAAGGTTAGAAAACATTATGGGAAAAGAAGAAAATGCTGGTTACCAGCATTTTCTCCTTTTCCCACAATGTTTTCAAAAGGCTTCTTTCTCAGGGTCGTTAAAAGTTGGGATTGTGTGGTAAAGGTTTACGCCATATTTGATTTGTTGTCTGCAAATTCTTTGGATTTAACTCTTTACCAGCCGACAAAATTTTAGACTGGCCCAAATTGAAAGCACTTGCAGACGACTAATTCAATGTGTCTCAATTAACTGAAACTGTTTCTGAAGGTTAGAATATGTTGTGCGAAAAAGGAGAAAATGCTGGTTACTAGCATTTTCTCCTTTTCCCACAATGTATTTAAAAGGTTTCTTCTACAGGGATGTTCAAAACCCTGATTTTTGTCAAAGGGTTACCAGCAAGTCTGCAATTCCATCTGAAATTGTTTTGTCTGGTAAACAGTTAACTCTTTACCACACAATCCCGTGTTTTAACGACCCAGGAAGAAAAGGCTTTTGAAAACATTGTGGGAAAAGGAGAAAATGCTGGTAACCAGCATTTTCTCCTTTTCCCACAATGTTTTCTACCTTATCAAAGGCAGAAATCATCATTTGAACTTCATTTAATTTGTCGTCTGCAAATGCTTTCAATTTGGTCCAGTTCAGAGTTTTGTTGTTTGGTAAAGAGTTAAACATTTAGGGAACAAAAAAAAAATTTGCATCCCTGCAATAGAAAATTTATGATTATATTGTTGCAGGAGCAACCACACTACATTTTTGTTCACTTGAGAATTATGCCTAGTGTTTCTTCATGATATTTGTTTTTGTTTCAGGGTCAAAATATTCAACCTTTTACCAGACGACAAAATTTTAGGCCCATCCAAATTGAAAGCATTTGCAGACGATAATTTCAATGTGGCTCAAATGATGAAACTTTTCTTTGATAGGGTAGAAAACAATGTTACCAGCATTTTCTCCTTTTCCCACAATGTTCTTCAAAAGACTTCTTCCTCAGGGTCGTTAAAAGTCAGCACTGTGTGGTAATGGTTTAACCCTTTACCACACAATCCCGACTATTAACAACCCTGAGAAAGAAGCCTTTTGAAAACATTGTGCGAAAAGAAGAAAATGCTGGTAACCAGCATTTTCTCCTTTACCCACAATGTTTCCTACACTATCAAAGAAAAGTCACGTTTTTTAAGCCACAGTGGAATTGTCATCTGCAAATGCTTTCAACTTGGATGGGTCTAAAATTTTGACATGGTAAAGAGTTAAACAAAAGAATACAAAATGTCTGGTAAAAAACTGCAAGATCTGACAAAGTGTGCAGTATTCCTGTAAAATCTGCTTTTAGCAATCCTTGCAAAACAGTATCCCTCAATCCATTTCGAGAGGAAACATCCATCCCATGGTTTATAATATGCCTATTATATAAATTATGCAGCAAGTTATGTGATTTCATTTTTTAACTTAGCACAGCAACTCAAGCGGTCACATGACTTAATTTATTGATGAAAAAGAAAGCAACTGTAGAAAAGCACGTGATCACATGATCTAATTCATCGATGAAAAACAAAGGAATTGTAAATATCTATAAATAGGCGCAATTCACGATCTTTGCCCATAACAGACCAATACCTGGCAATTTCCATCAGGGCTCTGAAGTTGTTCGACCAAAGAATTCTTGGCCGCCTTCATGCCATGCACAATATTTTATTGTCACATTTTTTCGATGGAAGCTATAGCTGACAAAAAAATCAGCCACTCTAACAATTTGGTAATTTCTTTTTTTTTTTTAAATATCAGTCTAGGAGTAAGAGCAAATTAATTGAAATTCGAAGGTTGTTCTGATCCAGAATCCTTAACTCTTTATCAAATAATCCCGACTTTTAACGACCTGTGAAAGAAGCCTTTTGAAAACATTGTGAGAAAAGAAGAAAATGCTGGTAACCAGCATTTTCTCCTCTTCCCACAATGTTTTCTACACTTCCCATAACACTTCCCAAAACAAATTTCAATTTTTCAATCACATTTATTTTGTCGCCTGCAAATGCTGTCAATTTGGACCAGTCTAAAATTTTGTCGTTTGTCATTTGGTAAAGAGTTAACTCTTTACGAAACAACGAAATTGTAACCTTGTCCAAATTGAAAGCATTGGCAGACGACAAATTAAATATAACTCAAATGATGATTTTTGTCTTTGAAAGGGTAGAAAACATTGTGGGAAAAGGAGAAAATGCTGGTTAACATCATTTTCTCCTTTCATCCACACTGTTTTCAAAAGCTTTCTTCTTTAGGGTCGTCATGCTAAAGAATTAACTCAAGTTTTTACCTGGCAATCCTGGAAGTCCGTCCATGCCTGGTAACCCTGGCAATCCAAAGTCACCCCGATCACCACGGATAATTTCAATTTCTGGAGGGGAAGCTGGAAAACCTTTCTCACCTGCAATAAACAAGTTGTAAAATTAGACTAAATCAGGTATCAATGAACTACAATGTACCACATTACTCGTTCAGATTTAATTATTTCTAATATTTCATTATTTTATTTTATATTGTACTATTTCAATATCTTTAACATAAGGATTATATACATGAGCTATGCTCTGGCAAAAGGGGGTTTAACTCTTTACCACACGACAAAATTCTACACATGTCCAAATTACAAGCACTTGCAGATGACAAATTAGATATGGCTCATATGGTAAGATTTGTCTGTGATTGGGAAGAAAGCATTGTGGGAAAAGGAGAAAATGCTGGTTACCAGCATTTTCTCCTTTTCTCGCAATGTCTTCAAAAGGCTTCTTCTCCAAGGTCATTAAAGCTTGGGATTGTGTGGTAAAGAGTAAATGCATCTCTCTAATGCATTATTCTAAGCAAGTCATCACATAATCACAAGGCTAGAATGGTGCTTGGATGTGCAGAAAAATGACCAACTGCAAAAAATTTGCAACATGAGAGGAAATGTTAAAAACAAAACTTTTGGCTGTATTAACCCTTTACCGTACAATGCCGCCTTTTGACGCCCCTGGGAAAGAAGCCTTTTGAAAACATTGTGGGAAAAGGAGAAAATGCTGGTAACCAGCATTTTCTCCTTTTCCCACAATATTTTCTACCCTATCTAAGAAAAGTTGCACCATTTGAGCCACACCGAAATTGTCGTCAGCAAATGCTTTCAATTTGGACAAGGCTAACATTTTGTTGTCTGGTACAGAGTTAAATATGATTTTGTATGATGTTGCCATAGATGTTTGTTTATGCATAGTCCCGGTAACAGTGTAAACATTTATTTAGTTTGAAGAGTTCTACTACCGGAAATTGTTTGGGAAAGGGTTAAATTTGGAAAGTTCTACTACTGGAAATAAGAAGTATTCCTATGTGAAACCATTTCTTATTAGCACAGTACTCTTGACAATGATTTCAACATGCCATTTGACTTTGACCAAAAGTATCACGGAACAGTCTTCAAATCTCCCATCTCAACATGATCTATGTTAGCATAGGTTGATAAGGAATCTGAACATTTATTTTGTATCTTATAATGTAGATATAGATCTACATTAAAATAAATCAAGCCGACTGCTTGTAATATATAAATCCATTTGAAAGAGCAAATAGGGTTGTTGTTTTTTTTTTTCAGCAAAATGCTAGGTGAGGAACTGTTTTGTGGACAAATCCCTAGTTCAGCCAATTTCTATCCGAGGACTGATGATGGCCATTGCGACAGGATTTCATTCCTCTCTCCAAGTGATCATTGTTTCAACGACGGTAATGTGACAAAGCAGCCAGTGGCTTGGGAAGAATATAGTGTAAAATACTGTTTAAGGATACTCCAGGAAAGCATGGATCAGCACACTGGCTGCAGCGGTATAACTGAAATAATGTTGGAGCAGTTAAACACTACAGTCAGTCAAAATCAACAGTACTGGTTACTTACACTACAAACTTACCTTTCATGCCTTTCAAACCATTTGTGCCTTCAAATCCGTCAAAGCCTGGGTCTCCTTTCCTGCCAGGGATACCCTCCGACGAATCTCCTGACAAACCGGGTAAACCTGGTTCACCCATCATACCTGTAAGCCCATCCAATCCATCAAGTCCATTTAAGCCTTGGTCTCCCTAAAATACACAATTTGGGCCTTTTCACTCAGTAACTCTTTAGCAAACAACTAAATAGACTAATCCAAATTGAAAGCATTTGTAGACGACAAATTCAAGGTTGCTGGAATGATGAAGTTTGTCTTTGATAGAGAAGAAAACATTGTGGGAAAAGGAGAAAATGCTGTTTACCAGTATTTTCTCCTTTTCCAATAATATTTTAAAAAGGCTTCTTCCTCAGGGTCGTTAAAACTCGGGATTGTGTGGTAATGGGTTAACTCGTAACCAAATGACAAAATTTTAGACTAGTTCAAATTGAAAGCATTTGCAGAAGACATAATAAATCTGACTGTAAAGTTTAAATTTGTTTTGGGAAGGGTAGAAAACATTATGGGAAAAGGAGAAAATGCTGGTTACAAGCATTTTCTCCTTATCCCACAATATTATCAAAAGGCTTCTATCTCAGGGTTGTTAAAAGTTGGGACTGTGTGGAAAAGGATTAACCCTTAACCACACAATCCCAACTTTTAACGACCCAGAGTAACCCAGAGTAACAGCCTTTACCCCAGAATCCCAACTTTTAGCAACCCCAAGAACGAAACCTTTTGAAAACATTGTGGGAGAGAAAATGCTGGTAACCAGCATTTTCTCCTTTTCCCACAATGTTTTCTACCCTATCAAAGACAAATTCCATCCTTTGAGCCACATTAAAATTGTCGTCTGCAAGTGCTTTTGGTTTGGACAATTTCATTGTCTGGCAAAGAGTCAACAGACAGGAAAATTGTAGACTTTTCCAAATTCATATGGCTCAGATGCCAGGATTTGTCTTTGGAGTGTAGAAAACATAGTGGAAAAGGAGTTTTGTTGGGATTCATTCCATGTCTTACACTATACCCCATAATAAACCTAACGGCTGCCTGGGGTAAACTCTTTACCACACAATCCCGACCTTTAACAACCCTCAGAAAGAACACTTTTGAAAACATCGTGGGAAAAGGAGAAATCAGCATTTTCTCCTTTTCCCACAATGTTTTCCACCCCTCCTAAAACAAATTTCAATTTTTGAGTCATCTGCATATGCTTTCACTTTGGATTAGTCTAAAATTTTGTTGTTTGGTAAAGGGTTAACTCTCAACTTACCATAGACAGCACTTGAGGCCTTTGTTGACAGTCTAGATTGCACATTCTGTACAGTCTGATCTCTGATTTACAGTGCCCACTACTTAATTCTAGATCATATGAAGGGACACCACATGCAAAGTCTCAGCTGCAGTTGTATTTAGAAATCTAAAGAGTTAAACCTTAACAAACAAACCTGTGTCATAACTACTCGAAGAAAGAGGGCTTTTAAAAAATTATGGGAAAAAAGGAGGAACTGCTGGTAGCTAGCAATTTCTCCTTTTCTCTACAATGTTTTCTAACCTTTTACAGACAAGATCCATCATTTGAGTCTTATTAACCCTTTACCAGATGACAAAATTTTAGCCTTGTCCAAATTGAAAGCATTTGCAGACAACAATTTCAATGTGGCTCAGATGGTGGAATTTTTCTTTGATAGGGTAGAAAGCATTGTGGGAAAAGGAGAAAATGCTGGTTACCAGCATTTCCTCCTTTTCCAACAATGTTTTCAAAAGGTCTCTTTCCCGGGGTCATTGAAAGGTGGCATTGTGCAGTAAAGGGTTAAATTTGTTGTCTGCCAAAGCTTCACCATTTTGGCATGTCCAAAATTTTGTCGTCTTGTAAAGGCTTTTGATAGGCATTTAGCCAATAAATACAATCACCTTCAATCCCATTGGGCCAAATGAACCAGGAGGTCCTTGCGGGCCAGGGAACCCTTGAGGACCTGGCAACCCTTTAACTCCTTTTCGACCTTTCTCTCCATTCTCAGGTTTCGTAATGTTGCCTGGTGGAAATTCTGGGTAAATAAGCTCGCCAGGCAACCCCTTCTCACCTTGAAAACCAGGCTCTCCTCGGTCTCCTTTGAAGCCCTGTTGAAAAGAAAAAAGGGAAGTCTTTACATGAGCTGTGGTCTGACAAAAGGGGGCTTAACCTTATACCACACAATCCCGACTTTTAACGACCCTGAGGAAGAAGCCTTTGAAAACATTGTGGGAAAAGGAGAAAATGCTGGTTACCAGCATTTTCTCCTTTTCCCATGATGTTTTCTAACCTTTCAAATTTAAATTTAAATTTTTGACTCACATTCATTTTGTCGTCTGCAAAAGCTTTCAATTTGGATTCGCAGACCACAATTTAAATGTTGTTTAAATGATGGAATTTGTGTAAATTAGGACAGAAAACATTGTGGGGAAAGGAGAAAATGCTGGTTACCAGCATTTTCTCCTTTTCCCACGATGTTTTCTAACCTTTCAAATTTAAATTTCAATTTTTGACTCACATTCATTTTGTCGTCTGCAAAAGCTTTTAATTTGGACAAGTCTAAAATTTTGTCATTCAGTAAAGGGTTAATGCATCCCCGTAATGTATTATCCAGTGCTAGTCATCACATAATTATGGATCCATTTTCTCTTACATATGACCAAATCTCGAGGTAGACTGGTCCTTAGACATGTAGAAAATTGACCAATAGCGAATTTTAACCCTTTACCACACAATCCCAACCTTTCACAACCTGAGGAAAAAGACTTTTTAAAACATTGTGGGAAAAGGAGAAAATGCTGGTAACCAGCATTTTCTCCTTCACCCACAATGTTTTCTATCCTAATTTACACAAATTCCATCATTTAAACAACATTTAAATTGTGGTCTGCAAATGCTCTCCACTCTGGCAAGGCTATATTTTTGTCATGTGGGGAAGAGGTAACCCTTTACCACACAATCCCAAGTTTTAACAACCCTGATAAAGAAAGCTTTTGAAAAGATTGTGAGAAAAGGAGAAAATGGTGGTAACCAGCATTTTCTCCTTTTCTCACAATCTTTTCTACCCTTTCACAGCCATTAAGTATTATTCCATTTACATTTAAACTGTTGCCTGCAAAATGCTTTCAATTTCGGCAACCCCAATTTTTTGTCATTTGGTACAGAGTTAACCAGGAAATGGAGTAAAATTAATTGTTACATATTATGAAGTAAATTATTTCATTGTATTTTTCAGGTCACAGACTACAAGAATGAAATCAAGAGTAACAACAACAACAACACTTTATCCGGAAATGTAGGTCTGATACTTATGAACAACCCTTTTGGAATAAACTGGTACCATTGTATCTTCCATAATTGTGTGATTGGACAACAGGCTACACCTAATTCATCCTGTGCAGCCATTGGTTTTCACATGTACAAAATCCACCAATCAGACAAGGTGTAACAGAAAGCCTTGTTTTAAAATTATGAAGCAATATTCTATCTTTGGCTAAGATTTTCATGACAGACAAAGATTTCTCAGACTCTGAGCATGATCAATTTATCAAACTTGCTAAAGAAATTGATCTTTATCGATAAGGTCTATCTTTGCGCATAAATAATATCACAATTTAAATTTCCAAGTCTCTTGTTATCTTGTAAAATCTCCTACCAGACAGATTTCAGTCTGGTAGCATCACTTGTTACCCATTGTTGATACTAAGATCCTAACAGGCCACCACTTTACTCTGAGGACATGGAGTTTAACCCTTCCCACACAATCCCGACATTTAACAACCCTAAGAAAGAAGCCTTTTAAAAACATTGTGGGAAAGGAGAAAATGCTGGTAACCAGCATTTTCTCCTTTTCCCACAATGTTTTCTAACCTTTCAGAAACAAATGCAATCATTTTAGCCACATTTAATTTGTCGTCTGCAAATGCTTTCAATTTGGACCAGTCCAAAATATTGTCGTTTGGTAAAGAGTTATATGCATCTCCCTGATGCATCATACCAAGTAAGTCATCACATAATTTATGGATTCATAAAATCCATTTTGTCTAAAAACCAACTGAATCATGTGGTAGAGTCAGACCTCCAGATATGAGGGAGTGAAAGTATTTCAACTCCATTATTTCTCTTCCAAACCCTATGTTGTGGGTACTCATTAGAATCGTCTCGATGAGACGATTCTAATGAGTACCCATAACATAGGGTTTAGTGGAGAGTTATTAATATTTTCAGTTTTTGAAATCAAAATCACTCCCTCTATCTGGAGCTCTGTAGAGTGGCCCTTTGACATGCAGAAAATTTACAAATTGCAAAAAGTGTGAAACTAGTCATGGGTTCCAATTCCCAGCTCGGCAAATTTCTCTCAAGGATAGACGGTGGTCACTGCACCACGAATCATTCCTCTCTCATCCCTATCCACTGTTTTTTTTTTTAAATATTTATGTGGATAAGCAGCCAGTGGTTTGAAAAGAATTTTGTGCAATCTTGACAGTTAAGGTTGAAGAAACACCAGAAAAGCATGGATAGGTGTACTAGCCACTGAGATATAACTCAAATAATGCTTAACCCTTTCCCAAACGATAAATTGAAAGAGTTTGCAGACGACAATTTTAAATTTGATGTAAATGAGAGAAATACAATACAGATAAACAAACACCATATTCATCCTCTAAAAATTTCAGCTTACCGTAGGACCACGAATACCAGGGACCCCTGGTTGGCCGTCGACTCCAATTTCCCCCTTCAATCCTTGAAGTCCCCCGAACCCAAAATAGCCTGGGTTACCTGAAATCAAAAATTCAAGATTCATCAGTGAGGAGTCACTGGATTAAATTTGGAGTTTTAACGACCTTGAAGAAGAAGCCTTTCGATAACTTGTAGGAAAATGAGAAAATGCTGGTAACCAGCATTTTCTCCTTTTTCCACAATGTTTTCTACATTATTATCTACATTACTATTGGATTAAATCTGGAGTTTTAACAACCTTAAAGAATAAGCCTTTTGTAAACATTGTGAGAAAGGAGAAAATGTCAGTCATCATCATTTTCTTCTTTTTCCACAATGTTTTCCACCTTTTTACCCTTTATCAAAAGGCAAAATTTCATACTGGTCCAAATTAAAAGCGTTTGTAGACAGCAAATTAAATCAAGCTGAAATGTTGATTATTGTCTGGAAAAGTGTAGAAAACCTTGAGGGAAAAGGAGAAAATGCTGGTAACCAGCATTTTCTCCTTTTCCCACAATGTTTTCTACCTTTTCAGAGAAAAATTCCATCATTTCAGCCACATTTAAAATGTCGTCTGCAAACGCTTTCAATTTGGGTAAGTTTACATCTCTGTTGTTTTGCAAAGAGTTAATAAAATTTCTCAAACGCCAACTCACGTCAGATCCTACATTTACCAAACAACCGCATGATATAACAACCCTGAGGAAGTAGACAATTCAAAACATTGTTGGAAAAGGAGAAAACGCTGACAACAACAATAAGAGAAATTCCATTTGAAAGAGTAGAAAACAATCAAGTTTATCAATCAATCATTTTGTCCATTTTCCTCAATTTTTTTCCAAAGCTTTCTAAATAAGGGTTTTTAAAACATGGGATTATTTGGTATAAGGTGACAGAGATCATTAAGTCTTTACCAAACAACAAAATTCTGGGCATAACCAAATTGAAAGCTTTTGCGGACGACAATTCGAATTTGGTTCAAATGATGATTTTGCTTTGATAGGGTAGAAAACATAGTAGAAAATGGAGAAAATGTTGGTTGTCAGCATTTTCTTCTTTTCCCACAATGTTTCCAAAAACTTTCTTCTTTAGAATTATTAAAATTTGGGATTGTGTGGCAAAGGGTTAACCCATTGTCAATAAACCCCTGTTTTAATGACCCCGTGAGAGAAGGCTTTTGAAAACATAATAAGAACAGGGGAAACTGCTGGTTACCAGCAATTTCTTCTTTTTCTACAAAATTATCTATCCCTTCAATGGCAAGTCCAGTCATTTGAGCCACATTTATAATATATAATAATTAATCCTTTCCCAAACAAGCCCTGGTTTTCACGTGTCTGTAGTGCAAGTCTTTTGAAAACACTGTGGGAAAAGGAGAAATTGCCCGTAACGAGCAATGTCTCCTTTTCCCACAGTGTTTTCTACCCTTTTGGAGAACTTTCTGTCATTTTCATCAAATTTAAAATTGTCGTCTGCAAACTCTTTCAAATTGGACCAGTCTAAAATTTATCGTTTTGTGTGGTAAAGGGTTAAATAATAATTTCTGTCATTGAAAGGGTAGAAAACATTGTGGAAAAAGGAGAAAATACAGTTTACCAGCATTTTCTCCTTTTCCCACAATGTTTTCAAAAGCCCTTCCTTTCAAGGTCGTTAAAACTCGGGATTGTGTGGTAAAGGGTTAATGCGTCTGCAAAAAGAATCAACCAAGGTCAGCCTGCGCAGTCTGCACAGGTTGACGTTGGTCGCAACCTTTCGTTGTTGGTCATTTTCTGCATATCAAAGGACCAGTATACCATGTGACTCACTTAGTTAACTCTTTACCACACAATCCTGACTTTTCACGACCCTGAGAAAGAAGCCTTTTGAAAACATTGTGGGAAAAGAAGAAAATGCTGGTAACCAGCATTTTCTCCTTTTCCCACAATGTTTTCTATACTTTCAAAAACAAATTTAAATTTCTAAGTCACATTTATATTGTCTGCAAATGCTTTCAATTTGGACCAGTCTAAACTTTTGTTGTTTGGTAAAGGGTTATCAGACAAAATGGATTTTATGGATCTTAAGGATCCATAATTATGAACTGACTTGTATGGTAAAATGAATCACAGAGATGCATCAAACCCCGCCCAAATGTTTTCGAAATGGAAAAGTTTAAAATTTTATTGTCTAGTAAAAAGTTAACAAGAAATATCTTTAACCCTTTACCGCACAATGCCGCCTTTTAACGCCCCTGAGAAAGAAGCCTTTTGAAAACATTGTGGGAAAAGGAGAAAATGCTGGTAACCTCCTTTTCTCCTTTTCCAACAATGTTTTCTACCCTATCAAAGAAAAGTTGCACCATTTGATCCACATTGAAATTGTCGTCTGCAAATGCTTTCAATTTGGACAAGGCTAAAATTTTGTCGACTGGTAAAGGGTTAAAAAATAGACAGCATAAATTGCCAGCAAATAGGCAGGGGCTCTTAGAATTAACATGTCTACATTTTTTACCAGAGGGGCCCTTCAAATAAACCTGTCTACATTTTCGACCAATTACAAATTTCTATTTATTCATTTGTTATCAGCACCAAAAAGTAGGTGGAAAGCCAGCACATTCAGCTACGCCGAAAAATAATGCCACATACCTGGGATACCGTCATCTCCAGAATCTCCGATGAAACCTGGTAAACCATCTGGACAGAATGGACAGGGCTCTCCCTTTCCTCCTCTCCTACCAGGCACCCCTGGGATCCCATTTTCACCTTCAGGTCCAAATGGACCAGGGTCCCCTCTAAACCCAGGAACACCAACAGGACCTGTGATGTCTAAACCAATCCCTGGACGCCCGGGGAAACCTGTCGGGCCAGCATCTCCAGGGAATCCACGTAAACCAGGTCGCCCATTCCTGCCGGGTCTTCCGGGAAAGCCATCTGCACCAATGATGGTCTCGCCGGCTTCTCCTTTATCGCCCTGCGGACCATTAAAGCCTGGTTGTCCCACTATTCCAGGGATTCCATCTTCACCCTTCAAACCTGAAACATCGACAAAAACATTGTAACTCTCTATGCAATTAAACTCTATACCCCTTAACCACATGATAAAATTTCAGACCAGTCCAAATTGAAAGCATTTTGCTGAGAACAATTTCAAAGTGGCTCAAATGAAGCAAATTTTCTTCGACAGAGTAGAAAATATTGTGGGAAAGGGAGAAAATGCTGGTTACCAACATTTTCTCCTTTTCCAACAATGTTTTCAAAAGACTTCTTCCACAGGGTCGTTAAGAGCCGGCACTGTGCGGTAAAGGGTTAACAAACAACAAAATTATAGGCATGCCCTATTTGAAAGCAACTGCAGACAACAAATTAAAAGTGGTTCAAATAATTAATTTGTCTCTGACAAACAATATTTCTCACTGTTTTCTACCATTTTATACACAGAAATCAATTTGTGAGCTTCAATTCGTTTGTCATCTGCAAATACTTTGAATTTGGTCCAGTCTAAATCTTTGTCAATTGGTAAATGGCTATAATAAAATCAAAGTGTTGAAAGCACTGGTGTGGCATTTGTCAAGGGAGCCATTGTGTGGAATTAGTACTTTGAATGAAAATAAAAATAGACAATAGAAATAGTTTCAAATATTCGCTTAAAAGTCAACCTTCTATATAGTCATGCGTAATCCGATAGAATAGCGTGCAATCTTGTGGGACAAACAAGTCCCTGCAAACAAGCCCAGGAATGAATAAGCCCAGGAACAATTTTGTTTTGGGACAAATAAGCCCAGAATCGGGCAGAATCGGGCAGTCAGGAGAGAAATAATGTATGTATCATTACGCCAATAGAAGGCCGTAGCAGATCAAACTATTTTTGATAAACAAAAGGTATATGTACTTCCATGATCAATGGCCTAATATAATTTATTTTACTACGCCATTTGCAATTTCATATCTGAGTGCAATCGTAACACTTATTTGTCTTAGAAAATTTGAATGTAATTGGGTTTACTTCCTTTGGTTTTGCACAAACTATAATACGTGATTTTCAAAATGCCATATTAACTCTTTACCACACAATCCCAACTTTTAACGACCCTGGAAAAGAAGCCTTTTGAAAACATTGCGAGAAAAGGAGAAAATGCTGGTAACCAGCATTTTCTCCTTTTCCCACAATGTTTTCTATCCTATCAAGCAAAAATTGCATCATATGAGCCACACTGAAATTGTTATCTGCAAATGCTTTCAATTACAACAAGCCTTAGGCTAAAATTTTTTTGTCTGGTAAAGGGTTAAAGTCATAGTGGCATTGCCTTCGACAAATGCCACAGTCAACTGTACCTCCACACTGTACAACAGACAGGGACTTTGACTTACCTATATCTCCACTATCTCCCTTTATGCTAACACCACTGTCTCCAAATTCTCCCGGGAAACCATCAGGGCCTGGGGGTCCAATGGGGCCATCAAACCCTGGGAGACCAGGCACTCCACGGATACCTGTAATAAAGATTTTTTTTTAAATGCCGTTTTTCAACAGTTTTGCTAGGAGATATTGATGCAGGTTAACAGAGGTCACCTGTCACATCGAATAACATGATGACAGGAGTCAACTTTTGGCGGTGTGCGACATTTCGTCGAAAGGGTGTTTTGTCGGATCCGTGTATGTTTTAAAATACCCATTGCACAATTCCTCAATTTTTTTCATGAAAAGCTCTGTCTGGGAGGAGGACTTAAGCCACAATTCACCTGGGTTAGGGTAAGGGTCAGGGCTAGGAATCTTTTTCAACGAACATGGTTTTCGACAACATTTCGCGGATCCAACTTTTGGAACAACCAACATATCTGTTCAAGTACCGGTTACCATTTACTACACATTCCCAAGTTTTAACGACACTAAGGACAAAACATTTTGAAAACATTGTGGGAAAATATTGTGGTGACCAGCATTTTCTCCTTTCCCCACAATGTTTTCTACCCTATACAAGATAAATTGTATCATTTGTTGTCTGCAAATCCTTTTAATTTGGACAAGTCCAAAATTTTGTCATGTGGTTTTCAGGAAGCAATCATGGAAAGCGATCAACTTTTTACCAATCAATCCCAACTTTTATTGAGCCTAGGGGGGAACCTGGTAACCAGCATTTTCTCCTTTCTTCGCAATATTTTCCAACCTTATAAAGACAAATTACAATTTCTAGTCGCAGATCTTTTTGTCGTTTGCAAAATGCTTTTAATTTGGGAAGGTCATAAATTTTTTTGTTTGGTAAAGAGAAAATGTAACTTGTAAGAACTTGTTTCAAAACTGATGCTGAATAAATAAACTCTCATAACCCAACGGACACTTTCAGTTTAGGAATATGGCGAAAATAAAATTTGCAATTTCAAAGCTGCTCTTGCACCGGTAACCAGCAATTTCTCCTTTTCCCCCAATGTTTTCTACACATCCAAGGACAAAATTCAATTCTTGAGTTAAATATAACTGTCATCGCTTGCAAACACTTTGAATTTTGACAAGTAAAATATTTTGTTGTTTGGTACAGTATTAAACAGTATTTTATCTCATGATGTGCTCATAGTTACAGTATGGACAAATCTAAAATACGGCCAACACTTAAAAGAATTAACTTACCTGGCAATCCCATAAATCCCTTGGGCCCCACGTCTCCCCTAATTCCGGGTAATCCAACTTGACCAGTGCCCCCTCCATCAAGACCTTTGATACCCTAAAATAATACCATAGCTAATGAACCTGTATCAATCTACTTTACTAGTTTGATCTGCAACACGATAAAAAACGACATACATCTTCAGCTCTCTACCAAATGACAAAATTTTGGGATTGTCCAAATTGAAAGTATTTTAAGACGACAAAAAAAATTGTGACTCATTCATTGAAATTTCTTTTTGGTAGGAAAGAAAACATTTTAGGAAAAGAGAAAATGTGGTTACCAGTATTTTCTCCTTTTCCCACAATATTTTCAAAAGGGTTCTTCCTCAGGGTCATTAAAAGTTGGTATTGTGTGGTACAGAGTTAAACCTGTACCACACAATCAAGTGTTTTGACAATCCTTATGAAAAGGCTTTTGAAAGACATTTTGGACAATAGAGAAAATCAACTGGCATTTTCTCCTTTTCCTACAATGTTTTCTATCCTTTGAAAGACGTATCTCATAATTTCATACCCATGTGAGTTGTCACCTGTAGATGCTGTTGGTCAGGAAAGGGTTAAAGCTTCTGAAGACAACAAATTAGAGAGTGATATAAAACAAACTGAAGTTCCTTGACAGGGTAGAAAACATTGTGGAAAAAGAGAAAATGCTGGTTACCAGCATTTTCTCCTTTTCCCACCATGTTTTTTTTTTAAAAGTCTTCTTCAACAGAGTTGTACAAATTGTGTGGCATTAGTATAATAAGCATGGTCGTTAAGACATGTTTGGTAGTATTCTCCTTTTCCCACAATGTTTCCAAAAGCAGTTTTTCCTCTGAGTCCTAGTATTATTCAGTAAAAGGTTACCATGGTAACCAAAATACTCACTATTATACCTCTGTCTCCAGTCATTCCCTTATAACCTTTGTCACCAACCATACCTCTCTCACCAAGCAACCCTGGGATACCAGGAGCCCCATCTTCACCCTTCTGACCTTTCTGTCCATAGGGACCTGGAGGTCCATCCTTACCCCTTTTACCCTGGAAAGAAATAAATGGTTAACCCTTTACCACATAATCTCGAATTTTAACCCTTTCCCAAACGAGCCCTGGTTTTCACATGTCTGCAGTACAAGTCTTTTGAAAACACTGTGGGAAAAGGAGAAATTGCTCATAGCGAGCAATTTCTCCTTTTTCCAGTGTTTTCTACCCTTTTTGAGACCTTTCTGCCATTTTCATCAAATTTAAAATTGTCGTCTGCAAACTCTTTCAATTTGGACCAGTCCAAAATTTGTCGTTTGGGAAAGGGTTAATGATCCTGAGAAAGAAAGCCTTTGAAAACATTGTTGGAAAAAGAGAAAATGCTGGTAACCAGCATTTTTTCCTTTTCCCACGTTTTCTACCCTTCTCAAAATGAAATTCAATTTTTGATTCCCATTTATTTTGCTGCCTGCAAATGCTTTCAATTTGGACTAGAATTCTGGTAAAGCATTAACCCTTTACCACACAATCCCAACTTTTAACAACCCTGAAGAAAAAGCCTTATGAAAACATTGTGGGGAAAAGGAGAAAATGCTGGTAACCAGAAAATGCTGGTAACCAGCATTTTCTCCTTTTCCCACTATGTTTTCTACCCTATCAAAGAAAAATTGCACCATTTGAGCCACGATGAAATTGTCGTCTGCAAATGCTTTCAACTTGGACAAAGCTAAAATTTTGTCGTCGGGTAAAGGGTTAAACATTGCAGTGCTGGGCAGACAGTGTAGGTCATGATCAAATTTGGATCGTAATACGAAATGACAATAACAGCAAAGTCAAAGATTTGATGATCAGCCAATATTAGCCTAAGAAAAAATTTGTATACAAATTAAGGTGAGCCACGCTCTGTGAAAAGGCAGTTAAAGCATCAGCAAAAAAAGTATCCACCAATATCAGCCTGCCCAGTCTGGGCAGGATGACATGGGTCGACACTTTCTCTTACTGGTCACTTTTCTGCGAGTCAAGGGGCCTGTCTACCTCATGATTCAGTCAGAAGTTAACTCTTTACCAAACAACAAAATTTTAGACTTGTCCAAATTGAAAGCTTTTGCAGACGACTAAATAAATGTGACTCAAAAATTGAAATTTAAATGTGAAAGGTTAGAAAACATTGTGGGAAAAGGAGAAAATGCTGGTTACCAGCATTTTCTTCTTTTCCCACGATGTTTTCAAAAGCCTTCTTCCTCAGGGTCGTTAAAAGTCAGGATTGTGTGGTAAAGGGTTAAGTAACATTTGATTTGTCATCTGTATGTCTTGGATCCATAATTATGTGATGACTTTCTTGGTATCATGAATCATGAAGTTGCACGAAACCCCCTTTTGCTTGAGCATGGCTCTAATACCGTAAATGTATACAAGTCACCCTCTCGCAAAAGGGTTTTAATGCATCTGCAAAAAGTATCGACCCGCCGAGGTTGACCTGGACTGAAACTTTTAGCTATTGGTAAGCCTTCTGTAAGTCGATTAATTGATTGATTGATTACATGGTGTTTAACGCCGTTTTCAACATTATTTTAGTTATATCGCAGTGGCTAGTGCACCTATCCATGTTTTCCTGGAGTTTCTTTTACCAGTATTCCGCACAATATTCTTTTCAAGCCACTGGCTGCCTTCCCACATAACCATCGTCGAAACAATGATTAGCCGTGAGAGAGGAATGACTATCATCAATCCATGGAAAGAAATTGGCCAAGCCGGGGATTGAACCAGCAACCTCCTGTTCTCAAGTCCTGGACGCTACCGACTGAGCTATGGGGCTTTCTGTAAGTCAAAGGAACAGACTACCTAACGATTAGGTCGGTTGTTTCAAAAAGTGGCTATTATGGATCCATAGTTATGTGATGGCAAAAGCGGGCTTAATGCGTTTCTGTAATGCATGATACCAAATGAATTATCGCCCAATTAGGGATCCATAAAGTCCAATATGTCTAACAACCGACTTTATCTTAAGGTAGACCTGTCCTTTGACATACGGAAAATTGACTAAAAGCGAAAAGTTTCGGCCCAGGTCAGCCTGCGCGGAATGCGCAGGCTGACCTGGGTCGATACTTTTCGCAGATGCATTAAGCCCCCTTTTCACAAAGCATGGCTCATATATGTGACTAGTTAGAGGAGTTAGCAAGGGCAAGAAAAGTCGAAGCTGTTCTGCCAAGCAGGACGCCCAATAACTGCTATTTCATAACATGAGCGTATTAAACCTTTACCAAACAATCCCGAGTTTTAACGACCCTGAGAAAGAAGCCTTGAGAAAACATTGTGGGAAAAGGAGAAAATGCTGGTTACCAGCATTTTCTCCTTTTCCCACTATGTTTTCAACCCTATCAGAGACAGAAACCAACACTTGATCTACATTTAGTCTGCAAATGCTTTCAATTTGGTCTAGTCCAAAATTGTGTCGTTTGGTAAAGGGTTAAGAAGTAGCAAATTTGATCCATCAATCTGGCATGGTTTTCTGCTGGTATAAGATCTAGGACTGTATGTACACATGTAGGACTGTATATACAGTAGTGACAAAAACAAGGTCAGGGTGTACTAGCTAAAACTGAAAGTGGAATAAGTAAAGCACAAGCTTGTATGACAGTATTGGTTCAGGTCAAAGTGAGCGTGCATGTGTTGTTACGCATTTTTTGTGGCATTTGTCGAAGCCACTGCCACTATGAGTTCAATACAGCATTCTGTAAATCATGTACCGTATTTTGTGCAAAACTGAAGGAATTAAACCCAATTAAACTCAATTTTTCTAAGACACATAAGTGTATCGATTGCACTCAGATATAAAAATGAAAATGGCGTATTAAAATAAACTGGATTAGGCCACTGATCATTGAAATACTTCCTTTTTTATTGAAACTAGCTTGATCTGCTAAGGTCTTCTAGTGGCGTAATGATAAACACAATCTTTGTTTCCTGACCGCCCGATTCCGTGCTTGATCGTCCAAAACTAGTTCGTTCTTGGGCTTATTCGTCCCTGGAATCGTTCGCCAGGACTTGTTCGTCCCACAAGATTGCACGCTACTCTATTGGATTGTGCATGACTATATCTTAGGTTGACTTTAAAGCGAATATTTTGAAACTATTGTTATGGTTTATTTTTTAAATTATTAATTCCATACAATGGTTGCCTTGACAAATGCTACACCAGTGTTTTCAGTGCTTTGATTATACTTACTATTCTTCCAGGTAACCCTTGCTCTCCCTCTGGGCCCTTGATACCAGTAGAACCCTTTAGACCCTGAAATGACAATTCGACAAATGTTATTTTATGGAGGAAGGTTCGAGAGCTTCATTCCCAGAGTTCCATTGGTTCACTTCTAGATCATGTCATATACACATCCTAACTGTTTACCAAACCACAAATTTTAGACTTTTCCGAATTGGAAGCACTTGCACATGACAAATAAAATGGGGGTTAACCCTTTACCACACAGTCCGAAGTTTAAAAGAACTTTGAAAACATGGTGGCAAAAGGAGAAAATGATGGTTTCCAGCATTTTCTCCTTTTCCAACAAAGTTTTCTACCATTTCAAAGACAGATATCATCTAAACAAAATTTAGGCTTATAACTTGGACACGTCTAAATTTCTGTCAGGTGAAAAAGTGTTAAAATTGAATATTATTCCAAACCAAAGAGGTGCATTACTTTAAATCTTTACCAAACAATCCCAGGTTTTCACAACCCTGGGAAATTGGAATGTATGTAACCAGCATTTTCTCCTTTTCCCACCATGTTTTCAAAGCTTTCAGAAAAAAAAAATAATCATTTCAGCCACATTTAATTTGTCTTTTGCAAATGCTTTGAATTTGGACCAGTCCAAAATTGTGCTGTGTGGTATAGAGTTAACTCGTTAACAAACTATCCCACAATGTTTTCCACCATTTTAAGGACGAATTGCATCATTTGCCATACAAGGAATTTGTCATCTGCAAATCAGAGCTCCACTCAGAGGCAGTGATTTTGATTATAGAATTGAAAATATCAATCATTCTCCACTAAACCCTATGTTATGGGTTTCAATTTCAATTTGGACTAGTCTAAAATCTTATCTAGTAAAGAGTGAATTCAGCTTTCTAAATGTAACTCTTTACAAACGACAAAATTTTAGACCAGTCCAAATTAAAAGCAGTGGCAGACAACAAAGTAAATGTGATTGAAAAATTGAAATTTGTTTTTGAAAGGGTAGAAAACATTCTGGAAAAGGGAGAAAATGCTGGTTACCAGCATTTTCTCGCTTTCCCACAATATTTTCAAAAGGTTTCTTTCTCAGGGTCGTTTGAAGTTGAGATTGTGTGATAAACAGTTAACTCTTTACCACATGACAAATATGTAGACTTGTCCAAATTGAAAGCAATTGCAGACGTCTGTGTAAATAAGGCTCAAATTATAGAGTTTGCCTCTGATAGGCTAGAAAACATTGTGGGAAAAGGAGAAAATGCTGGTTACCAGCATTTTCTCCTTTTCCAGGAATGCTTTCAACAGGCCTCTTTCTCAGCGTCATTAAAACTTGGGATTGTGTGGTAAAGGGTTAACCCTTTACTGCACAATGACGCCTTTTGACCCCCCCCTTGGAAAGAAGCCTTTTGAAAACATTGTGGGAAAAGGAGAAAATGCTGGTAACCAGCATTTTCTCCTTTCCCCACAATGTTTTCTACCCTATCAAAGAAAAATTGCACCATTTTAGCCAAATTGAAATTGTCATCTGCAAATGCTTTCAATTTGGAGAAGGCTAAAATTTTGTCGTCTGGTAAAGGGTTAAACGATGAGAGTGTCACTTGTTTATATACATATATGTCCCACTATCTTCCACTAGATGGCATTTTTCAAATATATACCTATCTTAACTCTTTACCACACAATCCTGACTTTTGACGACCCTGAAAGAGAAGGCTTTTGAAAACATTGTGGGAAAAGGAGAAAATGCTGGTAACCAGCATTTTCTCCTTTTCCCACAATGTTTTCGACCCTATCAAAGACAATTTACATCATTTAATTTGCACTGAAATTGTCGTCTGCAAATGCTTTCAATTTGGACCAGTCTACATTTTTGTTGTTTGGTAAAAAGTTAAAGGGGCATTCTGGGCACAGAACCAGACTACTTTTCAAGGCCGCAATCAATGGAGCAAATTTCAAAATGTTTTCAAAAGAATTCTTCCTCAGGGTTCTTAAAAGTTGAGATTGTGTGGTAAAGGGTTAAACTAAATCAGTTAACCCTTTACCACACAATTCTGATTTTTTTATGATCCTGAAAGGGAGGGCTTTTGGAAACACTGTGTGAAAATGCTGGTTACCAACATTTTCTGCTTTTCCTACAATATTTTCTATCCTATCAAAGACAGAATTCATCATGTGCATTTCAATTCTGACCAGTCTAAAAATGTTTCATATGGTAAAGAGTTAAAAATCTTAACCCTGGGTTGTTTGTAAATACTCACGTCATTGCCTTGTTCCCCTGGCAACCCAAAGGGGCCTTCTTCCCCTGGCTCTCCCTTTGTTCCCTTCTCACCCCTTTCACCCCTCAGAACATTTAGTGGTTTATCAGGTGTGACGAGTTCCCCTGGTTCACCAGGATCTCCAGCGGGTCCTACATCTCCGCTTGCACCCTGTAATAAGAAAAGGTACCTCTCGGTTTTCCGTTCCGTTGAAATTAACCCCTTACAATACAATCCTGACTTTTAATGACCCTGAAGAAGAGGGCTTTTGAAAACATTTAGGGAAAAGGAGAAAATGCTGGTAACCAGCATTTTCTCCTTTTCCCTAAATGTTTTCTACCCTTTCAGAGAAAACTTTAACCATTTTAGCCACATGTAATATGCAGTCTGCAAAGGTGCAATTTGTCTTTGAAAGGGTAAAAAACATCGTGGGAAAAGGAGAAAATGCTGGTTACCAGAATTTTCTTCTTTTCCCACAATGTTTTCAAAAGGCTTCTTTCCCAGGGGCATTATAAAGTGGCATTGTGCGGTAAACGATTAATAAGCCATATTTCAAGGTTGCTATTGTCCAGAATGTCTCAGCAAAGCAGAAACTTTAGATCAAAGATCAGACCTCATGTTTTGTGCAGTATGATCTTGATCTGTACTGGCTGCAAAAGCACCCTGGAGTGAGAAAAGGTACTCCTCAGTTTTCCTTTCCTTTGGAATTATTGGCAACAAATATAACTTTCATATGATATGTTTGTGCCAATAATTGTGCCAATCATAAGAGTCACAAGAGGACCATAATAGCCCTGTACCGCCCCACTGCCTTATACATAAGGATGCCAAGTTTGGCATGGTCAGTGGAGCTGATAATTTAATTGTTTTTGAAATTAATAAACCATGTAACCAGCATTTTTAATCCTTTTCCCACAATGTTTTCTACCCTATCATAGACAGAAATAAAAAAAGTGCCCCATTTTATTTTAAAAAAATTACAGGGTTTCAGAAATAAGTATTTGATAAACATGTGGTATGACTGTATGACTGGTATGTTGTTTTGAGCAAGTGCTACGAAATCATATTTGATAAAGTGGCAGGTTATGAGTTTTGAGTAGTGTATAAGCCTGCCAAATATAATAAATCTATCTGTAGCATGAATGCTTAGTTGCAACAGAACCCAAGTTTGAAAAGCACATGCACTGACCTTTTCTCCCTTTGGCGACACTATGGGTGTATCACCAATGGGTCCTTGCTCCCCATCAAGGCCCGGTTGTCCTCTGTCTCCTGAAGGTCCTCTTGCCCCTGGAATACCTCGTACCCCTGGACGTCCCTTCAACCCCTGAAAACCCTGTAACGTAAGACAAAACGAATTGAAATGGATGTTCTAAATTTTATTACAGTTAATACATCTACCACACAATTCCAAGATTGTAACATTCCTGGTGGAGAAGGCTTCCAAAAACTTCGAGGAAAAAGAACAAAATTCTGGTAAGCAGCATTTTCTTCTTTTCCCAAAATCTTTTCTATCTTTTTGAAGATAAATACATGTAAAATCATTTGAGCTACATTTCAATTGTCATCTGCAACTGCGTTCTATATGGACAAGTCTAAAACTTTGTTATCTAATAAAGAGTGAACCCTTTTACCACACAATCCTGACTTTTAAGGACCCTAAGAAAGACAGCTTTTGAAAACATTGAGGGAAAAGGAGAAAATGCTGGTGACCAGCATTTTCTCCTTTTCCCCACAATGTTTTCTAAACTTCCCAAAACAGATTTCAATTTTTTGGCTACATTTATTTTGCTGTATTTTGTTCAATTTGTTGTCTGCAAATGCTTTCAATTTGGACAAATTTGAAATGTTGTTGTTTGGTACAGAGTTAACTCTTTGCCACACAGTCCCAACTTTTAACGACCCTGAGAATGGAGCCTTTTGAAGACATTGTGGGAAAAGGAGAAAATGCTGGTAACCAGCATTTTCTCCTTTTCCCACAATGTTTTCTACACTTCCCAAAACATATTTCAATTTTCCAGTTACTTTTATCTTGTCGTCTGCAAAGGTGTTCAATCTGGACAGGTCTAAAATTTTGTCGTTTGGTAAAGAGTTAATCAAATACCATAGTTCCGTTGAGGTAGAGATTCTGAGACATTTTCACATTGCATTACAAAACGTCCTATCATAGTACATGCGTGTCAGCCTTCGGCCCTTCAAAATGACCGAGCTTTGGCAAAAAGGAGTTCAATGCATTTCTGTGATGCATAAAACCGAACAATTCTTTGCATAATCATTTCATAAAATTCATTCTGACAAAGCCCTAAAGTCAGGAGGTCCTTAGAAATGCAGAACAATTACCAAAAGCAAAGGGTTTGACGCAGGTCAACCTGCGTGGATGCAGGCTGACCTGGATCAATTCTGTTTTACAGATGCATAAAACCCACTTTTCACAATCATCTCTGTGATCCATAAAACCGAACAATTCTTTGCATAATCATTTCATAAAATTCATTCTGACAAACCCCTAAAGAAATGCAGAACATTTACCAAAAGCAAAAGGTTTGACGCAGGCCTACCTGCGTAGATGCAGGCTGACCTGGATCAATTCCTGGCTCATGTATTTGAGACATGGTCTGGAGTACATTTGTTTCACTTACTTTGAAAATATCTCCTATTTCCTGTAAGTTTAACCCTTTCCCAAACAAGCCCTGGTTTTCACGTGTCTGCAGTACAAGTCTTTTGAAAACACTGTGGGAAAAGGAGAAATTGCTCATTTAATGAGCAATTTCTCCTTTTCCCACAGTGTTTTCTATCCATTTTGAG
The DNA here is from genome assembly GCA_945859785.2 of Tridacna gigas. Lineage (NCBI taxonomy): Eukaryota > Metazoa > Mollusca > Bivalvia > Cardiida > Cardiidae > Tridacna > Tridacna gigas. The sequence goes on from OX244043.2 coordinate 49,278,207, forward strand.
ACCTTTCTGCCATTTTCATCAAATTTAAAATTGTTGTCTGCAAACTCTTTCAAATTGGGCTAGTCCAAAATTTGTCGTTTGGGAAAGGGTTAAGGGTCAATTTTCCCATATTTGACAGGCCTCTGCCAACTCTCAGACTTTGGGGAGAAGTGACTTCTCCCTAGTCTGAGAATTGGGAGAAGTTTTTCAAAATGGGGAGAAGTGGTCAGATTTTGAGAAGAACTTTAGACGGACATTAAAATGCAGACATGGTCGGACTTAAAGAAGGAAATAACAATATTTTAAGTAATAACAATTTAACAGTTTGATTAGATAGAAAACCATGTAAATTAAATGAAAATATTTTATATTTTATGTCTTTTAAATGGTCAATATACATATTCCTATTAGAAACTACTTAAAACATATTTATTCACTGTTTACCATGCTCAGTTCATACACTTTCTGGATAAAAACATTATGGAAAGAGAAAGCAAATTCTTGTTATGAGCACTGGTTTCTCCTAGCACATTTTTTTTCCCAAAATCTTCGAAGCACTATTTTTCCCAAAATCCTGGACAAACTTTTTTGATGAAACCTTGACATAGCACTCTATTTAACTCTTTACCAAACGACAAAATTTTAGACAGGCCCAAATTGAAAGCATTTGCAGACAACATAAGAAACGTGACTGAAAAATTGAAAATTGTTTAAGGAAGGGTAGAAAACATTGTGGGAAAAGGAGAAAATGCTGGTTACCAGCATTTTCTCCTTTTCACACACTGTTTTCAATAGCCTTCTTTCTCAGGGTCGTTAAAAGTCGGGATTGTGTGGTAAAGAGTTAAGAGGATAATTAACTGCATTCAACCGTTAGATTGAGGTATTCAACATTATTTCAATTTTATCACACAGACTGCTTATATATTCATGTATGTCCTGGGTTTTACCAGCACTATAATGGAGCTCTGAGGAGTCATGCCCATGGACACTTGCGCCAAAGGCCCAGGGCTTCAAGTGAGGATCACACCCATGGTCTCAAGGTCACAAATCCTACACTTTATCACTGAACCATGCAGGATCGCTCACTGCATTCAAGAATACATGTATTAACCCTTTCCCAAACGACAAATTTTGGACTGGTCCAAATTGAAAGAGTTTGCAGACGACAATTTTAAATTTGATGAAAATGGCAGAAAGGTCTCAAAAAGGGTAAAAAACACTGTGGGAAAAGGAGAAATTGCTCGTTACGAGCAATTTCTCCTTTTCCCACAGTGTTTTCAAAAGACTTGTACTGCAGACACGTGAAAACCAGGGCTTGTTTGGGAAAGGGTTAAAAGGATATCATAAGAATCTACAGTTTGTTGGCCTGTTGAAAAACCAAGATGAAGAATGAGTATTTTAACCATTTAGAACACAATACCAAGTTTCAACAACCCAAAGAAAGAAAGCTTTTGAAAATCTTGAGGGAAAAGGAAATTACTAAAGAATTGAAAGTTGTGTTTGGAAGGGTAGAAAACATTGTTGGAAAAGAAGAAAATGCTGGTTACCAGCAAAGGTTTTCAAAGGCCTTTTTCCTCAGGGTTATTAAAACTCAGGGTTATGTGGGAAAGGGTTAATACACTGCTGGAGGATGTTTCACGTGATTAATCCTGGTAAATCATGGAAAAATTATGGGAAGGTATTATAGAAATCTTGAACTTACATCAGCTCCATTTCTGCCCAGCCCTCCTGGTTCCCCTTTCTGTCCTACACTGATGGAGCCAGCTTCACCGGGATCTCCCTGTTTAAAAATAGATCAAAGAACTCAAAGTACTTAAGAGTCAGATTGTTTTGGTTTTACCCTTTACCAAACAAGTCTGTGTTTTAACAACCCTGAGAGAGATGGCTTTTGAAAACATTGTGGGAAAAGGAGAAAATGCTGGTAACCAGCATTTTCTCCTTTTTCCCACAATGTTTTCTATCTTTTCAGGGTCAAATTCCACCATCTAAACATTCAAATGTGTTGTCTGCAAATGCATTCAGCTTGGAGGAGTTTACCATCAATTCATGCATTTTTATGGCAGAAATCTTTTTTCACTCTATTTGGGTCACATTATGGCAGCAACTGTACTGTACCTCATTTTTTTGGACGGTGCAATACAGAAAAGGTTTTCATATTTGAAAACCTTTTGTTCTGCCTTGCAAACATTTTTTGTAGGTAGAGTTGTGCAAAAACTTAACTTCAGACTAAGCTATGCACATTTCTAATAAAACCCAAAAATTTTGCCTTACACAAAACTTATAAAGTTTTTGGGTGCCGGGTATATGTAAGTAATATAACAGTACCGACTCCTGGTGAACAAGATTCCTAAATGGTATTGCTAGAGTACTTACACATACATGAGTCTAAATTTTTATAAGTTTTTGCACAACTCTACAAAAAAAAATGTGAGGAAGATAAAACAAGGCAGAAATATGAAAACATTTTGTGTATTGCACCGTCAAAAAAAAAAAAAGGATTTGAGAAACAAACATCAGAATTATCCTCACAGCCATCTGCAGTATTCATTCACTTCATTTTTGGACAAATTATTTTTTCTTCACACTGTTGTATGAGATGACAGACTGTTTCCCTACATTACACTATCTTCCTTTGACTGAAAAGTTATGGAAATATTTACCTACACAAATTACAAAGTTACGTAAGTTTTGTAAAACCAGTTTATGAATTTAACACTTCAGAGCATGTCCACCAAAATCAAAGTGAATCATCATGAATGAAAGCTAAACATTTTCTATCCAAATAACTTCAATATCAAATACCAACCATGCTACAGTGTAGTATGACAATCAAGGGAAACAAATGGTAACATACTAAGGAAAATGGGAGTTACTTCCCCTACACAAAATTACATTTAACGATCGATTGATTGTTTGGTGTTTAACGCCATTTTTAACATTATTTCAGTTATATCGCTGCGGCCATTGCACATATCCATGCTTTCCTGTAGTTTCTTTTACCAGTACTCTGTACAATACTATTTCCAAGCCACTAGCTGCTTTTCCACATAACCATCGTTGAAACAATGGTCAGCCTTGAGAGAGGTATGAATCCTGTCGCAATGCCTATAATCAATCCTCGGAAAGAAATCAGCCAAGCCGGGGATCAAACCATCAATCTCCTGTTCTCAAGTTCCATACGCTACCAACTGAGCTGTGGGGGGCTTGGTGGAATGAGAAAGAACAATCATAAACTCCTTACCTTTGGCCCTGGTAATCCTGATAAGCCCCTTGCACCTGGCAGACCTGGAACACCATCCAATCCTGGGGTTCCTGGTTGACCCTGTTAATTTACAAAGAAAAAAATATAAAACTAAAGCTTAACCCTTTACCATACAATTCTGAGTTTTAATGACCCAAAGGAAAAAGCCACCTGAAAACTTTGTGGTAAAAGGAGAAAATGCTGGTAACCAGCATTTTCTCTTTTTCCGCCAATGCTTTTTACCCTATTTAAGAAAAATTCCATTTTTTGAAACAGATTTAAATTGTCGTTTGCAAATGCTTTCAATTTGAACTAGTCTAAGATTTCGTTGTGAGTTAAAGATTTAATACTCAATTTTCATTTCTAAATTGACCCTGAAAACATTCCGCTGCTCTCCTAGTATCGTATTCCAATATTGTCAAGCAATTTGGTATTGTGTACTTTTGATCTGGAATTAAATGCATTTCAATATCAACAATGTTTACTTTTGGCCGCTACCAGGCCTTTAACACTGTACCACACAATCCGGAGTTTTAATGATCCTGAAGAAGATAGCTTTTGAAAACATTGTGCGAAAAGCAGAAAATGCTGGTAACCAGCATTTTCTCCTTTTCCCACAATGTTTTCTACCTTATCAAAGACAGAAATTATCATGTAAAGTACATTTAATTTGTTGTCTGCAAATGCTTTCAATTTGGTTGAGTCCAAAATTTTGTTGTTTGGTAAAAGGTTGATGAAGAAATGAGTGAGAAAAGACTGAACATGAATATGTCTGGCACTATAAGTCTGTTGGATTCTGCTGCTTACTTACCTTAGTACCATTACAGCCATCTAAACCACGAGGTCCTACAGGACCCTCCAGTCCATCTTGACCCTGAAATAACAAACATATTCATGATTTTATGTGTTATATGTGTAGCAACGCAGGGCTGCTATGTTATGTATTACACTAGTTCTGACGATTCCACTGACAGAAAAAAATGGTTGGCCATACAATCAGTTCATTATCACCGATGTGACTTTTTTTTCACTCTTTCTTTTGTGTAACAGGATTTATTTTATTTATCTAACACTTATTATGTTTTTACCAAACAATATTGTATTTCCTTGGTTGATTAGGAAGAAGACTTTTGGAAGCAAAACCACAATATTTCCCTTTGGCCAATATGTTTCCATTTATTCATAAATAAATTCCATAACTCCAACTAAAATTTTGTCAGTTGCAAAGTGTTAACTTTTACATCTGACTTTTGTTCCTTTTTTTGGCCTGAACTGAACAAGATCAGACTGCACACAACATGCAATAATCTTGGATTCACACATTCCACTTCTTTAAAATATTCTGGCAATAACTTGCCTAGTATTTTCAATTTCCGAATCCTAATTTTCCCATACTGAAAGTCTGTTTTGGTTAATTTAGCAATCTTTGGAACCAAAAAAAAAAGGTCAAGATCACTTACCGGAATCCCTGGTACACCAGCAAAACCATTCAGACCTGTTTCACCCTGTCAAAAGGAAAGAAAAAAAACTATGATATTTCTTTAACTCTTTACCATACAATTCCAACTTTTAACGACCCTGACAAAGAAGCCTTTTGAAAACATAGTGGGAAAAGGAGGAAATGCTTTCTTTTGTGTAACAGGATTTATTTTATTTATCTAACATTTTCTCCTTTTTCCACAATGTTTTCTAACCTTCCCAAAACAAATTTTAATTCTTCAGTCCCACTTCTTTTGTTGTCTGCAACTGCTTTCAATTTGGACAAGTTTAAAATTTTGTCATTTGGTAAAGGGTTAAGCCAATTTGGCATCAGCTGAGCAATTTTCTGTTTCTATGATTTCGGAAAACGTGTGAGCTGTGACAAAACTGTGAGTCAATAGTGCAGATGTATCAAAACTTAAAAAAAATGCACCAATAATGTGTATGTTGAGAATTCAGTATTCATGTTGTGAGAGCTCTGTAACCTAAGAACTCCTACAACAATCTTGCAATAGTTACAGATTTTTTTTTTTAGATTTTTAGAATCATTTGCTTCAAATTGATTTTTTGTTGTTGTTGTTTAACACTGATAAGTACTACAAGAAATACTTTTCTCTGCCAACCTAAAGAAACTGGGCATTTACATACAGTAAGAAGGATTCAAATGTGGCATTCTATTAAAGGTTTCAGAGCTCCAGATAGAGGGAGTGATTTTGATTTCAAAATTGAAAATATTAATCACTCTCCACTAATCCTTATGTTATGGTACTCATTAGAATTGTCTCATCGAGACAGTTCCAGTGAGTACCCACAACATAGGGTTTGGAAGAGAAATAATGGATTTAGAATACTATTATCACTCCCTCTTATCTGGAGCTCTGAGGTTTGTTGCCTTGAAATCTATAACAAATTTTAACCCCCCCCCAACATAAATTATTACAGGAATTACTTACTCTGAATCCTTTAGGTCCTTCAACCCCTGGTTCTCCAATGCTACCTGGGGCTCCCCTGGCCCCTAATCTACCCTCAGGCCCTGGGAATCCAGGAAAACCCTGAGGTCCACGGAGCCCTGGCAATCCTGGTGCTCCCTGTTCAAACAAACAAAATAAAAAGTTATTGATTCCTCATCACACAATCCTGTATCTTAATAGCTCTGAGACAAAAAAGCTTTTAACCCTTTACCACACAATCTTGAGTTTTAACGATCCTGTGGAAAAAGCCTTTTGATAACATTGTGGGAAAAGGAGAAAATGCTGGTAACCAGCATTTTCTCCTTTTCCCACAATGTTTTCTACCTGTCCCAATCCCAAAGCAAATTTAAATTTTTGAGTCACATTCATAATGTCCTCTTCACTTGCTTTCAATTTGGACAGGTCTAAAATTTTGTTGTGTGGTAAAGAGTTAAGAAAACAATTATGGGAAAAGAGAAGATGCTGGTAACCAGCATTTTCCCTCCTTTTATTACAATGTTTTCAACCCTTTCAGAGACAACTTTTGTCCCCTTTCGGAACACATTTATTACCTGCAAATACTTTAAATCTGGTCAATTTTGAAATTTTGTCATCTTGTTAACATTTAACTCTTTGAAATAAATAGATATGTTATGCCAGTTAACCCTTTACCACACAACCCCTGGTTTTATTGACCCCATGGAAGGAAGGTTTTGAATACATAGTGGGAAAAGGAGAAAATGCTTTTTACCAGCATTTTCTCCTTTTCTCACAATGTTTTCTGCTCTTTCTCAGCCAAATCTTATTACTTCAGCCACATTTACATTTTCGTCTGCAAATGCTTTCAATTTTTACACATCCAAGTTTTTGTTGTTTGGTAAAGACTTAAGCTGCGTAGCTCAGTAAGTTGAGTACAAGACTTGAGAACAGGAGGTTGCTGGTTTGATCCCAGGCTCAGCCATTTTCTTTCCAAGGAATGATGATAGTCATAGCGACAGGATTCATTCCTCTCTCACCGCTGACCATTGTTTTGATGATGTTTAGGTAAAACCAAATTCATCCATGTAACTCCTTACCACATGACAAAAATTTTGCACCAGTCCAAATTGAAAGCATTTGCAGACGACAAAATAAAGGTGACACAAAAATTGAAATTTGTTTTGGGATGAGTGGAAAACATTGTAGGAAAAGGAGAAAATGCTGGTTTCCAGCATTTTCTACTTTTCCCACTATGTTTTCAAAAGGCTTCTTTCTCAGGGTCATTGAAAGTCAGGATTGTGTGACAATGGGTTAAGCCACATCTAGTTAGTTATCTGTCAATGCTGTCTGTTTGGGCAAGTCTAACATTTTGTTGTTTCATAAAGATTTAACCCTTAATGCACCTTTCACAACTATAGTTGCTTTCGCAGCCAATTCAGATCAAGATCAGACCGCACAAATATGCACTCTGATCTTTGATCTACACTGTCTTCTTTGCTAAAACACAACAGCCAAAAAGAAACCATGAAATTCCAATTAGTCTTATTGTACCCTCAAAGTGTCCATTGGGTTAATTTGGCGCTATAAGGGTTCAAAAGCCACCTTGCTGTATACAAACTACCCTTTTCATATATCATTTATTTTAACAGGGTGGGAGATTTTGGACTTTTTCATGATTACTTACTGATAAGCCCTTTGAGCCCTCACATATACACACTGCTGATAAGCACCCTTTACAAGCCTGAAAAGATAAAGTAAGAAAATGAAAAACAGATACAAAAGAAACTATTAGACACTGACTTACTTTTGGAATTAATTAATTCATTTACCCTTCACCGCACTATCCCGACCTTTAATGATCCTGGAAAAAAGGCTTCAGAAAACATTGTGGGAAAATGAGAAAATGCTGGTAACCAGCATTTTCTCATTTTCCCACAGTATTTTCTACCCTATCATAGACAAATCTTACTTTATGAGCAATATTCAATTTGTTGTCTGCAAATGTTTTTAATTTGGATCAGTCTAAAAGTTTGTCTTTTCGTAAAGAGTAAACTCCTGTTCACAACTGCTTTGATCTTGTAGAAAATGGCTTTGGGAAAAAAAAATGTAGCAAAAAGGTAAACATTCTTTGCTGCAAGCAGTTTCCCATTTTGCCACCTAGTTTTCATGTTTCATGTATCGATTCTTGACCAGATGACAAAATTTTGGACTCGTTCATCTTGAAAGCATTTGCAGACAAAAAATCAAGTATGGCTCAAATGATGAGATTTGGCATTAGGAGTTACCAGTATTTTCACCTATCCTACAATGTTCACATCTTATTTATTAGGGTAGTCAAAACATAGGAATGTTTCGTAAAAGATAAATTTCCAATTCAGTGTCATGAACCCTCTACCAAACATTCTCATGTATTATCTATCCTGGTAAATAAGGCTTTTAACTCTTTACCGCACAATCCCGACTTTTAACGACCCTGTGAAAGAAACCTTTTGAAAACGTTGTGGGAAAAGGAGAAAATGCTGGTTACCAGCATTTTCTCCTTTTCCCACAATGTTTTCTACCCTTTCCCGAACAAATTCCAATTTTCCAATCACATTTATTTTGTCGTCTGCAAATGCTTTCAATTTGGACCAGTCTAAAATTTTGTTGTTTGGTAAAGAGTTGAAAAGTATTAAACATGATGAGAAATTGAGAAAATGCTGATCATTTCCTTTCCTCATAATGTTTTCAACCTTTTCCGCGACAAATCAAATCTAGACTAAATTGATTCTATGGATCCGTAATTGTGTGGTGACTTGCTTTGTATTATGCATCATGGAGATGCATTTACTCCTAACCTGCTAAATAAGCGAAATGAAATTTTCAAGCCAATTGTACGAACCCAAATGTTGCTAATTAACTCTTTACCAAACGACAAAATTTTGGACTGGACCAAATTGAAAGCATTTGCAGACAACAAATTTAATGTTGCTAGAATGATTATTTCTCCTTTTGATTTTGGTAGAAAACATTGTGGGAAAAGGAGAAAATGCTGGTTACCAGCATTTTCTCCTTTTCCCAGAATGTTATCAAAAAGCTACTTTCTCAGGGTCGTTAAAAGTCAGGATTGTGTGGTGAAGGGGTAAATGTTATTTGGGGTAAAAAATATCTCCTTATAGGACAGTGTAGGTCATAGATCAGACTGCACATTCTGTGCACCCTGATTTTGATCTACACTGTCTGCAAAGGTCCTTGAGTCGTGCTTATTAAAGTTTAACCCTTTACCACACAATCCCAAGTTTTAACGACCCTGAGAAATAGGCCTTTTGAAAACAGTGTGGAAAAAGGAGAAAATGCTGGTAACCAGCATTTTCTCCTTTTGCCATGTTTTCTTTCCTTCCCAAAACAAATTTCAATTTTTGGGTTAAATTTATTTTGTTGTCTGCTTTCAATTTCGACTAGTTTACAATTTTGTCGTTTGGTACAGAGTTAAACCCCCATTTGCCAGAATGTTGTTCAACTATTTGCACAGCGGTCATAAATGGGTTATGATAAGCCATTTTTCATGGCTGTTATATCAGCTGATGATACTAATCAGGTGAAAAATCCTGGCTATAATATAATTTGTTCCAGAACTTCTATCCCATAGATAATGATTTATTCCATACCCAGGGGTCAGACAGGTTATGTAACAATGTCATAATCCCATTATCACTGCTTACCCTAGCTCTTTACCACAGGACAAAAAAGTAAACTTGTCCTAATTGAAAGCATTTGCAGACAACGGTTCAACTCCTTACCGCACAATCCCGAGTTTTAACAATCTTGAAGAAATAGCCTTTTGAAACCTTGTGGGAAACGGAGAAAACGCTGGTAAACTGCATTTCCTCCTTTACGCTCAAGGTTTTCTACACTTTCATAGACAATTACCATCATTTTAGTTAATAAAGTATCGACCATGGTCAGCCTGCGCAGCCTGACCTTGGCCGAAACTTTTTGCTTTTGGTCAATTTTCTGTTTGTCAAAGGACCATTCTACCTTATGATTCCTTACTTTGTACGACAAATGAATTTTACGGGTCCATAATTATGTGATGAATTGTATGGTATTATGGACAACGGAAATGGATTAAGTCCCCTTTTGCCAGAGCATGGCTCATCCATATAAGCGACTTAGGACCCATAGTCCCTTTTTGTCCCTATAACAAAGAAATATTAAAAGATCTAGCCTTGTTCGAAAACTTTCCAATGCATCGATCTAGATGTACTTTGATTTGCAAAAAAAAAAATGAAAAAGAAGCATATCTCGGTCTCTAATCGTATCTTTTAAACTGCATTCCCTTAAAATTTCAACAAAACTCTTGAACTTCTTCAACAGATCACACCTTACCAAGAGAAGAGCCTATTTAAATTTCAGGAAAAGAACAGAAACATAGATTAACATTCATCAAGTTTGCTGCTATGAAAGAGGCATAAAAGTATACCCTGTGGAGGGCCCCACTTACCGCTCCGTACGTAACGTCAAATATCCAAGAAAATATTAAAAGTGCGGGTACCACCAATCGGACGGAAATGTATTTCATCTTAATGGTCGCACGGTCAACAGTCACACAGTTTTAAAAGAATCCTGTATTTTCGAAGGATATTCTGGCGTCAAGGCGCCGAACTTCACTTCTTTTTCGATCTTCTTTTCTTCTAGGAACTTCCAACTGAGTCCACCATGTTAAAGTTCCTCCGTCCAAATCCCAACTCTAATTTGTGTATCCGTTCGCGCTGATTCAGCAGCTGGCTGCCGAACTATTTTTTTGTGAAAGAGATGTACCAAATCTATCATAACAATGATGTGATCTTTCTTAAATCAATCATTAATCATTCAGTCGCATTTGACAATTAATAGCTGAATTTAGTCAAATATTGCAGGACAACTTAATTGAAACTACTTCTTTAGCGCAGGAATTTAGAATAACTCATTTTACTGTAAACCTTCCTCGAATCTGTCAATCATATGCAAATTTTCCAAATTTAGGTCAAAAGTTCCAAAAACGGGTTGGGAGAATTCATATTTTCTACACTATTTCAGCTTCTTGAGCGTTTCCTATCTATCATCCTACATAATTTTTCGATGAATAAATCGCTATTTCCTCTCAGCCTGAAGTGAAGAAAATGTTTATGAATGAGTAATTTTAATCCTAGGCATGCTAAAAATTAGCACTACTTATCCATTTCAGAAGAACAACTATCCTGCAGAATTTTAAAAGGGCCCTAGAGCAAACACTTGAGGAATTTCCGCAGTGCTGAGCAGTTAAGTAGGTGTCGATCATTTACTTGTACAATATGTCTTTTGTTAAAACAACAAATGCTACATAATTTAACTGAGCTCAACAGCAAAACTCTCCCAACTATTCAGTAGCTGATTTTTCTAGCTAAGCTCCGCCCCTTAGTAACTTAATACCCGTCTGATTAACGCCATTTTCCTGAAGGAAGCTGGTAGTTAGGACAGTCTACGAAACATCGTGAAAGAACATCAAATGAAAGAGTGAATAAAATTCCGACAGGATTGTCACTTTACACAGGAGTAGGAGCTGAGCTGTCTCAGCGAAGAACGGAATAGTTTCACTGTCTTTTTTCCGTTCTGGAACTTCTAGGTGATAACATAAAGAAAACGAGTAAATTGTGATCCAGTAGCCGTCCAGGACGGCTTATCAGCAGACGGAGGATTCGTCAGCATATTTTCCATAGTTCATCATTTCATCAAATTCCGGCATGGAAATTAGGTAGGTGTACAGTTTTATATTTTTCTTTATGATGTTTGTGTAGTTTTTAAATAATTTTGTGTTTTAATATCGTTTTTTGAGCGATTTTTTTTATTAATTAGTTTTTGCGAGCTATTCCCCCCTTCGAGAGCCCCACAACGCAGTCGGTGCTACCGTTTGGTTTCTGTTTTCAATTAGTATTCGCTTTTGTTAATTTATACTTAAACAGAAATTAGTGTCATATTAGTTCGAAAACCATGTTTGTATTCTACTGCAAAATTTGCTATAAGGTCGTTTAAAAACTGTGCTTGTTAAATATCAGAACTGTGTTCTGCACCTCGCTGCTGTTGTTGTTGATTGGCCAAAATTTGTTACCGCTCTTTCTTTTGAAATGCTCAGCATGCTCAGTAAAGATCTATGAGAGAATGCATCTAAGATTTTATGGCAATTGCTTCTCTTTGCAAAATATATTGTTTCTGATTTTACAAACTGAACTTATTTAAATGAACAGAAATAAGAGCGCCCTCGGCAGGTTGGGAAAGCAAATGGTCGTAGTGTCCGCTAAAGCCTTTCGGAAAGGTGCCGAAATTATGTAACAACCAACTGGTCATGCTTGTCGAATTTCTTTTAAGTAATGCCCATTAATGAGTGCTGAATAACAAATTCACTATTGTTGTTTTTATGTTGTTATTTATTTTCTGACCTGTTTCATTTCTGGCCTATTTCAGATTGACGGCAGCTCTCTTGATTTTTGTGATCAACTTCCTGCACAGCCAAGTGGGAGGGGTAGGTATTTTGCACGAACCTTTGACAACCTTTGACCTTCTCTGTCACAGGCTATTTTTAAATCCGACAAACAGTTTGTTCAAGTTGATCAAAGGGTAAAAGATGTTTGGAAAGAGTGATTTTTAATGCTGGACTATAGAAAACAATCTTGGAAAAAGAGCCACATTGCGCTTTTTCCAAGCAAGGAGAAATTTCCTTCAGGCAAAACCTGCATTTCTTCCAAAGTTTGGCATTTTCAATCCACAAGCTATCACCGGCTGGATTGCAATGTTTATAGAAGGAGTAATTCTCCTTTATGCCACTGTGTATTCACTGGTATGTGAGCCATGCTCTGGGAAAAGGTGGGTTAATGCATCTCTGATACATCATACCAAGCAAGTCATCATATTATTATGGATCTATGAGAAAATGCTGGTCATAAAGAGTTTACTCTTTACCAGCTGAAAAATTATTGGATTTGTCTAAACTGAAGCTCAAATGGTAAGATTTATCTTCGAAAGACTAGAAAACATTGTGGGAAAAGAAGAAACAGCTGTCTAAACTGAAGGTAAATTGTAGTTGACATATTAAATGCATCTCAAATGAAGGGATTTGTCTTTGAAAGACAAGAAAACATTGTGGGAAAAGGAAAAAATGCTGGTAACCAGCATTTTCTTCTATTCCAACAATGTTTTCAGAAGCCTTCCTCTTCAGAGAAATTAAAACACAGGATTGTTTGGTTAAAGGTTAAAGCTTTACCACACAACAATAATTCAAACTGGTTGAAATTCAAAGTATTTGCAGACAACAAAATGAACTTGGCTGAAATTATTTGATTTGTTTCTGAAAGAAAACATTGTGGGAAAAGGAGAAAATTCTGGTTACCAGCATTTTCTCCTCTCCCCACAATGTTTTCAAAAGGCTTCTTTCCCAGGGTTGTTAAAACATGGGATTGTGTGGAAAAAGGTTAAGTAAGCATTGACTGAGATAAGTTCCCCAAGCTGTATTATATTACATGTCAGACAGACCCCTGAGGTTTAGCCAGGAAGCCATGGCAACCCTTTTGAAAGGAGGCTTATCAGTAAATTTGTTAACCCTTGGCTCTGCATGTGGAACCTTACTTTTGCATTAACATAGATGTAAGTATAAAAGTAACACAACATTTGATTTCAGAAATTTTTCAGAAATCTTTACCAAAGGACAATATTTTGGACTGGTCCAAAAACAGTTTACTAATTTGACCCTTTACCAGACGACAAAATTTTAGCCTTGTCCAAATTGAAAGCATTTGCAGACGACAATTTCAGTGTGGCTCAAATGGTGCAGCTTTTCTTTTCTTTGATAGGGTAGAAAACATTGTGGGAAAAGGAGAAAATGCTGGCTACCAGCATTTTCTCCCTTTCCCACAATGTTTTCAAAAGGCTTCTTTCCCAGGGGCGTCAAAAGGCAACATTGTTCTGTAGAGGGTTAATGTGGGTAAAAAGATGAAATGTGTCTATCATAGGATAAAAAATATTGTGGGAAAAGAACGAAATGCTAGTTACCAGCAATTTCTCCTTTTCCCACAATGTTTTCAAAATCTTTTTCTCGGGGTCGATTAAGAGTCGGAATTGTGGGGTAAAGTGTTAAGTTCTCGTTCTGGGAAATCATTTTTTTTCTTTCTTGGGGATTTCTGCAGACAACATATTATAGAGCCATGCTCTGTGAAAAGGGGATTGAATGTAGATCTGCAAAATAGTATTGACTCGGGTCAGCCTGGGCAGTTTGCACAGGCTAACTGAGTCGAAACTTCTTGCTTTTGCTTAACTTTCTGCATGTCCACTGACCGGACTACTTCATGATTCCATTGGTTGTTAGACAAAATGGATTTTATGGATCCATAATTATATGATGACCTGCTTGGTATAATGCATCACCGAGATGCTTTAAAGCCCCTTTTGCCAGAGTGCTGTTCCATTTTATAGGGATATTTTCTTAAATTGAGTAAATGTATAACTCTCCTTGCCGTTGATAGCATTTGCACAAAAAGTCGTGAAAATGTGCAATTTCTCCTTATCAGCAAATAATTTGATTGCTATTAAAAGAATCTGTTTATTTCCAGTCAAAAATAGTATTCTGCTTATTTGACCACTGTTCTAGCAAGTGGTTTATCTGAAAACAAGATGTATACCTTTAGGGGTAATAAGTATGTTTAGCTTAACACTTTTTGAAGAAAACGTTGGGTTATTGTCAAAGCCCTGGCATTGTCTACGTGTGTCGTGCAAAAACTTTGACATTTGTAATATCTCTATTATTACTGAAGATATTTACTTCAAACTTATACAAGTTGTTAACTATCAAAAGGGAACCCATACAACAGAGGAAGGTAACCATCAAAATATTTAACAGTTATGCCCCTTTTTTCAACTTGAAACTCTCGGAGAAAATCAAGCACTTTTAGCATAGGGTTGGCACCCGCATGCAGTGCTCTTGACTGTATTTGCCGCAATGTGTCTGGCACGTCCTACTGCCCGCAACTCAATTTTATCTTCCTACATATATAAAACTCACTGTTGAAAGAAATGATTTTTCAAAAAATGCTTGTAGAAATGGTTGCATTTTGAGAGAAAATAGGTGTTGGTACATAAGCAAAACTAGACATTTAGTAAGTTTTAAAATTATGGTTTTAGAGTGAGAAATCACAAAAAAAATACCAAAAGATCACAACCCGAAATTCACTTGTCCTGTAAAATGAATTTAAAAAAACATTTTATTAAACCTTAGGCTACTAAGCACGACTCGCTGACTGTTTGCAGACAAAGTGTAGATCAAGATCAGACTGCACAGAACATGCAGTTTGATCTTGATCTACACTGATCTACACTGTCCGTTACTGAGATGTTTTTCTCAAAGAAATAAGTTTGAAATTTTACTGTTTATGGCCTTCTTTTATTTTCGACTGGAAAGCTTGATTTAAGCTATTTAGCAGGATAAGAGTTAATAAAACATTTCATTGATGGGTATCTAGGCCAATAGCCAAGAGAGCAATATTCCACAGAAATGATCACTGACCATTTTCTTTCCTCCGCAGATTACACGTAGATACACAAAAGATATGAGCCTGATATCCTATCAGAATGTTTCTTACCTGTGTAACACTGAACCAAAAAACCCTGAGTTTTGAAATCCCTGTTGGAAGAAAAGGGCTTTAGAAAACATTGTAGGGCAAGGAGAAAATACTGGTAACCAGTATTTTATCTTTTGCTTACAATGTTTGCCACTGTTTCATTTTAATTACATAGAATTTGTCATCTGCTAATGTTTTCAGTTTGGACCAGTCTAAAATTTTGTTGGCTGGTAAAGAGTTAACCTTTGTCAGACAGTAATTTTTTAGACTTGCCCAAATTAATTTAGGCAATAACTTAAATGTGTCTCAAATGATGGTATCTGTCTTGACTAGGCAGAAAATCACAGGGTGGAAAAAGGAGAAAATGCTGGTTACTAGTTATTTCTTTTTTTTTTTCCATAATGTTTTTCAAAGTTTACTTTCTCAGTGTCGTTAAAATACCATATTGTTTAGTCAAGGGTCAGAGTGTGGATCAAATGAAACCATCTGTTCGTGTGTTTATTAGATTAGGTTGAAATGACCTGAAACTGTACATATGTGTTTATACAAAACATGGGGGTATATGTGGTCAGTTCCATAGAATGGTCTTCATTTTTCTTCCATTTGGATAGTTTCTCTGCAGCATTTAGCAAATTTAAACAACAATAATAATGGTTAGGGTCAATGTATGTTTTAATTGTACTAACATTAAACTTTGATCAACAGTCCTGTGTTTTAATGACCGAGAAGAAGAAAGCTTCAGAAAACTCTTGAGAAAACAATTACAGCTGTCAAGGAAAGAGGTTAGATATAAAAGTGCTTAAAACCTGCCTTTCTGTAGACCTAGCTTTTACTGCGATGCTGTTTGATGTTTCTCTTTCCGTGGAAGTTAAGCAACATGCATAAGGTTAGTGCCTGGATGGGTGACCAGGCCGTTGCACGTTACATTTGGTGGCAGAAGTGGGATAATGACAACTGCCGGATTGGAGTTGCCTTACCCTCTTACGTTCTTCTGGTTTATTTTCATGTAAGTCTCGGGATCGAAACTTCTTGTAGGGAAGAGTAATGACACAGAGAGAGGTTAGATATATAAACGCTTAAAACCTGCCTTGCTGTCGAGCTAGCTTTTACAGCAATGTGGTTTTGTGTTTCTCACTCCGTGGAAGTCAAGCAACGTGCATAAGTTAAGTGCCTGGATGGGTGACCAGGCCGTTGCACATTACACAGCCAGTAGTTGGCATGTACATTTTATGCTCTTGTTTTCTCTCTTCTGAGGCTTCCCTCAAATCATATTTTAATTTTATTATGAAGAAGACCTCTGATATTGCAAACATCAGACATATACTGGGAAATTTTATCTGTAAAAAATACATTCGGTTTATTTAACTCTGTACCACACAATCTTGAGTTTTAATGACCAGGAGGAAATAGCCTTTTGAAAATCTGATGGGAAAAGGAGAAAATGCTGGTAACCAGCATTTCTCCTTTTCCCACAAGATTTTGAACACATTCACAGACACAAATACCACCATTTCAGCTAAATTTAATATGTTGATTTATCATATCATCTAAACCAAAGCAGAAAACAAAAAATAACTATATGCTTGTTTTTGCAACTGAGTAAACTAAAAGAAATTCCAAGAAAACTGATAAAATTCCTCTCTCTACCAAAGGTTAGAAACTGTGTTTTGAAAAAGTCTGTGAAATAGGGCTGTTTTGTATAAACAGGTTTAACCATGCATCCACATGGCAGTATTCACAAATGGGGTGGAAAATTAAATTAACCCTTGTACTTCAATTTCGATGTTGTGTCATAGGTATTTACTCGAGAATTTAAAACGGCAGCACAGAACAAAGTTTTTGAATATTGAAATTATTGTAGGTGTATATTTCGGAATGTGGTTCACTATTTATAAGATTTATTTACTGGTAATTGTTCTATAATCATCTTTCTTACTGCAAGTCTGGTAGTGCATTCGGAAGCATTCAGGACTTGACACCATGGAGCTGCTGGTTCAGTTCTCCAGCTGGGCCAATTTATATGCAACAAGATTCAATCCTCTCTCACCACTTATTAACTCTTTACCACACAATCCCGACTTTTAACGACCATGCTGAAAAAGGGTTTTGAAAACATTGTGGGAAAAGGAGAAAATGCTGGTAACCAGCATTTTCTCCTTTTCCCACAATGTTTTCTACTCTATCAAGGACAAATTTCCTCATTTTGGCCACCTTTAATTTCTCGTCTGCAAATGCTTTCAATTTGAACCAGCCTAAAATTTTGTCGTTCGGTAAAGAGTTAACCCTTAGAGCGCTGAATAAACCTATCAGATATTTTCATCCTAGAAATACAGTCCAAATAATTTCATGTTTGCATTTGTCTACAGTGTTTCAGCAAAGCGGACAGTGTAGATCAAACATCAGGCTGCATGTTTTGTGCAGCCTGATCTTAATCTACACTGGCCGCAAAGGCAACTATAGTCATGAAAGGCGCTTTAAAGGTTAATGTTTTGACAATGGTTGTGTGGGAAAGCAGTAAGGGGCTTGGGAAAAATATTATGTGACTTACCGAAAACAGCAAGCACAAAAAAAAACAAACAAACAAATCTGTAGTCTTTGGTGTAACTTTATTGATGTGAATCTGCCGCATTATTTACTGTTCTAGAATTCCCAGAATCTAAAGTCGATTCATTAATACAACCTTTTTTTTTGCACCTACTGAGCTTAATCTGGATTTGATTGTGCTTGTGGAGAGTGAACATCAAGATCAGGCTGCAAAGAGTATTCAGTCTGATCTTGGATCTCCACTGTCTGCGTCTTTGGCCAAATATAAAAGTAAAATGGCCTTGATATTGCAATATCTGCAGTGTTATTAACATTACCAGCATTATTAATATTACCAGCATTATTAATATTACCAGCGTTATTAATATTACCAACTAAGAAAGAACCATTTTGTATATGCAGTACTATAAGGGTTAAACCTTACAGTGTTGAATAGACCTAACAGACATTTTCTGTCTAAAATTAACATCCAAATTCTTCAAAGTTGAAAGTTGCTTTTGTCTAGAATGTCTCAGCAAAACGTTCAGTGTAATCATAGATCAGACTGCTCATTTCATGCAGTCTGATCTTGATCTACACTGGTCGCAAAGGCAATTTAAGATGTGCACTTTGTGGGTAAACATGTTTACATCATCTCTCCCTTGATATATTCTATCAAAATGCACTGTTGGGCTAAAAGGGGTTGGTATCTGGAATTTTCTCAGGAGATCTTGCTGGTTATAAGTGAATCATTGTGTATAGGAGGGTTGGTTGCCATGTCAATCATTGGGTTATCTTGTTGGAAATCTTGACTTAATATACCCTGTATCTACCAATCCGGGAGTTTTAATGACCCTGAGAAAGAGGCCTTTTAAAAACATTGTGGGAAAAGAAGAAAATGCTTGTAACCAGCATTTTCTCCTTTTCCCACAATGTTTTCTACCCTATCAAATACAAATTCCATCATTTAAGGAACATTTGAGATTTTGTCTGCAAATGCTTTCAATCTGGACAAGTCTGCAGTTGTTTTTTCATGTGGTAAAGAGTTGACTCGAAATTTTGGACTTTCCCAAATTCAAAACATTTGCAGACGACAACATTAGTGGGACTCAAGAATTGAAATCAGCTTTTGGAGGGATAGCAAACATTGTGGGAAAAGGAGAAAATGCTGGTTCCCAGTATTTCCTCTTTTCTCACAATTTTTTCAAAAGACTTCTTTCTCAGGGTCGTAAAATCTCAGGATTGTGTGTTAACCCTATACTGCACAATGCCACCTTTTGACGACCCTGGGAAAGAAGCCTTTTAAAAACATTTTGGGAAAAGGAGAAAATGCTGGTTACCAGCATTTTCTCCTTTTCCCACAATGTTTTCTACCTAATCAAAGAAAAGTCGCACCATTTGAGCCATATTGAAATTGTTGTCTGCAAATGCTTTCAATTTAGACAAGGCTAAAATTTTGTTGTCTGGTAAAGGTTTAAAGAATTAAACTCTGTATCTACCAGACCTTGTGCTATATAAAATGGGGTTTTGTGCTTCTGTGTTGAAGTAAATTCTTTTCTCTTTGATAGGTTTGGTCACATGGTAAAGATTATGCTTTTGTAGAACAATAAACACCCATCAGCCCCTTGATTTCAAACAATCCCTACAAAGCCAAGGCAGCAAGAATATTACTGCATAACCCTGCTATGAATGAATTTTGCTCTTGTTACTCTGTAATTTCTATTAAGTCTTTCATATTTGGTTTTGTCCTGAATCTCTTTTGTGTCCTGAATCTCTCTGTGTGGATGAAAATTTCAGATTACTTCAGTTACACAATTACTGGTAGTTACTTCTAGATGTAACTCCTCATTGGCATCCCCACCCTGTTTCCTTAGTGTAGACTTGTCAAAAATAGAAAGTAGTTGCATACGACAATTTAAATGTGGTTTGATTGATGAGATTTGTCTTTGCTTGGGTAGAATATATGGTGGGAGAAGGAAAAAATGCTGGTAAGCAGCATTTTCTTCTGTCCCAAAAGGCTTCTTTCTCAGGGTCTTTAAAACTCGGGATTTTGTGGTAAAGAGTTAATTAAACAGCCTTCATATCATGATGCATGGCTTTTGATTCAAGTCAGTAGAGTTAAAGGGTTTGTTTTATACTCAAATGAGCAATGATAAGGGTTATATTATGACTCGGCATTCCAGAATTGCAAAACTAATGACTATTCCAGACAAGGAAAATCTTACTACACTTCTGATGTCTGGGGAAAGCGATCTACTTGTTTACAGAGTTCATGTTTATGCTGGCATTTATCACTTTGTTTTTGTCAATGAATATCCTGAAGTGAGAAAAGTAAAAGCCTTTTATACCGGTAGAATTCTTTGATGATTGTGTAATTCATTGAGTTTACCTGTTATCTCCATGCTCACAACTTCAGAGGAATCCAAGAGGGGGTATATGAATAATTATAATTTGTGACAAGGTATTAACTTTTTACCAGATGACAAAATGTGGTATCCATGATCGTGAGGTAGATTGCATTGGCCTTGCAACCATAAGGTCTGGAGTTCGATTTCCAGGATCAGTGTCAATTTTCGGGCTATTCATTGGCACACATGTAGGGCGTGAGTAATGGGGTGGTTTCCAGAAAGCAGAATTGAGAGAGATTGGTATAAGTTGCAAGAACTTGTTTCTCAGTCAATGTAAAATAAATGATCAAACTAAATTAAAATAAGCTAACAATATTTTAAACTTGTCTTATTTGAAGACATTCAAAGGCAACAGTTTGAAAGTGTCTCAAATGTTGAAATAAATTTTTGAAAGAAAAGAAATTATTTTGGGAAAAGGAGAAAATGCTGGTTACCAATACAGAACCATTTGGTAAAGGGTTAACCATTTACCAAACAGTCCCAAGTTTTAACAACTGTGATGAAGACTGCTTTTGAAAAGGAGAAAAATGTGTTTTTTTTCTGGTTGTCCTGCATTGTTCCCTAGCCTTCTGTAGATGAATTCATCATTGAGGCATGTTGTTTTTGCGGTCAGAAAAAGCTTTAAGTCTGGGCAAGTCTAAACTTTTGTCATTTGGTAAAGCGTAAAAGTACATTTCAGAGGCATGGCAAGCAATTAACAAAGAACATATGACCCAGCTTTTAATTTGTACCAAACTTCCTTGCCCATAAAGTAAACAATCTGCAATCTGAACTCCCACTCATGTCAACATGTAAAAGATTAACACTTATCTCGCTAAATAAGTGAAATGGAACTTTCAAGCCAACATAAAAAACTCAATTCTGCTGTTTCAAAAGTATTTTGGAGGGAAAAATATATCCTTATCGGACAATGTAGATCCAAGATCAGACTGCACATTCTGTGCAGTCTGATCTTGATCTACACTGTCCACCGAAGGTCCTCCTTGAGTCGCAATTAGTAGCCCAAGGGTTACAGTTTTGTTTGTGAGTCGCCTACACTTTCACAACAGTTGCTGCTGTCTTTCATACTTTCTTGTAAAAAGCAGTGCTAGAGTTTTTTTGGTGCTTTCGTAATTTCAATTTTAACCACAAGATCGCAAAAGCAGTCTGTAATAATTGATAAAGTTTCCAGATTACATTTTGCTGACTGGTGCATCTTGGCTTCCATTAGTCAAAAAGAAGATTGATACATGCAGTTCCTTTCTTGAGCATTTAGAATTTTGCTTTAAATTCAATGACAATTTCATTTTGTTGATATAATATTAATTTGTTGGCGAAGAATTATCTAATTCCAAACATTTTTTTTTTCATTCAATCAGCCCTTATAACGGTCTTCATTGACTTTTGGCAAATAATCTGTTAATCTTTTCTGTAATTATTGTCAATTTTTACGTAGAACTCTGGGAAAATATTGATGAAAAAAAGATGATAGGACTGGAAACCAGCTTAGCAAAGCTTTGTTCAGGACCATAAGTACATAAACATTGTTATGTAAGTTTACCACCTTCTTGAAGCAATTTGAAAAGACACGTTATGTAACATAGTGGGGTCAGAATTGGTACTATCAAAAATTGCACATTTGACTATCATCTAATACAATCGTCATTTCGGTAAAAACTAAAGGACACTTACTTGTGAAAGCTATAGATAAAATAGACCAGGAAAAAGTACAGCAAAGTTGTATTTGTTTTTAATTCTAATCCTTTGAAACATAGCCTCTTGTGCAAAAATTTATTGGTAAAAAATTTTTTACAACCTTCTGGGCAATTTTAGAATTTTCATTTGTTATTTTCTTTGGTGATAGTTCAGTTAATGTGTTGAGTTAATGTTTTGCCACTGCTTTTAACCCTTTACCGCATAATGCCACCTTCCGACGTCCCTGGGGAAGAAGCCTTTTGAAAACGTGAGAAAAGGAGAAAATGCTGGTGACCAGCATTTTCTCCTTTTTCCAAAATGTTTTCTACCCTGTCAAAGAAAATTTGCACCATTTGAGCCACACTGAAATTGTCATCTGCAAATTAATGCTTTCAATTTGGACAAGGCTAAAATTCTGTCATCTGGTAAAGGGTTAAATAAAAATATGTCACTGACAAAAGGCAGTTTAATGCATTTCTGTGATAATTGATATCAAGCAAGTCATTACAGAATTATGGATCCATAAAATCAAACAACTGATTGAATCATGAGAAAGAAGGTCCTTAGACATGCAGAAAGTGCAGGCTGACCCAAGTTGATAGTTTTTGCAGATACATTAAACCACCTTTTCACAGAGCATGGTTCAAATACAACTGAATCTTGAATATTTCTACGCTAAAAGTTTGGTCTGGTAGAAAAAAAAAATGCCAATGGAAATACATGTATGCTTTTCTCATCAACTACCCATCAGCGGGTCTCAAATTTATTCTCTTGGAGTCTGGTTTCTAGCTTTAGTCTATGTTTCTCTAATGATGTTTTCATCAGTCTCTATACCTTTTGTGTTAGTAATACATGTCGGCTGGTTACCAGGTAATTCAGCAAAATATTATCAAATCATTGAGCTGTATCCCAGTTTCCCAGTAGATTTTATTGTTTTGCCACACACACATAAAAAACATCTCATGAGATGTGCTGTAATCTGAATTCCAGAGTTTCTAATGGCTTTTGTCTATGGGGTGCCCAAGATAAATATACATGGCTTTTAAAATAGACAACTATAAGTCAGCTTTAACTCTTTACCACACAATCCCAAGTTTCAACTGTCCTGAGGTAGAAGCCTTTTGAAAACATTGTGGGAAAAGGAGAAAAATGTAGGGCCTGTATTCACCAACCATTCTTAAGAACATTCTTTGTCTAATTCTAGATTTTAAAAAAAGTAAGGCAACTTCTGAATTGCTATACATTTGGTTTATCCCATCAGAAGTTGTGTTACTTTCAAAGTTAGAAAATTCTTGAGAATAAGACTAAGAATGTTTTTTAGAGTGGTTGATGAATACAGACCTTGGTAACTTTTATTTTCTTTTTTCTTTTGATGTGTTTTGATCCTATTACAAAAATATCTCGTCAGACATGTAAAGCCATTTTTGTTTGGGAGAGGCTAAAAGTACACCTGTTGGGTACTACTGCCTATTGAAACCTCTGGCTGGTGACTGTTTATATACCAGTGTTAGTGGTAGAAAAAAAGTGCATTTTCTGAGTAGGTTTCTTTGTTTTTGCTGTATTTTATTGGATAATAAATAGCAGGGAGCACCACCCATCCAGCTGATGTAATGATTTACCCTTTACAAAACAATCCCAAGTTTTACCCCTTAGAGCGCCAAATGAAGAAGGCCCAAATAAATGAAATATGAAGCTGGATTTTATATAACTCTTTACCAAATGACAAAATTTTGAAATCAACAGAATTGAAAGCAGTTGCAGACAACAAACAACGTGTAGCTCAAAAGGATGACCCCTGTCTTCAACAGTAAAGAAAATATTGTGGGAAAAAGAAAGTGGTTACAATGTTTTCAAAAGCCTTCTTTCAGGGCTCACACTCTCTGCAGTCTGATCTTGATCTACACTGTCTGCAAAAGGTCAGGGAGTTGCATTGAGCAGCCTAGGGGTTAAGCTGTAGAATATAATACAAGAATTCCAGCTTACCTGTGTCGGTTCACCTCTGACAATTGTGTTACCAAAAGCATGTTACAGTGGGAGTTTGCAAGAAATCAAAGTACTAAATGTATTGAGAAGCAGGACAATTGGACAACTAGTCTTGTACACTGGTTATATAGGGCCAAGTTATATTGAAAGAAAGAAATGAGTGTCTGTGGATTATGGTTAATTTGGTTATAAAATTAGGTTGATGAATAAAGAATTTGCTTGATGTTTCCAGACAGGTGGTCAAAATTTCTTTGAAATAATGAGAAACTGCCTGTGTGGGAGTATATAAATGTCTCAACAGTCAATTGTAGCTTTTTTTTATAACTCTAGACCTGAATAAGTTAACCCTTTACCAAAGGATACCATGTATTAACCCTTTCCCAAACGACAAATTTTGGACTGGTCCAAATTGAAAGAGTTTGCAGACGACAATTTTAAATTTGATGAAAATGGCAGAAAGGTCTCAAAAAGGGTAGAAAACGATGTGGGAAAAGGAGAAATTGCTCGTTACGAGCAATTTCTCCTTTTCCCACATTGTTTTCAAAAGACTTATACTGCAGACACGTGAAAACCAGGGCTTGTTTGGGAAAGGGTTAAATGACCCTGAGGGCTTTTGTAAACATTGTTGGAAAAGAAAACAAGAAATATCTATAAAAAAGATAGATGGCATAAGAGATACTGAAATATGAATATTGAAACTCTTTTGTGGCTCAGTATGAAGTAAAATAATGAAAAGTAACCCCACGAGCAATTGCCTGTTTTTCCTAAATGTTTTTCATTTTGTTGAAAAGTAGTTTTGTGTTATTTGGTATCACTTACGAAAGCATTAAATTTCCAAATAGCACAAGAACAGAATCATTCTCTACATTATTTTGCTATTGTATGAATCAAGGCCCTGTGATATCGATCAGCAGTAGCAAGCTCATTTATGAAAATAGTGGTTTCATAAATGAATGAGCAAATACATGTATACCAGCAGGGGCTCGCCGAATAAACATGTGCACATTTTTTACCAAATTACCATCTATTCATTCTTTGTCCGTACCAAGAGGTAGGTCAAAAGCCAGCGCATTCAGCTATGCCTAAAAATGCTGATAGCCAACATTTTCTCCTTTCCAACAATGTTTTCTATCCTTTCAAGGACAAATCTGTTCTTTTGTTCCTCAATGAATTTATCTTATGCAAAATTCAATGTTTTCAGTTTGAACCGGTCTAAAATTTTGTCACACTTTTAAAAAGTTTACTCTTCTTCTTTAAAAGTGTGTATAATTAATTCCCTTTGGAATACTAGTGAAATTGACATAAAATTTTGTCATCTGGTAAAGAGTTCATACCTTCAGAATTTGTACTCAAATTTAATTATGTGTTTTATAATTTTTGTTTCAGCAAAACAACTCGGCTCCAGACTGCAGTGTTAATTGCCAGATAGGAAATAACTGCCGATGTATCGGAGAGAAAGGATCCAGAGTAAGTACAGCCACACCTCTAAAAGAGTCCATCTGTATTAAACAACTGAATGCTTTCAGAGACCACTTGTTTGATTCTTAACCCATTACCACACAATCCAACCATTAAGGGAACCGGAGGAAGAAGCCTTTTGAAAACCTTGTGGGAAAAGGAGAAAATGCTGGTTACCAGCATTTTCTCCTTTTCTCACAATGTTTTCTACCATAGCAAAGACAAATTCCATCATTTGAGCCACATTTAAATTACTGTCTGCAAATGCTGTAATTTTGGACAAGTTTACATTTTTCTCATTTGGTAAAGAGATAACCTTTACTAAACAATCCTGTGTTTTAACGACCCTGAGGAAGAGGCCTTTTAAAAACATTGTGGGAAAAGGAGAAAATGCTGGTTATCAGCATTTTCTCCTTTACCCGCAATGTTTTCTACTCAATCAAAGACAATTTCCATCATTTGAGCCACATCTAAATTGTGGCCTGTAAATGCTTTCATTTTGGACAAGTCTATATTTTCTCGCTTGGTAAAGCGTTTAGTAATTCTGAACACAAGCAAAGCTAGGAATGTAGCAAAGGTGAAGCCAAGATTACGTCTTGGACCAAGCTTCCATATACAAGCATATTCAGCTTTTTTGCCCTTTTTCCTGGAAAAGGGGGTACTTACAACAGTTGGTGTTGAAGCCAGGGCTTCATGGTATCTGCCTGGCTACACACTTGCTTAACTTTTTACTGCACGATGCCGACTTAAAACAAGCTTGAGAAAAAAGCGTTTGATAACATTGTGGGAAAAGCAGAAAATGCTGGTTACCAGCATTTTCTGCTTTTCCCACAATGTTTTTTACCTTTCCCAAGACAAGTTTCCAATTTCATTCATACATGATACGTCGTCTTCAATTTGGACCAGTCTAAAATTTTGACGTATGGTAAAGAGTGAAATCAAATTTATTGAATATGCATTTCAAAAACACCTCTTGTGAAAGACAACTGTTCTTTATTTCCTTGGGTGGTCCCTGAATAGGATTGATACTTCATCAAGAACTAGATTTTTGTGGCATTTGTCGAAGACAATGCCACTATGAGTTCAATACGGCATTTTGAAAATCATGTATCGTAGTTTGTGCAAAACCGAAGGAAGTAAACCCAATTAAAATCAATTTTTCTGAGACAAATAAGTGTTTCGATTGCAATCAGATATAAAATTGAAAATGGCGTATTGCAATAAATTTGATTAGGCCGTCGATCGTGGAAATACTTCCT
The DNA here is from genome assembly GCA_945859785.2 of Tridacna gigas. Lineage (NCBI taxonomy): Eukaryota > Metazoa > Mollusca > Bivalvia > Cardiida > Cardiidae > Tridacna > Tridacna gigas. The sequence continues at coordinate 49,304,742 of OX244043.2, forward strand.
TTTTACCGAAAATAGCTTAATTCGCTATGGCCGTATATAGTGGCGTAATGATACACACATACCGTGCTTGTTCGTCCCAAAACCAGTTCGTTCCTGGGCTTATTCGTCCAAGAGCTTGTTCGCCAGGACTTGTTCGTCCCACAAGATTGTACCCTTCACTATCGGATTTTGCATGACTATATAGTAGGTTGACTTTCAAGCGAATATTTTGAAATTATTTCTGTTGTTTATTTTTCAAATTAATTCCACACAATGGATCCCTTGACAAATGCCACACCAGTGTTTTCAACGCTTTGATTTATCACATGCCGGTATGTGTATTTACTCTAGATTATATGTGTCTTTACTCTAGATTGCATTGCTCTATGCCAACAGTTTCAATGACTTTTATTGTCTGTACCCAAACTATTTTCTGAGACCATCAACTCAGTTGGTTTTGTACAGGACTTGAAACCAGAGGGTTCCTGATTCGAATCCTGAGCTCAGCCAATTTTCTTTCCAATGATTGATGATGATCATGTGACGGGATTTATTCATGTCTGACTGCTGATTATGGTTTCGCTGATGTTAATTTCGAATAGTGGCCAGTGGCTTGGAAAGAATATTGTTTACAGATCTGGTAAAAGAAACTCCAGGAAAGCATGGACTGGCCACAAGGATATAACTGAAATAATGTTAAAAATGGCATTAAACACCATACTAAGAATAACAACAACCCAAACTATTTTTCAGGGATTCCCAGGCCAGTCAGGTCCACAGGGACCCCAAGGGAACACAGGCTTTGAGGGGCCAGAAGGTCTTCCAGGACCCAAAGGGGTGAAAGGTGAACCAGGTCCATCTGGGCCAAGGGGCCCCAAGGGAGATCGGGTAAGTGTCTTCTCTGTTTCCTGGGTCCATATTCACCAACCATTCTTAAGAACACTCTTAGTCTTATTTTCCAACATTTTCTGGATTTGAAAGTAACACAACTTCTGGTTGGCTAAACCATTTGGTTTAGCCAATCAGAAGTTGCGTTACTTTCAAATTTGGACAATCTTGGAGAATAAGACTAAGAATATTCTTAAGAATGGTTGGTGAATATGGGCCCAGGTCTTTTTTTTTTAACCCTTTCCCAAACGACAAATTTTAGACCCTTCCAAACTGAAAGAGTTTGCAGACGACAATTTTAAATTTGATAAAAATGGCAGAAAGTTCTCACAAAGGGTAGAAAACACTGTGGGAAAAGGAAAAATTGCCCGTTATGAGCAATTTCTCCTTTTCCCACAGTGTTTTCAAAAGACTTGTATTGCAGACACGTGAAAACCAGGGCTTGTTTGGGAAAGGGTTAAATGTGATTCAAAATAAGAGAGCAAAATAAGTTCTCACTGAAATATTTTACAAAAACATTCAATGGGAGGTGCTTGTTTCTGATTAGATTATAAAGTTTATATCTTTAGAACCATTTTACCATGGTAACTCTTTACCACTTAACCCTTTGCCACTCAATCAAGAGTTTAAATGACACTGATGAAGAAGGCTCTGGAAAAAATTGTAGGAAAAGGAGAAAATGCTGGTAACCTTTTCCCACAATTTTTTCTACTTGTTAGCAGACAGTCTCATAATTTGAGTCGCATTTGATTTCTCATTCGCTTTCAATCCAGACATGTCTAGAATTTCATCCTTTGATAAAGGGTTAACAAAATTTAGACTTATATATGGCCTAAAAATTGGGATCTGCCAGTGATAGCATTTTCTCTTTTTGCCATAATGTATTTTAAGAATTTTAATGACAGATTTCACATTTATAGCCACATCTAATTTATCCTCTGTAGATACTACTGTATTTATTTGGAAGAGTCGAAAATTTGGGAAAAGAAATTAAAAACCTGATAATCTGCACAGTATATATTGAAGCAGAATCTTAGAATAGACTTCATCTAATAATATCGATTTCATATAATCAACAAAACTGACAATTATTGTTTGTATGAATAATTTTCTGAGCAGACATTAAGTCTTCAAGTTGTAGTAATGTTACAGGCTTTGAAAAAAAAAGGTAAACAGCAGAATTTATCAAAACCTGAAGTTTTCTGATAAGGGCCGCCTAAAATAGTTTCAAAAGATAAGAATAACAAAATTTTGGCACCAAGTCCACATGCCAGACTGCTTTTTCAAACTGAAAAACAAACTTGCCATAAATATTTCAACGCTTACCCTGTCAAACAGAATCCGCAATGTATTTCGCTGTAGCTGTTGATCAAGATTAGCTTGCATTTAATTTTGTGCAGTCTGATACTCTCTCGGTTTCTTAGGTACTTGTATATGGTCCGCTCATATTTTTAGAATTTTTATGTAATGCAAAGTACATGTAATGTTAATGTGTATTCAGAAAATTTGACTCCCACAGTTTAAATCTTTACCAAACAACAAAATTTTAGACTGGCCCAAATTGAAAGCATTAGCAGACGACAATTTAAATGCAAGTCAGGTAATGGAATTTCTCTTTGACAGGGTAGAAAACATTGAGGGAAAAGGAGAAAATGATGGTAACCTTTCTCGATGTTTACAAAAGCTGTCTTTCTGGAGTTACTGAAAGTTGGGATTGAGTGGTAAAGAGTTAAAAGACAAAATTTAAGACTCATCAAAATTGAAGGCATTTGCAGACAATAAATTAAATGTGGCTGAAATGATGAAAATTTGACTTTGGTAGGGTGAAAAGCATTGTGTTTCTATAATGTTTTCAAGAGCTTTCTTTCATCAGGGCTATTGAAACTTGGGACTGTGTGGTATAAGGTTGATACATCACACTTGCATAAACAGTCCAGGAAGTTTAGCAAAACGTAAACATGATATCATGCTGTAGCCCAAGTCATTTGCTGTTTAACCCTTTCCCAGACAAGCCCTGGTTTTCACGTGTCTGCAGTACAAGTCTTTTGAAAACACCGTGGGAAAAGGAGAAATTGCTCGTAACGAGCAATTTCTCCTTTTCCCACAGTGTTTTCTACCCTTTTTGATAACTTTCTGCCATTTTCATTTCAAATTGTCGCCTGCAAACTCTTTCAATTTGGACCAGCCCAAAATTTGTCATTTGGGAAAGGGTTAAAATAAGCAGCGAGCTTTTTTCTTTTTCACCTGTTTTCTGCCACATTATTTTTTTTCCCATCAACATTAAAGTTTTTTTTTTTTTATACAAGCTAGAAAATATTACATGATCAAAGAAAATTCAATCGGAGGAAAGTACTGTATGTTTTTTGAATACAAAAAAAAAAAGGTATGAATAGGACTTTCTTGAAACAGACAAAATTTATGTACCTTCCCACAATGTTTTCTATAGTAGTGGAAAACCTTTTATTTTCCTTTCTATCAAATCTGTAATCCCAAGATCTAACAACGATAAGGAATTAGGCTTTTGAAAACATTGTAGGAAAAGGAGAAAATACAATGTTTTCAAGCCTTTTAATGACAAATCCCATCATTAAAGCCACATTTATATCGTCGTCTGCAAGTGCTTTCAATTTGGACAAGTCTAAAATTTTGTCGTTTGGTAGAGAAATAATCCAAGAAGCATAATTATTCTCATCAACTACTTGATGAATCTGAACTGTGTTGCAATTATTTTTCCCTCCCTCAAAACCATACTAAGCATACTTTTATGAAGTGGCAACCATCAGATATTTGCCACTTCAAATAAGTGGGATAGCATGTGATAAACATAATATTTCATTGATAACTAAATTAATTCATTATTTAACCCTTTCCCAAATGACAAATTTTGGACTGGTCCAAACTGAAAGAGTTTGCAGACGACAATTTTAAATTTGATGAAAATGGCAGAAAGTTATCAAAAAGGGTAGAAAACACTGTGTGAAAAGGAGAAATTGCTCGTTACGAGCAATTTCTCCTTTTCACACAGTGTTTTCAAAAGACTTGTACTGCAGACATGTGAAAACCAGGGCTTGTTTGGGAACGGGTTAATTCATATATCTCAGGACAGGTTTTGATTTGCACTTTTTAACTCTTTACCAGACAACAAACATTTGGAGTGGTCCAAATTGAAAGCATTTGCAGACAACAATTTAAATGTGGCTAGAATTACGAGATTTGTCTGTGAATGAGCAGAAAATATTGTGGGAAAAGAAGAAAATGCTGGCTAACAGTATTTTCTTCTTTTCATATAATGTTTTCATAGGCTGTCTTTTTTAGGGACTTTAACACATTCCTCAGGATTGTGTGGTAAAAAGAATTAAAAAGAAAAAGAGTTAAAAGAATTAAGTATGTAATGATTATAAAAATCAAGTTACATTTTGGTACCGTTAGATTTTTTTCCCTTTTTTATCAAGATCTTTTTCCTGGCCATCAATGGTAGATGCATCAAAACATTGCTGCAAGAGCATGGAGGTTAAACTTAACAATATGTGTACATCAAAATATACTTAACCCTTTCCCAAACGACAAATTTTGGACTGGTCCAAATTGAAGGAGTTTGCAGACGACAATTTTAAATTTGATGAAAATGGCAGAAAGGTCTCAAAAAGGGTAGAAAACACTGGGGGAAAAGGAGAAATTGCTCGTTACGAGCAATTTCGCCTTTTCCCCCAGTGTTTTCAAAAGACTTGTACTGCAGACACATGAAAACCAGGGCTTGTTTGGGAAAGGGTTAAATGATGTTGTCAACTGTATACAAACAAAAGTTGAAAACAAAAACACAGAATGAGTAACTCAGGTATATTTATGCCATCACTAGTAACCACTTAACTCTTTACTGATGAAAACATTATAAAACTGGCATTTTGCAGACGATAAATCAAGTGTGTCTCAAATGACAAAATTCGTCTCAGAGTGGGTAGAAAACATTGTGGGAAAAGGAGAAAATGCTGGGTTACCAGCATTTTCTCCCTTTCCCAAATATGTTTTCAACAGCATTCTTCTTCAGGTTCTCTAAAACTCAGGACTGTGGTAAAAAGTAAACCAACTGTGTCATTGTACTAGCATAGCGTGGTTATTACCTACTTTACCTATAGTTCCAATGGTTTAACTTTTACCCGGTGACACTCTATCGACCATAAACTATAAAGCACTTATTAATTTTGTTACTGATCTGAAATCTAGGGTCATTTATTTCACAGTATTTTCTAAACTACAACATACCAAGTACCAGTTAAGTTACTTTTGCATACAGTATTGATCAAGATCAGACTGCCTAGAACATGGACAATCAACTCTGACTGGTTAAGTTACTTTTGCAGACAGTGTAGATCAAGATCAGACTGCCCAGAACATAGAAAATCAACTCTGTATGGCATTTTGTGTAACGTTGCCTAAATGTTATGGCTGTGTAATGGTTTAGAAATTTCACTGTTTTGGGTTTTTTTTTTTTTACTTGCTAATTTTGTCCTTCCTTTTTAATGGCATAGTAAGCACTTAAATATTTATTCTTCCTCCCGTAGCAAAACAGTAGCAATGAAGCACTACAGATGCCTAAAATATCATTTGGATTAGTTTGATATGCATGTTTAATTGCTTCTTGATTACAGGAAGAGAGCTCTTAATATGAGAAAAGTCATCAAGTAACACATCAAGAGATAAAGCTTACCTCTCATGCAGAAACATCTTGAATTAACTCTTTAGCTAACAACAAATTTTTAGACTGGTCCAAACTGACAGCATTTGCAGACGACATAATTATTAAGTACTGGTCAAACGGTGGGATTTGTTTGTAATAGGATAGAAAACATTGTGGAAAAAGGAGAAATTGCTGGTTACCAGCAATTTTCTCCTTTTCCCACACTGTTTTAATAGTCCTTTCTTCTGTGTGGTGTCCGTGGTTGTGAGGTAGAGCGTCTGCCTCATAATCAAAAGGTCCTGAGTTTGATACCTGGAAGAGGATGTCAACTTTGGGACTGTTCTTTGACCCACACATTTAGCGCGAGTACTGGTGTAGTTTCCAGGAAGTAGAATCAAGAGAGATTAGTATAAGTTGTAAGAACTTGTTTATCAATCGATGTAAAATAAATATGTTTAAACTAAACTAGTTCTTTCTTCTAGGGTTGTTAAAAGTCGAAATTGTTTGGTAAAGGTTTAAGTGCAAAACCAACCTTTTTAATCAATGACATTTCATTTCAAATTTTCTTTAAGTCCGCTTAGCAGACAGTTTTAGAAAATCTTTAGGGAAAAAGTGCAACTGGTTATGATATTTTCTCCCCTTTTTCAGTTCTCTTCCAACTGTCATTTTGTTTCTGGAAAATTTAAAATTTGTTAGTAAGATAAAATTGGAGCTCTTAAGATAATAGGAGGCCATATTGGAGCTTCTGTAGAAAGTATAGGTCAAGATCAAAATGTAGAGAATGTATAGTCTGATCTTGGGTGTACACTGTCAGCAATTTTGAAGTATTTTTGGACCAATAACGGTCTTGAAATTGTAATTTTTTTGGAATGTTTTTTTTCCCAGACAAAACAATATCCATTTAAGGTTATTTGGTACTCTTGAAGTTAACTCTTTACTGAATGACAAAATTTTAGACTTGTCCAAATTGAAAGTATTTGCAAACGAAAAACTAAATGTGGCTAAATGTGGCTAAAATGATGGAATTTTTATTAAATGCAAACGAAAACATTGTGGAAAAGGAGAAAATGCTGGTTACCAGCATTTTCTCTTTTTCCCACTATATCTTCAAAGGCCTTCTCTGTCCTGGTTGTTAAAATTTGGGACAGGGTAGTAAAGAATTATGTAGCTTCATAGCCCTTTCCCATACAATGATGCCTTTTAACGCCCCTTGGAAAGAGGCCTTTTGAAAACATTGTAGGAAAAGGAGAAAATGCTGGTAACCAGCATTTTCTCCTTTTCCCACAATGTTTTCTACACTATCAAAGAAAACTTGCACCATTTTAGCCACATTGAAATTGTCCTCTGCAAATGCTTTCAATTTGGACAAGGCTAAAATTTTCTCATCTTGTAAAGGGATAGACAACAGTGTATCCATTCATACTGAGTGAAACCACAAATGATTGCATGATGAGATACTTGACTCCCACACACTGCACAAAAGTATCTATGCTATTTGTTAGAACTATTAAGGCTCTCATTGGCTTGGTCTCTCTCATTCAGACTTTCACTCAGTCACTAATTAAGAAATATTCTGCATAGTTCTCAATCCATTTAACTCTTTATCAAACAACAAAAGTGAAGACTGGTCCAAATTCAAAACATTTGCATACAAGATATTTGCTTTAGTGCAATAAAGGTATAGTATTGATCTAGCTTAAATGATGGTAATTGTCTGTGAAAGTGTAGAGAACATTGTGGGAAGAGGAGAAAGTGCTGGGTCTTTTTCCATATAGGTTTTCAAAAGCGCAATTTTTACATGGTCATAAAACTCTGGATTATGTGGTGAAGAGTTAAGCTGAAGAATCACTTTCCATCAGTTTATCAAGATTATCTAATACAGCAACATTCAAAGCTTTTGGTGGGATAATTTTGATGCACCTTTTTTAGGGGCATGATACGATCTTTTTTGTTGTTTTTTGTGTGGGTGGGGGTGGGAAGTATTTAACTCTTTAGCACACACCATATTTCAGACCCGTCCAAATTCAAAGCATCTGCAGATGACAATTTCAATGAGGCTGAATTGATGCGGTTTTTCTTCGATAAAGTAGAAAACATTGTGGGAAAAGGAGAAAATGCTGGTTACCAGCATTTTCTCCTTTTCCCACGTTTTCAAAAGCCTTATTCCTCAGGGTTGTTAAAAGTCGGGATTGTGTGGTGAAGGGTTAACTCTGTACCAAATGACAAAATTTTAGACTTGCTTATGTTGAAAGCATTTGCAGACAACAAAATAAATGTGATTCAAAAATTGAACTTTGTTTTTGGAAGAGAAGAAAACATAGTTGGAAAATGAAAAAATGACAGATAACCCATTTTCTCCTTTTCAAACAATGTTTTTAAAGGCCTTCCTCAGGGATTGTTTGTTAAAGGGTTAAAGGTTTTGGTGGGATAATTTTAATACATGTTTTCAAGTGGTTGATGTCATCTTGATTGTTGTTGTTGTGTGGGTGGGGGTGGGAAGTATTTAAACGGACCATTTTTTTACAGCTGTAACTCAACCGCCTCTTTGGTGCATTGGTCATGGTCTTTGGCTAAGAAGCACTTTTAGACCAGGTGGAAGATTTAGCATGAGGTTTGATGGTTTTGGTCTTGTCAGTTGAAAAGGATGGAAAATCCTTGAGTTTGTAAAAGCCAATTTAGGTGCAAGTTTCTGTATGTTTCTGTTTTGTTAGAGAGTTTAACCCTTTCCCACACAATCCCGACTTCTAAGGACCCCGACAGAGAAGGCCTTCTAAAATATAGTGGGAAAAGGAGAAAATGCTGGTTACCAGCATTTTCTCCTTTTCCCACAATATTTTCTATCCTATCAAAGACAGAAATCACCATTTTAGCAAGATTTCATTTGTTGTCTGCAAATGCTCTCAATTTGATCCAGTCCAAAATTTTGTTGTCTGGTAAAGAGTAGATCTTTTTCATTTAACTCTTTGCCAAACAACAAAATTTTAGACTTGCCCAAATTGAAAGTGTGTGCAGTTGACACATTAAAAGTTACTCAAAGTGAGAAACTTTTCTTTCGAAGGGTAGAAAACATTGTGGGAAAAGGAGAAAATGCTGGTAACCAAAAGGCTTCTTCTCTAGGGTCGTTGCCAAGCCCCCGTAGCTCAGTCGGTAGTGTACAGGACTTGAGAACAGGAGGTTGCTGGTTTGATCCCCAGCTCGGCCAATTTCTTTCCGAGGATCGATGATAGTCATTGCGACAGGATTCATTCCTCTCTCACCACTGACCATTGTTTCGATGATGGTTATGAGGGAAAGCAGCCAGTGGCTTGGAAAGAATATTGTGTGTAGTACTGTTAAAAAAAGCTCCAGGAAAGCAAGGATAGGTGCACTGGCTGCCGCGATATCTGAAATAATGTTGTAAACAGCATTAAACACCATACAATCAATCAATCAATCAATCAATCAATCAATATTTAGGGTTGTTAAAAGGGATTTGGTGGTAAAGGTTTAATCAGCAGGGTAGAAAGTGCTCAATGTAACACAAACTGTATGGTATCTATTAGCCAGGATGATCTAGGGGTCAGTGACCTTCGGGAAAAATGTGCCCATTATGTAGGAGGAATATTTTCTGCAGATGTTTTCATCTCTTTGATCTACCTAGGCTTTGATCCTTTACTGAACTGTCTTGTCTTTTGTGGACCCAGAGGAAATAGAGCTCCAGATAGGGGGAGTGATTTTGATTTAAAAATTGAAAATATTAATCACTCTCCACTAAACCCTATGTTGTAGGTACTCATTAGAATCGTCTTAATGAGGCGATTCTAATGAATACCCACAACATAGGGTATGGAAGAGAAATAATGGATTTAGAATACTGTCACTCCCTCTTATCTCGAGGTCTGATTTAGTAGGTTTTGTAACAACATTGTGGGAAAAGGACACAAGGCTAATACATTTCTCCTACTGTTTTTTTTTTTTTTCAAAAAACAAAGTCCATAATTTATACAGCAATTTTATTCGTTGCAGTTTTATATGTGATTTACTGATGCTTTTCATTTAGACAAGTCTACATTTTTTCATGTCCACAAAGGACTTTGATTCCTTTACCAAGTCATTCTGTCTTTTGTACAACCCAGAAAAAGTAGCTAGGCTTTATGACAACGTTGGGAAATGGAGGAAGTGCCGGCCTACACCACCATGTCCAGATCTACAAATCAAGTTCAGATCTAGTGCAAATAACGTAAGATAAATATTTGCAGGAAAGGCTATTCTTTTTCAATGACACAAATATGTTTCATACATTTACCAAACAATCCTGGGTTTTAACAACCCTGAAGAAGAAGCCTTTTGAAAACATTGTGGGAAAAGGAGAAAATGCTGGTAACCAGGATTTTCTCCTTTTCCTAACCTTTCAGAAACAAATTCAATCATTTGAGGTACATCTAGTTTGTCGTCTGCAAAATTAATGCTTTCAATTTGGACCAGTCTAAAATTTTGTCGTGTGGTAAAGAGTTAAAAAAGATGGCATCATCTTCCGAAGCTGTTTTTGCAACATATTATGTCCATTAAAGTAACCTCCCTTGATAATGGCCCATTTCCAATACGGCCCACTTTTCTGCTTACCAAAAAGGGCCCTTTTTTGAACAACGACATAGACTACTATAATTTTAATGAATTTTGTTAGAATGAATTTTATAAATGTCTATTTATAAGTTGCTACCAACTGAGCTATGGGGGCTTGGCAACGACCCTAAAGAAGAAGCCTTTTGAAAACATTGTGGGAAAAGGAGAAAATGCTTTATAAATGTCTTTGTCTTATCTATTTTTGAAAAATGAAATATATTTCTCAAGAAGGATATTCCAGAAACTGTTTTGACGTGAAAACATGCCAGTTAAGATGGGTGCATGACATTTCATTGAAAGGGTGTTTCATCAAAATCCTTGTATATTTTAAAATACCGATTGCTAAATTCCTAGATTTATTTTATGAAAAGCTCTGTCCTGGAGGAAGATTTGAGCCACAATTCGTCTGGGTAAGGGTCAGGGCTAGGGATCATTTTCGACAAACATAGTTTTCGATGAAATGTCGCACACCCAGTTAAGATAATTGTACAGTCTTGGTTGATTGACTGATTGATTGAATGGTGTTTTATGCCGCATTCAACATTATTTTGGTCATATCATGGCGACAGGTCATATATTCATGTATTTCCTGGGTTTCACCAGTACTAGGCCAGGGCTCTGAAATATCTTGCCCAAGGACACTCTCATGAAAAACCCAATGCTGTGTAGTCTTAGACAGGACTAAATGTCTGTTATCATATGAGCCATATTTTCTAATTGTTCGAAAATTGACCCCCCCTATTTTTTTTAAACCCCACCTCCCCTTATTTTTCAGATGGTGGGAAGAAATTATCCCTCCCCTTTTTAGTTTTGAGAATAGACACTGCGATTGCTTGTATTATTTGTGTGCTGTGTTTTCAGAAGTTGCCCACTGCGTATAGAGATGTATTCTCAGTCTCGTGTTATTGATCAGATATGGCTTCTTCCTGCTGTGTACTGAAGCCGGATGTGTTTCAAAACAAGCTTTTCAAAATGTTACATCTGCTTAAAGAAAACTAACATGTACTTGTTTATGAATACTTTGCAAGCCTCAGGATGTTGTTATGATGAGAACCATTCTGCCTGCCTTAGCAATGTAAACATGGAAGAACTCTTTACCACAGGAGCAAAATGTAGACCTCCAAATTGAAAGCATTTGCAGACAACAAATTAAATGTTACTGAAAATATGAAATATGTCTTATGTATGAAAACATTGTGGGAAAAGGAGAAAATGCTGGTAACCAGCATTTTCTCCTTTTCCCACGATGTTTTCAAAAGCCTTCTTCCTCAGGGTTGTTAAAGTTGCGATTGTATGGGAAAGTGATTTATAATCAGTGCTCCTTACCTGACAACAAAATTTTAGAACATGTCCAAATTTAAAGCAGTGGCAGACGACAGGTAAGTTGTGGCTCAAATGATGGGATTTGTATCTGAAAGGGTATAAAACATTATGAGAAAAAGAGAAAATGCAGGCTACCAGCATTTTCTCCTTCACTCACAATGTTTTCAGAAGCCTTCTACCTAAAGGTCCTGCAAATACGGGGTCACTTGGTAAAGAGTTGATTACGTACAAGATGAGCATTTCATGGTCCTGTATCATATCAAAGTACATAAGAGTCAAAATTAGAAGCATTTGGTGAGTTGATCAAACATTAGGACTACACTAATGCTTAAAGTACAAGAATTTGTTTGGTCCTGACCCATTTTCCCCCTGCAAGAATTTGTTTGAGTTGACCCATTGTTTTGCTGGAAAGTAAAATAAGGTTTTTGGTCAAAATTGCAATTATTGCAATTTTACAACCATTCAAAAAGTGGACAGTGTAGATTGGAGATGAAACCGTAATGTTCTGTTCAAATGTTTGTGAAAACTGTTTGCTAAAATGGGTGTTGTAGTCTAGGCTTTGTGCCAAGTTAAAGCTGAAATAAGTACCTGAACTCATCTTGGTTGAATGAGATATAGATATATCACGCAAAGTTTGCTGCAGGAGAAAACAGTATTTTTGTTTTATTAACCCTTTACCACACAATGACACCTTTTGACGCCCCTGGGAAGGAAGCCTTTTGAAAACATTGTGGGAAAAGGAGAAAATGCTGGTAACCAGCATTTTCTCCTTTTTCCACAATGTTTTCTACCCTATCTAAGAAAAATTGCACCATTTGAGCCACATTGAAATTGTCATCGGCTAATACTTTCAATTTGACCAAGGCTAAAATTTTGTCATCTGGTAAAGGGTTAACCCTATATCCCACTGAATAAATGGAATAAAATTTTCAAGTGGTAGAAAAAAGGAAAAAAATAGGAAAAACCTAAAGTTTGCTATTTTCAAGGTAATTTGGGGGGAAGACATTCTCCTAATTGGACAGTGTAAATCCAAGATCAGACTGTGAAAGGTCCTTGAGTCATGCATATCAGGGTTAAAAACAGTTCTTTTTCAAAATGTAAGCTGAACAAACATATCTTAAGTCATAATTAATAATTACTGGTAAGCTCACGAATCACAGCTCTGCCAATTTAGTACCTACATATAGCCTCATCTGTATAAAGCCAAGCCCCCATAGCTCAGTCGGTAGCGTACAGGACTTGAGAACAGGAGGTCGCTGGTTCGATCCCCGAATTGGCCAATTTCTTTCTAAGGATTGATGATAGTCATTGCAACAGGATTCATTCCTCTGTCACCGCTGACCATTGTTTCGATGATGGTTATGTGGAAAAGCAGCCAGTGGCTTGGAAAGAATATTATGGGGAGTACTGGTAAAAGAAACTCCAGGAAAGCATGGGTAGGTGCACTGGCTGCCACGATATAACTGGAATAATGTTGAAAACGGCGTTAAACACCATACATTCATTCTTTTACATTCGTCTTTATAAAGGAGGCCTCCATTTTTTGAACTACCAATCACATGATCTTAAAATGGCGGCGGCCCTGTAAATCACTTAGCAACCACGAGCAACCACAGCCGAGATCACCCAAGGTATGCTGAATGCGGTAAGCTATGCTCTGAAAAAAAAAGGATAGATGTCATGCATCTTCATAATGCATAATATTAAGCAAAGTGTCAAATGACATGGACCCATTTTGTCTGAAAAGTGGTGAATCACTGACCAGTAAGAGTTTAAAACTTCGTATTTGTTCATTGTTTCTGATGATTATTAACTTAATGTTTTCACTCATCTTTATCTGCGTCCCGGGGACGCAATGAGCACTGGTATTTTGTGTTTATAGATCTATACTCTTAGAACGTAATTTACCTGCTAACATCAGGTGAACGATGTTTGATTTCCACTTTGAAAATAAACTGGTACCCGTTGTATCTCACGCAGCCGTCCGATAGAAGATCGAACGCAGGCTGCTAGTTTACTCTGAAAAGTACCTTGGCCCGTTCTCGAATTTGATTGGTTCACGATCATCGATCGATAAATCTCAGTATCTTGATTCCTATTTATAGACAATGAACCTGATTGACCGTGAAATACACACACATGTCAACTAGTTGTAAACTTTGGATAATATACACGTACCTCGGGTACAAATTTATCACACCCTTTTTACCCTTATGTCAGATTTTTTCCAAATCGGGGTTTTTTAACTGTCTGTCGGGGTGATTGGGTATTTTGTCTTGAATCGGGAGACTCCCGACGAAATCGGGAGATTTGGGAAGCATGAATCATTAGGTAGAATGATCTCTTGACATGCCTACAGAAAGTTTTAACCTAGTTCGATACTCTTTGCAGCTGCATCAAACTACCCTTTTACAGAGCATGTCTCATATATAATTGTGCTTAGCGTTCTTATACTTAAGTCCTCTCTTCAGCAGTTCTGGGTCTGTATTCACCAACCATTCTTAAGAATATTCTTAGTCTTATTCTCCAAGATTTTCTGCATTTGAAAGTAACACAACTCCTGATTGGCTAAACCAAATGGTTTAGCCAATCAGGAGTTGTGTTACTTTCAAATGTAGAAAATTCTGGAGAACAAGACAAAGAACGTTCTTAAGAATGGTTGGTGAATACGGCCCTGGTTCAGCTGTAAGGACAAAAGCATTGAGAGAATGATCTCTTTTACCCACTTGATCATAGATCTCCAGTCTCAGAACACAAGACTGACCAAGGGTAGAAAACATTGTGGGAAAAGGAGAAAATGCTGGTTACCAGCATTTTCTCCTTTTCCCACAATGTTTTCAAAAGACTTCGTTCTCAGGGTCGTTAAAAGTTGGGATTGTGTTGGTAAAGAGTTAACCCTTTCCCAAACAAGCCCTGGTTTTCACGTGTCTGCAGTACAAGTCTTTTGAAAACACTGTGGGAAAAGAAGAAATTGCTCGTAACGAGCAATTTCTCCTTTTCCCACAGTGTTTTCTACCCTTTTAGAGACCTATCTGCCATTTTCATCAAATTTAAAATTGTCGTCTGCAAACTCTTTCAATTTGGACCAGTCCAAAATTTGTCGTTTGGGAAAGAGTTAAGCAACTCTGGATCTGCTCTAAGGACAAAAGCATTGGGAGAAGGATTTCTTTTACCCACTTGGATCATAGATCTCCAGTCTCAGAACACAGAACACAAGATTCACCAATCTTCTCTCAGAATACAAGACTCACCAATCTGCTCCCAGATGTGCTTTCAGCTGGTGCAGCTTTTATAGGCTGTCTTTTTGATGTTTTATTTGTTTGCACTCCGTTTTTTACGTTATGCACATTCTTTCGAATAATGTTGGTTCACCTAGAAAGATTTAGGTTACATTGAATAACATGAAGTACTATGGTGCTGTTTTGGGGTATGGATTACAGCACTATGGTATCATTCCTTGGCTAGGTATTCGTAAGCAAATCTTCTTTCTTTGTAGGAATTTCTTAAAATATAAAAAATAGTTGCATTTCCTATCAAACTGACTTTACGAAATGAGGCAATACATAAATTTCTTGTCTCTCAATTTCTTTTTCAATTGTATATCTGTCTAAACATTACAGTATAGTAACTAACCGTTGTAATTTCCTTTTTATTGTTGTCTTTAGAGTTTCGAAAATTTAAGGTTTCTGTAGAAATCCACTAATCTTGTGTAGATAATATTGGATATGTGACATTTCGTGGACAGCCACATTCATTGAAAACAATCCCCAGCCCTTACCCTTACCCTAACCCAGACAAACTGTGGCTCAAATCTTCCTTCCAGACAGAGCTTTTCCTGAAATAAATCTAGGACTTTAGCAATTGGCATTTCATACCATACATGGGTTTCGACAGAACACCCTTTCGACGAATGTCGTGCCATTGAAATACATTATACCAAATTAAATTCAGGAAGTATTATTCATCATATTTATCATTTTTGGTTTCCCTACACTTTATGGCAATGAAAACACTTTTCATCAGCCTCGGAAACAAAATGTTAGAGAATTGAACTTAATCCTTAACTCTTTACCACACAATCCCGAGTTTCACGACCCTGAGGAAAAAGCCTTTTGAAAACCTTGAGAAAAAAGGAGCAAATGCTGGTAACCAGCATTTTCTCCTTTTCCCATAAGGTTTTCTACAATTTTAAAGATAGTTACCATTATTTCATGTAAATTTGATATTGCGTTTGCATATGCTTTCATGTTCGGATCAGTCTAAAATTTTATTGTTCGGTAAAGGAGTTAAAAGCATTGAACAAATGAAGAAGAAACGAAAGCTTCTTGTAAACATAAAAAACTTGCTTTGTAGAAATAAGTACCTTGTAAGCAGTTAAATGTAGATACGCCAAAAGGGCTTTGCAGATTATTTAAGGACAGATATCCTGAGAAAACCTGTATGAGTCAAAGATTCCTGGGGCTCCAACCTTGCTCATCTCTATTTTCCACCCACTCACATGGATTACATGAAAAGTGTAAAACCTGCAGCTTTGTGCTATAATTCCTACAGATGTTTATTTCTCATGAAAATTTAACCTTTACCACACACAAGTCTGACTATAAACCTTGCTCAGTATAAGTCAGACTGAGGTTCGGTAGATTTAAAAACAAACATTCTTAGAAAAAAAAATATATTCATGAGTCAAAGATTCCTAGGGGCTCCAGCCTCGTTCATCTTTATCCTCCACCCACTCACATGGATTACATCAAAAGTGTAAAGCCTGCAGCTTTATGCTTAAGTTCCTACAGTTGCTGATTTCTCATGAAAGTTTAACCTTTTACCACACAAGTCTGACTATAAACCTTGCTCAGAATAAATTGGAACAAGGCTCAGTAGATTTAAGAACAGACAATCTTAGAAAAAAAAATATGAGTCAAAGATTCCCAGGGGTGCCAACCTTGTTCATCTTTATCCTCCACCCATTCACATGGATTACATCAAAAGTGTAATGCCTGCAGTTTTATGCTTCATTTCCTATGGTTGATGATTTCTCATGAAACTTGCTTGGCTTGTATGATTCAAGAGTTGAACCCTTTACCACACAATCCTGACTTTTAACAACCCTGAGAAAGAAGTTTTTGAAAACATTGTGGGAAAAGGAGAAAATGCTGGTGACCAGCATTTTCTCCTTTTCCCACAATGTTTTCTATCATATGGAGAAATTCCATCATTTGAGCCACATTTAATTTTTCGTCTGCAAACACTTTCAATTTGGACCAGTCTAGAAATTTGTCATTTGGTAGAGAGTTAACCCTTTACCACATAATTACAAATTTAACCATTAGAGTTCCAGATAAACCAAAGAGTTATTTTTAGTCTAAAAACAAAACAAATGTAATTTATATTCACTTTTGACTATAGTCTTTCAGCTAAGCAGTGTAGATCAAAGATCAAGCTGCATGTTTTGTGCAGTCTGCTCTTGATCTACACTGATGGCATAGGCTACTATACTTGTGAAAGGTGCTTTAAGGGTTAGAGTTAGTAAACAGCCCTTTGAAATTAGAAATTTTAAAATAATTGTGAGAAAGAAAGAAATGCTGGTGACCAGCATTTTCTCATTTTCCCACAATGTTTTCTACTCGTTCCAAAACAAACTCCATACTTTTTGCCACATTTATTTTTGTTGTCTGCAAAGCTTTCAATTTGGATAAGTCAAAAACTTTGTTGTTTTGTAAAGAGTTGAACCTTACATTTGAGCCTAATAATTATTTGATCTTAAAAAGGGGTCCTACGCAGCTCAGTATTAAAGTGTGGGGCCCCTAACCTGGAGGTCACGGGTTCCAGCCCCACCTGATCCACTGGGTTTTTCGTGGGAGTGTCCTTGGGCAAGACACTTCATAGCTCTAGTCTAGTACTGGTAAAGCCCAGGAAAAACATGAATATGTGAGCTGTCGCCGTAATGTGACTGAAAAAATGTTGAAAGCAGCGTTTAAAAAAACAATCAATGAATCATTCTAAAAAAAAATGACTAGATATTACAACTTCAATACAATTTTTTTTTTTGTAGAATATTTCTTCGAACATCAGGCAGTGAAGATCCAAGATCAGAGTGCACACTTTGTGTACACTGATCTTTGATCTAATTTGTCTTCAATAGAAACTAAAGTGATATTTTGCAGTTTAACTCCTTTCCAAACAACAAATTTTAGACTCTTCCAAATTGAAAGCATTTGCAGACAAATGATATTAAATTTGGCATGAATGATGAAATTTGTATCAGAAAGGGTAGAAAACCATGTGGGAAAAGGAAAAAATGCTGGTTGCCACCATTTTCTCCTCTTTCCACTATGTTTTCGAAAAGCTGTCTTTCTCAGGGTTGTTAACCCTTTACCACACAGTCCCCGCCTTTTAACGACCCTGTGATAGAAGCCTTTAGAAAACGTGGGAAAAGGAGAAAATGCTGGTAACCAGCATTTTCTCCTTTTCCCACAGTTTGCTACCCTTCCCAAAACAAATTTTAATTTTTCAATCGCATTTATTTTCTCATCTGCAAATGCTTTCGATTTGGACCAGTCTAAAATTTTTTCGTTTTTATCAGAGTTAAAACTCAGGATTGTGTGGTAAAGGGTTTAAAGGAAGATAGACTATAAATACATCACAAGGGTAAACAACTAACCACATGATGAAAGTAGCAGATGATTCCAAACTGCTGATTTTAGATTTTTTTTTTTCTGTTTCATGATTCAGCTTTCTTGCACTTTCTCCCAGTTTTTATTACCATGGTAAATTATTTACTGATGTGTTTTATTGCATCCTTTGATCCTTTACAAAATGATCCCATGTTTTGACAAGGCTAAGGAAGAGGGCTTTTGAAATGCTAAGGAAGAGGCCTTTTGAAAAAAAACTATTTGGGAAAAGGAGAAAATGCTGGTAGCCAGCATTTTCTCCTTTTCCCAAAAAGTTTATTTCACACATCTCAAGACAAAACCCATTAGTTCAGCCATGTTCAATAATTGTTGTCAGCAAATATTTTAAATAAATTTAAAATCTGTTTGTCTGGTACAGGGTAGACCCAAAATAATGATACATATGCCATGAAAAGAATGTAAAGCTTCATTTAGCAAGCATTTCAATTCTTCCTCTTGATTTTGCACCCGTCACTTTAGCTCCGTACCACACAATCCTGAGTTTTAAAGACCCTTGGGAAGAGAGCTTCTGAAAACATTATGGGAAAAGGAGAAAATGTTGGAAACCAGCATTTTCTCCTTTTCCCAGGATGTTTTCTACGCTCTTAATACAAATGCCTGAATTTATGCCGTAGTTAATTTGTTATCTGTAAATGTTTTGAATTTGGACCAGTCTAAAATTTGCTGTTTGGTAATGAGTCAGTAAGAAGTTAAAAACCATTATCATGCAAACATGTTGATAGATTTTAGCTTATACCTGTCCTGTACAGTTATGAGTTTTAGGCCTCTTCCACAGAAAAAGATAAAAGTATATCAAGGGAACAGGAGCAAGTTCTCATGCCTGTTCCAAAAAATAAAAAAATGTAAATGGAACAGAAATAACTGTTCCATTTTCCACATTTTTATGGTATCATCCAGAGAGAGCAGTTTGGCATGATGTTCGTAAAGCCAACTTTGCTGAAGATTTAAAGTAGCTTTTACTCTCAGTTGTATTTTGATGCATATCTCTTCACAGATTTAACCCTTTACTTAACAATCCGGGGTTTTCACGACCTTGAGAAAGACGCCTTTTGAAGACATTGTGGGAAAAGGAGAAAATGCTGGTTACCAGCATTTTCTCCTTTTCCCACAATGTTTTCTACCCTTCTCAAAACAAATTTCAATTTTTGAGTCACATTTATTGTGTTGTGTGCAGATGCTTTCAATTTAAATGATTCTAAATTTTTGTCGTTTGGTAAAGAGTTAAAGCAATGTGCTATTATGTTTAGGGCCCGAATGGGTGACCAAGGTGATGCATGTTCACCCTTTACCAAACTATCTCAAGTTTTAATGACCCAAAGGAAGAGCCCTGTTTAAAAACATTGTGGGAAAAGGAGAAAATGCTGGTCACCAGCATTTTCTCCTTTTTCCACAATGTTTGTCTAACCCGTTAGAGACAAATCTCAGCATGTGAGACACATCAAAATTGTTGTTATCACATGTTTTACATTTGTATAAGTCTGAATTTTTGTCATTTTGTGAGTGCTTAGTTGGCTTGTTAAAGATTTAAACGAATTTGAGTGGTTATTATATTTTATCTATTTATATATTTTCAGGGTAAAATGGGTATGCCAGGTTTCCCAGGTATTTCAGGTGTGCCAGTGAGTATTTGAATTTTATTCTTAATTTGATTTTAGGTTCTTTTTTTTTTTCTTTATTATTACTATTATGATTATTGTAAAAGCAAAACTGTTAAAAAATAGTCTTTTTACAACATTAAACTGAAATTGGATTTTTTTACTGAATTGTGATCCCAATTCTGTCCAAAAAAAAAACTGACAGTCTTTCTCGAGTCAAAGATTAGACCTTTTCCATTCAAGTTTGATAATCCTAAGATGGCATTTGTAAGAATTGTGGGAAGAAGAGAAAACGCGGGTAACCTTTATTTTCTGCTTTTTCCACAACTATTCTGTGCTATCAAAAACAAATTTCCTTATTTGAGTCACACTTAAATTACCGTCTGCAAATGCTTTCAGTTTGGAGTTTGAGGCAACAATTTTCTTGTGTGGTAAAGAATTAAGTGTTGACTCTTGTAATCAGTAAGACCTTCTCAGTTCTGAAAAAAATCAAGTTATGGTCACCTTCTAGTCTTTCTGAAAGCAGGAATAAAAGATTTTGGTGTAACAAGTACAGATGAAATCTTTGGTCAAACTGCTTAGTCATAACACTTCATTTTCTTTGTTTTCTTCTAACAATAAAGGGGTCATAGAAGAACAATATGCAGTAAGGAGACAAATTTCTTATGAATACCAACCTTAACTCTTTACCAAACAACAAAATTTTAGACTGGTCCAAATTGAATGCATTTGCAGATGACAAAATAAATGTGATTGAAAAATTGAAAATTTGTTTTGGGAAGGGTAGAAAACATTGTGGGAAAAGGAGAAAATGCTGGTTACCAGCATTTTCTCCTTTTCCCACAGTGTTTTCAAAAGGCTTCTTTCTCAGGGTTATTAAATGTCGGGACTGTGTGGTAAAGAGTTTATTCATTTCCTCTCTGTGCTTTCTCCCACAAAGGATGATTCGACCTGACAGCTTCTTGGCTATTTAACTTTCTTTCAGGAAAACTAAGTGTCAGATTCTGTCAAATCTTTAAAAGGTGGAAGCATACTGAACAATTAAATTGAATAGAAATATTGCTTATGTCAAAATTTTAAAAGCAAAAATATCAAAAAGCAAAATCTCTCTTTTTTTTTTATGTCGGTAATTTATTAACCCTTTCCCAAACGACAAATTTTGGACTGGTCCAAGTTGAAAGAGTTTGCAGACGACAATTTTAAATTTGATGAAAATGGCAGAAAGTTATCAAAACGGGTAGAAAACACTGTGGGAAAAGGAGAAATTGCTCATTATGAGCAATTTCTCCTTTTCCCACAGTGTTTTCAAAAGACTTCTAGAGCAGACACGTGAAAACCAGGGGTTGTTTGGGAAAGGGTTAAGCCTATACCAAACTATATGAATCCTACTTTATGAAAAAGGTATTGAATCCTTTACTACATGACAAAAATGTAGACTTGGCCAAATTGAAAGCATTTGCAGACGACATTTTAAATGTGACTCAAACGATGAAACTTGTCTTTAATAGGGTAGAAAACATTGTGGGAAAAGGAGGAAATGCTGATCACCAGCATTTTCTCCTTTTCCCAGAATGTTTTCAAAAGGCTTCTTACTCAGAGTCGTTAAAACTTGTGAATGTGTGGTAAACAGTTAATGCATCTGCAAAAAGGATAGATCGAGGTCAACCTGCACAGTCCGCGCAAGCTGACTCGGACCGAAAAGTTTTACTATTAGTCGATTTTCTGGGTGTTCAAGGACCAGTCTAACTCATGATTCAGTCGGTTGGTAGAGAAACTCTATTTTATGGATCAAGATTCGTGTGATGACTTGCTTGGTATACTTTATTACGGAGAAGCATTAAACTCTCTTTTGCCAGGCCACAACTCATATCTTTGATTTCACTCACAACCCTGACAAGGAAGGCACTGAAAACAGTTTATAAAAAGGAGAAAAATCGCTAGATGTTTTCTACCTTATCAAAGACAGTATTTATCATGCGAGGCACAGTAAATGAGCCATGTTCTGTGAAAAGGAGGCCTAATGCATCTGTGAAAAGCATCGACCCAGGTCAGCCTGCGCAGTCCGCACAGGCTGACCTGAGCCGAAACTTTTCGCTATTGGTAAATTTTCTGCATGTCAAAGGACCAGTTAACATCATGATCTAGTCAGTAGTTAGAAAAATGGTTTTTATCAAACCATAATCATGTAATGACTTGCTCAGTATCATGCGTCATGGAGATGCATTAAGCCCCCTTTTCCCAGAGCATGGCTCAAATATTTTCATTAGCAGATGCTTTCTGAATTGGCAAATCTAAAATTTTGTCATCTGGTGAAGAAAGACAGACAGAGAAAAAACACAGGATACATGTAACTTGGGCATAGCGCCATAACGAAAATAAAAATGCGAAAAACTTGTTAGTGGTGACTCACTGAGGTTGGCTGCATTATACCCAGTAGCTTTTCTCAGGGCTTATCAGTCACATAAATTTATGTCAGAGGCACCTGATGGAATACATAACACTGTGCCTCATATTTTTGGCTTTTTTTATTTCGATGAAGAAATGTTTTTTTATGAAGTATGACTTTGTGTTAATCATTTACCAGACAACAAAATTTTAGCCTTGTCCATTTTGAAAGCATTTGTAGACGACAATTCCAGTGTGGTTCAAATGGTGCAACTTTTGTTGACAGGTTTGAAAACATTGTGGGAAAAGGAGAAAATGCTGGTTTCCAGCATTTCTCCTTTTCCTACAATGTTTTCAAAAGGCTTCTTTCCCAGGGCGGCATTTCTCAAGGCGGCATTGTGTGGTAAAGGGTTAACCCTCAACCCTTTATCACACAATCCTAAGTTTTAATGACCCTTGAGAGGAAGTCTTTTGAAACATTGTGGAAAAAGGAGAAAATGCTGGTAACCAGCATCTCTCCTTTTTCTACAATGTTTTCTACCCTATCAAAGACAGAAATCATCATTCAATTTGTCATCGGTAAATGGCTTTAATTTGGTAGAGCACAGATTTTTTAAGTTTTGGAAAGAGTTAATTCTTAACCAGATGCCAGTATATTAGGCTTTTCCAGAGTCAAAGAAATGGCAGATGACAATGAAGATATGGCACAAATGATAGAATGTGTCTATGAAAGGAACCAGCATTTTGTCCTTTTCCCTACATGTTTTCAAAAGCTTTCTTTTTTTCAAGGTCGTTTAAATCTGGGATTGTGTAACAAAGTGTTAAAGCACATTTCAGAGGGTTAAAGCACATACTTTTGTGGCCTGTTAACCCTTTACCACACAACAAGTATTTAGACTTGTCCAAATTGAAAGCACTTGCAGACGACAACTTGAATGTGGTTCAAATGGCAAAATTTGTCTTTGATAGGGTAGAAAACATTGTGCAAAAAGGAGAAAATGCTGGTTACCAGCATTTTCTCCTTTTCCTACAATGTTTTCAAAAGGCTTCATTCTCAGGGTCGTTAAAACTCGGGATTGTGTGGTAAAGGGTTAAGATAAAGATCAGACCGCACAATACGTGCGGGCTTTCAAAGCCTTCTTCTTCAGCGTTGTTTGGTAAATGCCATATAGATGAAACCGTTTCCTTTACCCTCTGGATTTTTTGTGGAATTTTCCTTGGGCAAGACGCTTCAAAGCCCCAGCTTAGAAAAGTACAGTCTAAAACCTCAGACACATATGAATAAGTAAGCTGTCACTGCGTTATGACTGAAGTAATGTTGAAAGTGGTGTAAAACACTTTACAAACAATCGATCAACCTTTACTTTACAGGGTATACAAGGTGCCACAGGTCCTCGAGGTCCCCCAGGTTTTGATGGATGCAATGGAACACAGGTAAGCCTTTTTGCTGTGTTTACAACATAAAATTGTTCTTATGACAAAATAGAACATACAGGTTGCTCATTAATATTCATGTAAAGCTCATGAATTTATATTTATAACTTATTTGCTAAATACTCCTTTTGCTGAGTTCCCTGTTGTTGATCATACCATTTTTTTTTTGGCTTTCTCATTTATGAGGGCTGATTGATAAGTTGTGAGCGCCACACTGAAGGAGTTAAGCAGTGATGTCCTTTTTCAGTTCTACTATTCCCTGACTATTTATGGCTTTGTACCTGAAGACTGATGTCATTTGGTCAGTTTATGTTGAAGAGGTAGCACTCTGAAATAAACAAGGCAAGTGACTTTTGCCTACCAGGACAATGCCCATGTTCATATGTCTGTCATTGCCATGACTGCCATTAATGATTGTGGCTCTGAATTGATTGAGCATCCATCTTATTTCAACACAGGCAAGTGACTGTTGCAAAACAGACAAAATTGTTGAAAGAGCAAGTCTGTAATTCCCGTGGCTGCCAATAGCGACTGTGGCTTTGAATTGATTGAGTATCCGCCTTACTCACCTGATCTTGCTTCATCAGATTTTCATCTATTTCCGAAATTGAAAAAGGCCATTTCCAGTACCCACATTTGGTCAGATGATGATGTCAAACATGCAGCGGAGGGCTTTCTAAATGGTCAAGAAAAGGACTTCGTTAAAAATGGCATTTATGCCCTCAACCTTTCACCACACAACAAAAATTTAGACTTGTCTGAATCGAAAGCATTTGCAGACAATAATTTAAATGTGGCTCAAGTGATGGAATTTGTTTTTGATAGAGTAGAAAACATTGTGTGGAAAGGAGAAAATGCTGGTAACCAGCATTTTCTCCTTTTCCCACAAGGTTTTCTAAAGGCTTCTTCCTTGGGGTCTTCAAAACTCGGGATTGTGTGGCAAAGGGTAAAACATTGCCGGTGAAAGTGAATAGATACTGAAGGGGATTGTGTTGAAAAATAACACACTATGTCTGCCAAAAACCAGTATTTTCTCCTTTTCCCACAAGGTTTTCTAAAGGCTTCTTCCTTGGGGTCTTTAAAACTCGGGATTGTGTGGCAAAGGGTAAAACATTGCCGGCAAAAGAGAATAGATACTGAAGAGGATTGTGTTGAAAAATAACACAGTATGTCCACCAAAAACCAGCATTTTCTCCTTTTTCCACAAGGTTTTCTAAAGGCTTCTTCCTTGGGGTCTTTAAAACTCGGGATTGTGTGGAAAAGGGTAAAACATTACCGGCGAAAGTGAATAGATACTGAAGGGGATTGTGTTGAAAAATAACGCACTATGTCTGCCAAAAAGTCAAGCCCTTACATAATGAGGCTTACAACTTATCAATCAGTCTGTGTATCCTTGGCAAATATCAAAGTGCTACTCATCGAAATTTCTTCCTACAACAAACTCCTGCATGGAAAGGGTTTCTGTGGTAAAAGAATACAACAAAGTGACAGTAATGGCTTCCCAGAATTGCACTCTGATTTTTACGGGTCACAGCCATGGTTGCCAAGTGCCATGATGTCATTGGTTATTTATAACTCTTTACCACTCAATCCTGAGTTTTAACGACCTTGACCAAAAGGCCTTTTGAAAACATTGTGGGAAAAGGAGAAATGCTGGTAAACAGCATTTTCTCCTTTTCCCACAATGTTTTCTATCATATCAGATACAAATTGCTCCATTTGAGCCACCTTGATATTGTTGTCTCCAAATGCTCTCAATTCGGACAAGTCTAAATTTTTGTCATGTGGTAAAGAGTTGAACACTTCAATAAACAACAATATTTTAGACTTCAAACTGAAAGCATTTACAGACAACAAATTATATGTGGCTCAAATAACAGAACTTGTCTGTGAAAGGTAAGAAAACATTGTGAGAAAAGGAGAAAATACTGGTTACCGGCATTTTCTCCTTTTCCTACAATGGTTGCAAAAGGCAATTGATTTGTAAATTGTTAAAGATCTTGTCAGTACCTGCCTTCAATAAGGGTAAATCTAAAATTTTGTTGTCTAGTAAAAAGCTTTTTTTTTATTCCAGAAATAAGACCCTTATAAGAGCAGATTCAGGGTTGCCCTTGTCTAGAATTTCTAAGCAAAGCAGACAGTGTAGACTGGAGATCAGACTGTATGTTTTGTGAAGTCTGATCTTGATCTACACAAGTTGCAAAGGCAACTAAAGTTGTAAGGTATTTCAAGGGTTAGAGATATCAGATGCAAGAGATGTGCCATGTACTTAAACCTATACCACACAATGCTGCCTTTAAATAACCCTGGGAAAGAAGCCTTTTGAAAACATTGTGAGAAAATGAGAAAATGCTGGTAACCAGCATTTTCTCCTTTTCCCACAATGTTTTCTACCCTTCCCAACACAAATTTCAATTTTCGAGTCACATTAATTTTGTCATCTGCAAATGCTTTTAATTTGGATGAGTCTAAATTTTGTCGTTTGGTAAAGAGTTAAAGGATAAAGTACAATAGACATTTCCCTGCATATAGTAAGGTGTAGCCATTGAAAACATATGTGCCTACTCATGAAATTGCTCAATATAGTACAATAGACATTTCCCTGCATATAGTAAGGAGTAGCCATTGAAAACATATGTGCCTACTCATGAAATTGCTCAATATAGTACAATAGACATTTCCCTGCATACAGTAAGGTGTAGCCATTGAAAACATATGTGCCTACTCATGAAATTGCTCAATATAGTACAATAGACATTTCCCTGCATACAGTAAGGAGTAGCCATTGAAAACATATGTGCCTACTCATGAAATTGCTCAATATAGTACAATAGACATTTCCCTGCATATAGCAAGGAGTAGTCATTGAAAACATATGTGCCTACTCATGAAATTGCTCAATATAGTACAATAGACATTTCCCTGCATATAGCAAGGAGTAGTCATTGAAAACATATGTGCCTACTCATGAAATTGCTCAGAAACATATGCCAATTTTTGTCAAACCATAGAGGGCCAATTAACTCCATTCCAAAAGACAAAATTTTAGACCTGTCCAAATTGAAGCATTTGCAGGCGACAAATCTAATGCTGGGCAAATGATGCAATTTTTGGTTGAAAGCCTTTTCCCACAGTTGTGTCAGAAGCCATTTTCAGAAAGGTGGTCAAAAGTTGGGATCGTGTGCTAAAAGGTTAATTTTTTTCAAAAAGATTTTATGTTTAAAATGACCCTGTGGAAATACCTTTTGAAAACATTAACTCTTTACTACACAACCGCGACTTTTAACCACCCTGAGAAAGAAGCCTCTTGAAAACGTCATGGGAAAAGGAGAAAATGCTGGTTACCAGCATTTTTTCCTTTTCTCACAATGTTTTTTACCCTTGGCAAAACAAATTTCAATTTTTCAGTCACATTTATTTTGTCGTTTGCAACTGCTTTCAATTTGGACCTGTCAAAATTTTTTTCATTTGGTAGAGTTAACAGAAAAGGAGAAAATATGGGTAACCAACATTTTCGCCTCCTCCCACAATGTTTTCTAGCCTTTCAGAGATAAATGACCTAATTCAAGCCACATTTAATTTGTTGTCTGCAAATGCTTTTAATTTGGAAATGTCAACAACTTTTTTGTCATTTGCTAAACAGCTAAAACGTTTTTTCTGTGGGTGGAAGTAGGTAAAATAGAGGGTGTTGATTACCTTTATACCAAACGACAAAATTTCAGACTTGTCCAAATTCAAAGCAGTTGCAGACGACAAAATAAATGTGACTCAAAATTTGAAATTTGTTTTGGGAAGAGTAGAAAACATTGTGGGTAAAGGGGAAAATGCTGGTTTCCAGCATTTTCTCCTTTTCCCACAATGTTTTCAGAAGCTTTATTCTCCTGGTTTGTTAAAACACAGGATTGTGTGGTAAAGGGTTAAATAAATTACACTGGTAATTGTCTCTGTAATGTTGCATGAATTTCTAGCTTTTTTTTTTATTTTTCTAGTCTGGGCTAGATAATGAAGTAAATTCTAGAAGATGCCTGTGCAAGTTTTTTGTGCAAACATAGTGTTTTGAAATGAATAATCAGCCTAATTTTACCTGTAAGCTGAAATTATTAAATTAGTATCCATTTGGAAGAATGAACTGAGAAAAAAAACATACAAGGGGTTTTTAACTCTTTTCTGGACAACAGAATTTCAGACTTTTGTGATTTGAAAACATCTTCAGCCTGCAGCTCAGATGTGGCTAAAATTGTGAGATTTGTCTTTTAAAGGGTAGAAAACATTGTGGGAATAGGAAAATGTGCTGTCTTAAACACTGAAAAATACTACAAAAATATATTTTGTCTTTATGCATAAAGAAGATGAACAGTTACATTCAGTAAAAAGCGGAATTTTAATTTAAGTGCGTACTCTTCCAGATTTTTTCATATCAGCATTGCCTTTTTTTTTTTTTAACTCTTTACCACACAACAGAATTTTAGACCAGTCCATATTGAAAGCATTTGCAGATGACAAATAAAATGGGGCACAAACGAAAGTGTCTGAACTTTGAGATTGTTGAAAACATTGTTGGGAAAGGAGAAAATGCTGGTTACCAGCATTTTCTCTTTTTCCCACGATGTTTTCCAAAGCATTCTTCCTCGGGGTTGTTAAAACTCCAGATTGTGTGGTAAAGGGGGATAATTTGTAGTCAGCAAATGCTGTCAATTTTGACAAGACTGAAATTTTGCTGTCTGGGAAAAAGTTAATGAATGAAGTAAGAATAACAGAGTGCTGGGTAGGTAAAATAATTATGACTGTTCACAGTTGATTACAAAATCTGCAGTTTTACATTAGGGCTACACACCGTGGCATATGCTTCAAATCAAATGTCCCTTTACCACACAATCCTGAGTTTTACTGACTGTAAGAAAGATGGATTTTGAAAAGATTGTGGGAAAAAGACAGAAATACAAGTAACCTTCATTTTCCCCTTTTCCCACAATGTTTTCTTCCAATTCAAGGAGAAAAATACATAATATAATTTGAAAAATATTTGGGTTATTTTCTGTAAATTCCTTCAGTATGAACCAGTCTAAAATTTTGCTGCTGATCACTGTTTCATTGATGGTTATATTAGAAAGCAACATAGGTTTGGCAAGAATATTGTTCAAAGTACCAGTAAAAGAAACTCTAGGAAAGCATGGATAGGTGAACTGGCCACCGAGATATAACTGCAATAATGTTGAAAAGTGGGTTAAACACCATCCAATCAATCAGAGGAAAATTTTGCAGCATGGTAAAGGGGTTTACTCCGCTGGCACCTGTCTTCAGGGGTATGAGGAAGCTATAAATCAGGCTTCTGTCTGGGAAATGTGGAAAGCTGTTTTATTTTTTGTGACTGGCATAAAAAAAGTAGGTTTCTATGCCTTTAGCCTCATCTACACCTCAATTTTATCAGGTTTCTGATATCTACCAGAACCGTGTGGTGTCTGTGGTCATGAGGTAGACGGTCGGCCTCCTAACCAAAAGGCCCTGAGTTCGATACCCAGGGGTGGGTGTCAACTTTTGGACGGTTCATTGGTCCACATATTCGGCGCAAGTACTGGTATAGCTTCCAGGAAGCAGAATTGAGAGAGATTAGTACAAGTTGTAAGTTTCTCAACAGATGTAAAATAAATATGTTTAAACTACAAGAATGGACAAGATGGCCAGCCATGGGCTTGAACCCACACCCTCAAGTGACCCAAGGCTTGATGTTTGCAAGTCGTATGCTCTACCACTACAGCTGTGCAGGGCTGGTCATGTTTGGTAGAGGCTTAACCCGTATCATGCTAAATAACTTACTTGGAACTTTTAACCCTTTACCACACAATCCCGACTTTTAACGACCCTAAGAAAGAAGGCCTTTGAAAACATTGTGGGAAATGGAGAAAATGCTGGTCACCAGCATTTTCTCCATTTCCCACAATGTTTTCTTCCTGTCCTAGAGCAAATTTTTTTTTGAGTCACTTTTATTTTGTCGTCTGCAAATGCTTTCAGTTTGGACTAGTCTAAAATTTTGTTGTGTGGTAAAGAGTTAAGCCAAATGTAAAACCCCAAATATTTGTATTTCAGAGGTATTTTTGGAGGAAAGGTATCCCCCTTATCGGACAGTGTAGATGCAAGATCAGACTGCACATTTTGTGCAGTCTGATCTTGATCTACACTGTCCACTGAAGGTTTGTGAGTTGCGCTTAGCAGCTTAAGGTTTAAGATGAATGCACTTATTACCGATTTATGGTTGAACAGATTTATTTGACCTGTCACGCTCTGCATCCTTTTGATCTGCTGCAAATTCAGTCATGTGTTTTACGGCATAGCATTAAGTTCTACTTTGTGGTCGTAGGATTTTGTATTTTGAAGTTTCTTAAAAAAAAAAAATCAAAAAGTGATATACTGTATTTACCTTCAAAGGAAGCCAGTTAACGATGATACGACAAAAATTAAATAGCGAATTTTTAAATTTTGAAGTTTTTCATTGCGACATTTAATTGCTTCTGAACAGCAAATCTATACTGTTCCACCCTGAAACTCTTAATCCTTTCCCAAACAAGCCCTGGTTTTCACTTGTCTGCAGTACAAGTCTTTTGAAAACACTGTGGGAAAAGGAGAAATTGCTCGTAACCAGCAATTTCTCCTTTTCCCACAGTGTTTTCTACCATTTTTGATAACTTTCTGCCATTTTCATCAAATTTAAAATTGTTGTCTGCAAACTCTTTCAATTTGGACCAGTCCAAAATTTGTCGTTTGGGAAAGGGTTAAGCAAACAACTACTGTAAATTTTAGACATCCAAATTCAAAGCATTTGCTGATGACAAATTGGCTCTATGGTTAGTAATTGTCTTTGTTAGGGTAGAAAACATCATGGAAAAAGGAGATAATGCTGGTTACCAACATGTTCTCATTTTCCCACAATGTTTTCAAAAGCCTTTTAAAGGGTCGTTAAAATTCAGGATTATGTGAGAAAGGAGTAAAAAAAAAAAATAGCAAGGAAGTGGTGATGTAATCTGCTTATTTTTTCTCCCAAAGTGAATAAAACTGTCAGGTAGGAAAGTACATTATGATGTTTTGAACTGAATCCAACTATTGTTTCATTTGATGATGCCATTTTCTACACTAAATCATGCTTGGAAGCCAATTACAAGCTTTCTTCCAGGGACAGGCTAATGTACACTGTTCTGGTGTTATCTGGAAATCTTGAACTCTGTTTGTTTTGATGATGGTTATGTGGGAAAGCAGCCAGTGGCTTGGAAAGAATATTGTGTGAAGCACTGGTTAAAGAAACTCCAGGAAAGCATGCATAGGTGCTATTACTGTACGATATAACTGAAATAATGTTGAAAATGGTGTGAAACACCATACAATCAATCAATCAATTTAACTCTGTACCTGGAAAAAAAATACACTTGTCTAAATTGAAATCACATGCAGATGAAAAATGTGGCTCAAATGATTGGATTTGTTTCTGAAAGGTTAGAAAACATAGTGGGAAAAGGAGAAAATGCTGGTTACCAGCATTTTCCTCCTTTTCCCACTATGTTCTCAAAAGCCTTCTTTCTCAGCATCGTCAAAAGTTGTCATTGTTCGGTAAAGGGTTAAATGCATCTGTGTGTGTAAAAAGGGCCGAAGGATTGGTCAGTGTAGGATAAGTATGGACCTATCTAATGATGCAGAACTAATGAACTGTTCTACCTGCTATATCTCTTTGAAAACTAATGGTAGGAAACATTCTAATGAATACATGCTGTCCAGTTCCTTGATAAATCGGTGTCAGGTATCATACATAGGCTGTCTGGAGGGAAACACTTGACCCCTTGCCACATGATCCCAAGTTTTAATGACTCTAGGGAAGAAGACTTTTGAAAACATTGTGGGAAAAGGAGAAAATGCTGGTAACCAGCATTTTCTCCATTTCCCACAATGTTTTCTACTCAATCAAAGACAACTTCCATCATTTGAGAAGGATTTAAATTGACATCTGTGAACGCTTTCACTTTTAGACAAGTCTAAAGCTATCTAAGCCATCTGTAGGGATAATCTTACTCTTTACCGAAAGACAAAATTTTAGATGTGTCCAAATTGAAAGCATTTGCAGACAACAAAATAAATGTGACTCAAAAATTGAAAATTGTTTTTGCAAAGATAGAAATTGTTATGGGGAGGGAGAAAATGCTGGTTACTGGTTTTGTTTTCAAAAGGGTCATTTAAAGTAGGGATTGTGTGGTAAAGGGTTAATGGTCCATACTAAATATGACTGGAATATGTATGGACCTAAACACTACAATTCTTCATCCTCCTGTGCCGAGGCTAAAGTTGGTTATGTGCAGGGCTTTAGACCAGGGGGGTCGCTGGTTTGAATCCCCTGTGCTGCCATTTTTTTTCTGAGGATCGAGGATAGGTGCACTGGCCACCATGATATAACTGAAATTATGCCTAAAACAAAGTCCACCATACAAATCATCATTCCCTTTACATTCAAAAAAATTTCTTACTAGTTTAGTAGGTCAGTAGAGCCAAGAAGCAAGAAGAGAAACCAGCAGGTGCCCTAACCTTCCCAGCTTCCTTGTCAATTAACAGAGCTATTAAATAATGTTTATATAGGTGGAATGGATTCTAGAGCTAGTAATATCAAGTTTTTCATCAGCTTCTTAAACCATTACTTACTGCAGACCAACTTGGAAAGGATATTAGTACCAAAGGAAGAGAAAATTTTAGACTGGCCCATATTCAAAGCATGTACAGACAACAACTTCAGTGTGGCTCAATTGATACGATTTTTCTTTGATAGGTTAGAAAACATTGTGGGGAAAGGAGAAAATGCTAGTATCCAGCATTTTTCTCACGATGTTTTGAAAAGTCTTCATCTTTGTGGTCGTTTAAACTTGGGATTGTTAGGTATTGGGTTAATGCAATGACAGAAAATGTTTCGGATAACCAGAGAACAAACATTTACTGGTACTTCGGAAAAGAGAAATGTAACTGCGTGGATGTGTTTCATTTTGTTTAAACAATGTGTAAGATAAGTAGCTGAGCTTTCTAAACAAGAACTCCTGATCTCTTGTCGAAAATTGAAAAATGTTTAGTGTGCTGGTTCCATGTAAAGAGCATCTTCTACAACTTATATAATACAAGCCAATGTACAGATTAGCTTTCTTTTACTTAAGATATATTGTTACAGCCAGAGAGAAAATCAAAGGACTCAAAGTCCTGGAAAGTGGATTTGTTGAGTAGCATAAGGCTGTAATATGTTGGAATAAAGAAATTAACATCACATGCAGCACACATGCACATTTTAAATTGGAGTTAGCAAGGGCAGGGAAAGTCAAAATTGTTCTGCCGAGTGGGCTGAGGAGTAACTGGTATACTAGTACTGTTTAAGGAGTGGTAATTTGATCTGCCAATCTTATGCAGTTTTTTACTAGTGTAAGATTTCGGAATAAGTATGTATACATGTGTAGGACAGTATACACGGTAGTGGCAAATGCGGGATTGAGGTGTATTAGCTTAAACTCAAAGTAGAATGAGCGCAAGCGTGAATGACAGTATATTTGGTTCAGGTCAAACCGATATCATAGTACAGTGTGAGCGCGCACACGTCATCATACATGACATATTTAGTTCCGGTCGGAATGATCACAGTAAGCGGATTTGCTATACAAATCCACTAAAAAGGCTGTTAAAACTTGACAACTAGAATGGCTCAGAATTTGGTCAGCTGTGTAAACACAGATACATTACCAATATATATGGAGTAAATTATAGATAAACCCAAGGGATGTGTCCTTATCTAAAACTGGAAATGACAAGTGATTTCTTCGAAAGCTGCCAAAAAATGAAATGCATTTTCTATCCATAGTAATCTGTGCAACCTTTTGCAACCATCAGTGGCAACATTAGGCACGAAGATACAAGAAAGATTATAGTTTCATAAAATAAAGATGAAATGAGTTAACCCTTTACCACACAATCCCAAGTTGTAATGACCCTAATAAAGGAGACTTTTGAAAACATTGTAGGGAAAGGAGAAAATGCTGGTAACCAGTATTTTCTCCTTTTCCCACAATGTTTTCTACACTCTGACAGAAAAATTTCTTGTTTTGAGTAACACTTAATTTGCTGCCTGCAAAGCCTTCCAATTCGGACTGGTCAAAAGTTTTGTCATAAACAGTAAAAAACTGGCTGAAAACAATCTATAGAGAATATTTGTATTTTTCGGTGAAAGATCAAAATCTATTTCATCAAGTGAGCATCATCGGTAATATTTTCATGATTGGCACAGCCATTAGTGAAAATATTACCAATGGTGTTCACGAGATGAAATAAATTTCGATCTTTCACCGAAAAAACAAATATTCTCTTTATTTCATGCCGAACCCCTATTTTGTTAGGACTTCCATTAAAATCAAGGACAGTTGTTTTCGGTAATTCCCGTGGCGAACCCCCCCATACAACAACCCATTATAATATTACGTAAAGCGTCATAAATTGCATCGTATTTCCCTCCATTTGAACTACTGTTTCTGCCTTCAATTGAAGAGGTAGAAAATGTAAAATCGGTGTTTTCACTGGTTGTAACCATGAAATTTCAAACCATAATCCACCATTATTTCTCGATAAACTACTGAAAAGCATGAAACAGAGAT
Source organism: Tridacna gigas (assembly GCA_945859785.2). Classification (NCBI taxonomy): domain Eukaryota; kingdom Metazoa; phylum Mollusca; class Bivalvia; order Cardiida; family Cardiidae; genus Tridacna; species Tridacna gigas. Next base: position 49,338,964 of record OX244043.2, read on the forward strand.
ATATCTTTACTAGCACCAACCGTCATGTATATCGGCTGTAAATTAGTTATCATTTTAGAAAGTAGCACAATTTTTTTGACCCTCTAAAGGCAAAGACAATCATCCGAGTTCCTTTTGATTTGTCATCTGCCATTGCTTTCAAATTTGAATAAGCCTAAAAATATAAAACCATCATGGAAACTATCTTCAGCAGTGAGAGACGAATGGTCTCTTTTGCAATTATCATCAACAATCCTTGGAAAGAAAAAAGCGGCATTGAGAATCAGACCAGCAACCCCTTGTTTGAATCCCTGTAAGTTATGGACTGGGCTCGATAACTTGATAGCTTAGTTTCCGCTGAGTATGTTAAAAAAGATTGACTGTTTCTGGATCAGATAAGGGGGGCAAGCTTTCCAATTCTGGGTAAATTTTGTTTACTCTAGAAACTCTACCTGTACTTCTGTGTCTGTTAACCGAAAACCTGCCTACTCAGCAGATCTGCTAAATAGCTCCTAGATAAATATTTTCTAGTTAACACTTTACATCCTGTAAAAACCTTTTTTTTTTTTCCTCTTGCGGAACTTAACTTCTGAAAACAGTGTGGCAAAAACAGAAATTTCTCGTTACAAGCAATCTCTTCTCTTGGCACGAAATGTTTACTAATATTCAAACCAATCTTTGCTTTACGGCTTTACTTCACAATTTCGACTTTTAACGACCCTGAAAAACAAGGCTTTTGAAAACATTGTGGGAAAAGGAGAAAATGCTGGTAACCAGCATTTTCTCCTTTTCTCACAATGTTTTCTGCCCTATCAAAGATAGAAATCATATTTTTAGCTACATTTAATTTGTCGTCTGCAAATGCTTTCAATTTGGTCGTGTCCAAAATTTTGTCGTTTGGTAAAGAGTTAAGGCCATAACTCTTCACCAAACAACAAAATTGTAGACATGTCCAAATTCAAAGACCTTGCAGACTACAATTTAACTCTTTACCGCACAATTCTGACTTTTAACGACCTCGAGAAAGAAGCCTTTTGAAAACATTGTGGGAAAAGGAGAAAATGCTGGTAACCAGCATTTTCTCCTTTTCCCACAATGTTTTCTACTCTTCCTAAAACATTTCAGTTTTTCAGACATATTTCTTTTCTCATCTGCAAATGCTTTCAATTTGGACTAGTCCGAAATTTTGTCGTTTGGTACAGAGTTAAATGTTGCTCAAATGGTGGAATTTGTATTTGATAGGGTAGAAAACACAAGGAAAAGATGAAAATACTGGTAACCAGCCTATCACAGACATATTTCATTTTCTATGCCACATTTAATTTGTGTTGTAGATTTGTAAGGTTGTTTAAACTGTGATTGGGTGTAAATGGGTTTTAGTAGGCATCAAATAGACAACAAGAATAATTTGGGACTCAAACAGATGGCCTTTGATTTACTCTTTACCAAACTGACAAAATTTTAGACTTGTCCAAATTGAAAGCACTTGCAGATGACATATAATCCCAAACCTGCTAAGTAAGTTTAATGAATCTTTCAATCAAGGCAGCAGTAAACATCCCAAAGTTGCTACTTCAAAGAAATCTTTGGGAAAAATATATCCATATTGAACAGTGTAGATCAAAATCAGCCTGTGTTCTGTGGATCTACATTGTCCACAAAATGTTCTTGAGTCATGTTTATCAGCCAAAGGTAAATGTGGCTTGAATAAGGGGATTTGTTTCTGAAAGAATAGAAAACATTGTGGATGAAGGAGAAAATGCTATTTACCCGCATTTTCTCCTTTTCCCACAAAAGTCATCTTTCTCAGGGTCCTTAAAATTTGGGAGTTTTGGTACAGAGTTAAAAAAACATCAGGAAAAGTTCTTGTAAACATTTCCAAGATTTAAAACAGCTGCCTCTTAACCCTTTACCACACAATCCAAAGTTTTAACAACTCAGAGGAAGGCTTTTGAAAACATTGTGGGAAAAGGAGAAAATGCTGGTTACCAGCATTTTGTCCTTTTCCCACAATGTTTTCTATTCTTTCGAAGCCAAATTCAATCATTTTAGCCCCATTTAATTTGTTGTCTGCAAATTCTTTCAGTTTGGACTAGTCTAAAATTTTGCCTTATGTTAAAGAGTAAAGAGATCTGACAAGCATTTTCTCATTCACCAATGGGAAAGTTTAACCCTTTACCTTACAATCCTGTAAATGTTTTTTCAGAAATTATGCTAAATTTTCATTTATATGGTCCTTGAACTCATTCCACTGCGCTCTCAATATCAAATACCGATATTGTTGAAGAGTTGAAGGTGTGAAGTTCTCTTGACTTAGACTGCTGTGATAGCATGACTGTGCTGGGTTTCTCACCCCCATTTTCTTTCAGTGCATTACATTTCATTGAAAGGGCATTTCATCGAAATCCATGTATGCTTTAAGATACCGATTGCTGAATTCCTAGATTTATTTCGTGAAAAGCTGTCTTGGAGGAAGATTTGAGCCACAATTTGTCTGGATTGGGGTAAAGGTCAGGGCTAGGGATCGTTTTGGAGGAACATGGTTTTCCAGGAAATGTTGCAGATCCATTTTCTTTGGTTGCCTAATTAATATGCTATGTCATAAACAGAGCTGTTAACCCTTTCCCAAACGACAGATTTTGGACTGGTCCAAATTGAAAGAGTTTGCAGACGACAATTTTAAATTTGATGAAAATGGCAGAAAGTTATCAAAAAGGGGAGAAAACACTGTGGGAAAAGGAGAAATTGCTCGTTACGAGCAATTTCTCCTTTTCCCACAGTGTTTTCAAAAGACTTGTACTGCAGACAAGTGAAAATCAGGGCTTGTTTGGGAAAAGGTTTAAATGAATCATGTGATATCCTTGATTAAGTCTCTACCAGACGTCAAAGTTTTCAGACTGGTCCAAATTGAAAGCATTTGCAGACGACAAATTGAAGGTGGCCCAAACAACAAAATTTGTCCTTGATAAGGTAGAAAACATTGTGGGTTACCAGCATTTTCTCCTTTTCCCACAATGTTTTCAAAAGCTTTCTTTAACAGGGTTGTTAAAAGTCAGCATTGTGTGGTAAAGGGTTAAGCAAGTGGATTGATGTGCAAACCAGAATTAGTCTTTCTATCAGTCATAATGAGGGCCATTCTTCAGTTACTTCCCTTGATTCCTCTCCAGTTCTACATTGGTCCTGATTAAGGGTTACTTGGGTTTTATCCTTGATTTTCTTGCACTCCACAGATATGTTTTTGAGATAATATCTCAACCAATTCTGGTCAGATTGTTTTACGAATCTTTTACATAATTAGCTCTGATAATTGGAAACAAAATTTGGTTTAAAATTACATGGGGTCCATACATATATATCATAAATTTTATTTATTGCAATATCCTCAATGAAATCAAGGATAAAAACAAAGGAAGACAGGTAAAAGGACCAATCTGTTATTTGGTTACCTTTAGTCTTAATCTGAAAATGGAGATAATTTGACTTACAGGAATGGCCCCCATTCCATGCCACCTTGTAACCGGCACAGGCACAGGTCATGTTTGGAATGAAGCCAGAAGAATTACTAAACTTTCATAAATGAAAGCTGCAATGGGTTTTAAATCTTTACCACACATTCCCAAGTTTTAACAACCCTGAAAGCAAAGCTTTTGAAAACATTGTGGGAAAAGGAGAAAATGCTGGTAACCAGCATTTTCTCCTTTTTCCCACAATGTTTTCCACCCTATCCAATACATAAATCACCACTTACACTTCATTTAAATTGTTGTCTGCAAAATTAATGCTTTCAATTTTGTCCCGTCTTGAATTTTGTCTGAATTTTGTCATTTGGTAGAGTTAACCCTTTACCACACTATCCTGACTTTTGACGACCCTGTAAAAGAAGCCTTTTGAAAACATTGTGGGAAAAGGAGAAAATGCTGGGGAAAAGGAGAAAATGCTGGTAACCAGCATTTTCTCCTTTTCCCACAATGTTTTCTATCCTACTCATAACAAGTTTCAATTTTTCAGTCCCATTTATTTTGTCTTCTGCAAATGCTTTTAATTTGGACCATTCTAAAATTTTGTCGTTTGGTAAAGAGTTAATTGACTGAAAATGAATACCTTAGTCACTTCAATCCTATGCCTTTTACCTGCAAATACTTTCAATTTGGTTTCGTCCTGAATTTTGTCTGAATTTTGTCATTTGGTAAAGAGTTAATTGACTGAAAATGAATACTATAGTCACTTCAATCCTATATCTTTCATTTTCTTTTCAGGGAGAGCCAGGTTTGCCGGGTCGACCAGGTGTCCCAGGAAACCAGGGTCCTTCTGGTTTCCCTGGTGCCAAAGGTTTGAAAGGAGAGCCAGCTTTTGGTGGTGATGGTATTAAAGGTCAGAAAGGAGAACCAGGCCGTGATGGATTTCCTGGAGGCCCTGTAAGTTGTGGGACCAGAATAATGGTCTCTATTGCTGCCAGTTACAGCATAAATAACTTTTGCTGATGGCTTAGATCAAGATCAGAATGCAAAAAATGAACAAGCTGATCTTGAATCTTTACCAACCATTGGCAAAAAATTCTAGATACAGTGTATATCCATATATGAGCCATGCTCTGGCAAAAGAGGGTTTAATACATCTCTGTGATCCATTATACCAAGCAAGTCATCACATAATTATCCATTTTGTGGAGCATCCCACTGAATCCTGAGGCCGAGTGGTCCTTGGACATGTAGAAAATTGACCAATAACAAAAAGTATCAACCCAGATTAGCTTGTGCAGACTGCGTAGGCTTACCCGGGTCGATAATTTTTGCAGATGCATTAAACTCCCTTTTTACTGAGCATGCTGTCCATCTGGCACCAATCATAATTTCTCTTTCTATATTCTGGTCAGAGCTTGTTTCAAATCAGCCTTGCAGCAGCCATGCAGCCCTCTGACAAAACCCACAGGCTTTATGCAGCCACAAGATTATAGAGTGAATTTTAACCCTTAAACTGCTAAATAAATGAAACAAAAATTTCAACGCAAAAGTAAAAAAACAAATATTGCGAGTTCAAAGATGATTTCACCGGAATAAAACACCATATCGGATAGTGTAGATCAAAGATCAGGATGCACTTTCTTTGTAGTCTGATCTTGATCTACACTGTCCGTGAAAGGTCAGTGAGTCACACTTAACAGCTTCAGGTTTAATGGTCACCAGGCTTCCACAAGGCAGTTTTGAGACACCTGCATGATTGACTCATGGTTTTGTAGGAATTTGCCCACAATGAGTCTACTGCACTCATGGCCTCCAAGTTGTAAAAAGAAAAAGAATCACACAATTGAACTGGGCCAATATTTGCCAACTATTTATATTTAATATTCTTAGGTCTACTTCTCAAGAATTTTCCAGAATTTAAAGTGACATTGTTTCTGGTTGGCTTAAACCAGTCAGAGATAGTGTTACTTTCTAAATCTAGAATAAAACTAAGAATTTAGAACAGTTAGTGAATAATGGCCATGGACAGACAATGCACCTACATATTTGTATTCCATCTTTACAGGGTTTGCCAGGTGTTGATGGGGATCAAGGTTTGCCAGGTTTTGATGGCCCCAAGGGTAATCAGGTAACCATTTACTTTTACTCCTTCAGAGTGCCTTTTACTTTTATTATCTTAGAGTGCATTTTACATCTACCCCCATAGAGTGCCTTTAACTTTAACCCCCATAGAGTGCCTTTAACTTTAACCCCCATAGAGTGCCTTTAACTTTAACCCCCATAGAGTGCCTTTAACTTTAACCCCCATAGAGTGCCTTTAACTTTAACACCCATAGAGTGACTTTTACATCTACCCCCATAGAGTGCCTTTAACTTTAACACCCATAGAGTGACTTTTACATCTACCCCCATAGAGTGCCGTTAACTTTAACACCCATAGAGTGCCTTTAACATCTACCCCCACAGAGTGCCATTTACTTTACCCACATTATAGTGCCATTTTCTTTTACCCCCTTGTAGTGTCTTTTACTTTTATCCCCTTAGAGTGCCATGTACATTTACCCCCATAGAGTGCCTTTTACATCTGCCCCCATAGAGTGCCTATACCTTTAACCCCCATACAGTGCCTTCAACTTTACCCACAAGATAGTGCCATTTACTTTTACACCCTTGTAGTGTCTTTTACTGTTATCCCCTTAGAGTGCCATGTACATTTACACACCCCCCCCCCCAGTGCCATTTACCTTTACGCCATATACTTTGACCACAGTAGAGTGCCTGTTATATTAACTCACTTTAAGTGCCTTCCAGTAGTGTGCATTTTACATCTACCCCCTTAGAATGCCTTTTACTTTTACCCATTCAGAGAACTTTCTTCATATTCTCCCTTATAGTGCCTTTTACATCAACCCCCCCATAGAATGCCTTTTACATCTACCCACTAAGAATGCATTTTACATCTACCCCCTTAGAATGCCTTTTACTTCTTACCTTGTAGAGTACCTTTCACTTAAACCCTTTTAGAGTGCTATTTATGTTTACCTCCTTCGAGTGAGGGGATCCTGTGTAGCTAATTGTTATAGTGTAGGACTTGTGATCTGGAGGCCCCAGGTTTTTTCCTGGAAGCGTCCATGGAGTAACTTTAGACCCCTAGCCAGTACTGGTGAAACCCAGGACACTGAAATAATATTGAAAGCAGTCAGTCCATCAATTAACCCCTTACTACACAATCCCGAGTTTTAACGACCCTGAGGAAGAAGCCTTTTGAAAACATTGTAGGAAAAGGAGAAAATGCTGGTAACAAGCATTTTCTCTTTTTCCCACAATCTTTTCTATCCTTCCCAAAACAAATTTCTTTTTTTGCATCACATTTGTTCTGTTGTCTGCAAATGCTTTCATTTTGGGCAAGTCTGTTGTTTTCTCGTGTGGTAAAAAGTGAACCCAGTAGAGTGTATATATTACCTCTTTATAGTGACTTTTACCTTTACCTCCTTAGAGTGCCAGGGAAATTTTGTCCTCTGGTAAAGAGGAAAACCCTTAACCCTTTACCAGCCGAGAAAATTTTAGCCTTGTCCAAATTGAAAGCATTTGCAGACGACAATTTCGATGTGGCTCAAATGGTGCAACATTTCTTAGATAGGGTAGAAAACATTGTGGAAAATGGAGACAATGCTGATTACCAGCATTTTCTCCTTTTCCCACAATATTTTCAAAAGGCTTCTTTCCCAGGGGCGTCAAAAGGCGGCATTGTACGGTAAAGGGTTAACCCTGTCCCAAACGACAAATTTTGGACTGGTCCAAATTGAAAGAGTTTGCAGATGACAATTTTAAATTTGATGAAAATGGCAGAAAGTTATCAAAAAGGGGAGAAAACACTGTGGGAAAAGGAGAAATTGCTCATTACGAGCAATTTCTCCTTTACCCACAGTGTTTTCAAAAGACTTGTACTGCAGACACGTGAAAACCAGGGCTTGCTTGGGAAAGGGTTAATCCTTTACCACACAATTCCAAGTTGTAACAACCCTGGAGAAGAAGGCTTTTGAAAAGATGTGGGAAAAGGAGAAAATGCTGGTAACCAGCATTTTCTCATTTTCCCACAATATTTTCTACCCTATCAAAAGACAGAAATCATCATTTGAACTGCATTTATTTTGTTGGCTGCAATGCTTTCAATTTGGTTGAGTCCAAAATTCTGTCATTTGTTAAGAAATTAATTACATGTAGTTTTGGAACAAACAAGCATTGTGAAGAAATATTTTGTGGAAAGAAAATGCTAATTTTAGTGAAAGATTACAAAAAGTATGTTACTAAACACAGGTTGTCATGGAAACATAATGTCTGATTTCAGGGTCCACCAGGTTTGACAGGTAATCCAGGTCCCAAAGGAAACATGGGTATCAACTTTAAACCTGAGAAAGGGTCAAAAGGAGACCAGGGACCTAAAGGGCCACGAGGACCCCCAGGCACCACCAATGCACCTTTTACTGGAAATAATGAAACCATTCAAGGTACTGTGAACATGTTACAAAGTATCTGTCCTTATGCTGCAATGTTTTCACATACATTTATACATTAAAGATTATTAATGTTGATTATCAGTGTTTGATAAAGGTGTATTGAGTGGTCTGCCGCAATTTTGTTTTTGGCGGTGGTTAATTAACCCTTTACCAAACAATCCTGAGTTTTAACCACCCTGAGGAAGAGGCCTTTTGAAAATACTGTTGGAAAAAGAGAAGATGCTGGTAACCAGCATTTCCTCTTTTTCCCACAGTGTTTTCTACCCTTCCTAAAACAAACTTCAATTTTTCAGTCACACTTATTTTGTCATATGCAACTGCTTTCAATTTGGACTAGTCTAACATTGTGTCGTCAGGTAAAGAGTTAATCAAAGGTCCTCTGTTTGAGTCCCAAAACATTCTTGTTGTCTATCTGATGCCTATTATAAAACCCTTTACCACCCAATCCCGAGTTTAAACAACCCTAAGCACTCTTAGTCTATTAGTAACATAGCAAATTGCAAGAAGGAATGAGCCATGCTCTGGTAAAAGGGGGCTTAATGCATCTCTGCAATGCATGATACCAAGCAAGTCATCACATAATTATGGATCAATAAAATCCATTTTGTATAACAACCGACTGACTCAAAAGGTACGCTGGTACTTTGAGTCTTTGACATGCAGAAAATGGACTAGCAGCGAAAAGTTCCAGCCCAGGTCAGCCTGCGTAAAATGGGCAGGCTGACCTGGGTCTATTCTTTTTGCAGATGCATTAAACCCCCTTTTCACAGAGCATTGCTCAAATGTTTTAGTCAGTTATTTAGAATTGCTTCAGATAGGTACTAGATACAGACTTTATATTGATTGTTGTAGTATATTGGTCTATCCCTCAGATAGATGTAAATGTATTGCTATAGGGCTAGCTTTTGTAGCAAAGTGGTAGGGTGTTCACCTTTGGACCTTAAGTCCTGGGTTCAGCCCTGGCCTATGGAAGGTTACACTTCTGACAAATAACCTTCCACAGCAGGGATTGAATCCAGGACCTCTGGGTCCCAAGGCGAGCACTCTACCACATCCCTACAGAAGCTAGCTTTATAGAAAGGCAGTATATGTGTCCCCTTATACAAACTCAAGCTATCGGAGGGATAGACCAGTATACTACAGTATTTAGTCTCAACATTTTGACAGAAGTTTTTATATACTTTATGTTAAAGGAGCAAAAGGAGACAGGGGTATGAAAGGACAAAAGGGAGAGCCAGGACCACAGGGACCCAGGGGCTACCCAGGGGCTAATGGATTACCAGTAAGTAAATTTGTTGTACTGATTTGGTCATTACTCTGCTTTATCCCTTTATCAAAAAATCCCAGCTTTGAAGTACCCTCGGGAAGAAAGCTTTTTAACCCTTTCCCAAACATCAAATTTTGGACGGGTCCAAATTGAAAGAGTTTGCAGACGACAATTTTAAATTTGATGAAAATGGCAGAAAGGTCTCAAAAAGGGTAGAAAACACTGTGGGAAAAGGAGAAATTGCTCGTTACGAGCAATTTCTCCTTTTTCCACATTGTTTTCAAAAGACTTGTACTGCAGACACATGAAAACCAGGGCTTGTTTGGGAAAGGGTTAACCCTTTACCACATAACAAAGGTTAATCCTTACACTGCTATACAAGTTAGATGAAACTTTCAAGCCGATAGTGAAAATCCAAATGATGCTACTTCAAACTTACTGTTTTGGAGAAAAAATATATTCCTATCGGACATTGTAGATCCAAGATCAGACTGCATGTTCTGTGCAGTCTGATCTTGGTCTACACTGTCCACAAAAGGTCATCGAGTCGGGCTCAGCAGCTTAAACCTTTACCAGACGACAAAATTTTAGCCTTGTCCAAATTGAAAGCATTTGCTGACGACAATTTCAGTGTGGCTCAAATGTTGCAAATTTTCTTTGATAGGGTAGAAATCATTGTGGGAAAAGGAGTAAATGCTGGTTATCAGCATTTTCTCCTTTTCCCACAATGTTTTCAAAAGGCTTCTTTCCCAGGGGTGTTAAAAGGCGGCATTGTAGGGTAAAGGGTTAAGGGTTAAGACCTGTTTAAATTGAAAGCATATGCAGATGACTATTTTAATGTGGTTCAAGTGATGGAATTTTTCTTTGATAGGGTAGAAAACATTGTGGGAAAGGGAGAAAATGCTGGTTACCAGCATTTTCTCCTTTTCCCACAATGTTTTTAAAATGCCTCTGTCTCAGATTTGTTAAAACTTTGGATGGTGTGGTAAAGAGTTAAGCAATGTATACAGTTACTCACCTCTTTGAACAGTTAACTCTTTACCGAACGTCAAAATTTTAGCCTTGTCCAAATTGAAAGCATTTGCAGATGACAAAATGAATGTGACCCAAAAATTGAAATTTGTTTCGGGAAGGATAGAAAAGATTGTGGGAAAAGGAGAAAATGTTGTTTTCTAAAGGCCTCTTTCTCAGGGTCATTAAAACTCAGGATTGTGTGGTAAAGGGTTAAAGCAATATTATACAGTTCCTTAACACTGTTGTTTTTATGATTCAGGGCAGAATTGGTGAACCAGGTATGGTTGGTGAAAAAGGTGTGCCAGGTATTGCTGGTCCTAGAGTAAGTTCTTTTCTTTTATTATTTATGTACAAATTTTCTGGCTCAAATGCATGTACATGCAAAACATGCGTATATAATCAGAGGTGAAGAGAAAAGAATCTGTGTCTGACAGTATCATTTGTTCTGCATAGTTTTCTATTGAGGAAACTGTCAATAGTTGCAATATTCTTCAAACTTGAATGTATAAAATAAAAAGAATACTATGTTCTAGTAACTTTCCCAAGGCTTTTATCTGCTTCTTGGAAAATTTTAACCCTTAGAGCGCTTTTCATGAATTTAGTTGCCTTTGCAGCCAATGTAGATCAAGATCAGACTACACAAAACATGCAGTCTGATCTTTGATCTGTATTGTCTGCTTTGCTAAATCTGTATAGACAAAATATTTGGGTCTTACTTTTCAACTGAAAAAGTCTGTTTGGTTAAGGGTAAAGTTTTCATACAGCTTGATATCGATGTATTGTTCTTCTTTGGAGACATTTTATGGATAAGTCAAAATCTGCAATTACGGATGTATTTTAAGTGGCAAGTGTAAAGCAAGATCAGCCTGCAAATATGTGCAGTTTTATCTTGCTTTACACTCCCTGCTGCTGTGTTGGTAGTTTTGTGTCATGTGTAAACTGATCCAATGCCAAAACATTCAACAAATTCTATTTTTTGTAATAGTCTAGAATTTATATTTGGCAGGACAAGGGTTGAAAATACCTATTTTTACTCACTTTTCAGGGAAAACAAGGTTTACCAGGTGTTCCAGGATTTACAGGTCCAAAGGTAATCTCTTCCTCTGTTACAACACTGCATTATCTCCCTTTAACCCTTTACCAGACGACAAAATTTTAGCCTTGTCCAAATTAAAAGCATTTGCAGACTATCTATTTCAGTGTGGCTTAAATGGTGCAATTTTTCTTTGATAGGATAGAAAACATTGTGGGAAAGGGAGAGAATGCTGGTTACTAGCACTCTGTCCTTTTCCCACAATGTTTTCAAAACGCTTCTTTACAGGGTCGTTAAAAGGCGGCATTGTGTGGTAAAGGGTTAACTTTGTACCAGGTGACAAAATTTTGGACTAGACCAAATTGAAAGTATTTGCAGACGACAAAACATATGTAGCTCAAATGATGATTTCAGTCTCTGATAGGCTTGAAAACATTGTGGGAAAAGGAGAAAATGCTGGTTACCAGCATTTTCTCTTTTTCCTACAATGTTTTCAATAGTGTTTTTCTTCAGGGTTGTTAAAATAAGGAAAAAAGCTGGTTACTAGCATTTTTTGTTTCAATATTGCTTATCTTACAGGGCTTTTAACCAATGGGGTACAAGTAAGATTTCTGTGCTCAACTAAATTCTTTCCGTGGATTAGTGATAGTCATTGTGACAGGATTCATTGCCTCTCTCACAGCTGAATACTGTTTTAACAATCTTTATGTTATATCATAGAATAGGTTAAATTATGTCTGACTGAAAAATTCCAAAGCATTAGCAGACGCCAAATTAAGTGTTCCTCAAATGTTGGTATTTGTATTTATCTTCTCCTTTTCCCACAATGTTTTCAAAATGTTTGTTTCTCAGAGTCATTGAATCTTGGCATAATGCGTTAAAAGGGTAGTGCCTTTTTCCTGTGTTGATTTAATTTATACATTTTTTCCTCTAACAGGGTGATCGTGGTGCCAATGGATTGCCAGGATGGTCCGGTATTCCAGGGATGAAAGGAGAACGGGGAGGTCTTGGAGAAAAGGGAGACAGAGGGCCACCCGGACCACAGGGTCCACCCGGAGTAAGTCTTTAGTCATGTGACCTTTAGGTCCTAAACTATTAGAGAGCTGTGTAGATCGAATTACTATTGAATTTTATTGTCATAAAATACCACCTAAACATTTCAATATCATTGACATTTTGCAAGAGTATTTCACAAACTAATAGACAGTGTAGCTCAAAGATCAGATGACATGTTCTGTGCCATCTCATCCTGATGTACACTTTCAACAAAAGATAATCTATAGTTGTGCTTGACACTCTAGGAGCTAACCCTTTACCACACAATCCCAAGTTTTAACGACCCTGTGAAAAGAAACCTTTTGAAAACATTGTGGGAAAAGGAGAAAATGCTGGTAACCAGCATATTCTCCTTTTCCCACAATGTTTTCTACCCTTCCACAGCCAAAAAGCATAATTCCAGCCACATCTAAAATGTTGTCTGCAAATGCTTTCAATTTGGACCAGTCTAAAATTTTGTCATGTGATAAAGAGTTAAGTCTCTACAAAAGGAATAAATCCAATGGACTCTTTTGTTCTAGAAATAAGACCCACGTAAGTGAGCCATGCTCTGGCTAAACTCTTTACCACACGAGAAAAGTATAGACTGGTCCAAATTGAAAGCATTTGCAGACGACAAAATAAATGTGACTAAAGCAATTAACTTTGTTTTGGGAAGGGTAGAAAACATTGTGGGAAAAGGAGAAAACATGGTGGGAAAAGGAGAAAATGCTGGTTACCAGCATTTTCTCCTTTTCCCACAATGTTTTCGAAAGGCTTCTTTCCCAGGGTTGTTAAAAGGCGTCACTGTGGGGTAAAGGGTTAATGCATCTCTGTGATGCATTAGACCAAGCATGACAACGGACTGGATTGCAAGGGAGAGTGGTCCTTTGACATGCAGAAAATTGACCTATTTCAACTCAAACTGCGCAGACTGACTTGGGTTGACACTTTTTTGCAGATACCTTTTAGCTCCCTTTACAGAACATGGCTCAATTGTAATGTCAAGGGTGCTTTTGTCCATCGTGGCTTAACAAAGCAGGCAGTGTAGATCACAGATCAAACTGCATGTTTATGCAGTCTGATCTTGATTTACACTAGATGCAAAGACCTCCTTTGTAGTGAAAGGCAAAAATGTGGGAAAAGGACACTATATACAACAAAATCAGACTGTACAGAACATGCAGTCTGATCTTGTTTGTGTACTGTTGGATACCGTGGGATTTTTTTAGTGATCAGAACAGAATAAATAAGCTGTCACAGTCATATTGCTGAAATAATGTTGAAAGCTCTTTGACCCTTTACCACACAATCCAGAGTTTCAACAACCCTGAGAAGGACTTTTGAAAACATGGTGGGAAAAGGAAAAAACGTTGTGGGAAAAGGAAAAAATGTTGGTAACCAGTATTTTCTCCTTTTCCCACAACATTTCCTATCCTTTCAGAGACAAATTACATCATTTGAGCTACATTTGGTTTGTCGTCTGCAAATGCTTTCAATTTGGATGTGTCCAAAATTTTGTTGTTTGATAAAGAGTTTAAACTCCATTTAGCCCTCTATCAGACAATTCCATGTTTTATTAACCTGAGAACAAACTTTTTGAAAACATTATGAGAAAAGGAGAAAATGGTGGTAACCAGCATTTTCTCCCACAATGTTTTCTGCACAATCAATTACAAATTCAATCTTTTGAGCTACATAAAATTTGTTGTATGCAACTGCTTTCAGTTTTGAAAAGCCTAAAATTTTGCCGTCTTGTACATAGTTAACCCTTTACTACATTACAAAATTCTAGACATGTGATTTGGACATATAGATGATAATTAACCCTTTACCAGACGACAAAATTTTAGCCTTGTCCAAATTGAAAGCATTTGCAGACGACAATTTCAATTTGGCTAAAATGGTGCAATTTTTCTTTGATTGGGTAGAAAACATTGTGAGAAAAGGAGAAAATGCTGGTTACCAGCATTTTCTCCTTTTCCCACAATGTTTTCAAAAGGCTTCTTTCTCAGGGGTGTCAAAAGGCGTCATTGTGCAGTAAAGGGTTAATATGTGGATCAAGTGACAGAATTTTTAGCCCGGCTGTTTTTGAAGAAAACTTCAAGGTATTGCAGCCCTCTGCATCATGATATCTCAATTATTACTGAAGATATTTGCTTCCCACTTGGACAAGTTGTTACTTACCAAACAGGGAACCAGTACAAGAAGGGCAGGTAAACATCGGCATATTTTTGACAGATTTATGCCCCATTTTTGACTTTCGATTTGACCATTTTCAATTTTCACTAAAAATTAAGTATCCCCAGCCAAGTGTTGGCACCTGCATGCTGTGCCCTTATTATTCAAAGGAAAGAAAAGGGTGTTGGAAAAGGAGAAAATGCTGGTTACCTGCCTTTTCTCCCACGATGTTTTCAGTCAGGGTTGCTAAAATATTGGAGTTTTGGTAAAGGTTAACCCTCTACCACACAATCCCGAGTTTTCATAACCTTAACAAAGAAGGCTTTTGAAAACATAGTTGGAAAAGGAGAAAATGCTGGTAACCAGCATTTTCTCCTTTTTCCACTATGTTTTCTACCCCATCAAAAACAAATTCCATCAGTTGAACCACTTTAAAATTTTCGTCTGCAAATGCTTTGAATTTGGACCAGCCTTAAAATTTTGTCGTTTGGTAAAGGATTAAAGGAAAATGTCTTTAATTTTTCAGGGTCCAGGTGGGGCTGATGGACCCAGGGGACCGCAAGGACCTCCAGGTCCCAGGGGCCCTCCAGGAGAGGATGGTGTACCAGGTCTGCCAGGGTTAAGAGGAGAGATAGGTCTGCAGGGACCCAGAGGAGGCCCCGGTATTCCAGGACCACCAGGGCCCCAAGGTCTTGATGGCCCCAAAGGAGAGAAAGGAGATAGAGGACCCCAAGGTATAATTTTTTACTAGACGATTAAATTTTTACATTTTTCCATATTCAAAGCAGACGACAAATTAAACATGGTTCAAAAAGTGGAATTTGTCCTTGGTTGGTACAAACACATTGTTGGAAAAGGAGAAAATGCTGACTTACAGCATTTCCTCCTTTTCCAACAATGTTATCAAAAGCCATATTATTCAAGGTCATTAGAACTTAGGATTGTGTGGTAAAGGGATAAACTTAAATCTGTCTTTGAAAGATTGAAAAAAGGTGGGAAAAGGAACGTTTTCTCCTTTTTCCACAATGTTTTCAAAAGTCCTTATCCTTGGGGGTCATTGAACATTGAGACTGTCGTAAAGGGTCCATTCAGTGATCAATGATTTTTGCGAGAAAAGTCTGAATTGCCCCTTCTAACTCTTTAACCTTTTACCACACAATCCTGACTTTTTACGACCTTGATGGAGCATTTTCTCCTTTTCCTACAATGTTTTTTATCCTATCAAAGGCAAACTTCATCATTTGGGTGACTTTCAAGTTGTGGTCTGCAAATGCTTTCAATTTCGACAGTTCTTATATTTTGTCGTTTGGTAAAGACTTAACCCTTTACCACACAATCCCGAGTCTTGACGACCTTGATGAAGAATGCTTTTAAAAACATTGCCAGAAAGGGAGAAAATGCTGATAAACAGCATTTTCTCCTTTTCTCACAATGTTTTCTACCCTTTCAAAGACAGAATTCAGTTTTGAGCCACGTTAAATTTGTTGTCTGCAATTGCTTTGAATTTGGACAAGTCTAAAATTTTGCCACCTGGTAAAGGGTTAGTACATGACAAAATTTTGGACATTGAAAGCACTTGCAGACGACATAAGATGTGTGGCTCAAACATTTAAATGTGCTTTTGGTAAAGTAGAAAAAATTGTGGAAAAAGGAGAAAATGCTGGTGACCAGCATTTTCTACTTTTCACACAATGTTGTTTTCAAAAGCCTTTTTCTCTCAGGGTTCTTAAAACTTGGGATTGCAAGGTAAACAATTCAGAGTTAACTCATGATTCATGCTCTGTGAAAAGGGGGCTTAATGCATTTGCAAAAAGCAGTCCGTGCAGGCTGACCTGGGCTGAGACTTTTCTCTATTGGCCAATTTTCTGTATGTCAAAGGACCAGTCTACCTCATGATTCAGTCAGTTGTTGGACGAAATGGACTTCATGGATCCATGATCATGTGATGACTTGCTTGGTATCATGCATCAAGCAGATGCATTAGCCCTTTCCCAAACAAGCCCTGATTTTCATGTGTCTGCAGTACAAGTCTTTTGAAAACACTGTGGGAAAAGGAGAAATTGCTCGTAACGAGCAATTTCTCCTTTTTCCCCACAGTGTTTTCTACCCTTTTTGAGACCTTTCTGCCATTTTCATCGAATTTAAAATTGTCGTCTGCAAACTCTTTCAATTTGGACCTGTCTAAAATTTGTCATTTGGGAAAGGGTTAAGCCCCCTGTTAGCCACAGCATGGCTCATTTTTATTTCTTTTCAATTTCAATATTTTTTTAGGATTC
The DNA here is from genome assembly GCA_945859785.2 of Tridacna gigas. Taxonomy (NCBI): domain Eukaryota; kingdom Metazoa; phylum Mollusca; class Bivalvia; order Cardiida; family Cardiidae; genus Tridacna; species Tridacna gigas. The sequence goes on from OX244043.2 coordinate 49,355,727, forward strand.
AATGGACTTGATGGTTTACCTGGAGCCCCTGGATTTCCAGGAGCTAAGGGAGAAGTAGGGCCAAAGGGAGAGCCTGGGTTATCTATCCCTGGTGAGCCAGGACGCCCCGGGGAACCAGGTAGAGATGGGTTTTCTGGAGAGAAAGGAGATTCAGGACCAAGAGGCTTGCCAGGTCTCCCCGGAAATTCTTCTGTCGGGAGACAAGGTGCCCCAGGTCAAAAGGGAGAACGAGGTCCCAGAGGAAACCCAGGTTTGGATGGCCTACCAGGACTGCAAGGAATAGACGGGGAAAAAGGAGAAAAGGGAGGAGAATGTAATGCTTGCTTCCCAGGCACGAAGGGAGAAAAAGGAAACGCTGGTTTACCTGGACGTCAAGGTTTGCCAGGAGATAGAGGTGCAGATGGACCTAAAGGTGAAAAGGGCGAGCCTGGGGCAGATGGATTACCAGGTTTACAAGGGCTCAATGGTTTTCCCGGTACGAAAGGAGATCGTGGAGAGATTGGTCTCACAGGGCCCCCAGGAAAGGATGCCTTTGTTCCGATAACATTAATCCAACCCAAGGCTATTAAGGGAGAACCAGGGATGATCGGTGAACCTGGTGATGCTGGAGTCAGGGGATTCCCAGGTCCCAGGGGCCCTAAAGGGAATGAAGGGGGTCCAGGACCAAAAGGTGATAAGGTATGCTACACCCATTTCCTTCCAGTTCTCTCTAACCCTTAACCACTCAATCCAGAGATTTATTGACCCTGAGAAAGAGGATTTTGGAAAACATTGTGGGAAAAGGAGAAAATGCTGGTAACCAGCATTCTCTTCTTTTTCCCACAATATTTTCTGTCCTTTTAGAGACAAATCTCACCATATGAGGCATATCTAATTTGTTGTCTGCAAATGCTTTCAATTTGTAAAATTTTGTCATGTGTTTAAGGGTTAAGATTTGTTGTCTGCAAATGCCTTGAATTTGGACAAGTCTCAAATTTTGTTGTTTTGTAAAGATTTAAATTTGGACCAATCTAAGTTTTGTTGTCTGGTATAAGTGAGTTAACTCTTTACCAGACGACAAAATTTTAGCCTTATCCAAATTGAAAGCATTTGCAGACGACAATTTCAGTGTGGCTCAAATGGTGCAACTTTTCTCTGATAGGGTAGAAAACATTGTGGGAAAAGGAGATGTTGCTGGTTACCAGCATTTTCTCCTTTTCCCACAATGTTTTCAAAAGGCTTCTTTCCCAGGGGTGTTAAAAGGCAGCATTGTGCGGTAAAGGGTTAACACTTTACCAGTTGCAAAATTTTGGACTTGTCAGAGTTGAAACAGATGGTTTCCAATTGGACCAGTCCAAAATTTTGTTGTCAGCTTGAAAATGATAAAAGAAAAAAGAAAAAAAATCGGGTTTCAACAGATTAGGTTCCATATTCACCAACTATCCTTAAGAATATTCTTAGTCTTATTTTCCAAGACTTTCTAAATTCTAAAGTAACACATCTTCTAATTGGCTAAACCAAATAGTTTAGCCAATTAGAAGTTATGTTACTTTCAGATTTAGAAAATTCTTGAGAACTAGAATAAGAACATTCTTAAGAATGGTCAGTGAATATGGACCCAGATTAGGCTACTGAACGCTTTCTTGCTTTCTCCACTGACAGGGCGAGCGTGGTTTTGATGGTGTTCAAGGGCGTAATGGCCAAAATGGAGAACCAGGGTTCCCTGGACCTAAAGGAGAACCAGGCTTTGGTTTGCCAGGAATCCCTGGTGATAGAGGGGAACCGGGCCAGCCAGGATTACCAGGACTTCCAGGAATGAAAGGAGATCGCGGAGAACCAGGTAAATTTATTTTCTCTCCTTGTAAAGTGCAAGAAATATAGGGTAAATGCGCGTAAATTGTCATATTTCCCTCTGGTTGAATGTCATGCTGTTTACCTAGGTAACTCGTGCATGGGAACTACTGTTTCCGCCTCCGATTGAAGAGTTAGAAAATATGAAATTTTTGAATGGTCGTAACTATGAAATATCAAACCATAATCTACCATTATTTCTCGATAAACTTACGAAAAACATGAAATAAAACCCTATAATCATCTCTGTTGTTGTCAAGCGAAAGCTTCGGCACTTTGCTTATACCGGTATTTCTGTTATTACTGTGGCTGTTTACTTTAAGCCTTTACCATATGACAAAATTCTAGACTGGTCCAATTTGAAAGCATTTGCAGACTACAAATTAAATGTTGCTAAAGTGATGATTTCTGCCTTTAATAGGATTGAAAACATTGTGGGAAAAGGAGAAAATGCTGGTTACCAGCGTTTTCTCCTTTTCCCACAATGTTTTCAAAGGGCTTCTTTATCAAGGTCGTTAAACGTCGGCATTGTGTGCTAAAGGGTTAAATTTGGACTAGATTTTTACCATGAAAAGAGTAACCCATATCAGAAGCTACACATCTTTATGCCCCTTTTGTGACTTTGACATTTCACTGTTGAAAAGCATCCACAGGCAAGTTTTCACATAGACATTGATTTTGTGCTTATGTGAAAATTCACCTTGTTTGCAAACACTCATACTTGATTTGTCATGGTATGGTGACCAAAGATTTATTTGTATTTCAGGTCAAACTAGATTTATTGGAGAACCAGAATTCAAAGGAGAGAAAGGACAGCGAGGTCCTGCTGGTCCCCCAGGTGTTCCAGGTGTTGATGGCTTGACTGGTATGAAAGGGGAACCAGGTCAACCTGGCCTCACAGGTTTGGATGGATTGCCAGGGGAACCAGGACCCAGGGGTGAGGACGGACTTCCTGGGGAACCAGGACCAAGAGGTAAGTATTTTAACACCAAATACTTAGTATTGCCAGTCTGATAGAGTTATCTCTCTTTGAGCACTCTTGTACATATATGGTAAGAAAATAACCTAGTCCTGCAAAGTCTTGTTGGAACCTACATAGAGGCTGTAATGTAGACAAATTGTTTACTAATCCATACAAGAAAAGAAAAAAGAGAAATGAAAGCCTTAACCCCTTACCACAGAATCCCGACTTTGATGACCCGGACAGATGATTTTTCCTCCTTTCAGAGAATTTACCTCCCTTCGAGGATCTGCTCAGAAATTATGTATTTGAGCCAAGTTCTGGCAAAAAGGGGATGGAATGCATCTCTGTGATGCATGATACCAAAGCAAGTCATTTCATTATTATGGATCCATAAAGTACATTTTGTCTAGCAGCCAACTGGATCGTAAGGTAAGCTGGTCCTTGGACATGCAGAAGAGTTTTGGCCCAGGTCAGCCTGTGCTGACTGTGCAGGCTGACCTGGGGTGATACTTTTTGCAGAAGTGCCCTTTTCACACAGCATGGCTCATATACAGAAGTATATTAGGGGAAACAGAGGATATTCCTCCCCTCTCATATTTCATCAGGCATGCCCCCTGTTCAACAATGTTGTTTTCCTCAACGCATCTCTCTTTACCAGAGAAATTTAGACATGTCAACAATTAATTCTTTACCACACAATCCCGACTTAACGACCCAGAAAAAGAAGCCTTTTGAAAACATAGTGGGAAAAGGAGAAAATGCCAAAAACCAGTATTTTCTCCTTTTTCCACGATGTTTTCTGCCCTTCCCAAAACAAATTTCAATTTTTCAGTCACATTTATTTTGTCGTCTGCTGATGCTTTCGATTTAGATTCATCTAAAATTTTGTCGTGTGATACAGAGTTAACTCTTTACCACATGACAAAAGTTTTAGACATGTCCAAATTAAAAGCATTAATTTTGCAGATGACAAATTAAAAGTGACTCCAAAATTGAAATTTGTGTTGGGATGAGTAGAAAACATTGTGGGAAGAGGAGAAAATGCTGGTTACCAGCATTTTCTTCTTTTCCCATAATGTTTTCAAAAGGTTTCTTCCTCAGGGTCGTTAAAAGTTGGGATTGTTTGGTAAAGAGTTCAGACATTAAATTTTGCAGAGAGCTTATCAATTATGATTCAAATAATGAGACTTGTCTTTCTTTTAGAAGGAACATAACATCATGGCAAAAGGGAAATATGCTAGTATCTGCATTTTCTTCGTTTCTGAGCATGTTCTTGGCAGATTTTTAGCTCAGGTTTTGATTAAGTAGACTTTAACATTTAACTCTTTACCACACAATCCCGACTTTTAATAACCCTGAGAAAGAAGCCTTTTAAAAACATTGTGGAAAAAGGAGAAAATGCTGGTAACCAGATTTTACTTTTTCCCACAATGTTTTCTACCCTTTCCAAAACAAATTTCAATCTTTGAGTGATATCAATTTTGTCATCTCCAAATACCTTCAATTTGGACGAGTCTAAAATTTTGTCGTTTGGTAAAGAGTTAACCAAACAACAAAATTTTAGACTTCCAAATTGACAGATTTACAGACAGCCATTTTAACATGACTAAAATGACAAGATTTTTCTAGGAAAGGGTAGAAAATGTTGTGGGTGAAATGTTTTCAAGTGTGGTGTCGATCAAAGATCAGACTACATTTTGTGCAGTCTGATCTTTGATCTACGCTGGCTGCTAAGGCAACTATAGTAGCGAAAGGTGCTCATAGGATTCATGTAATTTGGACCTTTATAATTTTCCTTTTTGTCATCTTTTTAAAGGTTTGACTGGAATCCGGGGAGAAAAGGGAGAACCAGGCCTACCAGGAGTTCCAGGGTTTTCAGGGCCCAAAGGAGAGTCCGGGATACCTGGGCTCCCAGGGGTTGCAGGTAAGGAGAGCCGTTTTCATACAGCAAGTCCAGGGCTTTTTTTACTTCCCATTTCAAATTCAATCCAAAATCTTGATTCTATATTGGCAATCTGATTGGCTGACACTGAATGTCTTAGCCAGTCAAATGACTTGTTCTTTACATAAGAAAATAGAGCAATGTATGATTTATGTCTTTACTAATTTTGGAATGTAAAAAAGGTTGCCAACAAATTTGAGGGGAAGAAAATAAAGCAAAAGGTTTTTTTTTTTTTCCCCTTTTGAAAGACAATTGAAAGAAAAATTTCATCTCTGAAAAAATTTATGAAACCAGCCTTGTGACATCATTGATGTTTTAAAAGTTTACTCATAGCCAAATGACAAAGTTTTTGACTTGTCCGTATTGGAAGCATTTGCAGACGACATTGGGTGTTTATCAAATGCTTTTATTCACCTTGAAAAAGGTTAGAAATCATTGTAGGAAAAGGAGATCATGCTATTTACTAGCATTTTTTTTCCTTTTCCCCATGATGTTTTCAGCAGTCTTTGTCCTCAAGGTCATTAAAACTAGAAATTGTTGGGTAATTACAATACTATGCAATAAACTATATTTTTTAAAGATTATAGTAGCCCCCAAACACTACTTTGTTGTCAACAAATGAGCCATGCTCTGTGAAAAGGGGGCTTAATGCATCTTCAAAAAGTATTGACCCAGGTCAGCCTGCACAGTCGGCGAAGGTTGACCTGGGCCAAAACTTTTCACTATCGGTCAATTTTCTGTATGTCGAGGGTCAAGGGACCAGTCTACCTTACGATACATTGGCTTGTGAGGCAAAATGGTTTTTTATGGATCCACAATTATGTGGTGACTTGCTTGGAAGAGAGATGCATTAAGCCCCCTTTTGCCAGAGCATGGCTTAAATGAAAATCAAATATAACTTCAGAATGTTATAAATCACCCAGTTAGTTTTATAACCCAACAATATTACAGGTCCAAAGGGTGAGCCAGGTATCCCAGGGGATGCTGTTGTGGGACCGAAGGGAGAAAGGGGCTTCAACGGAGAACCAGGAGTTCCCGGGCTTCCTGGTGCAAAAGGAAGTACAGGTAAATATTTTTGGAATTGACTCTACCTGCTAGCTTGGCTGTTTTGGAAGAAAATATCAAGGTATTGCAGTGTTTCCGCTAGAGCGCGTATCTTGCATTTTTGATGCAGTTATTTCTTTCAGGGCGCAATAAAAATTGGCCTTGTGCGTTTTTTCTGGCGCAACCAAAATATCAGTTCAACCAAAAGAACAATTTCATACAAAACTGCGACTTTTAGCGAAACCAAGGTGTAAAAGAATGTTTCGTAAGCGAAGGTTGCAAATTTTGTCGGCCATGTTTATTTACATTAACAGTTTATATTATGGCTCTCAGCGTCAATTCGTCATCGCTTCCGAATATATCCGGATTTTAAACGTATTCGGTCTTAGTAGTCCAGACGCTCTCTGATACAGAAATGGCAGACGAACCAAGTAAAAAGAAACAGAAAAGACTAGCAATAAAGATTATATACCAGTCATAACATTAAAAATGCTTCTGGTTTTCTAATTGAATAGAATACATTGTGGAAAAAGGAAAAATTGCACAATCTGTGCAATTTCTCCTTTTACCACACTGTTTTCTAAACCTTCCACTGTAGAGTTAGTGAAAACATGGGATTGAATGATAATGGGTTATAACAGTGACCCATAATTTTCCTGTATGACCCTCAAAAGTTAGGATAGGGGGTCACAAATGACCCTCAAAAATTTGAAGCTGGCAGAAACACTGGTATTGTTGTAGCCCCAGCATCATCGTCTGCGTTGTCATGAGAAAACTTTGACATTTTGTAATATCCCTCTTATTACTAAAGATACTTGCTCCAAAGCTGGACAAGTTGTTAACTATCAAAAGGGGAACCTATACAACTAGGGCAGGTAACAGTTAAACAAAGTAATGCCCCTTTTTTGACTTAAAATTTTCAATGAAAGTCAGGCAACCGCAGCCAAGAGTTGGCACTCTTGGGGTGCTCTTGTTTTACTGTTTACCATCTGATCCTTTACCACTCAATAAAATGTTTAGACTTGGCCAAACTGAAAACATTAGTAGTTGATAAATGTGGTCCAGATGAGAGGATATGTATCAGACAGGCTGGAAAACATTGTGGGAAAAGAAGAAAATGTTTGTGACCAGCATTTTCTTCTTTTCTCACAATGTTTTCAAAAGCTTCTTCTTTAGGGGCGACTAAAACACAGGATTGTTTGGCAAAGTGTTAAGCAGATTTGCAGAAGCAGAATGAATTGTAGCATAAAGATATTTAATCTGAATTGAGGTTCAGTATATTAATGACTTTGACAACAGTTTAGCAAAAGGACAAATTGCCCCACAATGTTTTTTTTCTTTTCAACAATTCTAAAGTGTTCTAATGCAAAACAAGTAGCTGGCCAGGGTAGCTCAGTGGTTAGCGTATCTGACTCGTGACCTGAGAATTCAATACCTGGTTGAGGCAAACTTTCTTTCTGGCACTTTTTTGCCTTTCACCTCTGATGCATGTGAGAAAAGTAGTCAGTAGCTTTGGAAAGAAAGTTGTGTAAGTACTGGTTTGAGAAAGCCAGGAAACACATGGGTGCATCACTGACCGTCATGATACGACCCGAGCTGTTAAAATAGAACATTGTTGGCAAAGGAGAAAAATGCTGTTTATGTTTTTGTCAGAAAATCTCAAACAGTATTGCATGGTTTAAATCCATGATCATACTGAGTGCACAGTGCAGTCTGATCTTGTTCTGCACCAGCAGTTAAAGTTACGGAAGTTTTATATGACCACAGAGGATTAGAACTGAAGGATCTTTCAAAAATGCTTAGTGTGTAAAAGATAGAACCATAGATCACTTTTCAGTTAAAGATATATGCTAGAACTGGTATAGTATTATGCAAAATTTTGTACAGGTATAAAGACATTTTCTCTTTACACAGGTCTACCTGGAATGAATGGTCTGCCAGGTATGAAGGGAGAGAGGGGCCTTGACGGGATCCCAGGCCCCAATGGATTGCCAGGCATGAAAGGGGAACCTGGACCAGAGGGACCCAGAGGAATTCCTGGAATATCAGGGGAACCAGGCCTTCCTGGAATACCAGGTAAATACTCATCTCAAGTCGGATATAGTTATATCTCTTTGAATTGTCAGTTTAACTCTTTACCCAACAACAAAATTTTAGACTTGTCCAGATTCAAAGCATTTGCAGACGACAAACTAAATGTTACTCAAAAATTGAAATTTATTTTGGGAAGGATAGAAAACATTGCGGGAAAAGGAGAAAATGCTGGTTTCCAGCATTTTCTCCTTTTCCCACAATGTTTTCAAAAGGCTTCTCTTAAAGGATCGTTAAAAGACTGGACTCTGTGGTAAAGTGTTAATGGAGTTATCTGTCTTTTGACTTGATAGTCAAATGGAGTTATCTCTTTAGAATTGACAGTCAAATGGAGTTATCTCTCTTTTGAATTGACAGTCAAATGGAGTTATCTCTCTTTTGAACTGACAGCCAAATGGAGTTATCTCTTTAGAATTGACAGTCAAATAGAGTTATCTCTCTTTTGAATTGACAGTCAAATGGAGTTATCTCCTTTGAATTGACAGCCAAATGGAATTATCTCTCTTTGTGCACTCTCTTGAGCATATTTAAGCCATTTCCAAGAGACAAATTTTAGATTCCTCTTATTTCAAAACTTGTTAAGGAGACAAGTTTGAAAAATGGTACCTGTCAGCTAAAGTAAGGAAATTATTGTGAAGATGACAACCTGTTATTGTACTGTCAGTCAGAGTGTTAGTCGCAGGCAGAAAAATGAATTTCAAAACTAGGTTAAAAATTGTCATATTGTTCTATCTTTTTAGATGGTTCTAAAATTTATTTTTCTGCCAGCTACAGTATAGCATAATGTTGATTTCATTTATTTTGTAACCCTTTACCACCCAATTTGGAGTTTTAATGACTTTAATGAAAAAGTCTTTTGAAAACATTGTGGGAAAAGGACAAAATGTTGGTAACCAGCATTTTCTCCTTTTCCCACAATGTCTTCTATGATATCAAAGATCAAAGGCATCATGTGCACGAAATTTCATGTGCTATCTGTAAATGCTGCCAAATTCTGAAAGTCTAAAATTTGCTGTCTGTAAAGGGTTAACCCTTTACCACACAATCTTGAGTTTTAAAGACCCTGGTAAATAAGACTTTTGAAAACATTGTGGGAATAGGAGAAAATGCTGGTAACCAGCATTTTCTCCTTTTCCCACAATATTTTCTAACCTTTCAGAAACAAGTCAAATCATTTGAGCCACATTTAATTTGTAGTCTGCAAATTCTTTCAATATGAACCAGTCCAAAATTTTGTCATTTGGTAAAGGGTTCAAGCAAATAACCCATATCTTGTGGCATGGTAATCATTCAAACTCTGCATGCATTTAAAGGTCCAGTTGGACCCAAAGGTGAACCAGGTGTGGATGGTATCCGAGGCTTGTCTGGGGCTGATGGACAGAAAGGGGAACCAGGACTTCCAGGGCCAGCTGGTTTACAGGGACTGGATGGGGCTCCAGGACCCCGGGGACCCGATGGTCAGGATGGTTTACCAGGGCTTGTGGGTAAGGAGAGACTCTTGTTTTATACTTTAAACCTTTACCAAACAAACCAGAGTTTTATACTTTTAAACCTTTACCAAACAAACCATAGTTTTATACTTTAAACCTTTACCAAACAAACCAGAGTTTTATACTTTAAACCTTTACCAAACAAACCAGAGTTTTATACTTTAAACCTTTACCAAACAAACCAGAGTTTTGACAACCCTGAGAAAGAAGGCTTTTGAAAACATATTATGGTTGTGATTTTTCCTACGTTCAGAGGATTTCCTCCCTTTGAACCTAAAAGTGAAAATACAAAACTGTCCCAGCTCATAAGGTTCTTGTCAAAAATGTTGTATTTGCTAAAATATGTGAGGTGGGTCAGGGTATTTTCTTTTCCTCTTACATTTTATCAGTTACACCTCTTTAACCTTTTACCAGATTGTGCAATTTTTCTTTGATAGGGTAGAAAACGTTGTGGGAAAAGGAGAAAACGCTGGTAACCAGCATTTTCTCCTTTCCCCACAATGTTTTCAAAAGGCTTCTTTCCCAGGGTTGTTAAAAGGCAGCATTGTTGCAGATGACAAATTCAGTGCAGCTCAAAAGATTATTTGTTTTTGAAATGATCAAAAGCCTTCTTTCTCAGTGTTGTTAAAAGTTTAAATTGTGTTGTAAAGGTGGAACAGCATTTTCTCCTTTTCCCACAATGGTTTTCAGAAGCCTTCTGCTTTGGGGCCATGAAAACACATGCTTGTTGTGTAGAAAGTAATACTATTTTGAAGCTAATACTAATTTGAAGCAGGCGGCTTTGTTAGTGTCCTTGTTTTACAGAGGGAATTATGGTTTTTTTTTTTTAAAAAAGCATCTTGGCACGATGAGGTTACATGCAATTTTTTCTTTTATCACAATGTTTTCAAAAATGATCATTTGAAAAACAAATAAGAATTGAATATTATTTAGGTATAAGTAGTAAAAGTCATGTCATGATTTTGAATGAATTTTTGTTATAATGCAGATTCCTTGCTTTGGCTCCGATTTAAATGGTGTAGATTTTCACAATACATTTGATTTATTTTACAGGCATGAAGGGAGATTTAGGTGTCGTTGGGTTCCCAGGAGAGCCGGGGCGTGATGGGCTTCCAGGTCTTACAGGTGTGAAAGGTAACCGAGGAGAATCCGGTTTCCCTGGAGAGCCAGGAGTACCTGGGCTGCCAGGACCAACAGGTATGGGAAATTTGAGTGGTGTTAACCTTTTATGAGGGAATCCTGACTCTGAAGGACTCAGAGGAAGACATCTGTTTTGTTTGTCAGTTCTTGGATAATCAACGAGTGTGATATTATATATATGAAATAAACACAATATGTGTACAACATCTAAAACTGTTACCAAATTACAAAATTTTAGACTTGTTCAAATTCAAAAGTGCTGCAGACAACAAATTAGATGTGGCTATATTTGATGAAAATTGTATCTGAAAGGGTAGAAAACATTGGGGGAAAAGAAGAAAATGCTGGTTACCAGCATTTTCTTCCTTTTCCCACAATGTTTTCAAAAAGCCTTCTTCCTCTGGGGGGTCAATAAAACACGGGATGATTTCATAAAGAATTAATAAAGGAAGTGCCTGGACCTTGTCTTGGTCTTTCAATGGCGGGAATATACAGACGTGCGCATTAAACAATAAATATATACATGTACAGTATGTCACAATTGCTTTTGAAAACATTGTGGTTACCAGCATTTTCTGCTTTTCCCACAATGTTTCAAAAGCCTTCTCTTTAACTCTTTACCAAACGACAAAATTTTAGACTAGTCGAAATTGAAAGCTTTTGCAGACGACAAAATGAATGTGACTCAAAAATTGAAATTTGTGTTGGGAAGGATAGAAAACATTGTGGGAAAAGGAAAAAATGCTGGTTACCAGCATTTTCTCCTTTTCCAACAATGTTTTCAAAAGCTTTCTTTCTCAGGGTCATTAAAAGTCGGGATTGTGTGGTAAAGAGTTAAACAATTAATATATATACGTACAGTATGTCACAATGGCTTTTGAAAACATTGTGGTTACCAACATTTTCTCCTTTTCCCACAATGTTTTCAAAAGCCTTCTCTTTAAGGGTCGTTAAAAGTTGGGATTGTGTGGTAAAAGGTTAAGACCCTATATTTTGTATGCTTCATTTTGTTTTCATTTTTAGCTCGGTTGTTTTTCAAGAAATTTGAGGTATTGTCAAAGCACTGGCGGTGTTGTCTGCATCGTGCAAAACTTTTGACATTTCATATTATCTCTCTGATCACTGAAGATATTTACTTCAAACTTGTATTAATCATAGTGCCTTTCACAAGTGTAGATGCCTTTGAAGACAGTGTAGATCAAGATCAGACAGCACAAAATGTGCTGTCTTATCAGATTGCACAATATTTATGGAAAAGGAGTACAACTCATGACCGCACAGTCACGAGTTTAAGGACTTCGAGGTTGAAGGCCTTTGAAAACATTGTGGGAAAAGGAGAAAATGCTTCTACTGACATTTTCTCCTTTTGCCACATTGTTTTCTATCCTCTCCGAGGCAAATCTAATCATTTTAGTCACATTTAATATTTCGTCAGCAAATGCTTTCAATTGGGTCAAGTCCAAAGTTCGTCATTTGGAAAACAGTTAAAATGGGTACCAAACATACTGTGTTCTTTATATCAGGTCCAAAAGGGGAACCAGGTGTATCTGGTCTACCAGGTTTAGATGGAGTGCCAGGAGAAGATGGTTTACCAGGAATGAAGGGAGAACGTGGCGTGGATGGAATTCCCGGACTGCCCGGCACTAGAGGATTAGATGGTGAGTTCAAACCTCTTACTACACAAGGTTAAAGTGCCTTTCACAACTATAGTTGCCTTTGTGGCCGGTGCATATTAAGATCAGACAGCACAAAACAGTCTGATCTTTGATCTACACTGTCAGCTTTGCTATAAACAAAAGCAAACATGAAATTACAAATATTTGGGTCTTATTTTTTTACTGAAAATGATTCTTGGATTTATTTATAGGGTTAATAAAATTCTTGTAGAGGTTTTTAATGAAATTTTATCACAAAAGTCAACAAATACAAGATCTTTTTTTTATCACATAATGATATTTCACAAATTGTAAGGTCAGAATATGCAAAACCATATAAGGACACAAGGTTATATAGATAAAAAAAGAGGTTTCACTTCTCTGAAAATCATACAAAATGATGATACACAACACTGATATCAAGTGTGTAAGATATAGAGAATACGTACATAGTGTTGTCGTAGATCAAAAATATCTAACGAGGTTGGGAGAATTGATAATTGTCGAGCCTTGGCAAGACAGTTATCAATTCTCAAAACCGAGTTAAATATTTTTGATCTACGACAACACTATGTATGTATTCTATATATCTTTTAACCTTTGATTTGTAGTCATTGTGAAATAGATGTGGAAAGTGTTGCTGACAAAAATACATTTTAAAAGTTTATTTATATTGGAACTCCCATTTTAAAATTGCATTACCCACATATATAGTACTTTATCGTAGAAATTAAACGTCTGAAAATTGCGATTGGGATCACTTTGGATTATTCTATTTGAGAAGACACGATAAACAAGCATTCAAATGACGTCACGGGCAGGAATTACGTAGGCAGATCATCAGAAAGTAGTGTTTGTGCTATGACATCATTCTTTTTTCGCAGATTTCTGTAGTAATCATTACTATTTTTGGAATGCATTTCATTCATAAATGGTGATGGGGGCGGAGTTCCTGGAAATTACTGTTCTATAAATATCCGTGGTATATCAAAAATGTATAAATATCCGTGGTATATCAAAAAAAAAAAAAACATTGCGTGGGTGTTATTGCATGGATATCCGGTTAGTTGAAAGACAAAAGAAAATTTGTAATGGGTACATTACACTGAAAACAAGGGGGGGGGGGGGGGGGTTATGTGTTAAACATTTATTCTGTGTCCCTTTCTGCGAATTTATTTTCACGTCGATTTATGACACCAAGAGTAGCTGTCTTTTAAGATACATCTTTTCTTGTTTTCAGCCAATATTTTACTCATTCGATCTTAAATTTCAGTCAGTTTTTAACCCATATCATCTTTATTTTGTAATCATTCTTGTATCTTCTTGCCAAATCTTGCCACTGACAGCTGCAAGGTTGCACAGATTAAGAGGGATAGAAAAGGTATTTCAGTTTTTGGCAGCATTTAAATAAAGCACAAATCCCTCAAGAATGACTCAGAATTTGCTCAACTGTGTGAACATAGATACATTACCAATATTTATGGTGTAAGGGATGGAGAAACTGAAGGGATTTGTCATGATTTATTACCAGAAACAACAACAGTGATTTCTATGCATCATAATGTGTGAAACCTTGTAGCCATCAGGGGCGACATGAAGATACAAGAATGATTATAATTTCACAAAATAAAGATGAAATGGGTTAAAAACTGGCGGAAAATGAGAACAGTTGTATCTTGAAAGATCTTTCTTGTTTACAGGCAACCCTGGATTACCGGGAATGAAAGGAGAGCCAGGACAAGATGGTATTGGTCTTCCTGGTGAGAGAGGTGTTCCAGGTGAGCCTGGGGTGCCAGGTTTGAGAGGCTTGCCAGGGCTTGCAGGACCTAAAGGTGATACAGGTGTCCCAGGATTCCCAGGTCTTAATGGAGAAAAGGTTGGTATCTTGTAACTCTTTACCACACGACAAACTTTTAGACCAGTCCATATTGAAAGCTTTCGCTGACAAAAAAATAACTGTGACTCAAAAAATGAAATTTATCTTGGGAAGAGTAGAAAATGTTGTGGGCAAAGGAGAAATGCTGGTTACCCTTTAACACACAGTCCCAAGTTTTAATGACCCTGAGCATGAAGGCTTTTGAGAAAAATGTTGGTAACCAGCATTTTCTCTTTTTCCTATAAGTTTTATACCCCATTAAAGACAAAACTCATCATTTGAGCTACATTCAAGTTGTCATCTGCAAATGCTTTCAATTTGGTCAAACCTAAAGTTTGTCATTTGGTAAAGCAGTGAGCACTGAATAAATGACATGGACTCTCTCAATGAAACTTTATAATTTCAGGGGTGTTTTTTTCATATTTAGTAGACAATGTAAAGCCAAGATCAGACTGCCAATTCTCCGAAGACTGATCTTGTCCTGCAGTGTCCACTAAATGCAGTCTGATCTTGATCGGATCTACAACATCCTAATGCACAATTCTGGTTATAGCAATCTAAAGTTTAACCCTTTACCACACAGTCCTGAGTTTTAATGACCCTGAAGACTGAAACTGTTGAAAACATTGTTGGAAAAGAAAAAAATGCTGGTAACCAGCATTTTCTCTTTTCCCCCACGTTTTCTTCTCTTTCATACACAAATACTATAATTTGAGCTGCATTTAGTTTGTCATCTGCAAATGCTTTCAATTTGGATCAGTCTAAAGTTTTGAATTAACCCTTTACCACACAATCCCGACTTTTAACGACCCCAAGAATGAAGCCTTTTGAAAACATTGTGGGAAAAGAAGAAAATGCTGGTAACCAGCATTTTCTTCTTTTTGCACAATGTTTTCTACCCTTTAATACACAAATGCTATGTTTTGAGCTACTTCTTATGTTTTGAGCTACATTTAAAATGTCATCTGCAAATGCTTTCAATTTGGACTAGTCTACATTTTTGTCGTGTGGTAGAGTTAAAATGTTAAGATTTTTAGCAAGGTCAAGGTTTATATGCTTGTATCTCAGTACTTTCAGTCCTTTGATATATAGATATATTTTTTTTTTGTCCCTACAGGGAGAAGCAGGCTTGCCAGGTAACCCAGGTTTGCCAGGAATTGCTCAGTACTTTCAGTCCTTTGATATATAGATATATAATTTTTTTTTTTTCACAGGGAGATGCAGGCTTGCCAGGTAACCCAGGTTTGCCAGGAGTTGCTCAGTACTTTCAGTCCTTTGATATATAGATATATAATTTTTTTTTTTTCACAGGGAGATGCAGGCTTGCCAGGTAACCCAGGTTTGCCAGGAGTTGCTGGATTACCAGGAATGAAAGGTAAGTAACTCTTTATGTGTTAACTGTGAAAGTTTTCTGACAGTTGTTGTTAGTCATTGCAACAGGATTCATTTCTCTCTCTCTACTGATCATTGTTTTGAATATGGTGAATTTGGTGAAGTGGAAAAGCAGCAAGTGGCTTTGGCGGAATGTTGTCAAAAGTACTGGATAAAGAAAGTCCAGAACAGCATGGATAGGTACATTGGCCACCATGATATAATTTAACCCTTTGAAAACGACAAATTTTGGACTGGTCCAAATTGAAAGAGTTTGCAGACGGCAATTTTAAATTTGATGAAAATGGCAGAAAATTCTCAAAAAGAGTAGAAAACACTGTAGGAAAAGGAGAAATTGCTCATTACGAGCAATTTCTCCTTTTCCCACAGTGTTTTCAAAAGATTTGTACTGCAGACACGTGAAAACCAGGGCTTGTTTGGGAAAGGGTTAAATAATATTGATAATGGCGTTACACACCATACAAAATAAGCTATGATTTTAAAACTTTTAAAAAAAAAATTTCATCTAGTGTCTTTGAATTTAAACTCTCTCCAGATTGCAAAATGTTAAACTTTGCCAAATTAGCAAAAGAAAAAATATTGACAGGTGACAAATTAACCCTTAAAGCGCCTTTCACGACTATAGTTGCTTCCGCGGCCAGTGTAGATCAAGATCAGGCTGCACAAAACGTGCAGCCTGATCTTTGATCTACACTGTCCACTTTGCTGAACCACTGTAGACAAAAGCAACCATGAAATTCCAATTATTTGGGTTGTATTTCTAGGACAAGAATGCCTGATAGGTTTATTCAGCGCTTTAAGGGTTAAAAGGGAAGGAAACAGAAAAACAAAAACACTGGTTTCATACAGTGTGTTGTGTTTTTTTGTGCGTGTGTTTTTATACCCCCATGAAAACAAAAAAATTACCTTCATTCTTTATAATCCAATATCACAGACAACAAACATGCGCATCAATAACATTAACCCTTACCCTGCTGAATAAAAGAAATGAAACTTTCAAGCCTATAGTATAAGCCAAACACTTTCCTGATTCAAAGGGATTTTTGGAGGGAAGATATCTCCTTATCGGACAGTGTAGATCAAAGATCAGACTGCATGTTCTGTGCAGTCTGATCTTGATCAACACTGTCCGCAAAAGGCCAGTGAGTCGCGATAAGCAGCCTAAGGGTTAACTGCATTTTTTTTCTTATTATTATTCTTTTAAATCAAGTAGTTTTGCAACTTCTAATGCCCTTTTATAGATATTTCATTGTGTGAAAAAATTACAATTTTCATATCACCAATGATTTTTTTTTTTGTGGAGATATGAAAAAATTTTAAGTAAATTAGAACTGGCCCATATTGATGTAAATAATATTGAAATATTCTGCCTTAAAACTGCAATATTTGGATTTCTTCTTTTCCTGACTGATAATATTTTTGCTTCTCTCTGATTAACTCTTTACCACACAACAAAAATGTAGACTTGTCCAAATTGAAAGCATTTCAGATGACAATTCAAATGTGGCTCAGGCCATTGTATTTACCTTTGATAGGATGAAAAACATTGTGAGAAAAGAAGAAAATGCTGGTAACCAGCATTTTCTTCTTTTCTCACAATGTTTTCAAAAGGTTTCTTCCTCAGGGTTCTTAAAACTTGTGATTATATGGTAAAGGGTTATCAATGTTTTAATTTCTTTTCACTAGGAAATCCTGGGTTGTCAGGACGACCAGGTGAGCCCGGTGTACCCGGTGAGGATGGAATCCCAGGCATTAACGGAATACCAGGTCCCAAGGGTGAGCCAGGAGTTTCTGGGCGCCCTGGAGTGCCTGGGCTTGATGGCCAGAAAGGTGAACAAGGTATTCCAGGATTTGACGGGCCTGCAGGTAAGTGAAAAATTAGTGTTGTACTTCATACCATTTTACTAGAACTTAAGACTTGTCAAAATTAAAAGAATTTGCAGACGACAAATGTTGCACTTTGTCTTTGTAAGGGGTCTTGAAAACATTGTAGGAAAAGGAAGCATTTTCCCTTTTTCCTACAATGTTTTCAAATACACTTTCTTTAGGGCCTTTATAAAACTAGATTTTGTGGTAAATGGATCACTTTTAACAAGACAGCAAAATTTTAGAAATGTCCGAATTAAAAGCAGTTGGAAAAAGAAAGTATGCCAAAATGTGTCCCTGATTAATCACAAATATTTTTTTCAATGTCCAAAACAATTGGACGTTCAAAGATAAAATCAATTGGATTGCAATAAGTACTATGAATTTCTCAAAAGACCATTGCCTTCCATCTGCACTCACTAAATTCGGTAGATTTATTTTGCTATTGTTCTTGGAAAAGTGAATGTCATTTTACCATTATTTAGCTCCCTTCCCCCCACTTTTTGAAAAATGTAAGCCCCTTCAAAGGAATGAAACAGAGACAAGCAATTTTGTTGAAATGTTATCCCCCGCCGAAAAAAGCCCCATTTTTCCATGATATGGCAATAAATAAAGAAACAAAAAAAAAGTATATTGGTGAACTATCATAAGGAATGCATGTAAGAAGTTTCATCAAATTTTATCCAGGATTTTTGAAAATATCTGTCTGGATGGATGGACAACGCAAAAACTATATCCCCTCGCCTTTGGCAGGGGATAAGAATATGGTATCGTTGATATTCTAATTGGTTGAGCCTATCCTTTCTCATCCACAGGTGAACCAGGTCTCCCAGGTATTAAAGGTGAGATAGGGCTTCCAGGATTGCCAGGACTCCAGGGCAGAAAGGGAGAGCCCGGATTCCCGGGGGCACCAGGCAGAGATGGCTTGAAGGGGGAACCAGGTCTTCGAGGAAGAGATGGGGAACCAGGAGTACCAGGAGAGAAGGGAGAAAGAGGTAATGTGCCTGTAAAATATCGGTGATTGAACAAAATATAAAAGAGCAATGCTCTGGCAAAAGGGGGCTTAATGCATCTCCGTGATGTAATAATACCAAACAAAGCATCACATAATTATGGATCCATAATAGCCACTTTTCTTAACAACCCGATTAATGATGAGGTAGACTGGTGGTTGGACATGCAGAAAATTGACCAACTGCGAAAAGTTGCGCCCCAGGTCAGCCTGAGTGGACTGCGCAGGCTGACCTAGGTCGATACTTTTCGCAGATGCATCAAGCCTCCTTTTCACTGACTGGCTCGAATTAATTCTTTACCACACAATCACAAGTTTTGTGAAAAGTTTTTGAAGGAAAAGCCTTTTGAAAACATTGTGGGAAAAGGAGAAAATGCTGGTAACAGCATTTTCTCCTTTACCCACAATGTTTTCTACCCTTCCCTAAACAAGTTTCCATTTTTGAGTCGCGTTTATTTGGTTGTCTGTGAATGCTTTGAATTTGCACTAGCCTAAAATTTTGCTGTTAGAAACAACTTTAGACTCATCTAGATTGAAAGCATTTGCAGACAATAATTAAAAGATAACTAAACTGTTCGAATTTGACACTGAAAGAATAGAAAACATTGTGGGAAAAGGAGAAAATGCTGGTTACCTGCTGGTTATCCATTTTAACTTAGCTAAAAAAAAATCCTTATTAGCGAACAATGCATTCCCTTCTATATACATGTATATATAAAAAATAGCATTATTTGAATGTTTGGTTCCGCTTTTGTTTTACAGGTCAACCAGGATTTACAGGCAGGAAAGGAGAACCAGGCAGGGATTCAGTTGGTCCTAAAGGAGAGGTTGGTCCCCCAGGTGTACCAGGACTCAATGGATTGCAGGGATCCAAGGGAGAACCAGGTAGAGTAACACAAGATTTTTAATCTTTCACCATGCGACGAAATTTTTCACTTGTCTAAATTGAAAGCATTTGCAGATGACAAACTAACTCTTTACCACACAAAATGTTGCTAGACTTTGATCTCATGGAAGAAGGATACTGCAGGGTCATGCCTTCTGATAGGTTGGGAGAGAGTGCCAATGGGAATTGGTAGTAGGGAAGGTGGTTTTACTGACCCTTAAGTCTTTACCAAAAAATAAAAATTAAAATGTAGACTTTTTCAAATTGAGAGCATTTGCAGACGAAAATTTAAATTTGCCTCAAATGATGGAATTTGTCTTTGATAGGGTAGAAAACATTGTGGGAAAAGGAGAAATGCTGGTTACCAGCATTTCACCTTTTCCCACAATGTTTTCTATCCATCAAAAGACAGAAATCATCTTTTAAGCTATATTTAATTTGTCATCTGCAAATACATCCAATTTTTTTGAGTCCAAAATTTTGGTGTTTGGTAAAGAGTTGAATGTGTCTCAGGTGATAGGATATATTTTTGAAAGGGTAGAAAACATTGTGGGAAAAGGAGAAAATATTGGTCACCAGCATTTTCTGCTTTTCTTACTTTGTTTAACAATGTAATGAAATGAAAGACTGTGAAAACTGAACAGGATTTAAAACCAGGGGGGTGTAGCTGGTTTGAATTCCCAGCTTGGCAGATTTCTCTCTGAGGTTTAATGATCGTCATTGTGGCAGAATTTATTCTACTTGCACCACTGATCCTTTGTTTGGGGATGGTTATGTGGGAAAGCAGCTAGTGGCTTGGGAAAGGATGTCATGAGAAGTACTGGTAAAAAGAAACCCCATGAAAGCATGCAAAGGTGCACTGGACACCATGACATAACTGAGGTAATGTTGAAAATGACATTATACACAATACAACCAAGTGAACAGTTTTCCTGTAGCCCAATTGTAATATGAGCCATGCTCTGTGAAAAAGGGGCTTTAATGCATCTCTGTGATGCATGACATTAAGCAAGTCATCACATAATTATGGACCCATGTAATACATTTTGTATTAACCTTTTCCCAAACAAGCCCTGGTTTTCACGTGTCTGCAGTACAAGTCTTTTGAAAACACTGTGGAAAAAGGAGAAATTGCTCATAACGAGCAATTTCTCCTTTTCCCACAGTGTTTTCTACCCTTTTTGAGACCTTTCTACCATTTTCATCAAATTTAAAATTGTCGTCTGCAAACTCTTTCAATTTGGACCAGTCCAAAATTTGTCGTTTGGGAAAGGGTTAAAACCAACTGAATCATGAGGTTCTTTAACTCTATCGGCGCCAAATAAACAAACTCGGCTTCTTTTGATGGCTGTAAATAGAATCCACTGAGTCTCCAGAAGATTTTTATCATATAGGCTTGACCAAACAAGAGGAAGGTATAGATCAAAGATCAGACTGCACGTTCTGTGCAGTCTGATTTTGATCTATGCCGTCCGCAAAAGTCCCTGTTTTCGCCTATGGCGCTGAAAGGGTTAACAAGCAGAAAATTGACCAATAGCAAAAAGTTGTGACCCAGGCCAGCCTGCATGGACTGCGCAGGCTGGTCAGGCTGGATACTTTTTGCAGATGTATTAAGCCCCCTATTCACAGAACAATGCTGATGTGTTTTGTTTGTAGTACGATCGATGAATGGGAGAATCAACTGACTTGCATTGTGTTTGAACTTGTTATTTTCATCATAAAGAAATCATGATAACATCAGAAATGATGTATTGATCTTCTTCCATAGACATCACGTTACATGTGACTTGTGTTACTGGCAAACATAACATCATCTGCCCAGCATTCCCACCAAATGTAACATTGTCTTCATGATATCGTTATATAAATTCAAGATTAACTTTTATTTTTATTTCATAGGTTTTCCTGGGCGTAGCGGTCTTGACGGATTAAAGGGTGAGCCAGGAATCCCAGGTGAAGGACTTCCAGGGGTCAAGGGAGAGCCCGGGTTCCCAGGTCCAACAGGTAGGTTGATGACAAATTTATGATTCTCCAAATTCTCCAAACAGTAAGTTTGGACCCATCCAATTAGAAAGTACGGTAACTGCAGATGTTTGTAAAAATGAGCAGAATTGACCTGATGAGTAGAAACCATTGTAAGAAAACACTGTTAGAAATACGGATTATGATTATGATTGTATGGTGTTTAACGCTGTTTTCAACATTATTGCAGTTATATCACGGCGGCCAGTGCACTTATCCATGCTTTCCTGGAGTTTCTTTTACTAGTACTTTGCTCAATATTCTTTCCAAGCCACTGGCTGCTTTCCCACATAGCCATTGTTGAAACAGTGGTCAGTGGTGAGAGAGGAATGAATCCTGTCGCACTGACTATCATCAGTCCTCGGAAAGAAATTGGCCGAGCCGGGGATAGAACCAGCGACCTCCTGTTCTCAAGTCCTGTACCCTATCTACTGAGCTACGGGGCTCGGCGTTAGAAATACAGAAAAGACATGAAGACTTGTAGCAAAAAAAAATGAGCCATGCTCTGTGAAAAGAGAGTTTAATCCATCAACAAAAAGTATCAATCCAGGCCAGTCTGCACAGTCCTCATAGGCTGAAGTTTTGGCTTTTGGCTGTTCATAAATTTTCTGCATGTCCAAGGCCCATTCTTCCTCATGATTTTGTCAGTTGTTAGACAAAATAGATTTTATGGAACCATAATTACGTGATAACTTGCTTTGTATAATGCATCACGGAAATACATTAACCCTTTACCAGACGAAAAAATTTTAGCCATGTCCAAATCGAAAGCATTTGCAGACAACAATTTTGTTGTGGTTCAAATAGTTCAATTTTCCTTTGATAGGACAGAAAACATTGTGGGAAAAGGAGAAAATGCTGGTTACCAGCATTTTCTCCTTTTCCCACAATGTTTTCAAAAGGCTTCTTTCCCAGGGGCGTTAAAAGGCGTCATTGTGCAGTAAAGGGTTAAGCCCCCTTTTTTGTGAGAGCCTGACTCAAATGTATTCAAAAGGGGGTTCATTTGTGAACACAATACAGGATTGTTTGTTAACTGCGTGCCAAAGAGCAGATTTTAGCCTAGCCAAAATTGAAAGCATTTTCAGATGTCAAATTCGATGTTACTCAAAAATTGAAATTTCTTTTTTCAAAAGGTGGAGAACATTGTGGGAAAATCATAGCTTCCACAATTTTTCAACAGTAACTTCTTCTTAGGGAAGTAAAAAGAAATATGAATTTTCTCAAGAAGGCTTAACCCTTTACAACACAATCCTGAGTTTTAACGACCCTGTGAAAGAAGCCTTCTGAAAACATTGTGGGAAAAGGAGAAAATGCTGGTGACCAGCATTTTCTCCTTTTCCCACAATGTTTTCTACCCTTTCCACAACGAATTTCAATTTTTCAGTCAGGATTTTTTTAGTCGTCTACAACTGGTTTCAATTTGGACAAGTCTAAAATTTTGTCGTATGGTAAAGAGTTAACCCTTGACCAAACAATCCCCAGTTTTTGACGTCCCTATAGAGGAATACTTTTGAAAGCATTGTGGAAAGAGAAGAAAAATGCTAGTAACTAGCATTTTCTCCTGTTTCCACAATGTTTTCTACCCTTCTGAAAATGCAGTTCAAATTTGACTTACATTTATTTTCTCTTCTGCCAATTCTCTCAATTCGTGCAAGTCTAAAATTTTGTTGTGTAGTAAAGACTTAACTTTTTACCACATGACAATATTTTAGACTGGTCCAAATTCAAAGCATTTGCAGCGCACAAATTAAATATGGCTCAAATTATTTAATTTGCTTCTGAAAGGTTTGAAAACTTTGTGGAAAAAGGAGCACCAGCATTTTCTCCTTTTTCCACAATGTTTTCAAAAGTTTAATTTTCCAGGGTTGTTAAAACTCGGGATTGTGTGGTAGAGTGTTAAGGGAGAATGCATAGTCAAATTTAAACCTTTGCCTCACAGTCCCACGCTTTTAAAACCCTGAAAAAGAAAGCTTTTGAAAACATTGTGGGAAAAGCAGAAAATGCTGGTGACCAGCATTTCTCCGTTTCTCCTTTTCCCATAATGTATTCAACCCTATCAAAGACAAGTTTCTTCATTTTAGTTACATTTAAATTGTCATCTGCAAATGCTTTGAATTTGGACAAGACTAAAACTTTTCTGGTGTGATAAAGAGTTAATAACCCCCCCCCACACATACACACACACACAGAACTACATACACACACAGCCATCAAACAACATGTTTCTGATGAGCCATGTTATCTATTTCAGGAGCACCAGGACCCCGCGGTCCACCAGGAGAGGATGGGCTTTCAGGAAGCCCAGGTCTGAAGGGCGAGCCAGGAGTACCAGGACTGCCCGGCAGGCCAGGACAAGAAGGTCTACCAGGGCTTACAGGCATGAAAGGTTGGTTGGGTGTTTGAATTTTTACCAGATGAAAAAATTGTAGACATGTCCCAATTAAAAAGCATTTTCTCTTTTTCTCATAATCTGTCATTGTACAGTTGGTCCAAGTGTTAGTCGCTTGCAGGAAAATGAATTTTAAGACAAGGTAAAAAGTAAACAAAAGATAGAGCAACCTGGCAACTTTTGATCTACTTATAAAAATTCATTTATCTGCTTGCGACTAACACTTGGACTGGCCATGTAATAACAGATCGTCATCCTCACAGTAATTTCAATACCTTTGAATGGTATGATTAAATTTAAATGCATTTTAACTCCTGCATTGTTTATTTTTGGCTGATGTTGGGGCTTTAACCCACATTAGTTATACCCTCCACCTACGAAGCAAAAGGGTAAATATTCTGGTTTCACCATGTCTGTCTGTCTGTTGGTCCATCAATCCATCCATCAATCCATCTATCTGTAGACTTTTTTGTTTTCCATGCTCTAACTTGACGTAGAACTGAAACTTCATACAAGTGTTTCTCATGACCCGAGGAGGTGCCTTTTGTTTTTTGGGGTCGTATAAGTCAAAGTTCAAGGTCACAGGTGAACTTTGTTTGACAATTGTTTCTGTGCTCTAACTCAATAGCTGTTTGACCTAGGACCCTGGAACTGTATACAAGTGTTGCTCATGACCCAAGGAGGTGCCCTATGGTTTTGGGGTCACATGGGTCAAAGCTCAAGGTCACTGGTGGTCTTTGTTTGAAAATCATTTCTGTTCTCTGATTGTGCTGCTTCAGTGACAAGGTGCTGGTGGGGGGGGGGGTGTTATTTCCTCGCTTTACAACAGTTCTAGTTTTAATATGTTTCCAACATATACTTCGGATTTAGACAAGTCCAAAATCTTGTCGTCTGTTCAAGAGATGAAAAACCATATTCATTACTATGTACTCTACAAAAAAAAATTTTGACCATTGACAGGTGAACCAGGTGTACCAGGGTTGCCAGGTCTGGAAGGTATGAAAGGAGAACCAGGATATAGAGGTCGGGATGGACCCCAGGGACTTAAAGGGAATGCAGGGCCACCAGGATTGGATGGTATTCCGGGACTGAATGGTAAAACTTCCATAGTTTTTGCATCTGTAGTTTTAACATACATCCTTATGGCCAGAGAGAAAAAATGCTGTTAAAACTTGAACATGTGCAGAATGGTTCAGAATTTGGTCAGCTATGTAAACATTGATAAAGTACCAATATATATGGTGTAAAGGGATAGAGAAACACAAGGGATTTGTCCTCATTTCAAACCAGAAACGACAAGAGTGCTTTCTTTGAAGTCCTGTAGAAAATGAAATGCATTTTCTATCCGTCATAATCTGTGCAACCTGCAGCAGTCAGGGGCAACATTTGGCATGAAGATACAAGAATGATTATAGTTCCATAAAACAAAGATGAAATGGGTAAAAAACAGACTAAAAATGAGTTTAGATGTATCTTTAAGCCTCTACTAAACAATTTAATGACCCCAAGGAATATGGCTTTTCAAAATATTGTGGGAAAAGTTTTGAAAACATTGTGGGCAAGGGAGAAAATGCAGGTAACCAGCATTTTCTCCTTTTCCAACAATGTTTTCTACCCTTCCTAAAGCAAATTTCAATTTTTGAGTAACATTTATTTTGTTGTCTGAAAATGTTTCAATTTCGACTAGTCTAAAATTTTGTCTTGGTAAAGAGTTATTAGACAAAATTGATTATTTATGTGTTGACTCGCTTGGTAAAATAGATTGCGTAAATGCATTAAACTCCCTTTTCCCAGAGCATTCTCATGCCTATGAGGCCCACTCAAAAAGGGGGCTTAACTCTTTACCAAACGACAAAATTTTAAACCAGTCAAAATTGAAAGCAGTTGCAGATGACAAATGTGACTGAAAATTCGAAATTTGTTTCTGGAGGGGTAGAAAACATTGTGGAAAAAGGAGAAAATGCTGGTTACCAGCATTTTCTCCTTTTCCCAAAACATTTTCAAAAGGCTTCTTCCTCAGGATCATTAAAAGCCAGGATTGTGTGGTAAACAGTTAATGCATTTCCATGATGCAATATGCCACTCAAGCCATCACATAATTATGGATCCATAATTGCGACTTTTTCTAAATAACTAACTTCATCACGAGGTAAAATGGTCATTTTGACATACAGAATATTTACCGATACCAAAAGGTTTTGGCCCAAGTCAGCCTGCACATTCCATGCAGGCTGACCTGGGTCAATACCTTTCGCAGATGCATTAAGCCCCCTTTTTGCAGAGCACCATTCATGTATATATGCATATCTCCACAGGGCAATCAGGTGACAAGGGAGACAAAGGGGAGCGGGGCCCAGTTTTCTTGCCCCCTCCAAACCTTTTGTTGAAAGGAGATAAGGGAGAACCCGGTCTCCCTGGATTGAGTGGAATGAAAGGAGTAGCAGGTCCACCAGGGCAGCCAGGACTATCAGGTTTGATACTTCTTATTTGCTGGGCTGTTTTCAAACATCGAGATGTTGTCATAGTGCTGTCATCATCTGTATTATCGTCATCGTTCAAAAACTTCGACATTTTATAATATTTCTGTCATACTGAAGATATTTACTTCAAACTTGGACTAGATCTACACTATCGAAAAGGGAACCAATACAACAAGGGCAGGTAACCATCAAAATACTTTTTATACAGTTATGCCCCTTTTTCAACTAAGAAAGTTCACTGAAAGCAACAGCAGCTGAATCGTTGGAACCCACATGCTGTGCTCTTTTGTGTTTTTTTAACCCTTTGCAAAACAATCCTGAGTTTCAATGAACCTTAAGGAGGTGGTTTATGAAAACAGTATGGAAAAAAGAGAAAACTCTGGTTTCAGCTTTACAATGTTTTCTACAACAAACCATATCATTTGAAAAACAACACTTTATCTTTCGATATTTCAGCTATTGCCTTTTTCAAGAGTTTGAAACACTTTTTCTTCTAGAACATTTTTTTAGCATGAAATACTGCGGCCATGTTGTTTTACAAGAAAGAAGTGACGTCAACTCTGTTACGCAACATCAACGTTCCTGCATCTGTCAAACATCAATCAACGATATATGAAATTGCGCATCTTTGATGTTACAACCCAGTGGCTGGACTGTCTGCTGCTTTTTAACCCTTTCCCAAACAAGCCCTGGTTTTCACGTGTCTGCAGTACAAGTCTTGAAAACACTGTGGGAAAAGGAGAAATTGCTCGTAACGAGCAATTTCTCCTTTTCCCACAGTGTTTTCTACCCTTTTTGCTAACTTTCTGACATTTTCATCAAATTTAAAATTGTTGTCTGCAAACTCTTTCAATTTGGACCAGTCCAAAATTTGTTGTTTGGGAAAGGGTTAATCCATGCTGATTCATGTATTTGACATTCTCTTTTGTCCATGGGGTACACCTTTTTCAGAATTGTGGATTTTAGATTGTGAATCTGAGACACATCCATTTGAAAGAGACAAGCCAATCAACTTCCATTTTTCAAAAGAACACCATTCAAGTTCCGAATTAACTTTGCACCAAACAAAAAAATTTTGGACGTGGCCAATTTCAAAGCATTTGCAACTTTGGGTGCAACCAGTTTTAAAGCATTTGCAGACAAAAATATAAATATGACTCAAATGATGAGCCTTGTCTTTAATATGGTTGAAAACACTGTGGGAAAAGGAGAAAATGCTAGTTTTGACCATTTTCTCCTTTTTCCACAATGTTTTCAAAAGCCTTCTATGTTTAGGGCCAAGCCCCTGTAGCTCAGTCGGTGGCGTACAGGACTTGAGAACAGGAGGTCACTGGTTCGATCCCCAGAATTCATTCCTCTCTCACCGCTGACCATTGTTTCGATGATGGTTATGTGGGATAGTAGCCAGTGGCTTGAAAAGAATATTATGTGGAGTACTGGTAAAAGAAACTCAAGGAAAGCATGGATAGGTGCACTGGCCGCCATGATACATCCGAAATGATGTTGAAAACGGCGTTAAACACCATACAATCAATTCTTTTTTAGGGTTGTTAAAACTTGGGATTGTGTGGTAAAGGGTTAAAGTTGTTGGCTGCAAATGCTTTGACTTTGGATGGGTCTAAAATTTTGATGTCGGGTAGTTATTCCAATTTTTTGTCCTTTTTGCTTACAGGACTGAAGGGACTACCAGGGCTCCAGGGTGATGCAGGACCACCAGGTTTCCCTGGAGAGAAGGGAGAGAAGGGAGATAGAGGGTTTGATGGAAGACCAGGACAGGATGGCCCTGATGGTAAATTTTTGCATTTTTTTGTTAACCAGTAACCCAAAATCCATATTTTAGTTTAACCCTTTACCATACAACAATATTTATACCCCCCACCTATATAGTAGAGGCGAGTATACTGGTTTCACCATGTCTGTCTGTCTGTCTGTCTGTGTGTGTGTCATCCGTCAATTTGTCCATCTTTTCGTTTCCATGCTCTAACTCAAATGCCGTTTGACCTTGAAGCTTTATACATGTATTCCTCATGACCAAGGAGGTGCCTTACTGTTTTGGGGGTCACATGGGTCAAAGGTCACAGTCACATGTGAACTTTGTTTTCTCTGATTGTGCTGCTTCAGTGACGGGGGTGGGTGGGGGGTATTTTTATTTTTGTCTGCTTTGCGAGTTCTAGTTCAGACTGGTCCAGGCGACCAGGACAAAATAGTCCTTATGGTAA
Source organism: Tridacna gigas (assembly GCA_945859785.2). NCBI lineage: Eukaryota > Metazoa > Mollusca > Bivalvia > Cardiida > Cardiidae > Tridacna > Tridacna gigas. The sequence continues at coordinate 49,384,025 of OX244043.2, forward strand.
ATATGTGTGTGTTTTTGTAATTAACCCTTTACCATACAATCCTGTGTTTTAACGACCCTGAGGAAAGAGCATTTTGAAAACATTGTTGGAAAAGGAGAAAATGCTGGTAACCACAAAGTTTTTTTTACCCTTTTGCATGCAAATACATTTGATTTAATGTCTGCAATTGCTTGCAATTTTGACAAGTCTAAAATTTGGTGCCTGGGTTAACTCTTTACCACGAAATCCCAAGTTTTAATTACCCCGCAGAAGAAGGCTTTTGAAAACATTGTGGAAAAAGAAGAAAATGCTTATAATCAGCATTTTCTTCCTTTCCCATATGGTTTCATTGATCTCAAAGACAGGCACTGTTGTTTGTGCCTCATTTTATTTGTCGTCTGCCAACGCTTTCCATTTGGACCAGTCTAAAATTCTGTTGTGTGGTAAAGAGTTAACCCACAAAACACTTTTGAAACCACAGTTGCCAATGCAGCCAGTGGAGGTCAAAGAATGTGCAGTCTGATCTTTGATCTACACTTTCCACTTTTCTCCATATTCAGACAAGCTCTGCAACCTTAAATTGCAATTATTTGGGTCTTATTTCTAGACGTAAAATGCCCCTTGGCCTTTTTTTTTTTCGTGCTCAAAAGGTTAGATCTTTATGTGGTGAAGATTTAACCCTGTAACACACAGTCTCTAGTTTTAACAATCTTGAGAAAAAGAGGCTTTTAAAAACATTGTAGAAACATTGTAGAAAAAGGAGAAAATGCTGGTTACCAGCATTTTCTCTTTTTCCTGCAATGTTTCCTACCATTTCTAAGACAGAAATCATATTTTGAGTAACATTGACTTGTTGTCTGCAAATGCTTTCAATTTAAACAAGTCAAAAATTTTGTTGTATGGCAAAGAGTTATCTTCGACTCTACTACTTTACAGGTTTGAGAGGAGCTAAAGGCCAACCTGGCATACCTGGTATACCAGGCTACATACCTCCGGTTGGATTCTTGATGACTCGCCACAGTCAATCCAGCTCCGTCCCCCAGTGCCCAGATAGCATGGTCAAACTTTGGGAAGGATACAGTTTATTGTATGTAGAGGGTAATGAGCGTTCACAGCACCAAGATTTAGGTGAGTTTATTGTAAGCATTCACAACACCAAGATTAGGTTAAAATTAGTTCATTGTATGTAAAGTGTAATGAGCATTTACAGCACCAAGATTTAGGTGAGTTTATCGTAAGCATTCACACTGCCAAGATTAGGTTAAAATTGGTTTATTGTATGTAAAGTGTAATGAGCATTTACGGCACCAAGATGAAGGTATCTGAGTTTATTGTAAGCATTTATGCAATTTTCACGACCCTGAGAATGAAGCCTTTTGAAAACATTGTGGATAAAGGAGAAAATGCTGGTAACCAGCATTTTCTCCTTTTCCCACAATGTTTTCTACCCTATCAAAGAAAAACCTCATCATTTGAGCCACATTGAAATTGTCGTCTGCAAATGCTTTCAATTTGGACAGGTCTAAAATTTTGATGTGTGGTAAAGAGTTAAGTTAGTTCATTGTATGTAAAGTGCTATGGACATTTATAGCATCAGGTTTAAATAAGCATTTAACCCTTTACTACACAACAAACTATTAGACCCATCCAAATTGAAAGCATTTGCAGACGACAATTTCAGTGTAGCTCAAATGATGTGATTTTTCTTTAACTCTTTACCAAATGACAAAAATGTGGACTGGTCCAAACTGAAAGCATTTGCAGACGACAATTGAAATGTGAATTAAATGATGTAAATTGTCTTGAATAGGGTAGAAAACATTGTTAGAAAAGGAGAAAATGCTGGTTACCAGCATTTTCTCCTTTTCCCACAATGTTTCCAAAAGGCTTCTTCCTCAGGGTTGTTAAAATTTGGAATTGTGTGGTAAAGGGTTAATAGGGTAGAAGACATTGTGGGAAAAGGAGAAAATGCTGGTTACCAGCATTTTCTCCTTTTCTCACAATGTTTTCAAAAGGCTTCTTCAAGGTCGTTAAAAGTCGGCACTGTGTGGTATAGGGTTAAATCATTCAGTCTGTGGTCTGTAAATGCTTTTAATTTGTTAGAGTGCTAAATTTTGTCTTTTTAGTAAGAATTAAAAGCTACATACATATACAATATTTCATGCAATATACAAAGGTGTTCAATGTTTGTTTTATGTCTTTCAGGCTATGCTGGTTCCTGCGTCCAGCGCTTTAGCACGATGCCCTTCCTTTTCTGTGGAACGGACGAGGTCTGTAATTACGCCAGTCGAAACGACAAATCCTATTGGCTGGCCACTAATGAACCTATACCAATGATGCCCGTCGGAGAGTCTCAGATTCCCAGTTATATCAGTCGCTGTGTTGTTTGTGATGCCCCGTCGAACGTGATTGCCTTACATAGTCAGACCCTGGCAATTCCTCAGTGTCCAATTGGCTGGACTAGTCTCTGGATTGGTTACAGTTTTGTTATGGTATGTTTGTTGTTGTTGTTGTTGTTGTTGTTTTTTTAACTAAGGGAGTTTCATAATATCTGTCCTTATTCTAAACATTGATATTGTCTAGACATACATGTGTAACTTCTTACCAAGCGACAAAATTTTAGACTGGTTGAAATTGAAAGCATTTGCGGATGACAAAATAAATGCAAATTTAAAATTGAAATTTGTTTTGGGAAGGGTAGAAAACTGCGGGAAAAGGAGAAAATGCTGGTTACCAGCATTTTCTCCTTTTCCCACAATGTTTTCAGAAGGCTCCTTCCTCAGGGTCGTTAAAAGTTGGGATTGAGTGGTAAAGGGTTAAAATACATAGAAAGCTTCCACCTTGATAGAAGATTCATATACTTTACATTAACATTCATTGATATACAACATTTTTTTCTGACAAGTCAGTTTTACAACAAGTTTACTTCATAATGGCAATTCTAGGGAATTTAACTCACATCAAGTCTTTGTTTAAACCTTTATCAGACGACAAAGTTTTAGCCTTGTCCAAATTTAAAGTATTTGCAGACAACAATTTCAGTGTGGCTCAAATAGTGCAATTTTTCTTTGACAGGTTAGAAAATATTGTAGGAAAAGGAGAAAATGCTTGTTACCAGCATTTTCTCCTTTTCCCACAATGTTTTCGAAAGGCTTCTTTCCCAGGGTTGTTAAAAGGCGGCATTGTGGTTAAAGGGTTAAAGATTATCTTTGAACCATATAGGTTTATAAGCAGAAGACTAGGTTTTAGGCAACAGAGAAATTGAAAAAGGCAACAGAGAAATTGAAAAAAAGGGTACATAATAAAACAGTAACTGCATGGGCTGCTTTCAATGTTTTCAAAAAACTTCTTCCTCAAGGTCATTAAAACTCTGGATTTTGTTGTAAGGGTTTAACCCTTTATTACACAATCCCGACTTTTAACGACCCTGAGAAAGAAGCCTTTTGAAAACGTTGAGGAAAAAGGAGAAAATGCTGTAACCAGCATTTTTTCCTATTCCCACAATGTTTTCTACCCTTCCCAACACAATTTCAAGTTTTGAGTCACATTCATTTTGTCGTCTGCAAATGCTTTCAATTTGGACTGGTCGAAAATTTTGTCATGTGGTAAAGGGTTAATTTTCTCTCTCTGTGATATTTACAGCACACAGGATCAGGACCAAGTGGAGGAGGTCAATCATTGGCCAGTCCAGGAAGCTGTCTCGAAGATTTCAGAGCCACGCCATTCATCGAGTGCAACGGGGCCAGAGGCACCTGTCATTTCTTCCGTAATAAATACAGTTTCTGGCTTGCTACTATTGCCCAGAATCAGCAATTCAGAACTCCGCAATCAGAGACTCTTAAAGCTGGCAATTTGCGCTCACGTGTTAGTAGATGTCAAGTATGCGCTAAAGTTGTACGAGGAATTTAAGTGATTTTTTGTAACTGCGCTAAAATTCGTTACAAGGAATTTAAGTGATTTTTTTTAATCTATTGACTCTGTGTAACTGCATGAAGACTGAAGTATTAGGATATTTTGTAATTTAGAGAAAAATTTTCTGTGGAAAAAAAATCTAACACTTTCTACATGCTGTGACATGCTTATCTAGAGAGTTTTTTATCATCATATTTTTTTTTTTCTTTTCATGTGTTTATGTTTTATTCATTTCATTGATGCTGTGAGATTTTCAAAATAAAATCTCTGTGACCATTTTATTCTGCAAAAATTATAACTACTGAATGAAATCTTTCTTCTTTTTCATTGACTAAGGTACATTTAGTTTGTGTTTGTCAAGATTTCCTGTTGACTATGAATTATTCTAGTTCTTTATTGATGATTTTAAGGTCTAAACAAAGCTACGAAACACACTAACAAAAAATAATTGAAGGAAAGGAAAATCTCATTTAATTGTGACAGAAAATAATGTGCAAAAAGGAGCAATTGCTTGTAACAAGTAATAGCTGGTTTTCCCATAATGTTTTCCAAACCTGTTCATTGAATTCTTTACTACACAATCCTGAGGTTAAACAACAATGAGGAAATAGCCCTTTGAAAACCTTTTGGTAACCAGCATTTTCTCCTTTTCCCACAAGGTTTTTCTACACTTTCACAGACAATTACTCTCATTTCACCTGCATTTAGTATGTCATCTGCAAATGCTTTCAATTTGGACAAGGCTAAAATTCTGTCATTTGGTAAAGAGTTTAATAAAATGTTGTATTAGTTTGACTACTGTATGTGTTAATGTGAAGGAAAGTGAAGTGTTTGCAGAATAATTGGTCATTTCTCATCTTTCATTATTTCTGCTAGAGATTAGTACATTATTTGGCGAACCACTATGTGCCTTAAACATTTTATAGTATTATATAAATGTAGCTACTTGTATATTTTGTATATTGCTTTATAAGAAGTTGTCATACTTTTCATGGAAAAGATAACAGGGTAAATAATCGTGAGAAGAAACATGTGACATCCTTAAACCGTAAACCGATACACAGTTTTGGTGAAATCTTGTGTTCGACACCTTCGGGAGAAGAGAAGCTCAAAGTATATTCACAAAATACATGTATGTAAAGGAAAGGAAGACAGGAAAGCATTGTGTCAAATATTAGAAATGAAAATGCTCACTTTTGCTGTACTCAAACTAGAATGATGAATACTCAAATTACAGTTTCTCTGTTTGTCACAATGTTATTGAGTGTCTTTTACTTCAGAGGGGTCAAATCAAAGGGTGCTTGCATGAAGTGGAGGGCTTGTGTGGCTTCATACAGGCCAAAAGTTTTATCAGAGATGACAAATCCCAGGCCTGCCATTTGAATGTGAACACATATGAGCCAGGCTCAGACAAAAGGGGGCTTATTGCATCTCCATGATGCATGGTGCCAAGCAAGTCATCACACGATTGTGGATCCATAAAGTCCTTTTAGTGTAACAACCGACTGGATCATAAGGTAAACTGGTCGATGGACATGCAAAAAAATGACCAATAGCAAAAAGTTTTGGCCCAGGTCAGCCTGCACAGGCTGACCTGGGTCAATACTTTTTGCAGATGTATTAAGCCCCCTTTTGACAGAGCATGGCTCATATACTTTTATTCATGGCACTTTCTGTATTGTTTGACCTTGAGATATAATCATTATGACCTTTCTTTTTACCATCATACATTATATGTGTGGATTGAATCACAATGTTACTGGTCTCAGGTGTGTCATGGTTTTGGACTGTGTTAACAAAATCATAACTTTTCATAGTATTAGTCAGAGATAATATTTACAACTTATGAGAGCTGCAACTGTTGTTTGTGATCCTTTGCCAGAGGATGTCAAGTTTTAACCACCCTGAGAAAGAAGGTTTTGAAAATATTGAGGTAAAAGGAGAAAATGCTGGTAGGGTTAGATAATCAGCATTTTCTCCTATTCCCACAAAGTTTTCTACCCTTTCAAAGAAATATGTCACCATTTTAATGTAATATCAACTCCCTTCCATGACTATGAAATTCTGACTGCTTCTGTCATCTGTATAAACGTATGAAAGGTTTGAATGTTTGTTGTACTTGGTTTGTAAACTTATGTTGTTACAAATATATGGAACATGTGGAATGTTTAAGTTACTTTGATAGACTGTATAGATCAAGATCAGATTGTACAGAATAAAATGATCATTGCTCCTGGATCCACATTGTGCAATATCTTGACATGGTTTAAATTGATGATTTTGAACAACACTTTCTGCGATAATCAACTAAAGGGTTTTTCGTATCAAATAACGGAAATATGACAGTTGTTTAACTCTTTACCAAACGACAAAATTTAGGACTGGACCAAATTGAAAGCATTTACAGATGAGAAATTAAATGTAGCTCAAATGGTGATTTATATATTAATTAGGGTAGAAAACATTGTGGGAAAAGGAGAAAATGCTGGTAACCAGCATTTTCTCTTTTTCCCGCAATGTTTTCAAGAGCCTTCTCTCACAGGGTGTTAAAATTTTGGATTGTGTGGTAAAGAGTTAAGCTGGGCTTCCAACAACAGAAGGATAGGTAGGTTATATCTGTGTGATTGTGAGTAAGCAGTTTATGTTTCTGTTAGTATACGTGAATGAAACATTGTTGCATTGTTCATCTATGTTTGTACAGCCGTCCAAGAAAAATGAAAATTAAAAAAAAAAAAGTCCAAAATCTCAAGTGACCTAACATAGAGCAAACCTCACACTCTAACAAAAAATTCTTCACTCACAAAAGTACCTTTCAGTTTTGTACTTTGATCTTATTTCAATTGAAGCTTTAGTGTTGTTACACGAATTAAGCATCTACAAAATGTTTGAGTTTTCCCTCCAAATTTCAAAGATACAGTGGTAGGTGGCCTGCCATACCAACTCTTCTAAAAATTTTAGCTTTGAAAGAAATTTATACAAGTCATTTACATTTGTGCCATGTTCTGGAAAAAAGAGGCTTTAACCCTTTCCCAAACAAGCCCTGGTTTTCACGTGTCTGGAGTACAAGTCTTTTGAAAACACTGTGGGAAAAGGAGAAATTGCTCGTAACGAGCAATTTCTCCTTTTCCCACAGTGTTTTCTACCCTTTTTGAGACCTTTCTGCCATTTTCATCAAATTTAAAATTGTCGTCTGCAAACTCTTTCAATTTGGACCAGTCCAAAATTTGTCGTTTGGGAAAGAGTTAAAGCATTGTGATGCATTCATGCCATGCAAGTCATCACATAATAATGGAGTTATACAATCCATTATGTCTAACAGTTGACGGAATCATGTCGTAGACTGGTCTTTGGACTTGTAGGAAATGGATCAATAGCAAAAAATTCAGACCCAGATCAGCCTGCCCAGACGTTGCAGGCTGACATGGGGCAATACTTTTTTTGCAGATAAATCAAATTCCCTTTTCACAGAGCAGGGCTAATGTGTATTTCTACGCATGCAATCTGATTTTGTAATAGAAAAAACAAAGTTTTATCCCGGTCACACAATTATTTGTGTTTATAATATCTTAAAATTGATAAATCTTGGTCATTGAATTGTAAAATCATTGTTTTTGACAAAGATCTGTGTTATGGGTACTCCTTAGAATTTTCTTGATGAGACAAGTTTAATGGATACCCACGATGTAGGTTTAAGTTAAGAATCAAGGAGATGTTCCTCTTTGAATCCCAAACTACTCACCCCCTTTATCTGTAACTGTTTATATAGTTCTAGTCGTACCATGTGGTATTATACCTCTTGGTTATGCATTTAATGGCTTTCAGTTTATGGTACTTTGTAAATCTTTTTACTTTCACTAAATGCAGTACTTTAATCCTTTACCAAATGGTAAAAGTTTGAAGTTGTCCAAATTGAGAGCATTTGCAGACAACAATTTGAATGTGGCTGGTATGAGATTTGATTGTGAAAGAGTTGAAAACATTGTGGCGAAGGGAGAAAATGCTAGTTACCAGCATTTTCTCCATTTGCCACAATGTTTTCCAAAGATCTCTTTCTCAGCATCATCTAAACTCAGCATTGTATGGTAAAGGGTTAACATGAAAATTATAATAATTATGGTTGTTTTGTGATCAAAAACTATGCAAATGTACATTTGATATTTAAATATGAAATGAGTTTAACACCTATACCACACAAGCCCAGGATTCTCGATGAGAATTCTGAAAATATGGAGGGAATAGGAGAAAATGCATTTTCTCCTTTTCCCACAATGTTTTTCTTCCTTCCACTGACAAATTTTAACAAACGAGCCATAATTAATTTCTAATCTATAAATGCTCTCAATTTGGAAGAGTCTAAACTTTCTTTGTGTGGTATAGGGTTAACAGAAACTCCTGCAAACTTCTTTAAAAAGTATTGTGGCAAAAGAAATTGCTAGTAATGAGCGATTTCTCCTTTTACCACAATGTTTTCAAAAAATACTCAGGAATTAAACCCCAATTCATGTTAAAAAATTGTGGGAAAAGGAGAAAATGCTGGTAACCAGCATTTTCTCCTTTTCCCACAATGTCTTCTATCTTTCCCAGAACAAATTTCATTTTTTCAATGACAATCATTCTGTTGTCTGCAAATGCTTTGCATCTGGACTAGTCTAAAATTTTGTCGTTTGGTAAAGACTTAAAGTCACCTGCAGCAAAATGAGTTTAAGTGATGTGCCTTTTACTATAGCCAAATGCAATGGATTCACCCATAGTGCCAAATATTTGTACAGATTTTGTCTTATAGAGTTGTCATAGACCTTGTTCTCTTCGATTAACTTGTATTTTAGAGAATAAATTTTGTGTACAGCTTTCACGTATGTTAACTTTTCTTATTTTTTTGTAATGGCTTAAAAGCGGTCATCCTTTTTGAAAAATTTTGCAGGCGTCTTCCATTTTGGAAAAATAAAGGATTTTGGATATCAGGACCTGAGTTTGTTAACATGTTTTACCCTGTAAACCCTCTGTCTGTCCCTTTCTCTCTCTCCCCTTTCTCAACAAATGATTTCTCCCTGTCTGTCATTCTTTCTCTCTAAACAAATGATTTCTCTCCCCTTTTCTCAACAAATCTCTCTGTATCCCCTTTTCTCGACAAATGATACCTGTCCTTCCCTCCTGCACTCTCTCTCTCTCTCTCTCTCCCTGTCCCCTTTTCTCAACAAGTAATTCTCTCTCTCTCTTTCTCTCTATTTCTTTCCCTCCCCACTTTTCTTGACAAAAGATTCTCTCTCTCTCTCTCATCATGAAATAAAGGGTGAGATATCTCTGTGAATGTGATACATCTCTCTGTCGCCCCATTTCTCAACAGATCTCTCTCTCTCTTTCTCCCCCGCCCCCTTTCTGCACAGAACAAATGATCCCTCTTGACAAATGATCTCTCCCTCTCTCTCTCTCTCTCTCTCTCTCATTATGAAATGAGGTGTGAGCTATCTCTGTGGTAAAACTAGGATACAGAAAGTGGCTTATCCTTTTACCAAAAAATTCTGTGTTATAACAACCCTAAGAAAAAGGATTTCGAGAACACTGGGGTTAGCAGCATTTTCTCCTCCACTTTCCAAATAAAGGATGATGGTATACATTATCAGGGTCTGTCTTCACCAACCATTCTTAACTCATTACCAAACGACAAATTTTGGGTTCGTCCAAATTGAAAGAGTTTGCGGACGACAATTTTAAATTTGATGAAAATGGCAGAAACGTCTCAAAAAGGGTAGAAAACGCTGTGGGAAAAGGAGAAATTGCTCCTTACGAGCAATTTCTCCTTTTCCCACAGTGTTTTCAAAAGACTTGTACTGCAGACACGTGAAAACCAGGGCTTGTTTGGGAAAGGGTTAACTCATTACCAAACGACAAAATTTTCGACTGGTCCGAAATTGAGAGCATTTGCAGACGACAAATCGGATGTGACTCGAAATTTGAAATTTGTTTTGGGACGGGTAGAAAACATTGTGGGAAAAGGAGAAAATGCTGGTTACCAGCATTTTCTCCTTTTCTCACAATGTTTTCAAAAGCTGTCTCTCTCAGTGTCATCAAAAGTTGGGATTGTGTGGTAAACGGTTAAGAGCATTCTTAGTCTAATCATAGGTTTAGACAGGAACACAACTGGCTAAATCATTTGGTTTAGCCGATCAGAGGTTGTGTGACTTTCAAATTTAGAACATTCTTGAAAATGAGACCAAGAATATTCTTAAGCATTAGGCAGCCAAGCACGACTAACTGACCTTTTGCAGACTGTGTAGATCAAGATCAGACTGCATGGAATGTGCAGTCTGATCTTAGATCTACACTGTCTGATAGGAGATGTTTCTCCCTCAAAAATACCTTTGAAATGGCAAAAATTGACTTCGAACTATCGGCCTCAGAGTTTCATTTCACTTGGCAGGATAATGGTTAACCCTTTCCCAAACAAGCCCTTGTTTTCACGTGTCTGCAGTACAAGTCTTTTGAAAACACTGTGGGAAAAGGAGAAATTGCTCGTAACGAGCAATTTCTCCTTTTCCCACAGTGTTTTCTACCCTTTTTGAGACCTTTCTGCCATTTTCATCAAATTTAAAATTGTCGTCTGCAAACTCTTTCAATTTGGACCAGTCCAAAATTTGTCGTTTGGTAAAGGGTTAAGAAAGGCGACTATGTATCCAGAGATATTAACCCTTATCCTGCTGTATAGAAGAAATGAAACTTTCAAACCGATAGCATAAGCCCAAAACTTTCCTGTTTCAAAGGTATTTTTGGAGGAAAGATATCTCCCTATCGGACAGTGTAGATCAAAGATCAGACTGCACGTTCTGTGCAGTCTGATCTTTGATCTACGCTTTCCGCAAAAGGTCAGTGGGTCGCGATAAGCAGCCTAAGCGTTAATAGTCTGTAAGTTTTATTCTCGGTAACTGTCTGTTAGGCTTCCTCTTTCTCTCTCCTACTCCTTACCCTTGTCTCAACATACGATCGATCTCTCTCTCTCTCACATTTCTAAACATACGAGAAGGTGAGCTGTCTCGGTGATATTTATACAAACTAGAAAATTCTATGTCACAACAGGGATCTTATATACACATCTCTGGTCAAAATGACTCAGGAAAAGGGATTTTGAAAAGATTTATGGAAAATGAAAAAAATTATGTTGTTACTAGCATTTTCACCCCCCCGCCCCCCCCCCCCCCCATATCTTTTGTATCCTTTTAACTTTTAACTCTTTACCACAAGGCAAAATTGTAGACCTGTTCAAATTGAAAGAAAACAATTTCAACATGGCTCAAACGATGCTTTTTTCCCTTGATAGGGAAGAAAACATTGTGGAAAAAGGAGAAAATGCTGGTTACCAGCATTTTCTCCTTTTCCCACAATGTTTTTAAAAGGCCTCTTTCTCAGGGTTGTTAAAAGTCGGCATTGTATGGTAAAGGGTTAACCGGCATTTTGTCTTCCTCCTACGTTTTCAACACTTTCAAAGATACTTGCCCTCTTTTGGGCCATATTGAATTTGTTGTCTGCAAACGCTTTTAAAATGGACGAGTCTGAACCTTTGCCATTAAATTCAATCGAAAAGCATGATTTTTTTTAATTACTTTCAATGATTTTGCCAAATCCACCAGTTTATCCTAGCCTTACCATACAATCCCAAGTTTCTACGACCCTGTAGAAAGGCTTTTGGAAACATTGCGGAAAAAATAGAAAATTTTGGTAACCAGCACTTTTTCCTTTTCCCCCAATGTTTTCTCCTCGGTCAAACACAGATTTCATCATTTGAATCATATCTAATTAAATTTTGTCGTCTGCAAATGCTTTGAATTTGGACGAGTCTAAAAGTTTGTCGTTTGGTAAAGTTAATGGTTAAATAACCCCCCTTTACAAATTTCATAGATCTGTCTGGCATAATTTTTCAGAGTTAATCTACTTGTAAATGTGTCATTTTCATCTAAACGAATAAAGAGCCCCTCACAGATATCGGTGGATATAGATCAAGATCTGACTGCATGTTGTAGTCTGATTTATACCACACACACACAAATCTATATCTCGCTTATGGCACCAAAAGAGTGCAGCACTTTGATATCGTTTGAATACCTGAGACCTTACAGCACTTTGATTATTTTGATTCCTGGGATTGTTGTTATTTTTGGAACATTAACATTTTCGCCCGGGCTTTCCCCCGCTGTTTTCATCAACAGACTGTTTCGAACTTGATCCATTTGGCAGAGTTTATGACATTTACTACCATTTGTTTTCATCTACAAGCCGGGCGAAGGTATTGCTTTTATGGTGCTGTAACTTTTATATAGAATTATTGACAAGAAAACGAGAAATCGGTCGCTGTTTGCGTCAAAATTCAAGCAGAATTCTCGATCGTGATTTTACGACGTTCTCCTTTGTAGAGAGTAGAATTTATTTCCGGCTCATGTTTGCGCGAGCCTCAAAGCAGGGCCCATTATCAAGAAAAGTTCATTTAGTGGCTTTGTTGGCAAGAAAGCCGCTATCGTTGATTCTGCAACCCTGTAAGACCATATACTATCCTTTCTATCTATCTATCTATCTGTCTATCATTTCCAGCCTAGTTCTTTCTTCATTTTCTATATTTTTCATTCATTTTGTCTCCTTTGTCTGTTTTTGAAGCTTTCAAAATTTTACCTGTCTTTTTTTGCTTTGCCTTATCGGTTACATGTAATTTCAATATTTCACTCCAGTCTGCAATTTCCATATACAACATACAAGGTTATTTTGAAATTAACTCTTTACCAAACGACGAAATATTTACTTTTAAGCATTTGCAGGTTGCAGACGACAAATTAAAGGTGGTTCAAATAATGGATTATGTTTTTGATAGGAGAGAGAACATTGTTGGAAAAGAAGAAAATGCTGGTTACCAGCATTTTTTCCTTTTCTCGCAATGTTTAAAAAACCGTCTTGTCCTAGGTTTTTCTCCTTTTCCCACAATGTTTTAAAAACCATCTTTTCCCAGGTTTGTTAAAAGTATAGATTTTGATGTAAAGGGTTAAAACATTTGACTGGACGAAGATAGCTGTGAAACAGCATGTGAGTCTATTGACAGCTTAGCTTTATTGACCTATTGATGTTGACGAGTGATTGGTGGCTGCTGATTGGTCAATCGGTTTGAGGACATTTTATCAGAAACTTGTTCAATGTTTGCCGGTGTCAGTTTGTAAGTTACGATAATTGTGGAGTATTGGTAAAACGGTAAGTGACTATTTTATCCCTCTTCCTCGTATTGTTGATAAAAATGGAGTTTAATAAATTGATTGGTGTCCTGTTGGGATCAAATGACTGAGGACATTTAGAATGAAGCGGAGAATGTGAATCAAGATCAAACTGCAAATTTCTGCAGTCTGATCTCGGTTTATATTCTTTTCAAAATACACCACAAGAAAAAGGTTAAAATCATAATTTGATCTATTGGTCCTCACAAAAAAAAGGTGAACGTTTCACAACGGTTGGCATTTCTATGGGAACAAAAACTATTTTATTGTAAGGCGAGATCAAAAATGCATGTATGTGCAGCCGAATGCATGTATATGTAAAGTGATCTTACTCTATAGTTTAGAAAAAGAAAACGCCCATTGTTCACTGCTCTGGGATGCAAAAATTTATTCTTGTAGTTTGATCCATTTATTCATAATGTATAGAATTTAGAATTTTTTAACCGCTTCTTAAATTCAACGTTCCTGTTTACAATTAAAAAAAAAACTTACAGTTTTATAGGAAAAATATTCCCGTATCAACAGAAGGCATTTGCAGACGACAATTTAAATGTGTCATAATCAATGAGTTTTCTTTTTTTTTGAAAGGATAGAAAACATTACCAGCATTTTCTCCTTTTTTCACTCCGTTTTCAAAAGCAGGCTTGTTCTGGGTCCTGAAAACACTAGATAAAGGTTGAAGTCTTTACCAAACGACAAATATTTTGATTTGTCCAAATTGAAAGCATTTGCAGATGACATATTAAGTGTGGCCGAAACGTTGGAATTTGCTTTGAAAGAGTAGAAAACATTGTGGGAAAAGGAGAAAATGCTGGTTACCAGCATTTTCTCCTTTTCCCACAAAGTTTTTTTTCAAAAACCTCTTTTCCTGGGGTCGTTAAAGTTCACGATTGTTTGGCAACTGATGAAACTTCTAATTTTTTTTGAGGGGTCACAATTTTCCGTTGTTCTTTCAGAAAGCATTTAATCACAAGAAAAGAAGCAAATGGAAGAAGAGAAGCGAGAAAAGGAGAGCCAGGAAGAGACTGTTCGATACAAACACATTTTACCAGGTAAATTACGTCACCGGTAACTGCACTCGTCACAACTCGGCCGATTCCGTACCTACATCTGAAGGAGCCGTCACACCATGACGTTCTGGTCAACGTTTTCTGAACATTTCAATCGTTCGATTTTTTAGCGTTCTAGAATGAGGATGGCACATCTGGCGTGTTATTAACGTGTGCCTAACGTATGACTAGCGTGTATCTAACGCACGAGAAGCGTGTAACAGCGACCAAGTAAGATACCCCTGAAAACCATTATCGTATGCTAACGTGCCACTGGCGAGCGACGAACGATTTAGTCACACGCTGCGTGCGCTAGGGACCGTTCAGCGGTCGTTGACAGGTCGCCAGTGAGTCGTTCACTGCAAAGCAAACGATTAGTAACAACCAAGTAACGCTAGAGTAACGACTAACTAACGATAGCCGAACGCGTGCAATGCTCGGTGAACGTTACTAAAACGTTCCACGAACGTTCTTAAACGTTCTTCAGCGTTTAAAATTAAACGTTGAAGAACGCTGGTGTCAGTGAGAACTTTTGTGCATGTTCAAAATTTTTTTTCCGGACCAGCGTTCTCCGCCGATTCCCGGCGATCACCGACGTTCACTAGCGTTCACACAACGCTCTTCTGGCGCTATCCCAGAGACCATGGGCGACTACCAACGTTTCCTCAAACGTCAGAAAACGTTGACCAGAACGTCATGGTGTGACGGCTCCTTGACTTGATCAACGGATCACTCGAGGTTTGTTGAATGCGGTAAATGGTCATTTCTTACCCTTATCATTTCGTACCATTTTGTACCTACCTTTTGTTCATGTAAAGCCCAGTAAAGATCTAACATTTCGCACTCAGTTTATTTCATACCAACTTTGGTCATGTTTGAAGGTGATGAATTAAGGATATTTTGGAGACTTTCAAGGCAAAATATTCTCAAATTAGAGCTCATTAGCGGATAATTTAGACTCAAACCTTATCGAGTAAGTTTTGTATTATTGTTGTTCTATACCGACTCTATTCATGAAGGATAGAACAAACGAGTCATACTCTGTACAGGGTATCTAATTCATCTGCATAAAGTATCGACCTATGTCAACCTGCGCGGACTGCGCAGGCTGACATGGGTAGTAACTTTTTGCTTTTTGTAAATTTTCTGCGTGTCCAAGGACCATTCTACCTCATGAGTCAATCGGTTGTCAGACCAATTTGACTTTTGGATCCATAATTATGTGATGACTTGCTTGGTATAATGCATCACGGAGATGCATTAAACCCCCTTTGGCCAGAGTATGGCTCAAATGCAATTAAACGAAACCTTTCTACATTATATTTTACAGGTGAACATGTATATGAGGGGATATTATTTTTTGGTTTTACTCCACCCGACGTCCTGGATGCCGTAAAAGATTTTCCGGTTCGTGATGACGACGTTTTCATCGCAACGTATCCCAAAGCAGGTAAGGTGGTTATCATTTTTATACACAATTTGAACACATAATGTACTCGTAAAGTTGTACTTTGGGCCGGAGGCTTATTTCATTTGTACATCGCAACGTATCCCAAAGCAGGTAAGGTGGTTATCATTTTTATACACAATTTGCACACATAATGTACTAGTAAAGTTGTATTTTGGGCCGGAGGCCTATTTCATTTTTACATCGCAACGTATCCCAAAGCAGGAAGCTGGTTATAACTTTTTATTATACAATTCGCACACATAATGTACTAGTTAAGTTGTACTTTGGGCCAAAGGCCTATTTGTATAAAAAAAATTAAGTATTCATGTATTCATTTTCTGCTGATTTTGTCACTGATTTCGACCAAAAGAAAATGAGCCATACTCTGGCAAAAGGGGGTATAATGCATCTCTGTAATGCATTATACGAAAGAAGTCATCCAACACACTGTAATTATGAATACATAAAATCCATTTCGTGTAACAACAGACTGAATCGTGAGGTACACTGGTCCTTTGACATGCAGAAAATTGACTAATAGTAAAAAGTTTCGACCCAGGGGCCTTGTTGCGGCGTACCTTTCTTATAGATCTGCTGAGCATTCTGTTAGACACAACTGCAAAATACGATGTTTAAGACGAGTTTTAGAGTTCTTCAACTCTACAAAACTCCCCTCCCCCATGATTTAATCACCATGGTGAAGATGACTTTTGAAGTCATTGTGGGAAAAGTGAGAAAATGCTGGTTTCCAGCATTTTCTTCTTTTTCCACGATGACTTCCACCCATTCAAAGATAAATTGTGCCAAGCTCCCGTAGCTCAGTCGGTAGCACAGAGGACTTGAGAACAGGAGGTCGCTGGTTCGATCCCCGGCTTGGCCACTTTCTTTCCGAGGATTGATGATTGTCATCGCGACAGGATTCATTCCTCTCTCAACGCTGACCATTCTTTCGACGATGGTTATGTGGGAAAGCAGCCAGTGGCTTGGAAAGAATATTGTGCGGAGTACTGGTAAATGAAACTCCAGGAAAGCATGGATAGGTGCACTGGCCGCCGTGATATAACTGAAATAATGTTGAAAACGGCGTTAAACACCATACAATCAATCAATCAATCAAAGATAAATTTTGTTACGCCAGCCACATCTTATTTGTCGTCGGCAAATTCTTTCTATAAAGACGTGTCTAAAGTTTTGTAGTCTGTTAGGAGTTTAACACTTGTCCTGCTAAATAGGGGAAATGAAATTTTCAAACTTGCAAGAAAAATCCGAATAACGCTATTTCAAACTTATTTTTTGGGGAAAAAATATATTTCTTTATCGGACAGTGTAGATCAAAGATCAGACTGCACGTTCTGTGCAGTCTGATCTTGATCTACATTGTCCGCAAACGGTCAGTGAGTCCCACTTATCAGCCTAAAGGTTAACAAAGCGTGATTCCGTTGACAGGGGACCGCAAAATAAACATTAGATTTGTATGGTAATGTAAAATATTCCCGAGGTCTGATTCCAGTTATCGGATCGCGATGCTTTCAATGTTTTTGTTATAAATCACGTCGTATTTACATAATCGATCTCCCTTCTCTTTGTTTAGACCAGATACTCTATTGGCAAATTGACAGGCATATTAGATTCATTTTAGTAGTGCATTGCTCCTACCAACTTATTTAATAATAAAAAAATACTACCAATTCGATTTGAAAAAAAAAAAACCTCTACACTGTCATAAAATTTATGTGTTTTCAGCACTAAATACACCTACGAGCCATGCTCTGGCAAAAGGGGGCTTATTGCATCTCCGTGATCCATGGTACCAAGCAAGCCATCACATACTTATGGACCCATGACAGCCACTTTTTTTAACAACTGATTTAATCATGAGGTAGACTGGTCCTTTGACATACAGAAAATTTACCCATAGCGAAAAGTTTCGACCCAGGTCAGCCTGCGCGGATTGCGCAGGCTGACCTGGGTCGATACTTTTCGCAGATGCATTAAGCCCCCTTTTTACAGAGCACGGCTCATATCCGGTCGACCTCTTTCGACCGAAAAAAAATTCAATCCACAAAAGACTCCACAAAGATTTTTTTCTATCTTAAAGGCTTGACTGAACTTGCGGAAGGTATAAATACAAGATCAGGCTGCACATCTCACTGCAGTCTGACGTTGACCATTGCGTCTGCAAAAGGCCCTTTTTTTTTGCCAGAACGGGCATGGATACCATAGAAAATACACATTTCATTTATTTTACAGAATACAGATCAGCATTTAGAGGGATTTATAAAAAAAAAACATATCCATGGAATTCTTTAGTCAAGAAAAAATGGCTTCAGAGTTGCAGTTCCAAGGGTGTTTTTAACTAGATCATTACGCCATAGCGAAAGGTTAAGTATCATGGTCCCGTCGAACATGTTTCGACGATGGTTATGTGGGAAAGCAGCCAGTGGCTTGAAAAGAGTATTATGCGGAGTACTGGTAAAAGAAACTCCAGGAAAGCAGGGATAGGCGCCTTGGCCGCTGTGACGTAACTAATATAATGTTGAAAACGGCGTTAAACAATACATGTAGGCAAACAATCAAATATCCATGGTTAACCTATAGTCTAAGACTCCAGTCTTATCTTTATATGCATTCTCCGCAAAGGCAGGTCTAATTGATTGATTGATTGATCGATTGATCGACCGACCGACAGGTTGATTGGTTGATTGATGTTTTTAGTCCGCTTTCAAAATTATTTTAGACATATCACGGCGACAGCTCACATACTCATTTATGTCCTGGGTTTCACCGGTACTAGACAAGGGCTCTCAGATCTCTTTCACAAAGACACCATGACAAACCCAGTCTCTAGTTGTGACAGGCACTTCAGCCCTACTTTAAGGCTGCAAAGCACGACTCACTGACCTTTTGCGGACAATGTAGACCAAGATCAAACTGCACAGAACGTGCAGTCTAATCTTGCATCTACACTGTCCGATAAGAAGATCTTTTTACTCCAAAAAGTAAGTTTTAAATAGATTTATTCTGGTTTTTATTATCGGCTTCTTGAAAGTTTCGTTTAACTTATTTAGGAGGATAAGAGTTAACGGTTAATTGTTGTTCTGCAATCGTGGAACGATGTTTCCAATGTGTTGACTGCAGACGTGAATCTTATCAGCATTTACCATCGGTTTGTGAATGACACAAAACAGCGTGTTTCATATCTATTTTATGTCGATATAACATTTTAGTAATTTTAAGGTAAACCTTTGCCATGCGACAAATTTTGGACTTGCCGTTTAAGCAAGTGCAGACGACAAATTAAACGAGAATTAAGAATTGAAATTTGTCTGTTGTAGGGAAGGAAACATTGTGGGAAAAGGAGAAATGCTGTTTTCAAAATCTTTCTTTCTCACGGTCATTAACCCTTTGGCTACTAAGCGCGACTCACTAACCTTTTGCGGACAGCGTAGATCATGATCAGACTGCACATAACGTGCAGCCTGATCTTGGATCTACACTGTCCGTTTAGGAGATATCTTTCCTCCAAAAATACCTCTGAAATAGGAAAATTTGGATTCATACTATCGGTTTGAAAGTTTCATTTCTTAAAGCAGGACAAGGGTTAAAACTCGGGGATTGTGTAGTAAAGAGTTAAGCTAGCTTAAGTTTATTGTGCGGAACCTTGAACCAAAACTATTCTAAATTTTCGCGACCTTGAGAGGGTACACTCATTTAAAAACAATTTTGTAACCAGCATTTCTCATTTTCACTCAATATTTTCTATCCTTTCAAGGACTAAATTCATTTAAGACACATTTAATTTGCCGACTGCTGATGTTCTCATTATGGAATAACGTTAGTCTAACGTTTTTTTTTTTTTTCTTTTTTTTTTTCGTCTGTAATACTTTAAACCGGAAGTAAATGACTATCAACCGTCAACCAGATGTTCTGCCGCGTTGAAATATAGATCCATCAGCTTCCTGTTTATGTCAAATCACATCATTTGAACAACATTTGAAGTTATTTTCTGCAAGTGCTATGAATTTGGACAGGTCTAAAATTTGTCGTCTGGTAAAGAATCAAACTATTCACTTCACTAACTATACTCTACATCTGTTGCAGTCTATTGTTCATGACTTCAAGACTCACAAAGAAATTAATTCTTACCCATATTAACTCTTTACCACACAATCCCGACTTTTAACGACCCTGAAGAAGAATCCTTTTGAAAACATTGTGGGAAAAGGAGAAAATGCTGGTAACCAGCATTTTCTCCTTTTCCCACAATGTTTTCTACCCTATCAAAGAGAAATTCCATGAGTTGAGCCACAGTTTGGACAAGTCTACATCCTTGTCGTGTGGTAAAGAGTTAAACCTTCGGCTGCTGAGCGCGAGACAAAAACCCTTTTTCGGACAGTGTAGATCATGATCAGACTGCACAGAACGTGCAGTCTGATCTTGGATCCACACTGTCCGATAAGGAGATATTTTTCCCCAGTAAAATAACTGAAATATCAACGTTTGGGTTTCTACAATCGACTTGAAAGTTTCGTTTCACTTATTCAGCTGAAAAAGAGTTAACCCTTTCCCAAACGACAAATTCTGGACTGGTCCAAATTCAAAGAGTTTGCAGACGACAATTTTAAATTTGATGAAATTGGCAGAAAGGTCTCAAAAAGGGTAGAAAACACTGTGGGTAAAGGAGAAATTGCTCGTTACGAGCAATTTCTCCTTTTCCCACAGTGTTTTCAAAAGACTTGTACTGCAGACACGTGAAAACCAGGGCTTGTGTGGGAAAGAGTTAAAGGCAATTCTGATCCTTGTAAACCCTTTTCCTGCTAAACAAGTGAAATGAAGCTTTCAAGCCGATTTTAAAAACCCAAATTTTCCTAATTCAAAGATATTTTTGGATGATAGATATCTCCTTATCGGACAGTGTAGATCCAAGATCAGACTGCACGTTCTGTGCAGTCTGATCTTGGATGTACGCTGTCCGCAAAAGGTCAGTGAGTCGCGCTTAGCAGTTTAAGGGTTAATTCTTGCGCATATTAAAGGCAATTCCGATCCGTGTTAATATCCTGTATACAAAAGAATCGCGCCAAATCGAACAAAAAAATCACGTGACATTTCCCAGTTCCGTGCTTAATAAAACTGCAAATTTTATAACCTCGAAATTAACGTCTTCTGGTCATGTAGACTTCGCGACTCTTTTTTTATACTTCATTTAGCCATTGCCCTTACGCTTCCTCTCTCTCTCCAACACAACACAGCCCCCACACAATTCTCTCGCTCGCTCTCTCTCCACAACACAGCCCCCACACAATCATTATACAGACCAACAGATTTTCGATTCAGCGAACAACTATTAACAACGATAATGACAGTCAATATCTTCGCACGTTCAAACTTTGCTAACGTGAGAAATACATTCTGCCTATGTGATAAAAGATAATCAATGTTTAGTTTTAATAATCACGAATCATATTTCCGATACTGATGACTTCTTTTTAACTCTTTACCAAACGACAAAATTTTTTAGATTGGTCCAATTTCAAGGCACTTGCAGATAACAAATTAAATGTAGCTCAAATGATAGAAGTTGTGAGTGAAACTACAGAAAAAGTGGGAAAAGGAGAAAATGCATTTTCTCCTTTTCCTACAATGTTTTCTCCGTTTAATGTTGTTAGGGTCGTTCCGTTAATGTCTATGCTGCTAAGCGCGAGCCAGTGCGCTTTTGCAGACAGTGTAGATCAAGATCAGACTGCACAGAGCCTCTTTCAAAGACAAATCTCACCATTTGAGGCACATTTATCTCTTTCCCAAACGACAAATTTTGGACTGGCCCAAATTGAAAGAGTTTGCAGACGACAATTTTAAATTTGATGAAAACGGCAGAAAGTTATCAAAAAGGGTAGAAAACACTGTGGGAAAAGGAGAAATTGCTCGTTACGAGCAATTTCTCCTTTTCCCACAGTGTTTCAAAAGACTTGTACTGCAGACACGTGAAAACCAGGGCTTGTTTGGGGAAGGGTTAATATGTCGTCCGCAAATGCTTTAGATTTGGACAAGTCCAAAATTTTGTCGTTTTGTAAAATTTAAGGAGTTTTTTTTGTACACTTTGAAACACCGAATACAGTTGATTGATTGATATCTCTAACCCTTTACCACACAATCCCAAGTTCTATTGACCCTGAAAACATTGTGGGAAAAGGAGAAAATGCTGGTTATTTTCTCTTTTTACCCACAATGTTTTCTACGCTATCAAAAACTTTTTTTTTTCACAATGTTTTCTACCATATCAAAGACAGAAATCATCATTTGAGCTACATTTAGTTTGTACGTCTGCAAATGCTTTTTATTTGGACAAGTCTAAAATTTCATCGTGTGGTAAAGAGTTAACCTAAAAGCCTGGCACAAATAAAACACATTTATTGTTAAGTTGCTGTAATGAAGACGTTAAAAGGTTTTATATGCTTGTGTTTTATTGTATCAATCAGTCTCTCTTCCATTTAGAGAATCAAGCATTGCTGAAGTTAACGACTTGACAACTACTGGAAGTAGGATTTTACGGTGACGTTTTAGAGAGAGAGAGACAGACAGACAGACAGACAGAGACAGGCAGACAGACAGACAGAGAGACAGAAAAACAGACAGACAGAAAAGCAGGCAGACAGACAGAGTCAGTCATACAGTCTCCTTCTGTAGTCGCATTTTCTTTTCCAGAACTAAATAAGGCATGACTCAGTGATGCAACTTTATCTATTATGAAATTTATGTACCCAACCTTTTTTTGTCAAAACATAAAATGAAAAAGCTTTGTATATAGTTCACGAGTATTTCTATTTTATATAAATGTATTGATTCAACAATGTTCTCTTTTTTTTTTCGTATGCTACTTAAAATTTAGATAGAGTTGGCTTAGAAAAAAAAAAAAAACGTAAGCATGTTCTATAGGGTTAGAATTTGAAAAAGATCGATAGTACCCATTCTGTTTGAGTAAAAATCTCTACACATTCGTAAGGTCGACAACTTCAGGGAACGAATGTTCGCTCCATGTAAGCACCGGAAGTTGAGAACCACTTTAGACCAATTGTGATTCTGCTTTGAACTCTTTACAAGACGTCGAAATTTTAGAATTGGCAAATTTTGAAAGAATTTGCTGACAGCAAAATTAAAACATTACAACGGTAAAACGATTTCTTTGAAAGGATAGAAAACATTGTTAGAAAAGGAGAAATTGCTAGTGCACAGCTTTTTCCTCGTTTTTTTCCACATTGTTTTCGAAAGCTTTCTTCCTAGGGGCATAGAAAGACGTTATTATCTGGTAAAGGATTTTAATGCAGTTTTCGTGTTAAACAGCACTTAATGTCGACTTGTTTATGTTACTTCATTACATCAGTCAATTTGTCTCTAGCCGATGAATATTGGCTTTTAACCCTTAAGCTGCTAAGCGCGAATCCCTGACCTTTTGCGGTCAGTGTAGATCAAGATCAGACTGCACAGAACGTGCAGTCTGATCTTGGATCTACACTGTCCGATAAGGAGATATTTTTCCCCCAAAAAAATAAGTTTGAAATTACATTATTTGTGTTTTTACTATCGACTCGAAGGTAAGGTTTAACTTATTCAACGACGATACATAGCTAGAGTTGTCGCTCTTTATATCCTTTTTTTACGGCAGCTCAGAGCGGGAAGGCTAAATAAAAATGCAGAGATACTTGCCCCCAAATAGTTTCGGTTTAAACGAGAAATATTTAAAAAAAAAAAAACATAGACGGCGTAAATTTGCCAGCAAATAGACAGGGGTCCTTAAAATAAACGTTCTTCATTTTTGACCAATCACAAATTTTCTATTTATTCTTTTGTTATCAGTATCAAAAAGTAGGCTAGGTCAAAAGTCAGCATATTCAGCTACTCCGAAAACTAAAAAACCTAGAACGATTTTTTTTTTAATTAATGGTGTAAGAGGTAGTAGATTGTGAGTATTGAACCTCTTATGTGCTTCGATCTGAAGAGAAAGAATGGAAAGTAACCATGCCAGAATTGCTTTTTCGTCATTATTTTGTTTATTGTTGAAAAGTGAAGTTTTCATTTAGGTGTAGTTTTCAAGATTATAGAGTCTTCAAACTCATCTTTGCAAAAAAGGCAGTTGATACTAAAAATAGCAACTTAGAGGCCCGCATAATAAACATATCCACATTTTTCACCAATCGCAATCTACTATATATTTATCTTATTCTTATACCAAAAGCCAGCTTATACAGCTACCCTGCCTAAATTGAAGTACTTTCATTGTTTCGAGGTTATTTAGTCTGTCACATTATGATTTTTTTAAACTGCCTATTCTGAAAAATAGTTGAACGGATAACAAACAAGAAATATCTTTAAAAACAGATAAACGGTGTATATTTCCCCGCAAATAGGCAGGGGCCCTTAAAATAAACTTGTCCACAGTTTTGACCAATCACAAATTTCTATTTATTCATTTTTTATCAGTACCAAAAAGCAGGTCAAAAGCGAGGACATTCAGCTACGCCGAAAAATATACTATAGTTATTCGTTACAAAGCAAATAGTGAAATACCCGGTCTGAGAACTGATGTACAAGAACATAGTGAATATTTCAGTCATTAACTAAACATTAGTAATAAACACCGCCATAATTATTTGAGCCATGCTCCGTGAAAACGGGGCTTAATGCATATGCGAAAAGTATCGATCCAAGTCAGCCTGCGCAGTCCCCGCAGGCTGACCTGGGCCTAAACTTGTCGCTGTCGGTCAGTTTTTTGTATGTCCAAGGACCAGTCTACCTTATGACTCAGTAGGTTGTTTAAAAAAAGCGGGCTATAATGGATCTATAATTGTGTGACGACTTGATTGGTATCATACATCACGGAGATGCATTAAGCCCCTTTTTCGCCAGAGCATGGCTCATTTATTAATTTCTTGTGAACCTTTATTGTCAGGTACAACATGGCTACAGGAAATAGTATGGTTGATAATGAACGACGGTGACTTCAAGGGAGCGGCAGAGAAACCTGTGTACTTCCGGTCGCCATTTTTGGAGTTCAAGGATGAAACATTAAACGAAATCGGGCTAGATTTAGCGGAATCCATTCCTTCACCTCGAGTAATCAAAAGTCATCTTCCATACAGACTAATGCCAACACAAATAAAGACAAAATCATGCAAGGTATTTGACCCACTATTGTTCTTTTTACACACAGCCGAGCCAAACTAACTTAATCTAATCTTGGTGTTACTTACCCAAATCTTGGCCAAGTCCCCGTAGCTCAGTCGATAGCGCACAGGACTTGAGAACAGGAGGTCGCTGGTTCAATCCGCAGCTCAGCCAATTTCTTTCCGAGGATTGATGATAGTTATTGCGACAGGATTAATTCCTCTCTCACCTCTGATCAGTGTTTCTACGATGGTTATGTGGAAAGCAGCCGGTGGCTCGGAAAGAATATTGTGCGGAGTACTAGTAAAAGAAACTCCAGGAAAGCGTGGATAGGTGCACTGGCCGCCGCGATATAACTGAAATAATCTTGAAAATGGCGTTAAACACCATACAGTCAATCAATCAGTCTTTTTACACATCTGCAATCGAAAGCTTTTTTTCAAAATATTGTGGGAAAGTGAGCATTGCTTGTCAAAAGTTTTTGTTTCTTTTCCTGCAAGGATAAATTGGCAAATGATCAGTGACAAGAAATATCTTTTAATTAATTAACTCTTTACCACACAAATCCGAGTTTTAACGACCCTGAGGAAGAAGCCTTTTGAAAACATTGTAGGAAAAGGAGAAAATGCTGGTAACCAGCATTTTCTCCTTTTCCCACAATGTTTTCTAACCAATCAATGACAAATTTCATTATTTGAGCCACATTTGAATTGTCGTCTGCAAGTGCTTTGATTTTGGACAAGTCTACATCTGTGTCGTGTGGTAAAGAGTTTGAAAAAAAAAAAAAGATAGACGTCGTATGAAGTAGAGGAATATGAATATTGAAACTGTTTTGTCGGTCAATATGAAGAGAAAAATGAAAAGTAACCTCGCCCGCCATTACCCCTTTTAACGATTGTATATTGGTGTCATAAGATATACGAGCAAATAGGCCGGCAGGGACCCGCCGAATAAATATATGCACATTTTTGACCAATCGCAAATTACCATCTATTCATTCTTAATCAGTATCAAGAAGTAGGTCAAAACCCAGCGCATTCAGCTACGCCGAAAAATTGGGTCCAATGAAGTAGAAAGCCATTTGAGTGTCTCCGATCGGTAACGGGGGATAACTATGCATTACTTTGTTCGGTAATAAATACAGCAATTATCTCCCTTTATATTTGGATCCTATTAAATCTTAAATTCAGATTTCATAATTCTGTCCAGATCTTTACTATGATATTGTTTTCATCATCATCATCATCATCATCGTCATCATCATTCTCATTATGTTTACAGGTGCTGATCCTGTTCAGGAACTTTTGGTATCTTCGTGTCTCCTGTACTACCATTTCTTAAGATCGAGTTCTTCTACTTCATCATCATCATCATCATCATCATTTTGTTATATATACAGGTCTTGGTCCCGTTCCGGAACCATAAAGATCCCTTTGTCTTCTACTTCATTTATAAAACCGAGTTCTTCTTCTTTGTCATCGTCATCATTATCATCATCATTATCATCACCATCATCATCATCATCATCATCACCGTCATCATCATTACCATCATCATCATCCTAATTATCATCATCATTTTGATTATATTTACAGGTCTTGGTCCTGTTCCGGAACCCAAAAGACCTCTGTGTCTCCTACTACCATTTCTACAGATCGAGTTCGTCATTCGGAAACTTTAAAGGTACATGGCCGGAATTCTTCGATATGTTTCTAGACGGACATGGTAAGCACTGCATTGATTCTCTTCGAAGAAATTTGAGCCATGCTCTGGCAAAAGGAGGCTTAATGCATCTCCGTGATGCATTGTACCAATCTAGCCATCATATAATTATGGATCCATAATAGCCATTAAAAAAAAAAAAAAAAAAACGGCTGTATCATAAGCTAGACTAGTCCTCCGACATACAAAAAATTGACTAAGAGCGAAAAGGATCGGCCTAGGTCAGCCTGCGCAGTCGGTCAGCCTGCGCAGACTGCGCAGGCTGACCTGGGCCGAAACTTTTCGCAGATGCAATACGCCCCCTTTTCACAGAGCATGGCTCATTTACTTTTAGACTCCCATTGGCGATTTTACTGGCTTTTGTGGATGGTGTAGATCAAGATCAGATTGCACAGAAGGTCACCGTCCCCTATCCGATGCTAAACAAGGACCTAAATTGTCTTCAATTGCAGTGGAAATCTACCGGAGCCGAAAATACAATCTACTGCAACTGAGAAATACTTTTGTTTTATGGTGCTTGGCTATGCAACCGGACGGTATAGATTCAAGAACAGACTGCTTGTTCTGTGCAGTCTGATCTTGATCTATGCCATCCGCTAAAGCCGCTTTTTAACCATTGGCGTTTTATGATTAACCCTGCTAAGCGTGACTCACTGACCTTTTGCGGACAGCATAGATCAAGATCAGACTGCACAGAACGTGCAGTCTGATCTTGGATCTACGCTTTCCGATAAGGCGATATCTGCCTTCCGAAAATACATTGGAAATGGTAAAATTTGGGTTTTTACTATTGGCTTGAAAGATTCATTTCTTTTATTTAGGAGCATAAGGCTTAATTATCTACAATCCAACATCTAGAATAATTGGACCAGTTTTAAGACATGTACGCACCAAGCTTTGTCTGGTGACTTCAGCTGCAGGGCAAGATCTTAATAAGAAAGTTCGAGATCAAGTAACATCAGGAGCTAACACGAAACAAGAAATATCTTTAAAAAAAAAAAGACAAAGATAGACGGCGTATATTTGCTCGTAAACAGGCCTGCAGGGGCCCTCAGAATAAACATGTCCACTTTTTTGACCAATCGTAAATTTCTATTTATTCATTCGAACATATCAATACAAAGAAGTAGGTCAAAACTCAAAAGTCAGCAGATTCAGCTACGCCGAAAAAATGTAATACTAGTATTTACTTCCGATAATCACCTGTGTCAGCTATAGAATTTCTCCTCAGAACGTATTTAACACTTAAGCTGCTGAATAAATGAAACGCAAATTTCTACTCTATACTAAAAGCCCAAACATTGCGATTTCAAAGTTGATTTCAACGGAAAGAAAATACCGTATCGGACAGTGTAGATCAAAGATCAGACTGCACGTTCTGTGCAGTCTGATCTTAATCTACACTGTCCGCAAAAGGTCAGCGGGTCGCGATTAGCAGCTTAAGGGTTAAAACTTCTAATAAGTATTTTCTTTCTCCTCTAAAAAAAAAAAGATATCAAAGGGACGTCACTCTGAGAGAATTCCTGCTTTGTCCATAAAAAATCTTAAAGAAATGAGCCATGCTCTGTGAAAATAGATTGAATGCATCTCCGAAAAATATCGACCCATGTCATCCTGCGCAGTCCGCGCGGGCTGACATGGATCGACGCTTTTTTGCTGTTTGTAAATCTTCTGTATGTCAAAGGACCATCATACCTCTGGCTTCAGCCGCTTGTTAGACAAAATTAATTTCGTGGATCCATAATTATGTGATGACTTGCGTGGTATAATACATCACAGAGGTGAATTAACCCTTTACCAGACGACAAAATTTTAGCCTTGTCCAAATTGAAAGCATTTGCAGACGACAATTTCAATGTAGTTCAAATGGCGCAATTTTTCCTTGATAGGAAAGAAAACATTGTGGGAAAAGGAGAAAATGCTGGTTACCAGCATTTTCTCCTTTTCTCACAATGTTTTCAAAAAGCTTCTTTCCCAGGGGCGTTAAAAGGCGTCATTGTGCGGTAAAGGGTTAAAAACATTTTTTGCCAGAGAATGCCTCAAAATCACGTAAAGGTTTCCCATTTCAACCAAATAAAAGGACATTGTGAGTACTCAGTTGGGCAGGAATTTCAAAGCCTCCTAACGCTTTGCCAGACGACAAAATTTCATATGCGTCCAATTTGAAAGAAAGCATTTGCAGACGACAATTTAAATTGTGGCTCTACGGTGGAATTTATCTTGAAATTGGACAAACCTTAAATTTTGTTGTCTTGTAAAAACTTAAATGTTCTTAGAAGGAACGACAGAGCTATTGCTGATAATGTTGACAGTGGCGCTTATCTGTCTGTCTGTCTATCGTTCGTTCATTCATTCATTCAGTCAGTCAGTCAGTCAGTCAGTCAAACAACCAGTCAATCAATCAGTCAGTCTATTCATTAATTGTTCTTGCAGTTGACCACGGATCCTGGTTTGATTATACACTAAGCTGGTGGGAAGAACGACACCAAGAAAATATAGAAATCCTCTTTTACGAAGATCTTAAGCTGAACTTGAAGTCAGAAGTTATCCGAATGTGCGACTTTCTTGGGAAATCCCTTCCGGATGACGTCATAGATAAAATAGTACGTCATTGTGGTTTCGAAAGCATGAAGGAAAATCCCATGACAAATCATTTAGATGTTTACTCGATTAATAGCAAGATATCACCGTTATTGAGGAAAGGTAAACGTTTTTAGTAAGTCTTTTAAACGGAAATAACCTCTTCGGCTGGACAGCCTTTGCTTTGGGGATTTTAGTTGCTTTTGCCAATATTTCGAATAAAAAAAAAACTAGAACTGCAAAGTTCTGAACGATGCACGGTAAGTTAGAAAATATTTCATGCAGATTTTGTGAAATGTTGCACTTTTTTCACACCGTAGTTTTTAGATCATAAATTCCAGTTTTAAGACAATAAGATACATTGGTCTATCGAAATTTCCCGCCCCCTCCTAATTTTTTGAACTGGTAACTTACTGGTAACTGCGCCATTGATTTTGTCATCGTAGGAAGGACAAGCTTTCCTTGTGGCGACAAATGTTGTTGAATTAACGAACATACAATTTTGTTGCATGGAAAAGATTTAAATCTGACCAGAACAAATTTTAACGCTTTATCAGACGATCTCTAACTGTAACGATCCTGATAAGGAAGCCATTTGAAAACACTGTGGAAGAGGAGAAAGTGCTCCTTTTCCCACAATGTCTGCTACCCTTTGAAAGACGAATTCAATCATCTACGCCACATATTTGTCGTCTGCAAATACTTTCAATTTAGACAAGTCTGAAAATTTGACGTCTGGTAAAGAGTTAGGCATTTAACGTACATATAGAAATGAGCCATGCTGTGTGAAAAGGGGTTATAATGTACCTGCAAAAAATATCGACCAGGGTCCGTATTTACCAACCATTCTTAAGAATGTTCTTTGTCTTGTTCTCCAGAATTTTCTACAGTTGAAAGTAACACAACTCCTGATTGGCTAAACCATTTGGTTTCGCCAATCAGGAGTTGTGTTACTTTCAAATGTAGAAAATCTTGGAGAGTAAGACTAAGAATATTCTTAAGAATGGTTGGTGAATACGGACCCAGGTCTGCCATGGGTCGAGACTTTTTGCTATTGGTCAATTTTCTGCATGTCAAAGGACCAGTGTACCTCACGTTGTCAGCGCATGTCATATTCTTCGAAGATTCGAGCTGTCTTATATGACGCATCACGCATCCTCCGTATACCTGGGAAAAGTAGGGCTTATATCGAACCTATTAGCCTATTACCAAAGCATGTAGGGGCTGTTTTAATAAATGGTCGGTGCATAGGTTACATGCTAGCCGATCATAGCTGAATGAATGGCACCAGGTAGCGTTTTATTGAGTAAACGTTTATTTCATTTGAAATTTAAAGTCACGGTAGTTGTTTTGAAAAATTACTCCGCTACTGTACCCAGGATGCCCAAATTAGAAAGATGTGTATTTGTAGAATGCCATCTAGCGGGAGATAATGGTGTACCTCATGATTCAGCCGCTTGTCAGACAAAATGGAGTTTACAGATCTACAATTTTGTGATGACTTGCTTGGTATAATGTATCACGGAGAAGCATTAACTCTTTACCACACAATCCCGAGTTTTAACGACCCTGGGAAAGAAGCCTTTTGGAAAATATTGTGGGAAAAGGAGAAAATGCTGGTAACCAGCATTTTCTCCTTTTCCCACAACGTTTTCTACTCTATCAAAGAAAAAAAAAGCACCATTTGAGCCACATTAAAATTGTCGTCTGCAAATGCTTTCAATTTGGACTTTTCAAATTTTGTCGTGTGGTAAAGAGTTAAAACCCCTTGTTGTAAGAGCCCGGGTCATATTGTTCGAGCCATGCTCTGGTAAAATGGGGCTTAATGCAGCTCCGTGATGCATTATACTAAGTCAAGAAGATTTGTTTTCTGGTTTATTGTTAGAAAGAATGGATTGAATGGATCCATAATTATGGATCCATAAAATAAAATCCATTCTTTCTAACAGTCACCTGGATCTGGAGGTAGAATGGTCCTTTGTCTAGCAGAAAAATTACAAACAGCAAAAAGTGTCGACCCATGCCAGCCTGCGCGGACTGCGCAGGCTGACATGGGTCGACACTTTTTGCAGATGCATTAAGCCCCCCTTTTCACAGAGCCTGGCACAAATTATCGATTTCAGGTACCGTAGGCGACTGGAAGAACGAGTTTACGGTGATTCAAAACGAGCTCTTTGATAAACTTTACAATGACATTTTTGCCGAGAAGAATATTCCATTCAAGTATAGTTTACAATAAACCGGAAAACAAATCTTCTTGTTAAAGGTAAGACACGAGAATGGGAGAATACATGTAGCTGTGTTTTGTTTAACTCTTTACCACACAATCCCGTCTTTTAACGATCCTGAGGAGGAAGACTTTTAAAAACATTGTGGAAAAAGGAGAAAATGCTGTTTAACCAGCATTTTCTCCTTTTCCCACAATGTTTTCTATCCTATCAGGGACAAATTTCATCATTTGAGCCACCTTTAATTTGTTGTCTGCAAATGCTTTCAGTTTGGACAAGTCTAAAATTTTGGACTTGTCCAAATCCAAAGCATTTGCAGACGACATAATTTGTGAAAAGTGGTGGAAAACATTTTGTGAAAAGGAGAAAATGCTTCTTTACCACCATTTTCTCTTTTTTACACAATGTTTTCAAAAGCCTTCTCATTTTAGGTGGTTAAAATACGGGCTTTTTTGGAATAGCTTACAATTAGCCAGGAAACATTTTGTTATCATAGGAATAGAAGATTGATTGATTGTATGGTGTTTAACGCCGTTTTCAACATTATTTCAGTTATATCGCGGCGGCCAGTGCACCTATCCATGCTCTCCTGGAATTTCTTTTTACCAGTACTCTGCACAACATTCTTTCCAAGCCATTTGCTGCTTTCCCACATAACCATCGTCGGAACAATGGTCAGCGGTGAGAGAGGAATGAATCCTGTCGCAATGACTGTCATCAATCCTCGGAAAGAAATTGGCCAAGCCGGGGATCGAACCAGCGACCTCCTGTTCTCAAGTCCTGTACGCTACCGACTGAGCTACGGAGCTTGGCAGTTAAAGACATTCTCACGAATATAACGATAACATTCGAAACAATCATATTTGAGTCATGCTCTGGCAAAAAAGGGATTTAAGCAAGTCACCATTATAAGTATGGATACATAAAATTCATTTTGTCTAACAACGGACTAAATCATGAGGTAAACTGGTCCTTTGACATACAGAAAATCGGCCAATAGCACAAAGTTTCGACTGTCGCGGACTGTGTAGGCTGACCCCAAGATGCTTTTTTGTTCTTCTTGAATTATGAATTTCAGGATCAGAATGTATTTGTGTGGGAAAGAAGCCGGTGGTTTTCGCAGTATTGGTCTGAAGAAATACCAGAAACTCTTGGACACGTGCACTGGCTGCTGTTTTATACAGAAGCGTCGTGGAGAACAGTGTGAAATATTAAAAAAAACTGGGACATTTTTATTGACAGATTTGCACAAAGTACATCGTCTTACAAAAACACAAAATGTCAAGAAAAAAGGGAGAAATAAACAAACAAACAAATGTTTTCGATAAAAGAAAAAAAAAACTCTTTACTGTCGAGCAAACCTTGGGCTAGTCAAAACTGAAAGCATTTGCAAACGGCAAATTAGATGTGGGTAGAATGACATTAATTCCCTTTTTTTTTAATTAACTCTTAGGCTGATAAGTGCGACTCACTGACCTTTTACGGACAGTGTAGATCAAGATCAGACTGCACAGAACGTGCAGTCTGATCTTGGATCTACACTGTCCGATAAGGCGATTATTTTTTTTTTCCAAAACGAGTTTAAAATATCATTATTCGGGTTTTTATTCTAGGCTTGAAAGTTTCATTTAACTTATTCAGCAGGAGTGTTTAACACTTAAGCTGCTGAATAAATGAAACACAAATTTCTACTCAATACTAAAAGCCTGAACATTGCGGTTTCAAAGCTGATTTCACCAGAAAGAAAATACCGTATCGGACAGTGTAGATCAAAGATCAGACTGCACGTTCTGTGCAGTCTGAACTTGATCTACACTGTCCGCAAAAGGTCAGTGGGTCGCGATTAGCAGCCTAAGGGTTAAGAAGGGGAAGATGCAGATAAACACCAGGATGAGTGTTTATTGGCGATTTCGTGAGGTTAATGACATACGTGGTAAATTATTGATTTAAACGTAAATTAAGGATTGCTGTTGTTATGACAATAGGGTGTTAAATATTAAAGATACATCCGTACTCTTTTTCAGTAAGTTTTTGACCCATTTTGACTGTAATCGTCCTTGTGTCTTCATGTCAAATGCTGCCCCTGTTGGTTGCAAGGTTGAATAGATTAAGACCTATAGAAAACGTATTTCATTTTCTGGAGGCCATCAAAGAAATTACTGTTGTGACGTTTCCGGTTTTAAATCAAAGATTCCCAATATGTATTTTTCCCTCACACCATCTAGATCTCTATCAAGAATTTATCTGTGTTTACGCATATGACTAAGTTATGAACCATTCTACAATCAAATTTTAACAGAATTTTTTTTTCCTCTCTGGCTGTTAGGATGTATCTTTAAGAACTGGTGTCAATTTTCCACAGGTTACCAAACAATTCCCGGTTTTCATGACCACCGAGGATAAAAGAATTTTCAAACCATTGTGGGAACAAGAAAAGGTGCTGGTACCCACAATGTTTTTCATCTTCTCAAAGACAAATCTAATTGAGCCATGCTCTATGAAAATGCACCTGCAAAAAGTATCGACCCTGGTCAGCCCCCACAATGTTTTCTAACCTTTCATAGAAAAATCCACTCATTAGGGTCGAGTTAACCCTTTCCCAAACAAGCCCTGGTTTTCACGTGTCTGCGATACAAGTCTTTTGAAAACACTGTGGGAAAAGGAGAAATTGCTCGCAACGAGCAATTTCTCCTTTTCCCACAGTGTTTTCTACCCTTTTTGAGAACTTTCTGCCATTTTTATCAAATTCAAAATTGTCGTCTGCAAACTCTTTCATTTTGGAAGGGTCTAAAATTTGTCGTTTGGGAAAGGGTTAAACAGGGCCCCGATGAAGGATATTTTCTTTGTAAGGATAGAAAACCTTACCAGCATTTTCACCTCTTTCCCCACAATGTTTTCAAAATATTTTTTTCCTCGGGGTTTTAAGAGTACAGGATTATTTGGTGAAAAATTAATTTGAGATTTCTGTTGTTGTTATGGCGATAAAGCTAAATTTCTAAAATAAGTTTATAAATCCAGGAAACTCATTAGCCATTTACGTAATCTGTGTTATTGAATGAGCCCCCACTAATCAGGGAGCTAAATATACGAGGGGCGTTCATAAATTTCCCGGGCAGAGAACTATAAATATACGAGGGGCGTTCATAAATTTCCCAGGCAGAGAACTATAAATATACGAGGGGCGTTCATAAATGTCCCGGAAAGAGGCTGTTAAATCCATAATTTTGTTTAATCATATTTTGCATAGAACAATACGCTGTGGACGAAATGTTAATTAACTATGCATTTTTTTTTTAATATCAAAAAAGGGAGGAAAAGAATTATTCAATAAATATGGTATTTAATTAAATGCTCTGTGAAAAGGGGCTTCATGCATATGCAAACATCATCGACCCGGGTCTAGGCTGTGCCGACTTCTATGAATACTATGTCAAGTTTATTGGCAGTTTAATGGGGATTTGTGACCAAAAGAATTCACGGAGAAGCTGTGAGTGGAGAGCAGGATCGAACTGCAAGTATATACATGCTGATCTCTATCCACATTCTCCTCAAAAAGCACAAGTGTTAGCATAAAGCAGGAAAAATATTAACCAGAAAATATTGGGCAATCAACAGAAAGTGATACCCGTTTTCAAAAAAAAAACACATTAACGGAATAATTGGAGGGTAACATTGAGGTTCAGAAAACAATGGACAACTCAACAGAAAATGATATTCCTCTTCGAATACATCCACTCTAAGTCCTTACTTCACGACAAAATTTTAGACATGTCCAGAGTCAAAGCATCTGCAGACGACAAAATTAATGTGGATCAAAAACTGAAATTTTATTTGGGATTGGTAAAAACATTGTGGGAAAAGGAGAAAATGCTGGTTACCAGCATTTTCTCCTTTTCCCACAAAGTTTTCAAAAGTGTTCCTTCTCAGGGTCGTTAAAAACCTAGGGATTGTACGGTAAAGGGTTGATGGGGTTTTATGACAGAAACTATTCACGGACAAGCTGTGTAGGGAAAGCAAGATCGAGCTGCCTGTATGCAAATACTGGGTCTGTATTCACCAACCATTCTTAAGAACATTCTTAGTCTTATTCTTCAGATTTTTACAAATTTGAAAGTAACACACCTGATGATTGGCTAAACCAAATGGTTTAGCCAATCAGAAGGTGTGTTACTTTAGAATCTGGAAAATCATGGAGAATAAGACAAAGAACGTTCTTAAGAATGGTTGGTGAATACAGACGCTGATCTCTATCCACACTCACCGGTAAAAGCCTTAATTGTTGCATAAATCAAAAGAAGGGTTAATCCATTGTCAGACGACAAAATTTTAAACTTGACCGAATTGAAAGCATTTGCAGACGACAAATTAAATGTAACCAAAATGATATCTCCTGTCTTGAAAAGGATAGAAAACATTGTGGCTCGTTACCAGCATTTCCTCCTTTTCCCTACAATGATTTCAAAGCTTTCTTTTTCAGTGTCATTAAAAGTCGGGATTGTGTGGTAAAGAGTTTTAACAGAAAATAATGGACAACTCAGCAGAAAGTGACATTCGTTTTCGTAAACATTCCCATTAAAACCGAATAATTATTGTAAGCTACTGAGGTTCTTAACTTCTTTTCCAAACGACCCTGTGTTTTTTCCGACCTGTCAAAGAAAACAATTTCAAAACATAGTAAGAAAAGGAGAAAAATCCGGTAGCTAGCATTTTCTCTATTACCGCAATGTTTTCAACTACAACTTTCTACTACAACTCAACTAAACTTTTTCGTGACGACGGCAAATTTTCCTTTTGCCACAATGTTTTCATGAGCTGACCGTTGTTGACCAAAAAAAAATGATAAAAGTCGTATGCAAAGGAAAATGTGTCAATAAAGCCATCTCGCATCTTTCTGATTATTTACTTTCCAATTAGTAAGTGATAACTGCTGTAAGTTAACCTCTCTCGCCGCCATTTTTCTCTTCACCGAACGATCTCCCGTTTTAACCCTTAACCCTTTCCCAAACGACAGATTTTAGTAACTTCCAAATTGAAAGCATATGCAGACAACAAATTTGGAAGTGAAACAATTGAAATTGAGTTTTTTGACCGGGTTGAAAACATTGTGGGAAAAGGAGAAAATGCTGGTTACCAGCATTTTCTCCTTTTCCCACAATGTTTTCAAAAGGCCTCTTCCTTGAGTCCTTGAAAACAGGGGATTGTTTGAGTTCAGCTGCCAAGCGCGACTCACTAACCTTTTGCGGACAGTGTAGATCAAGATCAGACTGCACAGAACCTGCAGCCTGATTTTGAATCTAGGCTGTCCGATTAATATAAGCTGTAAGAACTTGTTTCGTCAGTCGTTTCCAAATGTAGGGTAGGGTAGGGTCGGGTAGGGTAGGTGGGTAGGTAGGTAGGTAGGTAGGTAGGTGGGTAGCTGCGTGGATGGATGGATGGACGGAGAGAGAGAGAGAGAGAGCGAGAGAGAGAGAGGACATTGAACCTTTTGAACATTTTATTTCTCTCGGTATCTAAGGCCTCCGGTCTATAATACAACACACGGAAGCAAATACAAAATAATATCTATAGCCTACGTGTAAAACTACAGTAACCATTTGGTTTGTTCCGAGATGAAAATCATAGATACCGTCCTTTGGCATTTCTGCAGTAAATGTCAAGCTAAATAACAAACGATCTACACTGTCCGCAGGAGGTCGGTGAGTCGGGCTTAGCAGCCTAAGACTTAATAAGTATCGATATAAATAATGTTGAAGAAAGAGGATTTACTCTTCAGTTAGAGAATTATTTCAATATCTCATAATATTGATAAAAGCCTGTATCCAAATCGGTTTTAGAAAAACGTGCTGTGTGCGTCTAATTATACAAAGGAAGAGGGAAAAAAATCTCAGGTTCGTCTGCACGTAATCCTTAAACCTTAGGTTGCTAAGCCCGACTCACTGACCTTTTGCAGACAGCGTAGATCAAGATCAGACTGCAGAGAACGTGCAGTCTGATCTTGGATCTACACTGCCCGATAAGGAGATATCTTTCCTCCAAAAATACATTTGAAATAGGGAAAATTGGGTTTATACTATCGGTTTGAAAGTTTCATTTCTTTTATTTAGTAGGATAAGGCTTAATTAGTGATCTAGCAACGCGGGGGGGGGGGGGAATGACAGTAAAACTTACAGAGAGAAAGCAAAAACGGAGAAAATAGTTTTAGAAAAAACACTAATTTTCTCAAAAATTGTATGCGTACAACAACAACAACAAAAAACAGGAAATATATTTCAAAAAAAAGGTAGACTGCGTACATTCGCCAGTAGATAGGCAGGGACCCTTTTAATAAACATGTCTATTTTTTTGACCAATCAAAAATTTCTATTTATTTATTTGTTATCAGTACGAAAAAAGTAGGTCAAAAGTCTGCACATTCACCTACGCCGAAAAAGAAATCCGTGGTGTACAATACAAAGTCCTCGCCGTCATCATCTCTCTCTCTCGGTAAACTTTGTCACTGTTTTCTACAATTGTATCCCGGAAAGATCGTAGCGGAGACACCTTCGCTTTTCTCTTCAGATATCTTTCTCGTTTCTGTAGACCAAGCTTTACGCTGCTTACGACAGTCTCTATCATGGCGACAGCACATTTTGTCATGTCTTTCCGGAGTCTCACCAGAATTAAAGAGTCTAGTCAAAGTGTATACATGAAAGACATCTTCATTTTGTCTGTCTGTCTAATTCCAGACAAATACCAAGAGACAGATCAAAGGCCAGCTTAAACAGTTTCGCCAAAAAACGTACAATTACCGAATGCC
This sequence comes from Tridacna gigas, assembly GCA_945859785.2. Lineage (NCBI taxonomy): Eukaryota > Metazoa > Mollusca > Bivalvia > Cardiida > Cardiidae > Tridacna > Tridacna gigas. Next base: position 49,422,142 of record OX244043.2, read on the forward strand.
GAAATACCGAGACGTGAGGAAAAAAAAAGGGGGGATAATTATCATTAAATTATCATTATTATTATCAATCATTCACCATCACATCCTCTTTTACAGTTATAAATAGTAACCGACAACCATTACCTTAATACATGCACTCCTTACTCCGAATTAGCTTCGTTATTCTATCGATCCCATTTGTTCGTTAATCTTTTATCGAGCAAGTCCATGTTTTTACAACCCTGTGGAAGAATATTTGTGAAAACATTGTTGGAAAAGGAGAAAATGCTGGTAACGAGCATTTTCTCCTTTTCCAACAATGTTTTCTACACTTTCAAAGCTCTGTGAAAAGGGTGCTCAATGCATCTGCGAAAAGTATCGACCAGGTCAGCCTGCACAGTCCTGGGCCAAAACATTTCGTAATTGGTCAATTTTCTGTATTTCAAAGGACCAGTCTACCTTATGATACAGTCGGTTGTTAGGCAAAATGGATCTTAGGAATCCCTACTTATGTGATGTCTTGCTTGGTATAATGCATCACGGAGATGCATTAAGCCCCCTTTTGCCAGAGCATGACTCATTTTTATAGCATTAAACAAGTCCAAGTTTGTAGCAATTTACAAACAAGAGCACTGCATGCCGGGTGCCAATGCTCGGCTGCAGCTGCTTTTTAGTGAAAATTATAACTTAAAAAAAAAAATGACAAAATTGTGTCAAAAATATTTTGAGCTTTAACTAACCTTCTGGTTTTGGCTCCCCGGTTGATAATTAACGACGAGTCCAAGTTTGAAATAAACATCTTCAGAAGTAATATAGAGATAGTGCATCATCTTCCGCTAGGTGGCATTTTTCAAATAAATACGAGTACATCACTCGTCACAACTCGGCCGATTCCGTACCTACATCTAGCTTTGGTCACCGGATCACCCGAGGTTTACCGAATGTACATACAGTAGTCTTATCGTTGTCTGCCCATGTCACGGGTAGGAAACTTCATATTCGGAGCCAATGGCTCCGAGGAGAAAATGTTGTGTTGGTCTTCCGGTTCCGAAATTGTCGGCTCAAAAACAACTGAAAAACAGGTAAACTTGTCATTCTTTGTAATTCTGTGTTCTTATGTCTTTGAAATTCCAAAAAAGGAGAATGTCATGCAATGCTCAAGTCTTTCAAGATTTGTCCTGTCTGCTATGACGCATCGCTATTCTCTACTGGATAAATATTAATACGCGGTGCGTAAATTGCCGTTTAAAAAGTGCAAGTGGAAAAATGGCAATAATGATACGTTTGTGGAAAAATCAACCCAGTTAAGAGAACATGATTTAGCTGACTTGAACAATTAATTGGTCTGAAATAATAGGTTTATAGCGTTAACACTTACGCTGCTAAGCATGAATCCCTGACCTTTTGCAGACAGCGTAGATCAAGATCAGACTGCACAGAACGTGCAGTCTGATCTTGGGTCTACACTGTCCGATAAGGAGATGTCTTTCCTCCAAAATATCTTTAAAATGGGAAAATTTGGGGTTTTACTATCGTCTTGAAAGTTTCTTTTATTTAGCGGGATAAGGGTTAACACAAATTGTTGCTAGGCTGTTAGGCCCATTAGATCATACTGAGGCTGTGCGTGCAGCAGTAAGATTAAACAGTGAATGTGCGCGTCAACATGATTGGCCAATTTTCGCTCAAACAAAGTCTTCCAGGAAGAGTGAAAATGTAAACCGTCATCGTAAGAGGACTGAAGTATCAGCTGGCCCTGGTTTCGAGCCTCACTGGATCCATTGGGTTTTTCGTGGGAGTGTCTTTGGGCAAGACACTTCAGATCCCTAGCTTAGTACCAGTGAAACCGAGGAAATACATGAATATGTGAGCTGTCACCGTGATATTTTGAAAGCGGCGTAAAACAATCAATAAAGTATCAGCTACATACAGTACCGTTCTATATTGCTATACCAGTGTTATTCTAGATGTGGAATGTAACGCAATTTCTGATTGGCTACACTGAATGGTTTAGCCAATGAGACATTGCGTTGCTTTGAAGTTTATTAACAAAAAAGATCTTGAGAATAAGACTAAGAATATTACAAAATAATAAAAGATAATAATAATAATTGAACTTCTCTGTTACAAATTATATTCTTGCCACACTTATTCGCAAACTGAAATTATATTCTCACATCTAAATTAAATTCTTTACACATTTTCATGGAGAGCTGTGAGGAATATGACCGCACCTTTTCAAAAGCTGTGAACAATAAGATTACATTTGTTAAATAATTAATCTGTTAAAGGGAATAACAAATTAAAATCTGTATGAACCATGCTCTGTGAAAAGGGGCATAATGCGTCTGCAAAAATTATCGACCCAGGTCAGCCTGCGCAGTCGAAACTTTTTTTTTTTTATTTTGGTAAATTTTCTGCATGTCAAAGGACCAGTGTACCTGATGAATCAGTCGGTTGTTATACAAAATAGATTTTATTGATCTCTAGATATGTGATGACTTGCTTGGTATATAACGTATCACGGAGGTGCATTAAATCCCCCTTTTCCAGAGCATGACACAAATACAAGTACATTTATATCCTTTTAAAAGAAATAAACCATTTTCGAACCATCGATCTTCTCACTGAGGCTTGGCCAATTTCTTTCCGAGGATGGATGATAGTCATCGCGACAGGATTCATTCCTCTCTCACCGCTGACCATTGTTCCGACGATGGTTATGTGGGAAAGCAGCCAGTGGCTTGGAAAGAATATTGTGCGGAGTACTGGTAAAGGAAACTCCAGGAAAGCATGAATAGGTGCACTGGCCTCCGTGATATAACTGAAATAATGTTGAAAACGGCGTTAAACACCATACAATCAATCAATCAATCTTCTCACTGAAATGTACTCACACGGTGCACGGTAGTACCAATCAGTGTGAGACAACAGCTTCCCGCTGTCCTCGAAAATGAAGACAGTAAATTGGTTTGTGATCAGTGCTAAGTCATTGAGTACCGAGTATGGTGCGACAGCTTCCCGCTGTCCTCGAAAATGAGGATGGGAGATTAGTTTAACCCTTTCCCAAACGACAAAATTTGGACTGGTCCACATTGAAAGAGTTTGCAGAGGACAATTTTAAATTTGATGCAAATGGCAGAAAGTTATCAAAAAGGGTAGAAAACACTGTGGGAAAAGGAGAAATTGCTCGTTACGAGCAATTTCTCCTTTTCCCACAGTGTTTTCAAAAGACTTGTACTGCAGGCACGTGAAAACCAGGGCTTGTTTGGGAAAGGGTTAATCTACGCAGGCTGACCTGGGTCGAAACTTTTTGCTATCGGTCAGTTTTCTGCATGTCTAAGGACCAGTCTACCTCATGATTCAGTCAGTTAGGACAAAATGGATCCGTAATTATGAGATGACTTGGTTTGTATTATGCAGAGATGCGGAGATGCGTTAAACCCCCTTTCGCCAGAGAGCCTGGCCCATATCTTAAGGTTAACCCTTAACCACACGATCCCATCTTACGACCCTAACTGGAGAGGAGAGTGTTTTGAGAACATTGTGGGAAAAGGAGCAATGCTGGTAACCAGCATTTTCTCCTTTTTCCTGAAATGTTTTCTACCCTACTGAAGAGAAATTCCATCATTTGAGCCACATCTAAATTGACGTCTGCAAAATCTTTCAGTTTCGATAAATCTGTACATTTATCGAGTGGCAAATAGCTAAGACCAAATTTATTTTCGGAAAAAAGTGTGGCAGAAGGAGAAATTGCCCGGTTGCTTCATAGTTTCGAAGAAATGATCTGCTGTAAGACTTGGGAGAGATGTTGCATACAGGTGAGAATTATTAAATATAACAGGTGAGTTCTAACTCCACCCATCTCTCGGCTTGTCTCTCGTCGTCTTGGTGATGACGCCTTATTAGTTTATCGAAATAAATAACGATAATATTTCCATGACGATTGCATTCTTTTGTTGTCTGTGCAGTGGGAACATTTTCTTAACATTTTTTTTTTACCTGGAATGTTTTACATTTCCGCATTTTTTTTCATGACAAAAGTTCTTGTGTTACAAGTTTTGGCAGCCATAGCTTATTATTTTATTCTTTAAGTTTTTACCAGACAATCCCGAGTTTTAACGACCCAGTGAAAGAAGGCTTTTGAAAACATTTTGGGAAAAGGAGAAAATGCTGGTAACCAGCATTTTCTCCTTTTCCCAAAAATGTTTTCTACCCTTGCAACAACAAATGCCAACGTTTTATTTATATTTAATTTGTCGTCTGCCAATGCTTTCAATTCGGAGGGGTTCTAAAATGTTGTCGTTTGGTAAAGAGTTAAGTCTTGGACATTAAATGAAACAGAAAATTTAAAGGATTTCCGAATAGAATATGCTTCTTAACTTTTTACCAGACGAAAACAAAATAAGACTTGCCCTAAATGATAGCATTTGCAGACGACAATTTCAGCGTGACTCAAACGAAATGATTTTTTTTTTGTCTTTGAAAAGATAGAAGACGTTGTCGAAAAGAAAAGGAGAAAATCTTGATTAGTAGTATTTTCTCCAAGTTTGCCAAAATGTTTCAAAATCCTGTTTCTGTCTCGGGAGTCCCTAACACTTGAGACTGTCTGGCAGTTTTTGACTTATTTTAATTCTATGAAAGCGACTTATTTTAATTCTATGAAAGCTAGAACAAGTTTTTTGGGAAAATTAGAATTAAAAGAAGAAATACAGGAAACTAGAAAAATCGGCTCAGCCCTTAGGCTGCTAAGCGCGACTACTTGAACTGACCTTTTCCGGACAGTGTAGATCAAGATCAGACTGCACAGAACGTTCAGTCTGATCTTGAATCTACACTGTCCGATAAGGAGATATTTTTCTCCCCCCCCCCAAAAAAAAAAAAATAAGTTTGAAATAACATTATTCAGGTTTTTACTATCAGCCTGAAAGTTTTATTTAACTTCTTTAGCAGGATAAGGGTTATTTGTACTTTGTCTGACAAGTTACCACGTGAAAAAAAAAAAACAGATAGCTTTAAAGTATATCCATGTAAAACATGGATAAGAAAACATATGCCTTTAACTCTTTCGGCACCAAATAAACAAACTCGACTTCTTTTGACAGTTGAAAATACAATCCACTTAAACCCAGAAAGATTTTTATCGTATAGGCTTGACTAAACAAGCGGATGGTATAGATCAAAGATCAGACTGCACGTTATGTGCAGTCTGATCTTGATCTATGCCATCCGCAAAAGTTCCTGTTCTTGCCTATGGCGCTGAAAGGGTTAATCAGACCTCCAGATAAAAGGGAGTGATAGTATTCTAAATCCATTATTTCTCTTCCAAACCCTATATTGTGGGTACTCATTAGAATCGTCTCAATGAGACGATTCTACTGAGTACCCATAACATAGGGTTTAGTGGAGAGTGATTAATATTTTCAATTTTGAAATCAAAATCACTCCTTCTATCTAGAGCTCTGCTTAACTTTGTTTTACATGGCTACATCCAAACATAACGCAACACAAGTTGTTATTTGCAGGTTAATTTCTTCTTTCTCCACTTTTTCTAGATCTATATTCACTAACCATTTTTTATTCATTCTTAGTTTCAATCTCAAGAAGTCTATAAATTCCAAAGTAACACAATTTCCGATTGGATAAACCAATCGGTTTAGCCAATCAGAAATTGTTTTACTTTCTAAATTCAAGCCCCGAGTCATTTTGCTGAAAGACTGTACAAAAGCTACGCGAATGGGGCAAAGAGTAAGAAATAAAAAGATACGATTTTATGTTGCAGTAAAAAAAATCAATGACTGTTGGATAACGAAATTACCATCTAAAAATGGAAGACAACAAAATGGCTGCATTATCGAATGCAACATCCGGAGAGACTGTGGTCACGGATGAACTCTCCAATTTCCAGTTTGGCGGAATCTTCTTGAACACCATGGCCTTATTTATTGTCCTTGTGGAGGTGCTGTCCGTATACATTCTACATAAGTGTGTGTTAATAACAGACCAAATCAAAATGATTTCACAAAACTTACTCTTGTCAGACCTATGTTTTCACTCCTTACACGTGTTTTGGTATACCATCATAACGCCGTTTGGCGGGAGCGCCACAGGAGGATTGGCTGTACGGCTGCGAATTGGGATTATTTACGTGCTGTTGTTGATATATTGTTTACTGATGGTCGTGGCATCCTTTGATCGTTTTATTTCGATCAAACATCCACTGCACTACGAGCTGATGTTCCCGCCCGCTACGGTTAAAACCGTCACTAGGTTCATTTGGATCACGACCCTGGGCGCCATCTTGTTGCCGTATATATTTGGTATCTCTCTGCACTGCGGTTTTGCACTGTGCGGAGAAAACAGCGAGCCTTTAGCATTCAACCAGTACTTCAGAATGACGCTGTCCGTCCTGTTCTTACTGTGTGACATCTGTATAGCTACACTGTACGCGTTCATAGTGTTTAAATCCGGAGAGCAAGCCGTCAAAATACGCCGATGGTATCCCATGTCAAGAATCAATGTTCGGCTGCCAGGACGCCGGATCATGCTGATTGTAGCGGCATTTATAGTGCTATACTCCCCGTCTGTCATATACACCGTTGTGTTTGACCTGTTTCAGTTGGAAGCCAGTTTCGTGGTGTATGGCGTGTTTTACGTGACCGGATTTCGTGTCTGCACGTCCATTCACTCGTTCATCTCACTGTATTTCTTCATGTACAGCATGCCGGAATGTCGAATGAGATTTATGTCCACTTTTCTGTCCTGGTCCAAAAGATTCACACGCCGGACTGACGAGATGAAAGTGCAGCTGTTCAACATTCCTGTTGTCCAGAAATATTAGAGCCATGCTCTGTGAAAAGGGGGCTTAATGCATCTGCGAAAAGTATCGACCCAGGTCAGCCTGCGCAGTCCGCGCAGGCTGACCTGGGCCGAAACTTTTCGCTATTGGTCAATTTTCTGTATGTCAAAGGATTAGTTCATCTCATGATTAAGTCGGTTGTTTAAAAAAGTGGCTTTTATGGATCCATAATTATGTACTTGGCTTTCCTGGTACAATACATTACAGAGATGCATCAGGCCCCCTTTTGCCAGAGCACGGCTCATTAGTTTTTCAACAGACAGATCAGGGCTGCGAATTTAATAAACTGCGTAGATTTATGCAAATTATTTTGGAGTTTGTATACACACATACGATCCTAGCTTTACCCAAAGGTATGAATTGGCGTAAAGTTATGCAACTATTGACTCAAAACGTAAAGTTGTGCAACTATTGACTCAAAACGTAAAGTTATGCAGTTCAGTGAAACTTGTTTTCAGACTTGATGCGTATTTACCTAAACTGCGTACGCAAATTTCGTGCGTACATAGTTAAGTGAAAGACAGCCCTGGGGCCTAGCAAAACGGAAACCGTGACACGAAGTCTTCAACAACAGTTTGACACGAGCGTCAATATCGAATGAAAAAAGGACAAAAGAATGGAATATAAATTTTCAATAAAATTTCAAGTTAATCGTGTCAATCCTTGGTAACGGAACCTGCAAAGACGGAACTGTGATCTCTTGAAGATTTTCTAAACAGTCCGCTTGTTGTAGCTTAACTCTTTACCAAACGAAAAAATTTAGACTTGTCCAAATTGAAAGCATTTGCAGACGACAAATTAAATATTACACAAAACATGAAATTCGTCTTTTAGAGGGAAGAAATAATTATGGGAAAAGCAGAAAATGCTGGTTACTAGCATTTTCTTCTTTTCCTACAATGTTTTCAAAGGCCATCTTTCTCAGGGTCGTTACTCGACCTACACTTCTGACATTGGCTTAACTCTTTTCCAAACGAAAAAAAAAAATTAGATTTGTCAAAATTGAAAGCATTTGCAGACGACAAATTAAATACTACTCAAAACATAAAATTTGTCTTTTAAAGGGTAGAAAACATGGTGGGAAAAGAAGAAAATGCTGGTTACCAGCATTTTCTTCATTTTCTATGTTTTCAAAAGCCCTCTTCCTCAGGATCATTAAAAGTCGGGATTGTTTGGTAGAAGCTATCTATGGGGTCCAGCGTGGCTCAGTGGTAAAGTGTAAGAATCGTGACCTGGATGCCCCGGGTTGGAGCCTCACTGGATCCACTGGGTTTTTCGTGGGACTGTCCTTGGCAAGACACTTGAGAGCCCTAGCCTAGTACTGGTGAAACCTGGGAATTACATGAATATGTGAGCTGTCTCCGTGATATGACTGAAATAAAGTTGAAAGCGGCGTAAAACACCGTTCAATCTATCAGTAAGACCTAGTGCCTTCGATACCTGTTCTACACTTCTGACATGGGCTTTATCTTTACTGCATTCCTGGCTATATCCCGATAGACAGACAATGATTGATTGATTGACTGATTGATTGATCGATTGCATGGTGTTTAACATTATTTCAGTTATATCACGGCGGCCAGTGCACCTATCCATGCTTTCCTGGAGTTTCTTTTCACCAGTAGTATTCCGCACAATATTCTTTCCAAGCCACTGGCTGCTTTCCCACATAACCATCGTTGAAACAATGGTCAGCGGTGAGAGAGGAACGAATCCTGTCGCAATGACTATCATCGATCCTCGGAAAGAAATTGGCCAAAACGGGGATCGAACCAGCGACCTCCTGTTCTCAAATCCTGTACGCTACCCACTAAGTTACGGGGCTTGGCCATAGACAGACTAACAGAAGTGGAGAAAGAGTTGGTCAGTCGTAATTTTAACAAACCCTGCGCGCCATTTATTGCATTCACTTTATCTAAATCTTGAAATAAAAACATGTATATATACGGTTCTATTGGCTTTCAAGTATATTTTTATCATCAGCTTCTTTGACTTTGGCTCTTACAGATTAGGTGCTATAAGATTGGCAATGTTAGCAGATCTCGTTCCTTTTTAGCTCTACTGTTTTCGAAGAAAATCCGAGATGTTGTCATAGCGCTGTTGTTGTCTGCGTCGTAATGGGACCACTTTGACATTTCCTCGTATCTCTGTAAATACTAAAGCTATTTAGTTAACTCTTTACCAAACGACAGAATGTTAGATTTGTCCGAGTTGAAAGCCATTGCAGAAGACAAACTCAGTGTGGCTAAAATGAAGGAATTCGTCTTTGAAAGGATACAAAACATTGTGGGAAAAGGAGAAAATGTTTATGGACATTTTCTCCCTTTTCCACAATGTTTTCAAAAGACTTCATCTCCAGGGTCGTTAAAACTCGAGATTGTGTGGTAAATGGTTTAAGTTTTTTTACCAATACCACACACAACACTGCTACAAACCCACTGTCTGCTTTCGAGCAAACTCAAAATACGGTCAAAGTAATGTGTAGGTATGACGGATAAATGTGCCATGCCCTGGCAAAAGAGGGTTTAATGCATCTCTGTGATCCATTATACCAAGCAAGTCATCACGTGATTGTGGATCCATAGAAAAGAAAACTATTTTGTCTAACAACCGGTTGAATCTTCAGGTAGACTGGTCCATTGACTTGCAGAAAATTGACCAAAAGCAAAAAGTTTCGGCCCAGGTCAGCCTGCGCGGACTGCGCAGGCTGACCTGGGTCGATACTTTTTGCAGATGCATGAAGTGACTGAACCCCGAGGTAGAATGGTCCTTGGACATACAGAAAATTGACCAAAAGCAAGTTTCGGCCCATGTCAGCCTGCGCAGGCTGACATGGTCCGATACTTTTTGCAGATGCATTAAGCCCCCTTTTCCACAAAGCGTAACTTAAATGAATTCTGTCGCTTTCATTAGTCCTCATACAGAGTTTTGTATGAACTGGGATTTATTGATTGTATGGTGTTTAACGCCGTTTTCAACATTATTTCAGTTATATCGCGGTGGCCAGTGCTCCTATCCATGCTTTCATGGAGTTTCATTTACCAGTACTCCGCACAATATTCTTTCCAAGCCACTGGCTGCTTTCCCACATAACCATCGTCGAAGCAATGATCAGCGGTGAGAGAAGAATGAATCCTGTCGCGATGACTATCATCAATCCTCGGAAAGAAATTGGCCAAGCAGGGATCGAACCTGCGACCTCCTGTTCTCAAGTCCTGTACGCTACCGAATGAGCTACAGGGGCTTGGCGTATGAACTGGGGCATGAACACAATTGAACACAGAGATACCATGGCTTGGGAATAGAAAAGGAATAATTGCATGTAATATGCAACTTCTCTCGTAGACTGGGAATAATAAAACAAAAAACAGACTGAACGCTTTTTTTTAATCGTCAATCAAGTTTTAATACAATCATAGTCAAGTCAAGCTAATGTATTTAACTCTAAAATAACATCAGTGTTGAGTCATAGTTCCTTCGTCATCTTTGGGCTTTATCCCTTCTTAATATCGACCCACTTACCAAATATTAAATCAGTCATGCTATATGGAAAAGGGGCTTCATGCATCTGCAAAAAGTATCGACCCAGGTCAGCCTGCGCAGTCCGCGCAGGCTGACCTGGGCCGAAACTTTTTGCTTTTGGTCAATTTTCCGCAAGTCCAAGGACCATTCTACCTCGGGGTTCAGTCATTTGTAAGAGAAAATGGATATAATAGTTCCATAATTCTGTGATGAACTGCTTAGCATGATGCATCATTAAGCCCCCTCTTACCAGAGCATGGCTCGAAAATAAATTTTAACTCTTTCCCGGATGAAACAAAAATTAGACTAGTCCATACCAAAAGCATTTACAGGCAAGGAGGTAAAGTAAAATATAGCACATATGAGGGAATTAGTCTTTGGCTGAGTAGAAACCATTGTGGGGAAAAGAAGAAAATGCTGGTTTTACTGGTAGCTAGCATATCATTCTTTTCCTTCATTGTTTTTCAGATGCCTTCTTGCTCGGGGTCATCAAAGCATGGAATTATTTTACAAACATCCCTACACAAGACAGGTTTAGCAAATGCTTTTTACAAGCAATTGCTACTTTTACAACAGTATTTTCAATATAACTGTCAAAGTATATTTTCCTTTTCATCTATTGTTTCTCCTTCGGGTCACTTATACTGGTTTGTGGTTTGTCCCTTTCAATTAATTCTATGTTTGGATTACAGCTCTTTTCATATGACAAAATTTTAAACTCGCCCAAATTTAACGCATTTGCTGATAACATATTGAATGTGACTATAACTATAGAATTTGTCTGTGAAAGGGTAGAAAACATTGCGGGAAAAGTAGAAAATGCTGGTATCCAGCATTTTCTTCTTTTCCCACAATGTTTTCAAAAGCTTTATCCCACGGGATCGTTAAAACACAGGATTCCTCGGTACAGAGTTAAACAGAGGTGGCCACTAAAACAGGTTTAACTGTACTTCTCAATAAACCTACATTTCCCTACGAAAATTGCTTGTTCAGTACAGAAACATTTCAACATTTTTACCTTCCCTAGTATATTGATTTATGCTTGCTCTATACAGGTTGTTTATTAAACAGAGGTGGCCATAAAGCAAGGTTTAATTGTACTTCCCAATAAGCTTACATTTTCTAACAATTACTTGCTCCAAACAGAAACATTTCAACTTGATTACCTTCCTAGGAAATTCATTTTTGTTTGCTTAGTACAGGTTGTCAGCTAAATAGAGGTGGCCACAGTGCAAGGTTAAACTGTACTTTGCAATAAGCCTACATTTACTTACAACAAGTCCTTGCTCAGTACAGAAACATCTTCAACCTGTTTACCTTTCTTTGAGAACCCCACACATGCTTAATACATGTCAACTTGTTTACCTTCCCTAGGAAATTAATGTATGCTTGCTTTACTGCTTTTCACAGATTGTTTATTTAAAAGAAGAGGCCACTACATCATTTTTTTTTTTGTATTTCTAACAGGTCTATTTTGACCCTTTACCACACAATCCTGACTTTTAATGACCCTGGAAGAGAAGGCTTTTGAAAACATTGTGGGAAAAGGAGAAAATGCTGGTAACTAGCATTTTCTCCTTTTCCCAAAATGTTTTCTACCTTGTCAAAGGAAACTTCCACTATTTGAGCCACACTGAAATTGTTGTCTGCAAATGCTTTCAATTTGGACAAGGCCAAAATTTTGTTGTCAGGTAAAGGGTTAAGCTGTTAAAATACTGTCATTTAATAGCAGTTATTGTCATAATCAGTACCTTGTCCCTCTTCCATGATATTTTGGCTTGTTACTTATCAATAGGCTTTTAAGTACACATCTAAAATACTAATCAACAAATATAACATAACATTGCTTGAATAGATACATGTAGCAAGCTCTTTCCTCCACTAACCCTCATTTCTAAGGTTCTGAGTGCCAAATACACAAAACTGAAATTTCAGTCAGGAAAAAGCACCACAATATTCACACTTTCTAGAATTCTATTGGCCAGAATATCCCTGCACAGCCGACAGTGAAGATCTATGATCAGACTGCACATTTTGTGCAGTCTGATCTTGATCTACACTGGCCGCACTAACGACAATACTTTGGATAGGCACTTCTAGCGTTAACTTTCTGAAGCACAAATATCTGTCTTTATGCACCATTGATTGTACATTCAAGTCTAATTTCAGGTTTCATAACATGCCTTCTGATGGTCTTAGCTATACATATATACAGTAGGCTGCTATTTGAATTCATAATGAGGCTAGTACTGGAAACAAACCAGTTAATTATGAGCCTTGTTTTCATCTTTTTTTTTTTTTTAATCCTTTCAGCGCACAAACAGACTTTTGCAGATGGCATAGATCCAAGATCAGACTGCACAGAACATGCAGTCTGATCTTGGATCTTTACCATCTGCCTTTTCAGTTATGCGTATAAGACAAAAACTTTTCTGAGGTTAAGTGGATTGTGTTTCTAGCCGTCAAAAATGGTCAAGTTTATTTGAGCCATGCTCTGTAAAAAGGGGGCTTACTGCATCTGCAAAAAGAATCGACCCATGTCAGCCTGCGCAGTCCCCGCAGGCTGACATAGGTCGAACCTTTTTGCTTTTGGTAAACTTTCTGCTTGTCCAAGTACCATTCTGCTTCATGATTGAGCCAATTGCTATAAAAAATAGATTTTCTTGACAAATACCTATGTGATGACTTGCTTGCTATAATTCAACACGGAGGTGCATTAAGCCCCCTTTTGCAAGAGCATGGCCCATATTCATCCTTGTGCTGAAAGAGTTCAGCTTCATCAGATCAGAAGAAATCTCAGTAATTTATCAAAATCTATTTATGACCTCAAAACTTATCTTTTCCTAAGCGATATCTCGGAGTTTAACTCTTTACCACATGGCAAAATTCTAGATTGGTCAAAGTTGAAGGTGTTTGCAGACATCGAATCAAATGTGGCTCAAATATTGGAATTTTATTTTTTCTTTGAAAGGGTACAAAACATTGTGGGAAAAGGAGAAAATGCTGGTTACCAGCATTTTCTCCTTTCCCCCCACAATGTTTTCAAAAGTCTATCTCCCTAAGGTGGTTCAAACTCGGGATAGTGTGGTAAAGGGTTAAATTATTTTCTACCAATCTCTACAAACCCCTCACCAGTAAACAAGCTACTTCTGTAAACCATTTTTTTTAAAACCATTTTTTTTAAAACATCTTACACATCTTCGCGTATCAAATGAACATTCCATCTCAGGATTCAGTCAGCTGTGAGACAAAACGGATGTTATGGATCCATAATTATGTAATGACTTGTTCGGTGGAACGCATCACAGAGATGCATTAAACCCCCTTTGCAAGAGCATGGCTCATGCATACATCGGGAAAGATCATATCCACGAAATAATGAAGGTCACATTCTAGTTTACCCCTACCACACAAATATCAAAGAATTTCATAACCCTGCACGAGAAAGCTTTTTGGAAAAGACTGACTGATTGATTATATGGTGTTTAGCACCGTTTTCAACATTATTTCAGTTATACAGTGGCGGCTAGTGCACCTATCCATGCTTTCCTGGAGTTTCTTTTACCAGTGCTCTGCACAATATTCTTTCCAAGCCACTGGCTTCATTCCCATATAACCATCGTTGAAACAATGGTCAGCGATGAGAGAAGAATGAATTCTGTGGTAATGTCTATCATCAACCCTTGGAAAGAAACTGGTCGAGCCTGGGATTGAACCAGCGATCCCCTGTTCTAAAGTCATGTATGCTGTTGACTGAGCTACTTCTGTTTTTTTTTCAAGGGCTTACCTGGATTGATACTTTTTGCAGATGCATTAAACCTTCTTTTCACAGAGCATGGCTCATATCTTACTAAAAAGGAAGTCATCTTCATTAATGAGCCATGCTCTGGCAAAAGGGGGCTTCATGCATCTCCGTGCCCAAGCAAGTCATTACATAATTCGGGACCCATAAAAACCATTTATCTAACAACCGAGTGTATTATGAGGTAGATGGGTCCTCTGACATACAGAAAATTGACCACTAGCGAAGTTTCGGGCCTGGGTCGATACGTTTCGCAGATGCATTAAGCCCCCTTTTCAGAGCATGGCTCAAACTGATAAGGAAAACATTTGGGAAAGGAGCAAATGGTAGTAACAAGCGATGCTCCTTTTCCAAAATCTTTTTAAAATGCAGTCAACTGCCGGAACTTGAAAATTCTTTTATTGTGGCAAAAGGGAGATAATTTTTTTTTCCTTAAATGTTTCTAAAACGGTCAAAAGCACAGGTGTAAATTTCTCATAGTTGTGTGGTGATGGATAAAGAACTAGTAAAGTTTCCTTCAATGTTACCATAGCCTGTTAACCCTTTACCAAACGACAAAATTTTAGACTGGTCCAAATTGAAAGCATTCGCAGACGACAAAATAAATGTAACCAAAAAATTGAAATTTGTTTTGGAAAGGGTAGAAAACACTGCGGGAAAAGGAGAAAATGCTGGTTACCAGCATTTTCTCCTTTTCCCACAATGTTTTCAAAAGCTTTCTTTTTCAGGGACGTTAAAAGTAGGGACAGTGTGGTAAAGAGTTAAAGGCTTAATCCTATGTAACTCACGTGCACATAACATCCATCTTTTGTGTCTGTTCTTGACTTTATTTAACCCTTTACCACATAATATAGACTTTTAATGACTCTGAGAAAGAAGGCTTTTAAAAACATTGTGGGAAAAGGAGAAAATGCTGGTAATCAGCATTTTCTCCATTTCCTACAATGTTTTCTATCCTAACAAAGACAGAAATCATCATTTCAGCAACATTTAATATGTTTCTGCAACTGCTTTCAGTTTGGAAAAGGCTAAAATTTTCTCAGTTGGTAAAGGGCTAAAAACTTGCTGCAAAAAAAGTAAGTTTCTCAAGTGCTTAATTATATATTTGCTACAACATTTTCTTGCACTGTGAAATCCAACATGGTACCTTTTGTTTTTCTTCCACGTTCTTAAAAATTTTTGCCAAGTCAACCAATAACGTATTATGCAGAATGGTAATAAGCAAACTTGTTAACATTAACTTGGGGTGGACTTGATTTGATTTTTTTAGAGTACTCTGACAGCACTGGAGCAGCACGCTAAATCAAGTGAAATCGAGCAAACGGCATACTCCCGAAATAAATCAAGCGGGAGGAAAAATTAATGATGGCTGACAATGATCGCAATATTGTTTTTACGACTCTATTTCAATTAATGACTTTTGAAATTGCAGTTTGCAATACACATGTATTTCTTTCGAAGACCTCCATATCAAAAAAAAAAACCAAACATCCTTTGCAATCTTCGCGTTAGAAAACTGTTCTCCTTTCCACCATTTTTTAGGGGATTAGGTCATGTGACTGCTCTGCTCTGGACCACACATCTGGAGATGGAGTACTCCGAAGTGCGCTCGCGCAGCTAATCCGTTACACTTGATTACGAATCTGCATGCTTGGAGTAAAAAGAGTGCTCAGATCAGCTAATCAAGTCCACCCCTGCATACAAACAGTCTAAAATTACACTGAGTTAACATAAACTTGCAGACAAGTAGTCTAAATTACTGTGATCACAAACCCTAAACTGAAATCAATAAATATCATTAAATACTGTCATCAATAAACACCTAAATGCAAAACTCTATGATGATAAGAGAGAAAAAAAATGGGGATATGCAATTTTGTTTTTACTTAAAATGATATGATTGAAAAAAAAAAAATAAGCAAAACTAAGAATACAGTCAATCTAATGAAATACAATTCCACACATCATAACCAGAGTGTTTACCAAAGACAAATTAACACTTACGCTGCACAACTCATTGACCTTCTGCGGACAGCATAGATCAAGATCAGACTGCACAGAATAAGGAGGTATCTTTCCTCCAAAAATAACTTTGAAACAGGGAAATTTGGGTTTAGACTATCGGTTTTAAAAGTTTCATTTCTTTTATTTAGTGGGATAAAGGTTAATACAAATACCTGCCAAGTACTTTGATACAGAGCACAGATATAGAAACCTCACTAACATTATGCTAAAACCATTTCAGATCAAAGGGAAAATAATTTCTTAAGACTCTTTTACCAAGACGACAAAATTTCAAACATTGTGGGAGAACGTTAAAATATTGGTTAATTCCTTTTCTCACAATGTTTTCAACAAGCTTCTTCCCCAGGGTCATTAAAATCATGATTGTGTGGTAAAGTGTCAATACTTCAGAAAAGACAACTAAACATTCCATCTCACATTTTGACCATCTACAGTTTTTGATTATACCTTCATCAAATGACAAAATTTTAGCATTGTCCAAACTGGAAGCACTTGCAGATGACAAAGTAAATGTCACTCAAAATAGGAAATTTATCTTTGATAAGATTGTGGAAAAGGAGAAAATGCTGGTTACCACCATTTTTTCCTTTCCCCACAATGTTTCCAAAAGCTCTTCTTCTCAGGGTTGTTAGATACAATAGAAAACATTGTGGGAAAAGGAGAAAACTAGTAATCAGCATTTTCTCCTTTATCCTCAATGTTTTCAGATGCCTTCTTCCTCAGCGTCTTTACAAGTCAGGACTGTTTGGTAAAGAATTAGAAGTTGTTTCAAGTTTTAATAAATTGACAGCAAAACTGAGAGAGGAGTTTGTGATACTTATTCAACTATGAGAATGTCTTGAGATAGACAGACGGACTGACAAGCTGATACCAAAACACACCCACGAACATTTGTTTAGGTTGGGTGTTATAACAAAATCAAGTACAGCATTATGCAATCAGCCATTTACACAGTAAGATGTACATATATTCTACACAAATAATGAATCACAAACAAGGGAGACAGTCCACCCTACCCAGAACAAGAGCACAGCATGTGTGTGCCAACGCTCGGCTGCAGATGCTTTAAGTGAAAACTCTATGTGGAAAAAGGGGCATAAATATGTTAACATTATTTTGATGGCTACCTGCCCCTAATGTATGGGTTCCCCGTTGGATAGTTAATAGCTAATCCAAGTTTGAAATAAACAATCTTCAGTAATGACAGAGATACTGAGATATTATAAAATGTCGAAGTATTTGCATTACAGCAGCGACAAGGCTTTGACAATACCTCAAAGTTTTCTTCAAAAACAGCCAAGGCAAAAAAGTAAAATCTTCTTTTAAGTCTCTAGGATGAAATGAAAAAGAAAAACAAAGTATACAAACAATCTTTTAAGCCCTTGGAATAAGATGAAAAAAATCAAATTAGTGTTAAAAGCTTAGCCAGCAGTCAGAATACAAGCACACTAAAGGGGTGGGGCCTTTTACTTCAAAATGGCTACATTTAGTAAGTAACCTTAATAATAAAAAAAAAATATACCCAAAATTTGAATCTTGGTTTAGCTCAATTACACCGACTCACAACCATTCTAGTCATACTCTGTGAAAAAGGGTCTTAATGCACATGCAAAAAATATCGACTCGGGTCAGCCTGTGCAATCCGCACAGACTGACCTGGTTTGAAACTTTCTGCTAAGGATAAATTTTCTGCATGTCAAAGACCCAGTCTATCTATTAATCAGGTGGTTGTTAGACAAAATGGATTTTAACCCTTTCCCAAACGATAAATGTTAGACTGGTCCAAATTGAAAGAGTTTGCAGACGACAATTTTGAATCTGATAAAAATGGCACAAAGTTCTCAAAAAGGGTAGAAAACACTGTGGAAAAAGGAGAAATTGCTCGTTACGAGCAATTTCTCCTTTTCCCACACTGTTTTCAAAAGACTTGTACTGCAGACATGAGAAAACCAGGGCTTATTTGGGAAAGGGTTAAGGATCCATCTTTAGGTGATGACTTGCTTCGTATAATGCATTATGGAGATCCATCAACTCTTTACCTCACAACGAAAATGTATACTTGTCCAAATTGAAAGCATTTGCGGACGATAAATTAAATGTGACTTAAAAATTGAAATTTGTTATGGGACAAGTAGAAAACATTGTGGGAAAAGGAGAAAATGCTGGCTACCAGCATTTTCTCCTTTTCCCACAATGTTTTCAAAAGGCTTCCTTTTCAGGGTTGTTAAAAGTCGGGATTGTGTGGTAAAGGGTTAACCCTTCCCCAAACAAGCCCTGGTTTTCACATGTCTGCAGTAGAAGTCTTTTGAAAACACTGTGGGAAAAGGAGAAATTGCTCATAAGGAGCAATTTCTCCTTTTCCCACATTGTTTTCTACCCTTTTTGAGACCTTTCTGCCATTTTCATCAAATTTAAAATTGTCGTCTGCAAACTCATTTAATTTGGACCAGTCCAAAATTTGTCGTTTGGGAAAGGGTTAAAGCCCCTTTTTGCCAGAGCACTTCTCTTTTACAATCTTTTCAGTTTTAATCCTTCAGATGCTGAATTAATGGAATGGATCTCAATTTTTTACCATACAACAAAATTTTGGACTTGCCCAAATTGAAAGTATTTGCAGGCAAAAAAATAAATGTATCTAAAATGATGATTTCTGTCTATGATAAGAGTTGAAAACATTGCGGGAAAAGGAGAAAATGCTGGTTACCAGCATTTTCTCCTTTTCCCCAAATGTTTTCAAAAGCCTTCTTCAGGGTCATTAAAACTCGGGATTGTGTGGTAAAGGGTTAACAATATGGGACAAAAGCTGAATAATTGCTATTTCAAGCTGGTTTTGGCCGGGGAATCACAGCAGACAGTGTAGATCAAAGACTAGACTCAATGTTTTGCAAAGTCTGATCTTGATCTATACCATCTGCAGGAGCAACAGAAGCTGCACTTTGCCCTGCAAGGATTAACATTTAGGCTGCTAAGCACAACTCACTGACCTTGTGCTGACAGTGTAGATCAAGATCAGACTTCACAGAATGTGCAGTATGATCTTAGATCTACAATGCCCAATAAGGAGATATTTTCCCTCCCCAAAATAACTCTGAAATAGTAATATTTGGGCTTTTACTATCGACCCGAGTTTCATTTTAGTTACACAGCAGGATAAGAGTTTTCTAAATAAAATGTTGGACTTGTTCTATTCCAAAGCATTTACAGACAACTACTTAAATGTGACTAAATTGATAGAAATTGTCTATGAAAGGGTAGAAAACATTGTGGGAAAAGGAGAAAATGCTGGTAGCCAGCATTTTCTCCTTTTCCAACAATGTCTTAGAAGCCCTCTTCATTAGAACTATTAAAACTTAGGATTGTGTGGTAATGGGTTACCAAACACAGGAATTTTAATTTCATCACTAGCAAAAAAAGGTAAAAGAAACAAGACATTTTAGGAAGAAAATGAAAATTCACACTTTCAACTCTCTCTCACCCATTACTTCAGACCAGACAAAAATTCTTACTCGTATTCACATCTATATTCTTTGTTTGTTTTCTGTTTAACTCCATTTTCAATATCATTTCAGCTATAATGTTGCGGCCAGTGCACCTATCTGTGTTTCCCTGGAATTTTAGAATTTCTGATAACACTCTTTCAATGGCTGCTTACATAAACATTGCTGACTTCCAAAAATTCACACACTTTAAACCAATTAATTTCATTTCCCTTCAATCCTTGTAACTTTCCACTATTCTTTAGAATCACTCAATTATTTATTACTAAAAATGACACTAAAATGTCAGTGTCATGTTTAAAAAAACAAGTTCACCCAATATGGGAGTTACAAATGACACAATTCCTGTACTGACCCCTGAAGCGCCTTTCACTAATAGAGTAGCCTTTGCAGCCAGTGTAGATCAAGATCAGACTGCACAAAATGCGCAGTCTGATCTCTGATCTTCATTGTCCGTTTTCCAGAAACACTACAGACAAAAGACAGCCATGATTTTGCAATTATCTTTATCTTATTCTAGAGTGAAAATGTCCATTCAATTTTTTCAGCTCTTAAAGGATTAACCAATAAATGGCCTTTTTACAACCTTAGTTGATTTTAAAGCCAGTGCAGATCAAGATCAGACTGCACAAAAATTGCATTCTGATCTTGATCTGTACTGGCTGCACTTCTTCACGTTGTTGAGATGCTCAAGCCAAAAAGTCTTGAAATGCAGTATTTGTGTCCTTTTTCCCGACTGAAAATTAATGTCCATTTTGTATTCTCTGCCCTTTAACACTTTACCACAGGACAAAATTTTGACTTGACCAATTGAAAGCATTTGCAGACAACAATTTTAATGTGGCTCAAATTATTGAATTTGTCTTTGATTGGGTAGAAAACATTGTGGGAAAAGGAGAAAATGCTGTTTACCAGCATTTTCTCCTTTGCCTTCAATGTTTTCAAAAACCTTTTTCCTCCAAGGTCATAAAATAGAAATAGTCTGGTAAATGGTTAAGAGTCAATGATGTCCTAAGTTAGTAACCTTGTCTATGATAAAGCCAGGGCCCGTATTCACCAACCATTCTAAAGAACGTTCTTGTCTTATTCTCCAGAATTTTCTACATTTGAAAGTAACACAACTCCTGATTGGCTAAACCATTTGGTTTAGCCAATCAGGAGTTGTGTTACTTTCAAATTTAAAAAATCTTGGAGAATAAGGCAAAGACTATTCTTAAGAAGGGTTGGTGAATACGGACCCAGGTTGGCTGATAATGATGGATTCTTGACTGAATCAGGTTATCTCCCCTGTTTGACTGACATAGTAATCTTATTGCCAACCATGTCCCACTCTCCAGTAAAAAGTTTTGTTCTCCCATTTCCCCATCAGCAATTATTTGACTACTTTTATCAAGCCATTCACCATCCAGAATATTCCTTTTTTCTCTTCATTCTGTTTTTCTATTTATTCTCTTTACCAAATGACAAAATGTTAGACTGATCCAAATTGAAAGCATTTGCAGACGACAAAATAAATGTGACTGTAAAATTGAAACTTGTTTTGGGAAAGGTAGAAAACATTATAAGAAAATGAGAAAATGCTGGTTACCAGCATTATCTCCTTTCCCTACAGAATATTCAAAAGGCTTCTCTCTCAGAGTTGTTAAAATTCAGGATTGTGTGGTAAAGGTTTAAATGTCAAAATGAACACAGATGAATGAAACAGAGCAGAAATATTTGAAAGACAGAAAAATAAACATGTGGTTATACAAGGAAAAATTCACCAATGACAAAGTAATCTCACAATTTATGAACAACGTATTGTAAAGCTGTTTGCTGAACAGGGTTGTAGAAATTCTTATTTGTATGGTGATGATTCTAGCCTTTTTAAGACAAGATCAAACGAAACACTGTGACACGTGGAGGAATTGGCCATTTTGAGCAAATTCTTTAACCCTTTACAGTACAATCCGCCTTTTAATGACCCTTGGAAAGCAGCCTTTTGAAAACATTGTGAGAAAAGGAGAAAATGCTGGTAACCAGCATTTTCTTCTTTTTCCACCATGTTTTATACCCTATCAAAGTAAAAATGGCACCATTTAAGCCACATTGAAATTGTCATCTGCAAATGCTTTCAAAGGAAAACATTGTGGGAAAAGGAGAAGATGCTGGTAACCAGCATTTTCTCCTTTTCCCACAAAGTTTTCTACACTATCAAAGAAAAATTGCACCATTTGAGCCACATTGAAATTGTCGTCTGCAAATGCTTTCAATTTGGACAAGGCTAATATTTTGTTGTCTGGTAACGGGTTAAGCATCATACTGTGTTCAAATGCCTTCCTCTGCAGAGGCACGAAAAGGCATGGAGTGGGGCAAAAGAATATTTGAGGCATGCTTGTCTTAATTTCAACAAGTTCCTACACTGATCAAAAAAAAAAAAAAAAAAAAAAAAAAAAAAAAAATTAAATGAAAATTTATGAACTAATATAATAACTAACATATTTAAGTCAGTTGATATAAATTCAGTTGACATAAACAATGTCACCTTGAGTTTTAACAAGTTCTCAAAAGACGCTTAGAATAAAACAAATTCAAATCAAGTTTGAATTCAAGTTTAATGAAAATTTAATGAAAATTTCCTTATGAAGACAATACTTTTTGTTTCTTCAACCAAACATATTAAAAAATCATTTTCTAGAAAAAAAAAAAAAAACTTTAAAAGTATGAGAAAATGAAAATAAATTACACAGTTTCTTCTTTACTCATACAGAAAACAACAGACCTTCAAAACAATATGGACAAACAGCCATTGTTTCTCGATAATAAAGCAAGATGAAAATCAAACTTATAAAGCTTAACCCTTTACCACACAGTCCTGTATTTCAACAAACTTGAAAATAACAACTTCTGAAAACATTGTGGAAAAAGGAGAAAAAGCTGGTCACCAGCATTTTCTCCTTTTCTCACAATGTTTTCTATCCTTTCAAAGACAAATCTTATCATCTGAGCCAATTTGATATTTCATCTGCAAATGTTTTCAATAGGGACAAGTCTAAAATTTTGTCGTCGGATAAAGAGTGAAACTGTTACCACAAATTAATACTTTTAAAGACCCAAGAAACAAAGCTTTTCAAAACTGGAAAGGAGAAAATGCTGCTAACCAGCATTTTCTCCTTTTCCCGTCATGTTTTGCTACCCTTTCCATAGTAAATATCAATTTTTAAGTCACATTTTTGTTGTCTGCAAAAGCTTTCAATTTATATATGTCTAAAATTTTGTTGAATGGTAAAGAGTTAAACAGTTACTTTACAATCTCTAGGATAAGCAGTGATTGTTTGTCATAAACACTCACTCCTTTTTAAACAATCTTTCTATTTATCCTTTAGGACATAAATTCTCTCTATTTCATGTTACATGTCACATCTATAGTCACATAATGGCTTTAATAACTTAACAAGTTACCATCTGCAGGCAACTTTTCATTATCCAGCATCAGATGAATTACAGAAACATTTTGGCAAAAGGATTTGTTTGTATTAGAGATTAACGCCACTTTAGCAGCTTAGGTCATATCAAGGCCATCAGTGCAGCCGGTCAGTGCAGCTATGCACGTGGTTTCTCTCGCACCAGTACTGACACATCTTTCTTTCTCTGCCGCTGGCTACTAATCTCATATGAATCAAAGGTGAGAGGCAAAAATTGCCACAAAGAAAGTTTGCAGCAACCAGGAATCGAATCCACAACCACCAGGTCTAAATTCAGATACACTAACCTCTAAGCTACATGGCCGGGCTGGCAAAAGGAAAAATCGCTTGTAAGAGAGAGGACATTAGTTTTCTGTTAGTTTGTTGTTTTTTTTTTCCTTCACTTCATATTTTTTTTCTTTTTTTAAATCATGATGTCTCATTTTACCAAAATCCTTCATAATCTCTCACATCTTCATTTTTATTAGCCTGATACCGAACAATCCCATGTTTTAATGAGTCTGTACCAGAAGGCTTTTGAAATCATTGTGGGAAAAGAAGCAAATACTACAGGTAACGAGCATTGTCTCCTTTTCAGACAAAGCCTTCTACCCTATCAAAGACAGAGATTATCATTAAAGCTACATTTGATTTATCGTCTGCAAATGCTTTGAATTTGGTTCAGTCCAAAATATTGTTGTTTGGTAAAGAGTTAACCCTTTACCAAACGACAAAATTTTGGACTGAACCAAATAACGGATGACAGATTAAACATTGCTTAGATGATGATTTCTGTCTTTGACAGGGTAGAAAACATTGTGGGAAAAAGAGAAAATGCTGGTTACCAGCATTTTCTCCTTTTCCCACAGTGTTTTCAAAAATGCTGGTTACCAGCATTTTCTCCTTTTCCCACAGTGTTTTCAAAAGCCTTCTCTTTCAGGGCTGTTAAAAGTCGGGATTGTGTGTAAAGGGTTAAATGTCCTCATTTCATAACCATATTTCACAGTTGCCTGCTGCAAAAATGTATCAGGATGTAATAAATTAGTGCCATTTGTCTTTAGTATAGTGGTAATCTCTTTATCCAGCAATAAAATTTTAGAATTATCCAAACTGAAAGCATTTGCACACACTAACTTATTATAGTCTCAAACAGTGGGATTTGCCTTTGAAAGGGGATAAGCCTTTTCCACAAGGTTTAAACCCTTTACCTCACAAAGTAATTTCAAACTGGTCAATTTTGAGGGTAGACTGCAGATAACAAATCAACTGTGGATTAGATTTTGAGATTTGTATCTGAAAGGTCAGAAAACATTTTGGGAAAAGGAGAAAATGCTGGTTACCAGCATTTTCTCCTTTTCCCAAAATGTTTTCAAAAATCTTCTTCCCATGGGTTGTTAAAACTCAGAATTGTGTGGTAAAGGGTTAATACCTTCTTTACAGTCATTGAAACATTAGATTGTTTGGTAAAGTGTTAATTCGAGCATTACAAGATTAGAGTTGGGATGTCTACATATCCGGGACATTTTAGTACGTCAAAGCAAAAACACCTCCCTTCCTCTATTCCCCGAGATTTTTTCAATCAATACATCACCTATCCCTCCATTAAATAGCTAGACTGCGCTACTATTATCACATCTTTCCTTCTCTGGAAAACGTGAGTTTGTAAGTATTTAGAGCACCTCCCCTCCTCTTAATATCGAGGTTTTGTTTGTTTCTATGTCACCTATAAGCTGAGAAAGCAGTCTTGTCCTGGCACGTAGTATGAAAGCCGTGTCTATGTTCTAGGTCAGTATTTCGTCACTGTAGGATGGTTTTGAGTCTATGAAATGAGCAGTAATAACTTAACAATTGATAAACAACCAGTCGCGGAGCGTCATTATGGCCTTTTTGTTAAAAGTCGTTAACACTAACACAAACAGAACAAAGAGAACTTTATTCTCCATTCACCAGTTGCTCCTTCATAGAATTAGAGCTCTGTGATTTTCTAACTCGGTTATCCGATTCACTCCCGCTTTGAGGCCCACCAGCAGACGACACGCCATTTCTGGGAAGAGTACGATTTCCACCAGCCCGCTTTGAATCCGGTCTATCACGTTGCTCTTTGGGTGAAGCAGTTGGTTTTTCAGCACCACCACGGTATTGACTGTCCGTTTGGCGATAACTTTGGGATGGGGGCTCACCTTGACGTTGATTATCTCGACTGTTAGAAGCACTTGTGTGGTTGTTTCCAGACCTCTGAGACGTATTATTGGGTCGACCACCACGCTGTGGATAGTTAGAAACACTGGTATCTGTCTCCGTACCAGAAGCTGCACTACTGTTGCCTCGCCCAGGTCGCGTTCGCCGTCTTCTACGTCGACGATCTGGTCTATCACTTCCATAATCTATAAAAATAAGACCACTGCATGATAACAGTGTCAAAAATATTTTTATGGTTACCTGCCACACTGGTATGGGTCTCCCTTTTGATAGTTAACAACTAATCCACTTTTGGAATGTCAAAGTTTTGGCACAAAGAAGCAGACGACGACATAGCTATGACAAACCTCGACGTTTTCTTCGGAAAAGCCTAACTGGAAAATTTTCTCCCTTGCAGAGTGCTTTGACAGGGAAGGACAATCCTACACAAATCAGGCAAAAAAAATGTTTTAGTTCTATAGGGAAGTAATTCCTATGAGCTTCATTGCAGACAACTGAAAATTGTGTCTTACACATTCACATTTTGTTGTTAACCCTTTACCAAATGACAAAATTTTAGGTGTCCAATTCAAAAGCATTACAACTGTCCAATTTGAGAGCATTTTTCAGCAGATGACAAATAAAATGTGGCTCAAACAATGGAATTTGTCTCTGAAAGGTAAGACAACATTGTGGGGAAAAGGAGAAAGCGCTGGTTACCAGCATTTTCTCCTTTTCCCATGATGTTTTCATAGTCTTTTCTGTTAGGGTCATTAACAACTTGGAATTGTGTAGTAAAGGGTTCATACAAAGTTTCAATACAGTGACAGCAAAGTGGTGCTTGTGACACAATTTTATTTGAGCCTGTC
This sequence comes from Tridacna gigas, assembly GCA_945859785.2. Classification (NCBI taxonomy): domain Eukaryota; kingdom Metazoa; phylum Mollusca; class Bivalvia; order Cardiida; family Cardiidae; genus Tridacna; species Tridacna gigas. The sequence continues at coordinate 49,448,313 of OX244043.2, forward strand.
TCTGGCAAAAGGGGGTTTAATGCATATCTGTGATGATTGTACCAAGCAAGTCATCATATAATTATGAATCCATAAAACCCATTAACCCTTTCCCAAACGACAAATTTTGGACTGGTCCAAATTCAAAGAGTTTGCAGACGACAATTTTAAATTTGATGAAAATGGCAGAAAGGTCTCAAAAAGGGTAGAAAACACTGTGGAAAAAGGAGAAATTGCTCGTTATGAGCAATTTCTCCTTTTCCCACAGTGTTTTCAAAAGACTTGTACTGCAGACACGTGAAAACAAGGGCTTGTTTGGGAAAGAGTTAAGTGTAACAATTGATTATGAGGTTGAATGCTTCTTGGACATCCAGAAAATTAACAAATAGCCAAAAAATTTTGACTCATATCAATACTTTTTGCAGATGCATAAAGCCTCCTTGTCACAGAGCATGACTCACTTATAAAAATATCTCCATATGGACAGATAGAGGGAAGGAAAGGCTGCCTCCAGTCTGACCCTCATAACACATGTTTTTTGGAAGTATAAAACTTGAGCTGTCACTGAATGTGACTTAATACCCCCGCCAGCGCTTTGACAGAGAAAAAGTGTCGAGTTCAAGGGGAGATAATTCCTCAACCAGGGGGAGTTGACACTTGAAAATTACGTCTTGCAAATCTTCAATATATGATCAATATATGTGCAAAGTTTCAATGTAACTGAAGGAAAACTCTAGGAGGAGTTCGCGACACAAAATTGCTAGTATTTTGTACACAGACGGACACACGGACACACAGACAGACGGACAGACAGGCTGATTCCAGTATACCCCCGAAAACATTCATTTTGCGGGGGTATAATAAAGAGAAACTAGTCACTGACACCTAATTTATGTATAAAAATATAGAGAAACTAGTCACTGACACCTAACTTGTGTATAAAATACAGTGAAACAAGTCACTGACACCTACCTTGATCTTGACTGGTAACACTTGCATTGTCCAAGACAGTGTCATCATCATCTGTCATCCTGCGACGAGATCTGTCATATCTGTCATCAGTGTCATACGAGGCTGTCATAGACAATCAATACATGAAACTTAACATTTAACCCATTACAAAACAACCAAGCAACAAAGTTTTAGACAAATCCAATCTTTACTCTTTAACTCTCTACCAAACAACAAAATTTTAGACTGGTCCAAATTGAAAGCATTTGCAGATGACAAAATGAATTTGACTCAAAAATTGAAATTTATTTTGGGAAGGGTGGAAAACATTGTGGGGAAAAATGAGAAAATGCTGCTGCCTACCAGCATTTTCTCCTTTTCCCACAATGTTTTCAAAAGACTTCTGTCTTAGGGTTGTTAAAAGGTGGGATTGTGTGGTAAACGGTTAATGTAAAGTGTGTTTTAGAATTTTAAACTAGGTAACAAATTAAACAGCTTAGCATAGTTTGTCCATTAATTTAACTCTTTACGAAACAACAACATTTTGGACATTTCCAAATTGAAAGCATTTGCAGACGACAAAATAAATGCGACTCAAAAACTGAAATTTGTTTTGGGAAAGGTAGAAAACATTGTGGGAAAAGGAGAAAATGCTGGTTACCAGCATTTTCTCCTTTTCCCACAATGTTTTCAAAAGGCTTCTTCCCCACGGTGGTTAAAAGACGGGATTGTGTGGTAAAGGGTTAACACAATACTGGTTAACTATGCTATTTTCTAACAACTAAGTAGTTCTCTGCAGCAGGCTCTACACAGTAAAAACTCAAAGGATTAAAATGTACCACAAGTATCAGGCTTCCATAATTGTAATTAGTACATGTATAACAAAATCATATTAATGAGCAAAAATCTGTGAGGTCCATAAAGGCCCTGTATTGCTCTACTGGCTATTTATTCGGGTTAGCTGTCATTTCCATGGATTATGTTAGTTATAATTCACTGTGCTTCACCCTTTACCGCACAATGACACCTTTTAAAGCCTCTGGGAAAGAAGCCTTTTGAAAACATTGTGGGAAAAGGAGAAAATGCTGGTAACCAGCATTTTCTCCTTTTCCCACCATGTTTTCTATCCTATCAAAGAAAAATTGCAAATTTTGAGCCACATTGAAATTGAAATGCTTTCAATTTGGACAAGGCTAAAATTTTGTCATCTGGTAATGGGTTAATTATTATCCCCCCCCTACCCCCCCGAAAAGGGCAACTTTTCCTACAGACAAAGAGAGGAAACAGAAGTATACACAGAAAACCCCATAAGTTTTACTTTACCTTTTGCCATGGTATAATCAAAATTAATAATTGTCAGGACGGACACCCTTTGGCCCATGACACAGTGAAATAGCCCCATATCCTTCAGCTAGGGCATCCAAAATACAGAAACACATGTGGTACATTTCTATAATAGTTTATCATGAAAAAAATAAAAAGAAAATGGACAAAACAGTATAAACCAAAAGTAACACACTTTCTGTACGAACTACCATGAAAAAAGATAAAAAAAAATAACATACTTTGTAATTATTATCAAGGAAAAAGGAACAAAAAATAAACTAAAAGGAACATACTTCCATGATAATTATCAAGGAAAAAAAGAACAAAAAAGAACAAAAAATAAAACCAAAAGGAACATACTTCTATAATCATTATCATAATCTCTATATCTAGGAGGTCGTGGTTGTCCATAGTCATAATCTGTGGGATAAAGATCACAAACAGCTTCAAGCAAACAAAAAAAGACACTCTGTAGGATTAACATTACAAACTAAATCAAGCAAACAAAATAAAGTCAAACTGTCTTTTACTCTTTACCAGACAACAAAAATGGAGACTTATCCAATTTGAAAGCATTTGCAGACGACAATTTTAATGTGGCTCAAATAGCTACGATCTATAGGATTAACATTACAAGCTGAATCAAGCCAACAACATAAATTCAAATCAGTCTTTAGCTCTTTACCAGACAACAAAAATCAAGATCTGTCGAAACTGAAAGCATTTGCAGACAACAATTTCAACGAAACTCAAAAATTGAAATTTGTTTTGGGTAGGGTAGAAAACATTGAGGCAAAAGGAGAAAATGCTCCTTTTCCCACAATGTTTTCAAAAGACTTCATCCTCAGGGTCTTTAAAACTTGACTGGTAAATGGTTCATACACATGCTTGCTCAACACAAGTGGGGGGGGGGGGGTGTAAAGAAAGGTTTGACAGTAGTCATAATCTATGGAATAAATACATGTATTAAAAACTGCATCAAGAAATACTCTCTACAGCTATCTATATCTTCTCAAGATCAAATTCATTTCAAGTAAATATTTGGAAACACAATTCCTGCAACAAATTGCTGATTAAAAATAAAAGCAAGATTTCATTATATTCGTTATATACTAATAAAAACTGCCTTTAATTTTACAAATTACCATACAAAAACATTTAAGACTTATCGAAAATTAAAGCAGATGACAAATCATATGTAGCTCAAATGAGATTTGTCTTTGAAAGGGTCTAAAACATTACAAGAAAAGGGGAAATTGTTGATCACCTGCATTTTCTCCTTTACCCGCTATGTTTTTTAAAGCCTTCCCCCTCAGGGTTGTTAAAACTCAGGATTATTTCGTAAAGGGTTAGGCTTCAGTAAGGCCTTACAGAATGGTTGTAAAAGATACCAATGTCATAGCTCCAGACAGAGGGAGTGATTTTGATTTCAAAATTGAAAATATTAATCACTCTCCACTAAACCCTATGTTATGGGTACTCATTAGAATCGTCTCATCAAGACGATTCTAATGAGTACCCATAACATAGGGTTTGGAAGAGAAATAATGGATTTAGAATACTATCATTCCCTCTTATCTGGAGGTCTGCAGTGTTGGGCAGATTTTTTGGCTTTCAAAAATTTCTATCATTGCATAAATGTTTCCATTTATTTTGACACTTCATGCTTGGTGCAGTTTATGATTAGAAAGCAACACAAAACAACAAAATGTTACAACAACAAGCAATAACAAATTAAATTCTTTCTGATCTTTTTATAGTATATCTGTACATATTTCTTATAAAACAAACACATTTTCAATTACACTTAAGCAGTCTGTTTCTTCTGTGTTTTATGCCGTTTTTCAACAATATTTCAGTTGCAACAAAGCAGCCAGTGCACCTATTCATGCTTTTTTGGAGATCCTTCCAGTAGTATTTTCAACAACATGCTGGCTGCTTTCCCACATAATCATTGTCAAGAAAATATTCAGCATGAGCGGAATGTATCCTATTGCAAAGTCCTTCATTAATTCTCAAAAAGAGTTTGAATGAGCAGAGATCTGAACTCAGGACCCATAGATAACCAGCCTTGAATGTTACTCTATGAGCCAGCTAGGCTTGAAGATAGCATGGAAGAATGTTGAGAAGGTTCAGCATTTGTTTTCTTTTCCACCATGATTTTCCTTTTTCCTCCAAGACCTATGTGTGGAAAAATAATCAACAGAATTGGGGAATGACGACCAAAACAATATCAGAAATAGCACCCCAAAACTCAAACCAGAAAGAACAATCAGCCATTTGGATTAAATACATGATTCAAGCTTGTGTACAAAAAAAGCTTTCCAATTCTTACCTGAATTCCTATTTGAAGAATACCCAGAGCCCCTACCCCGACTCCGCCCAGGTCTTCTGTATCCGCCACGCCCACCACGACTGAGTACACTGTCAGTATAATAGCCTGATTGCTTCCTCTCCTCACTGGCCATTTCTTTCGACCAATCAGCTGCTCCAGCCTGTGAGTCATAATCTTCTCCTGTATTAAGAATGGGATTCTGTATAACAGCTTGTATTATTGCCAATACTTATAAACATCAGTGCAATAGTTATCTCCCTTCGATCACTCTTGTGCATATATGGTAAGTACATGTACAAGTCTTGTGAGAGCATGATATTGTCCAAACCTGCATGGTGCCTGTAACGTACCCAAATCGTTGACTTATCCCAAATGGAAAAAGAAAAATAGGAAGCCTTAACCCTTTACCAAACGACAAACTATTGGACAGCGCCAAATTGAAAGCATTTGCAGACGACAAATTAAATGTGGCTGTAATGATGATTTCTGTCTTTGATAGGGCAGAAAACTTTGTGGGAAAAGGAGAAAATGCTGGTTACCAGCATTTTCTCCTTTTCCCACAATGTTTTCAAAAGGCTTCTTTCTCACGGTCTTTAAAAGTCGGGATTGTGTGGTAAAGGGTTAATTTACCTATTAGACCCTGCATCACAATAAAATGTGTCTGTTAGTACAGATGGCTATGTTTGATTGTACTTCTGGAATTCTTGTTGAGTTTACAGAAAACATTGTTGAAAAAGGAGAAAATGCTAATTACCACCATTTTCTCCTGTCCCTACAAGGCAACCCCATGTTTTTCTATATACGAGTATTGAACAACAAAATAAAACTGTACAGTACGTACCATATCTGTCTGATCCATATCGTCTCCCTCCAGGGCCTCCCCGGCCCCGCCCTCGTCCTCTGCCACCTCTGTAGCCTTCTCTTTTATCACCTCTATCACTAGAATAAGGGTCGTTACTATCCCTAGAAAAAGAAAGTAGGTCAAACATAGTGTCTGATGTAACACTTTAACATGTAACCGTGAGCTTTAAGGACCCTTGGGGTGAAAGGCTCATGAAAAGACTGTGTTTTCTACCCTTCCAAAAACAATTTTCAATATTTCAATCACATATATTTTGTCGTCTGCAAATACTTTCAACTTGGACTAGTCTAAAATTTTGTTGTAAAGGGTTAACTCCTAAGATCACTGTTTGGCACTGTCTGCTAATGAGCTACAAATTTAGACCAAAACAATTTCGGCGCATCAAAATGCTGGCTACTTTCCCAAATTAAGTGGACCATTTGATAAATTCAGAGTCCTTACATCTCAGATAATGTTTCCTTAACCCTTTACCACACAATCCCGACCTTTAATGACCCCGTGGAAGGAGGCTTTTGAAAACATTTTGGAAAAAAGAAAACATTGTGGTTTCTCTTTTTCCAAAAATATTTCCTACCCTTTCAAAAACAAATATCATCATTTGAACTGTGTTTCTTTTCTTCAGATGCTTTCATTATAAATGAGTCATACATTTTAAATTTTAGTTGTGGGTTAAGGGCTAAACTACCTTCTCTCTCTTGGGGCAGGAAAGTAGGGTCCAGATTGAGGGCCAGCCAAGGTACGTAACTGTTGATCTATTTCTAGCTTTTCTTGTCGTAATCTCTCCACTTCCTGCAAATAAAGAACAAAAAATGACCCACTACATCCTAAATTAAATACAAGAGCACTGCATTGATTTTCAGTGAAAATTTTAAGTCAAAAAAGGGGCACAACTGTCTCAAAAATGGTTTGATGATTACTTGCCCTTGCTGTATAGGTTTCCCTTTTGATGATTAACAACTTGTCCAAGTTTGAAGCAAATATCTTAACCCTTTCCCAAACAAGCCCTGGTTTTCACGTGTCTGCAGTACAAGTCTTTTGAAAACACTGTGGGAAAAGGAGAAACTGCTCGTAATGAGCAATTTCTCCTTTTCCCACAGTGTTTTCTACCCTTTTGGAGATCTTTCTGCCACTTTCATCAAATTCAAAATTGTCGTCTGCAAACCCTTTCAATTTGGACCAGTCCAAAATTTGTCATTTGGGAAAGGGTTAAGTAAAAACAGAGATATAAGATGTCAAAGACTTTGCACCACAAGGACAACGCCAGGGCTACGGCAACACCTCAACGCTTTCTTTGAAACCAGCCAAGCTGCTCTGTAAAAAGGGGGTTTAATGCATCTGCAAAAAGTATTGACCCATGTCAGCCTGTGCAGTCCACGCAGACTAACATGGGTTGAAACTTTTTGCTATGTGTAAAGTTTCCAAATGTCCTAGGACCATTCAACCCCAGGACCCAGCCAGACAAAGTCTATCAAAAATTGCGGTATCTATCACTATCTTTATACACCATCCTTTGCAGGGAATTATTTTATGAATATTCGCTTTAAAACTTATTGACACAAATATTCAGCTTTGCAGTCCTTTAACTCTTTACCAAACTACAGGATTTTAGACTTGTCCAAATAAAAAAATGACAAATTCAGGATGGCTCAACGGTGAACTGTGTCTTTGAAAGGGTTGAAAATATTGTAGGAATGGAGGAAAAAGGAGAAAATACTGGTTACTAGCATTTTCTCCTCTTCCAACAATATTTTCAAAGGTCTTTCTCTCTAGAATTGTGAAATCATGATTGTGTGATAAATGGAAATGGTTAACCCTTTCCCAAACAAGCCCTGGTTTTCACCTGTCTGCAGTACAAGTCTTTTGAAAACACTGGGAAAAGGAGAAATTGCTCGTAACGAGCAATTTCTCCTTTTCCCACAGTGTTTTCTACCCTTTTCGATAACTTTCTGCCATTTTCATCAAATTTAAAATTGTCATCTGCAAACTCTTTCAATTTGGACCAGTCCAAATTTTGTCGTTTGGGAAAGGGTTAAAAGCATACCAATATCCAGACTCATTTAGTTCATATTCAGTGGATAAAAGAATTTTTATATTGTATTGGAGTTTAACGTCGTTTTAACAGCTTGGTTCATATCACGTTGTTCAGTGCGCCTACGCATGTGTTTCCTGGCTTTCTCACACCAGTACTGAAACAACTTTCTTTCCAAGTCACTGACTACTTTTCTCACATGCATCAGAGGTAAGAGGCAAAAAATTGCCAGAAAGAAAGTTTGCCTCAGCCAGGTATCTAAACCACAACCACCAGGTCACGAGTCGGATACGCTAACCACTGAGCCACCCGGGCGGGCTAGGATAAAAAAAAAGTGGAAAATGATTATAAAAATACTGAATAGTGATCAACACCCACCTTTAAATGATCAAGATTATATTCTAACAAAATCTGTGCATTTGTAATACTTTCAACAGTTCCTACAAATATAAATGGCACTTGACCCTGAAAGAGAAAGATAAAATTACATAAATGAATGCCATGATAAAAAAATATGAATGTATAACTATCTATTGTTCTTTTTACACCATGGAAACAAGCTATGAAATGTGTCCGAGCTTTGTTACTGTAAAAAGTGTAAGAAACAAGCTATTTCGTTGAAATGATATTCCCCGCCGAAAAAAGCCCCTTCTTTCCATGACACAGTTTTGGTTTGTATAGGAGTTTAAAGCCATTTTAGCAGCTCAGGTCATATCATTGCGTCCATGTGTTTACTGCTTTTCTCACACCAGCACTGTTGCAACTTTCTTTCCAAAGCCACTGACTACTTTTCTCACATGCAACAAAAGTGAGAGGTGAAAAATCACCGGAAAGAACGTTTGCCTCAACCGGTTATTGAACTTGCAACCACCAGGTCACAAGTCAGATACGCTAACCACTGAGCAGGCCCATGACACGGCATTAAATCAAAAAACAAAAAACTATATCGGCGGACTCAGGAATACAGATATAAAGTTTCATCAATTTTCGTCAACAATTTTAGAAGATATCTGTCTGGATGGACAGACAAACACACAGATGGACAAACAGTGCAAAAACTATATCCCTCTACCTTCGGCGGGGAATAATAAAGCCTTTATACACTGAGAACAGAGTAACGCAGCAATGCAGCTAGGGAGATACTGAGATATAAATATTTCTAATTCAAATGTAGTGATATTATCACTGTATTAGGTAAATTAAAACTCATTTGAAAATATGTGACTGGCACTCTGGCAAAAGGGGGCTTATTGCATCTCCCTGATGCAATTTACCAAGCAATTTATCATATGAATTATGGATCCATAAAATCCATTTTTTCTGACAGCAAACTAAATCACGAGGTATACCGGTCCTTTGACATGCAGAAAATCGACAAATAGCAAAAAGTATCGACCCATGTCAGCCTGCGCAGGCTGACATGGGTCGATACTTTTGGCAGATGCATTAAACCCCCTTTTCAAAGAGAATGGCTCATACATCAGCAAATGCCACAGAATGAAGAAGAAAAATATTTTCGTCATTAGTTAGAAATGGTGAGATACACTCTCTCGCAAGAACCATGTGAATAAATCAAAATGTTGTGCCAAGAAAGAAAGAAAAAAGCTATAATATCTACCAGTCTTGGAAAGTGAAACTATAACTTAAAGCTCTGGAATATAGGGAGATTGGACAAGATACTAATATGCTTATAAATAAAATCTTAGTCCTTAGAGTGCCAAATACACCAAATAGACATTTTCAGTTAAAAAAGAAGACCAAATAAAAATTGTGATTAATTTTCACAGTTGTTTTTTTCTTTAAAGATTCAGCAAAGCGGACATTGTAGATCAAAGATCAGACTGCACATTTTGTGCAGTCTGATCTTGATCTGCAATGGCCGCAAAGGCAACGATAGTTGTGAAAGGTGCTTTACGGGTTAAATGACCTTTTTGTTTTTCTAAATACACTATCATAAATTTCATATGTAAACTGTTCCATAATTGCCAGTAATATCAAGTGAAAAAAGCACTTTTGAGCAAATTGTGAATTACAAGGACTAAAAACATGTGAATTAGTAAGCACTATAATGTTATTGATTTTTAATGGATCTTTGTTACATGCTAAGTTACGACGATATTTCAAGTAAGACAGTAGAAACAAAATCAAGCAAAGAAACATAAATTTCCAAGACTGGTTCCCTGTACATGTGTCCCTGCTTACACTAGATTGAGTAGAGTCATGAAGGGTACCATCCATTCCACCCCTGGCAGCGATACCCACCTCTTCCCGCGGTACATCTCGTTCATTATCACCCTCGATCTTGACTCGAACAACCCCCGATTTGTCGACGATATCTTGAATATTTTTACCATTTTTTCCTATAATTTTAGCTGAAATAGAACCAGTGCATATAAAATGAAGCATGTGGTTTATTAATGTCCATTCCTGATACATCGCAAAGTATCATAGCACTGCCTTATTTCTTTAACCCAGCAAGGCACAAGTTAATTTTTCCCGAAGTTTGAAACAGCACAAGTGAAACGGAATCTACTGAAAACTGAGATAGATATATGAGTCATGGTCTGGCAAAAGGGGGCTTAATGCATCTCCGTTATGCATGACGCCAAGCAAGTGATCACATGATCATGGATCCGTAAAATCCATTTATTTTTGTCTAACAACTGACTGGATCATGAGGTAAACTGGCCATTGGACACGCAGAAAATTGACCAACAACAAAACGTTTCAGCCCAGGTCAGCCTGCGTGGACTGTGCAGGCTGATCTGGATCGACACTTTTTGCAGATGCATTAAGCCGTCTTTTCACACAGCATGGCTAAATATCATAATAACTGAGCAGCACTTGGGGAATTGGGCACTGAATGCACCTTAGTAATGCATCACACCAAGTAAGTAGTCACATTAGTATAGACCCATAAAATATATTCTGTCAATCATGAGGTCGAACAGTCCTTGGACATGCAGAAAAATTTACGAATAGCAAAACCTTTTGACCTATGCGGACTCTCAAAGCTGAAATGGATCGATAATTTTTGCAGAGGACTTTTAGCAGATGCACCAAATGCCTTTTCAAAGAGCATGACTTAACTGTGTAAGAAAAATCTAGTCTTGTATAATTAAATTTATTTAACCCTTTACCACACGACAAAATTTTAGACCATTCCCAATTGAAAGCTTTTGCAGATGACAAAATAAATGTTACTAAAAAATTGAAATTTGTTTTGGGAAGAGTAGAAAACATTGTGGGAAAAGGAGAAAATGCTGGTTACCAGCATTTTCTCCTTTTACCACAATGTTTTCAACAGGCTTTTTTCCTCAGGGTCGTTAAAAGTCTGGACTGTGTGGTAAAGGGTTAATAGGAATGCAACATCACCAGTTGATGGCACCCCTCTCAAACTATTACCGATAAAATTTAAATAGAAGAAAATACTTATCACAAGCATTCACTTCTTTTTCCTGTTTGCTGTTTACGCTCAAATATGGCATATTTATTGGATAAAGGTTGTATAAACTTACCGACTAATTCTCGAGGCACCTGAAAAGTTTGCTCTGCATATTCTAACATTGCTCTTGCCTTCTTCACAGCTTCTTCAGTCTGGAGAAAGAAAACGAAAAGTCACGTATTCAGCTCATCTTTTAAATCTTCACCAAATAAAACTGTGTTAAGAAATAGAGGATCTTACATGAGTGTTTATGTATTATCATTTTTATCAAACGAGTAGACTAAATTAAAATTATATGACACGAGCCTTGGCAAGCGTCATATACATTTTAGTCAATGTATCATTTTTCCCATTTTTACTTTTATATTCTGTACTATAGCAATATTTCATTGTGGCTTATTCAGGGTTCATTTTACCCACAATACTGACCTCTCCATGTACTTTAAAAGTACATGTATTTTCGTCCAGTTCGATAGCTGTAATACCCTCTATGTGACGAGCCTGTTGAATATTTGCACCGTGTGTTCCTATTGCAAGTCCCATCAAACTTTCTTCCACGCTAAACTCTTCCGTACAACCTGATTTTACTTTCGTACTCTGCAATAGAAAACAGCAACATAACTCTACCAAATGACAAAATTTTAGACCAGTCTAAAAAAAGCAATAATTACAGACGACAAAATAAATGTGACTAAATGATTGAAATTTGTTTTGGGAGGAGCAGAAAACATTGTGGGAAAAGGAGTAAATACTGGTTACCAGCATTTTCTCTTTTTCCTACAATGTTGTCAAAAGCCTTTTTTCTCAGGGTTGTAAAAAGTCGGGATTGTGTGGTAAAGGGTTAAGTCTTTACCGCAAGAAACAATTTTAGACTTGTCTGTTTTGAATGCATTTGCAGATGACAAATGAAATGTACCTCAATTCAAGCAAATTGGCTCTGATACAGTAGAAAAAATTGTGGAAAAAGGAGAAGACGCTGGTAACCAGCATTTTCTCCTTTTCTCGCAATTTCTTCAAAACCTTTTTTCCTTAAGGTCGTTAAAACTCATAATTGTGTGGTAAAGGGTTAAATATAATTCAAATATGCTATGAATATGCAATAACTGAACCTTTGGTGTACTAAGCACAACTTACATTGCTTTTGTGGACAGTGTAGATCAAGATCAGGCAGGACAGTGTGCAGTCTGATCTTGATTTAGTCTGTCTGCTAATTGTTAATTTTTTACCACACAATCCTGAGTTTTAATAACACTGAGGAAGAAGCCTTTTGAAAACATTGTGGGAAAAGGAGAAAATGCTGGTAACCAGCATTTTCTCCTTTTCCCACAATGTTTCCTACTCTATCAAAAACAAAAAACATCACTAGAGCTAAATTTATCTTGTCATCTGTAAATGCTTTCAATTTTGGTGGAGTACAAAAATTGTGGTTTGTTAAAGAGATCAGCAAAACTAATGTTGCTTTTGTAGGCAGTGTAGATCAAGATCTGGTCTGGGATCTATGCCATACACTTGTTTGGTCCAGCCTATACAACAGAAATCTTAGTATTAGTTTGATTGGTACACCGTGCAGTCTGATCTTGATCTATGCTGTCCTTACTTTGTCACAAATTCTAGCCAAAACAACCCTGTAATTTCAATACTTTGCCTCACTTTACTAATTCAAAGGTCCATTTCATTAATTCAAATGTTAACCTTTCAAGCACCTTTCACTAATATAGTTGCCTTTGCAGCCAGTGTAGATCAAGATCAGACTGCGCAAAAAGCACAGTCTGATCTTTGATCTACACTGTCCACTCTGCTGAAACAGTACAGACAAAAAGGAAGCAATGAATTTTTATTATCTCTGTCTTAGTCTAGTTTTAGTATTTGTTTCCCAAACAAGCCCTGGTTTTCACGTGTCTGCAGTACAAGTCTTTTGAAAACACTGTGGGAAAAGGAGAAATTGCTCGTAACGAGCAATTTCTCCTTTTCCCACAGTGTTTTCTACCCTTTTTGAGAACTTCCTACCATTTTCATCAAATTTACAATTGTCGTCTGCAAACTCTTTCAATTTGGACCAGTCCAATATTTGTCGTTTGGGAAAGGGTTAAAATAGAATTTGTTGTCTGCAAATGCTTTGAGTTTGGACTAGTCTAAAATTCTGTCATCTGGTTAAGAGTTAACCTTTAGTGTACTCAGCACAACTAATGTTGGTTTTGCAGAAAGTGTAGAATCTAATCTTGATCTATGCAATTATCTCTGTCTTATTCTAGAATGTGAAAGTCCATCGGGTTTTTTTGGCACTCTATAGGTTAAAAACTAGTCTGAGGTTAAAGTAAATATATGTAGCCGCAAAAATAAGGGAACCCAATAACTTGTTTCTTCCGACATGATATGACAGGGTGACTTAATCTCTCAATATTTCATCAGGTTCCAAGAGAAATGATAAGCCATATCATATCCAATATGCCTGCCTGGTGTCGTGCAGTTGTTGCTGCACATGGAGGTTGCACTAGATACTGACTTGGATTCCTTATCTATTATATGTTTTAACCCTTTCCCAAACAAGCCCTGGTTTTCACGTGTCTGCAGTACAAGTCTTTTGAAAACACTGTGGGAAAAGGAGAAATTGCTCATAATGAGCAATTTCTCCTTTTCCCACAGTGTTTTCTACCCATTTGGAGAACTTCCTGTCATTTTCATCAAATTTAAAATTGTCATCTGCAAACTCTTTGAATTTGGACCAGTCCAAAATTTGTCATTTGGGAAAGGGTTAAGTAAAATAAAGAACTGCCTAAAGATGACATACAATTGTTCCCTTATTTTTGACTCTACGTATATCTTCAGTAATAACGGAGACATTATAAAAGTTATCTCAAGATGATGAGGAAGACAATGACAAGGCCAGGGCTATCGCAATATCCTGACATTTTCTTTGAAAACAGTCGAGCTTTAAAAAAGAGAATGCAGAAAATTCTAGCACTAAGAATCCGGATTAGAAACATCACTTTGTCAATATTTAACTCTTTACCACACAGTCCTCAGTTTTTATGACCCTGAGAAAGAAGGCTTTTGGAAACATTGTGGGAAAAGGAGAAAATGCTGGTAACCAGCATTTTCTCCTTTTCCCACAATGTTTTCTACCCTTTTAAAGAAAAAAATCATCATTTAAGTCACATTAAAAATGTCGTCTGCAAATTCTTTCAATTTAGACAAGTATACATTTTTGTCATTTGGTAAAGAGTTAATTTTTGTATAACAAATTTTCCACATAACTTTATGTATAGAGAAAAGTATAAGCATTTTCAAGTAATGGGTCAAGTTTTGAAAGAAAGTGCTCTGCAGGAAAAAGGAAAAAGCATTTCAAGGAAGTGATGTCGAATAGAAGCTAAAAGCATTGCATTATCTCTTTAGCACACAACAAAATTTTAGATGTCAAAATTCAAAGCATTTGCAGACGGCAATTTAAATGTGGCTCAAATGCTGTAATTTCTTTTTAATTGGGTAGAAAACATGAGAAATGGAGAAAATGCTGGTTATCAGCATTTTCTTCTTTCCCCACAATATTTTCTTCTTGTTCAAGGTTGTTTAAAATTGGGATCGTTTGGTTGATTGATTGTATTGGAGTTTAACTCCATTTTAAAAGCTTAGGTCATGATAATGGCAGTCAGTGCACCTACGCATGTCTTTTCTGGCTTTCTCAACTTTCTTTCCAAGTCACTGACTACTTTTCTTACGTGCATCAGAGGTGAGAGGTGAAAAATCGCCAGAAAGAAAGTTTGCCTCAACCGGGTATCAAACTCACAACCACCAGGTCGCAAGTCAGATATGATACCCATTGAGCTACCTGGGCAGGCCGGGATCATTTGGTAAAGGATTAAAGAGTCTTTTGACTTGATACCTGACAAAAAAAGAAATCTGCAGAAAAATGTAGTTGTCACAGGCCAACAACTAAACACCATCCCCTCCCACCCACGTCTTGTCAATGGATAAGGAAATATAATTCAAAGGGTCATAACTCTTGTAATAGCATATCTAATGAGAATTGCACCCTGCTATGGTGGGAAGTTCCATTTGAATAAAAAATTGTATTACTTTCTTCTATATGTAGAATTTGAATAACAATCTAAATAACCCTTTACCATACAATCCTGACTTTTTAATGATCCAGATGACGAAGGCCTTAGAAAACAGTGTGGGAAAAGTAACCAGCATTTTCTCTTTTGCCCGCAATGTTTTCTATCCTATCAAATACAAATTCGCTCAATTTAGCCAAATTTGAATTGTCATCTGAAAATGCCTTCATTTTGGAAAAGCATCATTTTTTTTTTTTTTGTGTGGTAAAGTTAGGGTGGTTGGTGAATATGGGCCCAGGGCTCTGAAGTGTCTCCTTCACAAAACCCTGGCTTTCTTAGATGCCGTAACTTTCAGTTAGCAATAAAACAAGAATTGTTCAAAGGAAAGAAGAATAAAATTCTTATTGAAATACAAACAAACGTCCTTCCCCCTAATGTCTTCACAAGCTGTTTACTTTATGGGCATTAACTCTTTACCAAACGAAAAATTTTTGGGCTGGTTCAAACTGAAAGCATTTGCACACAACATATAAAATGTAATCCAAAAATTGAAACTTCGTTTTTCGAATTGGCAGAAAACATTGTGGGAAAAGGAGAAAATGCTGGTCAGCAGCATTTTCTTCTTTTCCCACAATGTCTTCAAAAGCCTCCTTTTTCAGGGTTGTTGATACTTGTGGTAAAGGGTTAAAGCCCCTCTCCTTTTTTGTTATGGGCCATTTAACCCTTTACCAAAATATTCCGAGTTTACAACCCTGAAGAAGAAAGCTTTATGGAAGCTTATGAAAACATCCTGGGAAAGGAGAAAATCCTGGTTACCAAAAGGCTGGCAACCACTATTTCCTCCTGTTCTCAAAATGTTTTTTGCCCTTTCCAAATACTCCCCCACCCCCATTTTAAATGTTTTTGACAAGTCTAAAACTTTGCTATCTGGTAAAGAGTAACCTCTTTATCCCTTTACCACACAATGCTAACTTTTAACGATATTGAGAAAGAAAACTTTTGAAAACATTGTGGGAAAAGGAGAAAATGTTGGTAGCCAGTATTTTCTCCTTTTCCCACAATGTTTTCTACCCTGTCAAAGACAACTTCACAATTTTAGCCACATCTAATTTTGTGTCTGCACATTCTTTGGGTTTGGTCAGGTCTGAAATTTTGTGTTGTGGTAAATGGTTATTTTATTTGACAAGCTGTTCTCAACCAATCCTCATTAACTCTGTACCAAAAGACAAAATCTAGGACTCAACCAAATTGAAATCATTTGCAGACAACAAATTATTTGCGACTCAAATGATGATTTCAGTCTTTGATGGGGTACAAAACATTGCTGGAAAAGAGAAAATGCCGGTTGCAATCCCTTTCTCCTTTTCTAACAATGTTTTCTAAAGCCTCCTCTCTTATGGTCATTGAAACAGTGTGGCAAAAAGTTAAAGAATGTTACCAAAACAACATTAACTCTCAACCAGACAATTTTAAGTTTAGACTTGTCCATATCGAAAGCATTTGTAGACCAACAATGTGCCTCACATGGTGGCAATTGTCCACTAAAGGTTAGAAAACATGGTGGGAAAAGGAAAAAAAAATACTGATTACCAGCAACTTTTCAAAAGCTATCTTCCTTGGTTTTGTAGAGACACACAATTATTTGGTAAAAAGATAAAGAGTGTCTACGAAAAATTGTGGGAAATGAACAAAGTTAATGTTTTAGAGTAACTTCTCTATAAAATTTTATCAGCACAGTCAACTGTAAGACAAAAATGTTTTCTGCAAAATGTAATACATCAAAATTTACTTCTATGCTTTCTTTCTGTTTTTTATACTTTACTAAATAACAAAACTTTGGACTTGTCCAAATCCTGTATTTGAGGACAATAAATTAAATATAGCTGAAATGGTGGAAAGTGTCCTTGAAAAGGTAGAAAACATTACGGAAAAAGGAAAAAAATGCTTGTTTCTCATTTTTCCACTATGTTTTTAAAGCCAGTTTTTGATAGGATAGAAAACATTGTGGGAAAAGGAGAAAATGCTGGTAACCAGCATTTTATCCATTTCCCACAATGTTTTTTAAAAGCTATCCTCCACAGAGTTGTAAAAACTGAGAATTGTGTGGTAGAGGGTTAAAGAACAAGGGTTATAACCTCCATGGTTTAAGTTGTATGACTGCCTAGTGTATGCTTGTAAAGCATATGCTGTGTAATAAAGACTAATCTCTGCTGTGTAGTGTGATTGAAGGCATGCTGCTTGCGAGGCCGAAGTTGGGGATACATGTATATACCTTTCTAGGGTAAAAGAAAAACTTATTTTATTTGTTAGTGAATATAATTATAAACCAATGGAAAATGCTATTGACAAACTTTATGTTACTCTTGTAGATAGTCTGTGACAAGATCAGACCACACATATCATGCAGTCTAATCTTTAATCTATATGGTCATATTTTTAACAGAATGCTATTCTAGCCTATTGTTTAGGTCCTGAAATATCAAAATGGGTTTTTTTTATACTGCCTGAAAGTGTCAACTCTTAACTCTTTACCACAAGATCCTGAGTTTTAACAACCCTGAGAAAGGAGCCTTTTGAAAACATTGTAGGAAAAGGAGAAAATGCTGGTAACCAGCATTTTCTCCTTTTCCTACAATGTTTTCCACTCTTTCAGACACAAATTCCATCATTGCAGCCACATTTAATTTGTCGTCTGCAAATTTGAAGCAGTCTAAAATTTTGTCGTGTGGTAAAAGGTTAATACTTTTGGCACTTATTGGTTATCAGTTAAGCTGAAAGATGATCTAAAAAAAAAAAAAAAAAAAAGTAATGTAATTGAGTCATGCTCTTTGAAAAGGGTACCTAATGCCTCTTCAAAAAGTATTGATTCATGTCAGCGAACACAATCTATGCGGGCTGAACTGGGTCGAAACTTTTTGCAATCGGTCACTTTTCCGCATTTCGAAGTCTACCGTATGATTCAGTCGGTTGTGAGATAAAATGGATTGTAGGGATCCAAAATTATGAGATGACTTGCGCACTGTAATGCACCATGGAGATGCATTAAACCCCTTTTTGCCAGAGTGTGGCATCTCAGTATGGTAAATTCATGTGTAAAACGGCAGTATCATGTAAGTGTATATATTCTGTAATAGCTTATTAAAACTTAAGTTCCTTTTGCAACAAATGTGGGTCATGATCAGACAGCACATAACATGCAATCTGATCTTGGATATATACTGTCCACAATACTATGGGACACTATGACAAAATACCAACTTAAATTCTCAGAATCTGTATCTTTCTTACCTGTCAGAAAATATCTACATTGTTTATCTGGCAGATGAAGGCATTAAATATAGTGAAGAAAGAAAAACAATGCTTGCTACACAAGTAGAATTCAAATCTATATCTAACAACTCACTGAATCCCACCGATAACCCTAACCAAAGGAAGCAAACTTTGTTCAGAATAAAAATCCAACGAAAAAACAGAACAGATGGTTAGACACCCAGACAGCACAAAAAAATCCCTTTTACTTTTAGCTTAGCCTAATAATTACAAGCACTGGATAAACAACTGAGATTTTAGACTAAGTCTCAATCTTTGACATGAAGGTCAGACAGCACAAAAAAAAATATCTCTTCTACTCTTAGCTAACCCTAATAATTACAAGCAATGGATTAACTAGTAAGATTCAAGATTGATTTAGAATCTTTGACATGAAGGTCAGACAGCACCAAAAAAACATCCCATGTACCTTTAGCATAGCCTTCTAATTACAAGCACTGGATTAACTAGTGAGATTCAAGACCCACTTAGAATCTTTGATATGAAGTTTAACAGTAGCTTTTTAATATTCAGAAATCTCACCCGAAATTGAAGATCAAACTAATGCCTCATAAACTATATTCAACCGTTTACCAAACAATCAGCTGTTTACCAGACCATCCCAACCTTGGGAAAGAAGCCTTTAGAAAACATTGTCAGAAAAGAAGAAAATACTGGCAATCAGCATTTTCTTCATTTCCAACTATGTTTTCCAGTCTTTTGTAGTTAAATTCAAACTTCTGTGCCCCATTTCATTTGCCGTCTGCATTTGCTATCAATCATGGACGAGTCCAAAGTTTTGTCGTCTGGTCAGAAAGTTGAAAAGCAAGCACTTGTAACTCATCACTGCTTCAAAAAAAATTGCAGCAGACACCTTTTGTTTGGCAGTTTTTCAAACGTAGGTGACATTCTACTTAAATATGGCAAAAAAACACGATTTAACATAAAAAACATTGATACAAGCCATGCTCTGTGAAAAAGGGGTTTAATGTGTCTGCAAAAAAAAAAAAAAAAAAAAAAAGGAAAAAAAAAAAAAAAAAAACCCAGGTCAGATTGCAGTCTGCGCTGGCTGACCTGTGTCCAAACTCTTTGCTTTTGGTAAAAATTTCTGTAAGTCAAAGGACAGTCTACGTCATCATACAGCTAGTTTTGAGACCAAATGCATTCCAAGAAGTCAGTATAATGTGATGACTTGCTTGGTATATGGCGTCACAGATGCATTAAACCTCCTTTTGCCAGAGCATGGCTCATATATTTGAAAACATTGTGACAAAGGGAGGAATTGTTCTCAATAAGCAATTTCTCCTTTTGCCTCAATGTTTTCAAAAGTGGTTGAGAAGTTGCCTGCAGGTGGTAAAAAGTTAAGTAGCAATACGTAAGCAAAGGCTGCCAAAGTATCACACTACATACCTCACTCAGTTCCTATATAAACATAAATATACCCAAATTGAAACTGAAAGCAGCCGGAAGCTTGAATTCATAGCATTTGTTCATCCATTACTGTGTAACTATAATGAAACATGGCTTGACCCTTTATCACACAATTAACCCTGTGTTTTTATAATTCCAAGGAAGAAATTTAGAAAGTACTTGGGAAGAGGCCTTTGTAAAACATTGTGGGAAAAGGAGAAAATGCTGGTAACCAGCATTTTCTCCTTTTCCCACAGTGTTTTCGACTCTTTCGGAGACAAATCTAAACATTTGGGTCCCTAAAAATTAGTCATCTGTAGATGCTTCAATTTCAAAAAGCCTTAAATTTTGTTGTCCAGTCAAGCTCAAATTCATTGCATGCATAACTCTGAAAAGTGTAAACACAGTCAATCTTGTCTTAAGCAGCCACCTGTGATGACAAACAAATAATTTGCTTAGCCCTTCACCAAACAATCCCTTGTTTTCACCCTTTTCCCAAACAAGCCCTGGTTTTTGCGTGTCTGCAGTACAAGACTTTTGAAAACACTGTGGGAAAAGGTAACGAGCAATTTCTCCTTTTCCCACAGTGTTTATTACCCTTTTGGATAACTTTCTGCCATTTTCATCAAATTTAAAATTGTTGTCTGCAAACTCTTTCAATTTAGACCAGTCTAAAATTTGTTGTTTGGGAAAGGGTTAAGGATGAAAAACTAGAAGGCTTTTGAAAACATTGTGAGAAAAGAGGACAATGTTTATAGTGAAATGCTTTTAATATGAAAGCGTCTGAAAGTTTGTCATCTGGTAAAGGGTTAAGGCATTTTGTTGATTAACACAGTAAAGTATTTGAAACCTAAAAAGATGGTTGCTTGATGAAGAATTGCTTCTTTATAAAAATGGCTGTTAACCTAGATCAGACTGTGGAGCCAAATGCTTTTAATATGGAAGAATCTGAAATTTTGTTGTCTGGTAAAGACTTAAGGAAGCTGGCTGTTTAAAACACTCAATTACAGTAAAAACTAAGATTTTGAAATTTAAAATGGTTGCTTGATGCAGAATGGATGCTCAATACAAATGGCTGCTAACCTAGATGAGATGGTGGAGAGTTTTCTATCCCAAATGATGATAGCAAGTTGCACAAATAGCTCAGTTTTTAACATGGTTTTTAAGTTTTAAATTTGAGCGATGGCAAAAATTTTCCTTGATATCTGTGCCCCCTCCTTCCAAGAAAAAACAAAAGGAGCAAACATTCATATCCTATTGATTTTCTTTTACGAAGTATCAATTTTCCGCCAAAAAGAAAATATTTTGATCAAATCCAGTTTCATGCAGCTCTACTCGACACATTTAACACCATTTCAGTGACAACATGTATCTCAAACTTAATGCAAGGAGACATGTCTGAAAGTTTTACCATACCTGTAATTTTTTTATTGCATCTTCTGTTCGCTGCTTTAATAAACTTTTCTGACGCAGACCACGTATGTGCATATCGCCCATCATGGAAGCCCTACGTATCACAGTTGCATTTGTTGACTGCAAGGAAAAGAGATGATAAAATTCTCAAAAATGCTTGTAGTGCTTTGATACTATTATCATAAAATTTCTAACAAAAGCTTGAACTTAATCTATTACCACACGATCCGAAATTTTAATGACCCTTGTGGAGAAGTCTTTTTAAAACATAGTGGGAAATGAAGAAAATACTGGTAACC
This sequence comes from Tridacna gigas, assembly GCA_945859785.2. Classification (NCBI taxonomy): domain Eukaryota; kingdom Metazoa; phylum Mollusca; class Bivalvia; order Cardiida; family Cardiidae; genus Tridacna; species Tridacna gigas. The sequence continues at coordinate 49,469,726 of OX244043.2, forward strand.
ATCATTTTCTCCTTTTCCCACACTGTTTTCTACCATTCAAAACAAAAATCCCATCAACTGAGTAACAATGAATTTGTCCTCTGCTATTGCTCTTGATTTGGACTAAAGTCTAAAATTTTATCGTTTGGTAAAAAGAGTCATTATGGTTTCTACAGATGAGAGGTATATTTCAACGAGCTTTGAAGAAGTTGCTTTAAGTATGAACTTAAAAAACATATCAATAAAACTTCTTATTGCCAATACTAGATCTGACTGATCGATTGATTGTATGGTGTTTAAGGCCATCTTCAACATTATTTCAGTCACATTCTGGTGGCCAGCATACCATACTTTCCCGAGTCCCTGTTAACCCTTTCCCAAACGACAAATTCTAGACTGGTCCAAATTGAAAGAGTTTGCAGACGACAATTTTAAATTTGATGAAAATGACAGAAAGTTCTCCAAAAGGGTAGAAAACACTGTGGGAAAAGGAGAAATTGCTTATTACGAGCAATTTCTCCTTTTCCCAGTGTTTTCAAAAGACTTGTACTGCAGACATGTGAAAACCAGGGCTTGTTTGGGAAAGGGTTAACAGCACTTTGCACAGTATTTTTCCCTAGCCACTGGCTGCTTTCCAACATAACCACTGTCAAAACGATGATGAACTGTGAAAGAGGAATGAATCCTTTCACAAAGACTATCATCATCAATCCCGAGAAAGAAATTGGCCGAGCTTGGGTTTCAAACCAATGACCCCCTATTCTCATGTCCTGTATGCTACTGACTGTGCTACCTTGATAATACTAAATCTAGTTGCAAGATCAACCCTTTGAGTGTCAAATAAATGAATATGAGCCATGCTCTGGCAAAAGGAGGCTTACTGCATCTCCGTCATGCATCATACCAAGCAAGACATCACATAATCAGGGATCCATAAAATCTGACACAACTTCCTTTTCAATGATGCATGTCAGAAAAGTAGTCAGTGGCTATGGAAAGAAAGCTATGTCAGTACTGGTGTGAGAAAGCCTGTATTAAGCAATACAGTCTAACAAGCAACTGAACCGTGAGGTAGGCTGGTCCTTTGACATGCAGAAATTTGACTGATAGCGAAAAGTTTCAGCCCAGGTCAGCCTGCACAGGCTGACCTAGGTTGAAACTTTTTTCCGTATGCATTAAGCCCCCTTTTGACAGAGCATGGCCTATATGTATTTCTAGTCATGGAAAATGACTCCCTACTTACCAATACTATTAATACAGATTTTTCCTGGTTAAATACGACACAAGCTCCACCCAAATGTTTTTTAAACTCTGAATGTGCCTGCTCATCTGAACATCTGAAAGTACAAGTCTGTTCATGAATAACAACAATAACAACCAGGGTCCATATTCACCAACCATTCTATAGAACATTCTTGCTCTTATTCTCCAAAATATCTAAACTTGAAAAGTAACACAACTTCTGATTGGCTAAACCAATGGTTTAGCCAATCAGAAGTTGCGTTACTTGGAGAATTAGACTAGAATGTTCTTAACAAGAGGGCCATGATGGCCCTGTATTGCTCCACTGGCTTATAAATATAAACCATAAATACTAAACATTTCAATTCTGAGCCAAATGGTTTCAAAATGAAGACTTACAAAGTTTTCTCTGTAAAAGCCCATGTGAATGTTGAGACCTGCAGGGCAAAGCCATTTTTGATCCCAGAGCTATAATTACTTGAACCCTGGTAGAGGTCCAGAAGATAAAGCCACATGCCAAAATAATACAAGTCTATGCTGTATGGTTATAAATAAGGTGATTCTCAAGTTTTGTCAATATAAAGCCTCTGTAAAACATAAGACCCCTGATGCAAGGCTAATTTCAAAAAAAAAAAAAATCAAAACAGGAAGATTTCTTAAGTTGTCACCATGTAAGCCCATGTAAAACTTGTGACCCCTGCGGCGGGGCCAATTTTGACCCCAGGGCTAAAATTTTGGCCCACTTGGTAGAGGCCCACTAGATATAGCTACATGCAAAATTTGGTAGCTGTAGGCCTAATGGCTAGGTACAGGAAGATTTTTAAAGTTTTCTCTATATAAGCCTATGTAAAACTTGTGACCCCTGGGGCAGAGCCAATTTTGACCCCAGGGCTATAATTTGAAGAAACTTGATAGAGGTCTACTACATAAAGCTACATGCCAAATTTGGTAGCCCTATGCCTTATGGTTTCAGACAAGAAGATTTTTAAAGATTTCCAATATTTTTCAGTTTTGTTGCCATGGCAACCAGAGTTTTTGAAGGAATCAAATTCTTTCAAGAAATTCTGAAGAGGACCATGGCAGGATCATTTCTGTGAAGTTTCATGAAAATTGGATGGGTAGTTTCAGAGAAGAAGATGTTTGAAATAAAAGTTAACGCACAGACGGACGGACGCACGGACCGACGCATGGACCGACGCACGGACACACGACGGACACCGGGCCATGACATAAGCCCGCTGGCCTTTGGCCAGTGGAGCTAAAAATGGTTGATGAATATGGACCTAGGTGATAAAGACTTTTCAAGATTTACACAAAAGCACTTTTTGCAAACACTGTTGCAAAAGAAGTTATTGCTGATAAAACGCTATTTTTCTAGCAGCCACAGAGATCCCACTTGCGTTCCTATATTAAACCCTAATTCTGACTGAAAATCACAATTTTACACAAAGAGGTTTTACAAATTTATCTGCTGCATGTAAGGAGGTAATCTGTCAAAACACATTTAACCCTCAAAGTGCAAAATTAATGATTTGGACCTTTTTAATTAGGAAAAGCAGCCCTAATTATTGCTATTTCAAGGTTGTTATAGAATAGTAGCAGATGGTGTTGATCAAAGATCAGACTGCACGTTCTGTGCAGTGTTAACTTCATCTACACTGTCTGCAAAACAACTTAACTCGGTTCCAGGGCATTAAGAGTTAATGTCTTCATGTCATGAAAAAGTGATAATCTGGACATCAGCTGGAGCCATCAGTGTAATGGATTATATTAACTCTTACCCAAACGAAAAATTTTAGACTCTTCTGAATTGAGAGCATCAGCAGGCAACAAATCTGGAAGTGGAAACCTGCCACTAGCCCTGTAATAAAGACTATCAGCAATCCTTGAAAAATTACAGTCAAGCTGGAATTAGATTTGTATCACTGGGTCTGTGCATTGCCAACTGAGCTACTAGATTTAGCCCCAAAGAATAGCTCAGTGGTTAGAGTATCTGACTTGTGGCCTGGTGGTTGCGAGTTCAAAACCCAGTTGAGGCAAACTTGCTTTCCGGCAATTTTTCACCTATCACCTCTGAGGCATGTGAGAAAAGCAGTCAATGGCTTGGAAAGAATTTGTTTGTTTGTATTGGAGTTTAATGCCATTTTAATAGCTCAGGACATATGATGGCGGTTAGTGACGCACCCATGTGTTTCCTGGCTTTCTCACACCAGTACTGACACAACTTTCTTTCCATAGCCACCAACTACTTTTCTCACATGAAAAGAAAGTTGTGTCAGTGCTGGTATGAGAAAGCCAGGAAACACATTCACAGGAGCACTGACCACTGTGATATGACCTAAGCTGTTAAAACAGCATTGAACTTTGACAAAAAACTAGCTTTACCTCCGTACATAGATGGACATCAACTTTTTAACTCTTTCGGCGCCAAATAAACAAACTCGGCTTCTTTTAACGGCTGTAAATGGAATCCACTGAGTCTCCGGAAGATTTTTATCATGTAGGCTTGACCAAACAAGCGGAAGGTATAGATCAAAGATCAGACTCCACATTCGGTGCAGTCTGATCTTGATCTATGCAGTCCGCAAAAGTCCCTGTTTTCGCCTATGGCGCTGACAGGGTTAAAAAGAAAACTGTCATACTTACATCTCTATTAAATCTGCTGGAATTTCTATGACATGTTTTTGAAAACTATCTTTCGTTAATGGGGGTCTGGAAAAAAAAAAGAACACAAAATCTACATAAAAATTGTGATCAATATCAATATGGTAACAGGTAATGTGTAAACAAGTACAGAACACTGCATTAAGTCTTTACTTGATGACAAAATTCGGATTTGGCCAAATTGAAAGCAATTGCAGACGACAAATTAAATGTAGCTAAAATGATGTTTCTCTGTTTGGCAGGGTTGGAAATGTTGTGGGAAAAAGACAAAATGCTGGTCACCAGCATTTTTTCCTTTTCCCACAATGTTTTCGAAAGCCTTCTTTCTTAGGGTCCATAAAAGTCAGGATTGTGTGGTAATGTACCAAATGTTGCCAAAATGCAAGTTCTTGATTTTAAAAAGATAGAAAACATTGTGGGAAAAGGAGAAAATGATGGTTTCCAGCATTTATCCTTTTCCCACAATGTTTTAAAAAGGGCTCTTCCTCGGGGTTGTGAAAATTATGGATCATTTGGTAAAGGGCAAACCTTTTACAAAACTATCCCATGTTTTCGACCAACCTGATCTTTTAGCATTTTCTCCTTAACAACTTTCTGCACTTTCAAAGACAAATATCATAATTTGAGTCTCGTCTATTTTGTCATCTGCAAATGGCTTTGATTTGGACAAGTCTACAATCTGTCTGTTAAAGGTTAAAAGCACTTATGCACTCTTTTTGGAAGTAAACAATGCAGGTATATAATGCATTTAACTCTTTACCAAATGACAACATTTTAAACTGGTCTAAATCGAAAGCATTTGCAGACAACAAAAAAAGTGTGACTGAGAAATTGAAATTTATTTTGGGATGGCTAGAAAACATTGTGGGAAAAGGAGAAAATGCTGGTTACCAGCATTTTCTCCTTTTCCCAAAATGTTTTCAAAAGCCTTTTACGTAAGGGTCGTTAAAACTCTGGATTGCGTGGTAAAGGGTTAAATTAAATCACACAATTTGAAAGTATGGAAATTATTGTGAAGGTGATATTCTCTCATCGTATGGTTGGTCAAAGTGTTAGTCGGTGGCGGAAAAAATGAATTTTAAAAGTAGGTCAAAAGTTGCCAGGTCACTCTATCTTTTGTTTACTTTTCACCAGGTTTTGAAATTCATTTTTTCTGCCAACACTTGGTTCGACTGTACAATAACAGATTATCATCTTCAAAATAGTTTTCATACTTATGCAATGATTTAAATTCAGATGTATTTTAACATCCACTCTGTTTACTTTTGGTGGTTACTGGGCCTTTAATGTAAACAGTGTTTGTTACCAAGGTAACCATTTCTAGCATTAGGAACACATATTAGTAAATCATTATAAAATTGTTTTCTAACTGAATGAAAAACATTTCATATCGCTACATCTTTTAACACTTTACCAGACAATCCTGACCTTTAACGACCCTGAGGAAGAAAGCTTTTGAAAAAAATGTAGGAAAAGGAGAAAATGCTGGTAACCAGCATTTTCTCCTTTCCCCACAATGTTTTCTACTCTTCCAAAATCAAACTTACATTTTTGAGTCACAGTTATTTTGTCGTCTGCAAATGCTTTCAATTCGGACAAGTCTGAAACTTTGTCGTTTGGTAAAGGGTTATTGAGAAAACCACATCTAAAATGTCCAAATCCTATTCAGTTGACAACGGCAATTGTTCTATAAAGGAAAACTTACGAAGTATTCACAGGTCGGAGTTTTTCCATCGGAACAATATCGGTGTAAGTTTTCTGGACTTTTTCCCATGAACCCACGTAGTCCACGACTGCAAACTCCCCACGGAACATCTTGATCCGCGCCAAAAACCAACCCAGACATTCCTCTTCATTGCTTTTCGCTTGAACCTGAAATGGAAGAAAAATTTTCATCTTAAGTTTGCTTTTTAGCCCAGCTGTCAACAACATTATGATAATAATCAAATCTAACCATACCTCTGATACTTTCAAATTTTTTCCACACATTCCCGAGTTTTAATGATCCTAAAAGGCAAAGCATTTTGAAAACATTGTGGGAAAAGGGGAAAAATGCTCGTAACCAGCATTTTCTCCTTTTCCTACAATGTTTTCCACCCTATTGAAGACAGAAATCATCCTCTGAAATACATTTAATTTCTTGTCTGCAAATGCTTTCAATTTGGTCAAGTCCAAAATTTTATTGTTTGGTAAAAAATTAAGAAGAATGATTTTGAAAACATTTTGAAAAAATATTGCGAAATGGAAAAAATACTGGCAGTCAGCGTTTTCTTTCTTTCTCAATGTTATTTACCCTATCAAAAACAGATTTTGAGACACATTTAAATTTTTTGTCCACAAATTCATGCTTTCAATACAGAGGAGTCTATAATTTGGTCATCTAGCAAACAATTATAACCCCTGCATAAGACAATTTTGTAAATATTGTGAGAAAAGGATCCATTTGCAGGTTCCCCAAAGTGCTTTTCACAACTATAGTTGCCTTTGCAGCCAGTGTAGAAAAAGATCGGACAGCACACAATGTGCCTTTTTGCTTAGACACTCTGAGCAAAGGCAACTCTGATATTGCACCTATAAAGGAATTGCACTTATAAAGGAACTGCACTTATAAAGGAATTACATTTATAAGAGAATTGCACTTATAAAGGAATTGCATTTATAAGAGAATTGCACTTATAAAGGAACTGCACTTATAAGAGAATTGCATTTATACAGGAATTACACTTATTAGAGAACTGCACTTATAAAGGAATTGCACTTACAAGAGAATTGCACTTATATAGGAATTGCACTTATAAGAGAATTGCACTCATATAGGAATTACATTTACAAAAGCATTATTTCTAGACTGATAAGAAGTTTACTTGGTACTCTGTAGGTTAAGTGCAACATGCTTTGTACACCCAAAGTAAATCTCAAAATTCTCCACCTTTATCTATCTTCTTTATTGGGAAGCTATTCTGTGGCACATGTTTAACTCTTTACCAAACAATAAGTATTTTAAGTTGTCAAAACTGAAAGTATTTGCAGATGACAATTAAATGAGGCTGGAATTATGAAATTTGGCTGTAAATCAGCAGAAAACATTGTGGGAAAAGGAGAAAATGCTGGCCGCCAGCATTTTCTCCTTTTCCTACATGTTTTCAAAAGCTTTCTTTCTCAGTCATTAAACCTTGGACCTTTGGGGAATGGTGTTAAGTGATTGGATCAAGTAACACAGATGATACAGGTAGAAACATTCCCATATTTTCTCCACCAATTCTGAAACATACCAACAGCAAAGGCTTTATTGCAAATCCCTGGTAAATTTCTGAAATATCTACCCCTAACCCAAATCTAAAGCTATGCCAGGTGGAAGCAGAGAGATCAAATAAGATGATCTATAATACAAGTACAAACATCCTAGCTTGTATTACACTTACTTCTTCCAGGCAAGCAGCCCTTTACCAGACGACAAAATTCTGGATTTGTCCAAACTGAAAGTATTTGCAGACGACTTTAATTGTGATGAAAATAATGCAACTTTTCCCTGATAGAGCAGAAAACATTGTGGGAAAAGGAGAAAATGCTGGTCACCAGCATTTTCTCCTTTTCCCACAATGTTTTTAAAAGTGTTCTTCCTGAAGGTCATTCCTTGGGATTGTGTGGGGGGAAAAAAGGGGAAAGCATGTTTGTGAAGCATGGAAGTAGATGTAAAATGATAAGATAGCAGACATCTATTGGTAAGGTACAAAGGTAGATACTGTCTATATATACTTTACTGCCTCTGTTACACTTTACCATGCAACTCCCTGGTTTATTTCATGCTTTTCTGTAGTTTATCAGGAAATAATGGTGGATTATGGTTTGATAATTTCACAGTTTTGACCAGTGAGTTTACTGACTGATAAACTCACTGGTGCAGAAATATCGAGAGCTCCTCTGTACTTCGCAGGTCCCAACAAAAAAGGGGTTATCAGCAGTAAATAAGTAGAATATTTTTTTTTTGTGAAAGATCGAAATTCATTTCATCTTGGGAACATCATACAGTAATATTTTCAACTGTGGCTGCACCACTCTTGAAAATATTACCGACGATCTTCACTCAATGAAACAAATTTTGGTCTTTCACCGAAAAAAAAAAAAGTACTGTATCCTCTATTTATGACCCTGAGGAAGAAGGCTTTTGAAAAACATTGTGGAAAAAGGAGAAAATGCTGGCAACCAGCATTTTCTCCTTTTCCCACAATGTTCTCTTCTCATTCAAAGACAAATATCCTCATTTGAGCCACATTTAAATTGTCTGCAACTGCTTTGAAGTTGGACTAGTACAAAATTTTGTTGTCTATTATACGGTAAAACCTATGATAGCAAAACACAACGAAACTTGCTTTTGCAGACGATGTAGATCAAGATCAGTCACTATGCTGCACAGTACATGCAGTCTGATCTTGGATCTATACTGCTACCTAGTTTGTAAAATATTTCTAGCCCAAAGGTGGCTAAGCTGATTTTTCAGCTTTCCAAGGTTCAACCCTTTTTCTCTTATTCACGACAAAAAACTGTCTTGGGAAGACTAAAGAGTAGAAAACAAGGTGGGAAAGGAGAAAATGCTGGTAACCAGCAGTTTCTCCTTTTCAAACAATGTTTTCAAAAGACCCTTCTTTCTCAGGGTAATAAAAACACAAGACTGTTTGGTAAACAGTTTAAGGCACTGCACAGATCTATACCTGTATGTCCCAGTTTGGATTAAGCTTTTACATTAGAATCCTGGAATGAAGATAAACATGGCAGCTTATCTTATCTAAATTCTATCATCATCAGTAACTCAAAGCAAGTTCTCATGCCTTTATCAGTTTCAGTAGAATGACTGAGAAATACATGAGTCATGCTCTGTGAAAAAGGGGCTTAATGCATCTGCGAAAAGTATCGATCCAGGTCAGCCTGCGCAGGCTGACCTGGGCCAAAACTTTTCGCTGTTGTTCAAGTTTCTATGTGTCAAAAGACCATTCTACCTCATGATTCAGGTAGTTGTTTAAAAAAGTGGCTATTATGGATCCATAATTATGTGATTGCTTGATTGGTATGCATCATGGGGATGCATTAAGCCCTCTTTTCATGGCTCATATATCAAAAACTGGAAAAAAAATTAATCTACTAGCAGTCCTTATCGTATTTTATCTGTAGAATGCCTATCAGTGAATGTTTTTAGGTGAGAGACACCGATGTACAAGTAGATCATCAGCTCCTTGCATAAAAGGTTCCTTTGAGAAGCAGAGTCAAACTTTGGAATTACCCATATTACCAAGCTAGTACTAGTTAACGTTTGAGGAAGCAATCATCAAAAGTGTTTGATTTAAACCATAAAAGCTTGTAAAACAAAATAAATGAAAAATTTAAGCAAATTTCTAATCTTGTCAAGATAAAGATCAGAATGAACATTATGCATCATGCATGTTTTGTAACTGTAAAAGGTAACTTTGACCTAGCCAATTCAGCAAACTTTTCAAGTGATTGTGTTTTACGCCCCTTTCAACCTTAATTCATTTCTATTACAGCTGCACCTTACTTATCTATATACATGTAATGTTCTGGGTTACACCAGTATAATGCTTGGGTTCTGAAGAGCCTTGCCCAAGGACACACCCATGAAAAACACAGGCATCAAGTGAGGACTGAACTCAGAACCTTGTGCAATTGATATGTAACATGTGCTTGGCACTCTAAAGACTTTGAAGAGAGAGAAGGAGAGATAAAATATCAAGATAAAATGTTGGCAGTTCTCCCCCTCTCACATCAGGAAACCACCAGTGAGTGAGTCATTTACCTGGCACGGCTATTACCTAGCCTCTTTCCTGCCTACAACTGTAACCCTTAACTTTCAACCAAACAAAAACATTTTAGACTGGTCAAAATTCAAAGCATTTGCAGACCACAATATAAATTCAGCTCAAATGATGGAATTTGTCTTTGAATGGGTAGAAGACTTTGTTGGAAAAGGCGAAAATGCTTTTTATCAGCATTTTCTCCTTTTCTCACAATGTTTTTAGGAGTCCTTTTCCTTAGGGTCATTACAATTCATGTGTGGTGCAGACTTAATCCTTTATTAGGCCTCAAGCCTAGTTTTAAGGACCTTGAAGAAGGACGCATTTGGAAATATTGTGGGAAAAGGAGAAAAATGCTGGCAACCAGCATTTCTCTAATTCCAAAAAAGTTTTCTTTAATGTTTTAGAAACAAATTTTGTTTTCAGCTACACTGAATATGTCACCTGAAAATACTTTCAATTCGGACAAGTCTGAAATTATATCAAGCTGACTCCAATAACTTGTCCAAATTGAAAGCATTTGCAGACCACAACTAAAAGAATGCTGGTTGCAATCATTTTCTCCTCTTTCCACACTGTTTTCAAGTCTTCTTCCTCAAGGTTACTATTAGCTATGAATCGTCAGGAAATGGCTTAACCCTTTCCCAAACAAGCCCTGGTTTTCATGTGTCTGCAGTACAAGTCTTTTGAAAACACTGTGGGAAAAGGAGAAATTGCTCGTAACAGTGTTTTCTACCCTTTTTGAGAACTTTCTGCCATTTTCATAAAATTTAAAATTGTCGTCTGCAAGCTCTTTCAATTTGGACCAGTCTAAAATTTGTCGTTCCGAAAGGGTTAACAGGTATATAACCCCTCAACCACCGATTGGTTTCACTGGTCTTTTTTAACCCTTCACCACACAACCCCGACTTTTAATCACCGAGAATGAAACCTTTTGAAAACATTGTTGAAAAAGGAGGAAATGCTGGTTAGCAGCATTTTCTCCTTTTCCCACAATGTTTTCAAAAGACCTTTCCCAAACAACAAATTTTGGACTGGTCCAAATTGAAAGAGTTTGCAGACAACAGTTTTAAATTTGATGAAAATGGCAGAAAGGTCTCCAAAAAGGGTAGAAAACACTGTGGGAAAAGGAGAAATTGCTCGTTACGAGCGATTTCTCCTTTTCCCACAGTGTTTTCAAAAGACTTGTACTGCAGACATGTGAAAACCAGGGCTTGTTTGGGAAAGGATAAAAGGAACTTTTAAAATTAATTTGTTGTCTAGAACACAGTTCAATAGTATATAAGCATTTAGAAAGTTACACCTGGAATTTCTATGAATAATATACCAAAACATTCTGAATTCCTGAGTGCCAGACTGGTATCAGTCAGATGCTATTTTTAGATAAAAAGAGTTCCACCTTCTCAAAAACAAACTTCTGTTCTTCACAAATAAATGAGATACTATGATTATGTTTCATGACTGTAACTTAAAATAATGTGTTCCAGTACTCTTTTCACTCTTTACCAGCCAAGCCCCCGTAGCTCAGTCGGTAGCGTACAGGACTTGAGAACAAGTGGTCGCCGGTCCGATCCCCGGCTTGGCCAATTTCTTTCCTAGGATTGATGATATTCATTGCGACAGGATTCATTCTTCTCTCATCGATGATTATTGTTTCGACGATGGTTATGTGGGAAAGCAGCCGGTGGCTTGGAAAGAATATTATGCGAAGTACTGGTAAAAGAAACTCCAGGAAAGCATGGATAGGTGCACTGGTCGCCGTGATATAACTGAAATAATGTTGAAAACTGCGTTAAACACTATACAATCAATCAATCAATCAATTTAACTCTTTACCAGACCACAAAATTTCAAACTTGTCCAAATCAAAAGAATTCTCAAAAAGCAAGTTAATTGTAACTTAATTGAAAGCATTTGCAGACGACAGTTTAAATGTGGCCCAAATTGTTTAAGTTGTCTTTGATGGAGTGGAAAACATTGTGGGAAAAGGAGAAAATACCAGCATTTTCTCCTTTTTTCCACAATGTTTCCAGTCTTCTTCCACAGGGTTGTTAAAACACAGGAATGCTTGGTAAAGGTTAAATGATGGGGTTTGTCTTTGATGGGGTAGAAAACAGTGCGGGAATGCTGCTTACCGACATTTTCTCCATTTTCCACAATGTTTTTAAAACCCTTCTTTTTCAGTGTCATTTGAAAAGCAAGATTGTTTGCTACAGTTTTTTTAACCCTTTACCACACAATCCCGACTTTTAACGAGCCTGAGAAAGGAGTCTTTAGAAACATTGTGAGAAAAGGAGAGAAAGCTAGTAACGTTCTCCTTTTCCAACAATGTTTTCTACCCTTCCCAAAACAAATTACAATTTTACAGTCACTTTTATTTTGTCGTCTGCAAATGCTTCCAATTTCAACCAGTCTAAAATCTGTCGTTTAGTAAAGAGTTAAGTCATCCAAACTGTGTTAAAAGCAGGGGGATGCACACTAACGAACATGGAATATCCGGCAGAAAACATTTTGCTAAATATTTTTTTTTTTTCATCAAGTTCTTGCCAGGTAGTGTCTGCTACAGATTTATTTCAAATACAACTGTGTTTATGCCAAAATCTCTTGAATTTTCAATTATTCTAATCTGGGATACAGATTAACAAAACCCTTACCTCTTTACCATTAGACAAATTTTAGACTTGTCCAAATTCAAAGCATTTGCAGACGACAAATTGAATGCTGCTCAAATGATTGGATTTGTTTTTGAAAGGTAAGAAAACATGGTGGGAAAAAGGAGAAAATGCTGGTTACCAGCATTTTCTCCTTTTTCCACAATGTTTTCAAGAGTCTAAATTCCCAGGAGCGTTAAAACTCATCATTGTGTGGCAAAGGGTTGAAGCTCTAAATAACTTTATGCAAAGAAAAGATATTTTGATTGGTTGATTGCTGGGTCCTCGATGTTGCTTTGAGTGTTACTTATCACAGTCATAGCTCACTTATTTAAATGTGCCCTGGGTTTCATCAATACTAGGCTGGGGCTCTGACGTGTCTTGCCCAAGGACACACCAGTGCCTCCAGTAAGATTCAAAATATGGGCCCCTAGGTTTTGAATCCTATACCATCATGGAGCCACGCAGGATCCAAGGAAAAAAGATCGTAACAGTGCAAAATATGAGGCTGATTTGCCCTTTATAATCTAACTCTTTACCACATGACAAAATCTTAAGAGAAGTCCAAATTGAAAGCATTTGTAGATAACAAAATACATGTGACTCATACATTGAAATAACTTTATAGATTTCTCCTTTTTCCATAATGTTTTTATAAGCTTTCCTCATCAGGGTCTATAAGTCACAGAATTGTTTGCATAAGGATTAAAGACAGCACCAGACTGTTACATAAGTTTTAAAGGATGCATTCTGGGAGGAAATCTACCTGTTGAGTAAACTGCACATGAACACTTTATCTCTTACAAAAAAATTGTTTTGTCCTTAAGAAACCCAAGGAAAACATTGTGGCAAATGGAGAAAATGCTGTCCTAGAGCAATTTCTCACTTTCCTACAATGTTGTCACGTATTTTTGCATGTTTACCCTTTAACCCACATTAAAATTGTAGACTTGTTCAAAACTTGCAGAGGAAAATTTAAATAAGGCTATGATGATAGAATTTGTCTCTGATAGGGTAGAAAACATTGTGGGTTAAGGAGAAAATGCTGGCTACCAGCATTTTATTCTTTTCCCGTAATGTTTTCAAAAAGCTTTGTGTGGTAAAGGATATACCTGTCATTCTTATTATAATCTGCATTTCATTGGATCATTTCTACAGTCCTTTGTCATGATATTTTTTCTAACTCATCATCAACCAACACAATCCTAGACTTGTACAAATTGAAAACATTTGCAGAAGATCAACTGAATTATAGAATTTTTCTTTGAAATGTAAGAAAGCAGTGGGAGAACATGCTAGTTACCTATATTTTTGTCCTTTTTCCAAAATGTTTTAAAAGCCCTTTTCACCAGGGTCATAAAAACCATGGGTTCTGCCTTTTACTATACAATCACGAGTTTTAACAACCCTCTGGTAGCAGCCTTTTGAAAACGTTGTGGGAAAAGGAGAGAAAAATGCTAACCAGCATTTTCTCCTTTTTCCACAATGATTTCTACCCTATCAATGACAAATTCCATCACCTGAGCTATGTTTGAAATTTCATCTGCAAATGCTTTCAATTTGAGTAAGTCTACTCTATTTTGTCGTGTGGTTAATCATTTACCGCACAATGACGACTTTTAACGACCCTGGGAAAGAACCCTGTTGAAAACATCATGGGAAAAGGAGAAAATGCTGGTAACCAGCATTTTCTCCTTTTTCCACAACGTTTTCTACCCCATCAAAGAAAAATTGCACCATTTGAGCCACACTGAAATTGTCGTCTGCAAATGCTTTCAATTTGGACAAGGCTAAAATTTTGTCGTCTGGTAAAGGGTTAAGAGTTGAGGTCTAGAGTAATTCAGTTTCTTTGTTTTTTATGACAAGAATCAGACATCATCATGTGTGCAATAAATGGCAATCACAAATTTAATTTCAATTTTATAATGGTTACAAAACTATGTGTTGTCTAATCCTTTATCACACAATCCTGGGATTTAACATCCCTGAGGTAGAACGCTTCTGAAAACATCGCGGGAAAAGGAGAAAATGCTAGTAACCAGCATTTTCTCCTTTTCCCACAATGTTTTCTACCCTTTCTGATACAAATAATATCATTTGTGCAACATTTTATTTGTCGTCTGCAAAGGCTTCCAATTTTGACCGATCTAAAATTTTGCCATGTGGTGAAGAGTTAACCCTGTACCATAAATAATAATTCTTTACTCTTTACCAAACAAAACCATTTTAGGTTTGTACAAATTGAAAGCATTTGCAAACAACAAATTAAGGGTGGCAAAATGACAAAATTTGTCCTTGATCAGGTAGAAAACAGTGTGAGCAAAGGAGAAAGGAAAATGAGAAAATACTGTTTACCAGTATTTTCTCCTTTTCCCACAATGTTTTCAAAAAGCCTTCTTCCTTAGGTTTTTTTTTCTTAAAGTTGGGATTGTGTTGCAATGGATTCATTCTTTACCAGCGGACAAAATTTTGGATTTCTCTAATCCCAAAGCCTTAAGGCTTTGCAGACAAATCAATTGTAGCACTAGTAGTGGGATTTGTTTTTGTAAGGATAGAAAACATTGTGGGAAATGGAGAAAACGCTGGTAACCAGCATTTTCTCCTTTTCCCACAATGTTTTCAAAATCCATTTTCCACGAGGTCTTGAAAACCCAGGATTTTGTGGTAAAGGGTTAAAAACCCTGGGAAAGATGGCTTTTATGAGGAAAACAGCCAGTAGCTTTGGAAGGGGGTTGTAATAATGGCACTCACATATTGGCTGCCATGACTTGTAAAAACACTACAATACATAATGAATGAATTTCTTTCACCCTTTACCACACAATCCTGACTTTTAACGACAATGAGGAAGAAGCCTTTTGAAAATATTGTGGGAAAAGGAGAAAATGCTGGTAACCAGCATTTTCTCCTTTTCCAACAATGTTTTCTACTTTTCCAAAGACAAATTTGAATTTTTGAGACATATTTTTTTCTCTTCTGCAAAAGCTTTAAATTTGGACTGGTCTACAATTTTGTCATTTGGTAAAGGGTTTAAGAGACTTGAACAAGCAAGGACCCGCACAATAATACAGCTGACTGTTGTAGTTGCCAATTTGTTTAACCCTTTACCACACAATCCCAAGTTTTGATAACCCTGAGCAAGAAGCCTTTTGAAAACATTGGTGAGAAAAGGAGAAAATGCTGGCAACCAGCATTTTCTCCTTTTCCCACAATGTTTTCTACCTTTCCAGGAAATATATCAGGTTTTCAGTCATATTTTTTTTGTTGCTTGCAAATGCTTTAAGTTTCACCAAGTCTAAAATTATGTTATTTGGCAAAGAGTTAAGAAGGAAATGAGATAATTGTTATATATGAACCCTGCTCTGGCAAAAGGGGGTTTAATCAATCTCCATGATGGACCATACCAGGCAAGTCATCACACAATCATTGATCCCTAAAATCCATTTAGTCTGAATATATCACAAGGTAGTATGGTCCCTAGGCATTCAGAAAATTGACCATTTGCTAAAAAAAAATTCAACCCATGTCAGCCAGCACGGACTGCACAGGCTGGCAAGGTCATGGGTCCATACTTTTTGGAGATGCATTAGGCTCCATTTTCACAGAAAGCATGTCTCTGAGGAGAATAAATCTCTCTGCATACAAAAGGTGTCAGTGACTGCAAAATCAATTTATGTATTCAGTAAATCAGTTTAGGTTGTTTTTTGTGTTATCAGAAACCAACACTTGTATCCAATCTGATAGTATTGCTTGTAAGCTACCATTTCTGCATCAGCAGTATTTCTGAGTTGCGATACAAGCTTGATTAGATCAGGCCTCTGGCCCATACAACAATATTAACCCATTACCACATTATCCTGAGTTTTAACGATCCTGTAAGAGAAGGCTTTTGAAAACATTGTGGGAAAAGGAGAAAATGCTGGTAACCAGCATTTTCTCCTTTTCCCACATTGTTTTCTACCCAATCCAAAACAGAAATCATCATTTGAGCTACAATTGATTCTGTCGTCTGTAGATCCTTTCAATTTGGACCAGTCTAAAATTTTGTCGTTTGGTAAAGAGTTAAAACATACAAGTAAAAACAAATAATACAAGTGCACGGTAACACTCCAATAATACATAACTTTTACAAACAACAGAACATTAGACACATCCAAATTGAAAGCATAATTATGCAGACAGCAAAATCAAAGGTGGATGAAATGATGAAATGTGTCTATAAAAGGGGAGAAAAGATGGTAGGAAAAGGGTAAAATGCTGGTTACCAACATTTTCTCCTTTTCCCACAATGTTTTCAAAAGGCTTTGCCAAAGATTTCATTAAAGGCCGTTAAAACGTAGGATTGTGTGATAACCCTTTACCACATAATCCTGAGTTTTAACGGCCCAGTGGAATAGGCCTTTTGAAAACATTGTGGGAAAAGGAGAAAATGCTGGTAACCAGCATTTTCTCCTTTTCCCACAATGTCTTCAAAAGGCTTCTTTCTTAGGGTTGTTAAAACTCGTGACTGTGTGGTATAGTGTTAAAGCCCCTTTCACTACTACACTTGCCTTTGGGGCTAGTGTCATTCAAGATCAGAGTACACAGAACAAGCAGTCTGATCTTTGATCTACACGGTCTGCTTTGCTGAAACATCATAGATAAAAGCAACATTGAAACTGAACTTGTGTTTTATTTCTGGGTTGAAAAAGTCTCTAGGGTTATATTTGGCTCTCAAGAAGTTAACAAGCTTATAATTCATTTCTTTTTTTTTTAATGGATGAAAGAGCTATTACCCCTACCACTAGCCATTGAATGCAAATTCTTTGGCCACAAAAACTAATTTTGTTTTGTCTGGTGTTCAACATCATTTTCAGCATTAATTTATTTTAGTCATACCATGGTACCCTGTACACCTACCCATCTACCCGTGCATTCCTGGAGTTCCTATTTTCCAAGTAAGCCAGATGTATCTGTTAGCTATCAGAATGCAAACACTTGCATCACATCAGATAATACTGTATCTAAGCTAGTAAGTACAAATCAGAAATTTTATAGTGTTATCCTTTTTCTCTTGATAAGCTAGATAAGATAGTCTTTTTTTCCCATGTATTAAACGGCCTTTTTTGTCATGTATCATGTAGTGTACCACAGAATCCCAACTTTAAATGACCCTGAGAAAGAAGCCTCTTGAAAATGTTGGTTAAATATACATAGATAATGGTAAGCCTGCATGGAGCATTGATTAATTGTATAGTGTTTAACACTGTTTTCAACATTATTTCAGTTATATCATGGCGGCCAGTGCACCTAGCCATGCTTTCCTGGAGTTTCCTTTACCAGTACTCTGCACAATATTCTTTCCAAGCCATTGGCTGCTTTCCCACATAACCATTGTCGAAACAATGGTCAGCGGTGTGAGAGGAATGAATCCTGTCGCGATGACTATCATCAATCCTCGAAAAGAAATTGACCAAGCTGGGGATCGAACCAGCGACCTCCTGTTCTCAAGTCCTGTACGCTACCAACTGAGCTACGGGGCTGCATAGATCAGAATGCATTTAAAAATGGCAGTTGCTGTTCGAGCTGCTACAAGAAAATTGACAACAACTGTGGCTTAAAAACTATTTCTTTAACACTGAAAAGGCAGTCAGTGGTTGTTATTTACTGTCGCTGTAAAGAACGGCACATTTTTTTTTCGTTTCAATGCAGGAGGTGACTCAAACTTGTGGTTATTAATGGCGATGCTGAACTTCACAAGTGTACGGGAAAGTAGCATTTGGAAATACCCTTTCAAAACAACACATGTTTATGTAGATCTAGATCTAATGGGCATCGATATCGGACAAAATCAAGTTCTTCATAAAAACAATTTCTGAAAAAGTAGATGACAAATAACAGTCGAAGTATCTATAAATACACTGATAAATGGGGTTTTTATGTTTTGTCATGCTAGATGAACGTAAATGGTTGAAAGTCCCAAACGTTATTACACAGAAGTATTCTGTGTACATGATCAAGTTGTACACTCAGTACTAGGCTGATACGGAAAAATTTTATGTCGAGTTGTATTGTGAAGTCACATAAAGCCCGTATTTTACCCAGATCATTTATAAGTATAAAATAAATTGTGTTTCGCTACATTCTATACAAGTGTAACTTGTCCTTCCTGGTATTTGTAACTAATCTAATCCTTACTTGTATTTGTAACTAGTCCTTACTTGTATTTGTAACTAGTCCTTACTTGTATTTGTAACTAGTCCTTACTTGTATTTGTAACTAGTCCTTACCTGTATTTGTCTCTAGTCCTTACTTGTATTTGTAACTAGTCCTTACCTGTATTTGTCTCTAGTCCTTACTTGTGTTTGTCTCTAGTCCTTACTTGTGTTTGTCTCTAGTTCTTCCTTGTATTTGTCTCTAGTCCTTACTTGTGTTTGTAACTAGTCCTTACTTGTATTTGTAACTAGTCCTTACTTGTATTTGTCTCTAGTCCTTACTTGTGTTTGTCTCTAGTTCTTACTTGTGTTTGTAACTAGTCCTTACTTGTATTTGTAACTAGTCCTTACTTGTATTTGTAACTAGTCCTTACTTGTGTTTGTCTCTAGTTCTTACTTACCTCTACCTCCTCTCCTTCTTTATATTCAGGTCGGTCAACTTTTGCAGGCACTTGTCGAACTTCAGAAAACTTTACTGTCCTTTCTGGCTGCCAGCTGCAATAAACACAGTAATTGTGTGACTAACACGATTAAATAATCTACTTTTTAACCAGTACCTATTTACCAAAGAATCCCATTTTTTCCGTGACTCTGAAGAAAAAAGCAAATCAAATCATTGGTTACCAGCATTTTCTCCTACTCCCACAATGTTTTCAAAAGGCTTCTTCCTTTTTGAGAACTTCCTGCCATTTTCATCAAATTTAAAATTGTCGTCTGCAAACTCTTTCAATTTGGACCAGTCCAAAATTTGTCGTTTGGGAAAGGGTTAGGAGGGAAATGAGATAATTGTTATATATGAGTCCTGCTCTGGCAAAAGGGAGTTTAATCAATCTCCATGATGTACCATACCAGGCAAGTCATCACACAATCATTGATCCCTAAAATCCATTTAGTCTGAATATATCACAAGGTAGTATGGTCCCTAGGCATTCAGAAAATTGACCATTTGCTAAAAAAAAATTCAACCCATGTCAGCCTGACACAGGGTCATTAAAAGTCGGGATTGTGTGGTAAATGGTTAACTCGTATTGTCTCAGTCTTTTCAGCTCTTGATATTCCACCATGGTGGCTGTTGTAAGTATTACTTGTATCATGATTCAATTTACTAAACTTTTTCATTCCAGATCCTGAACATAATGGTCATTCAAGAAACATGTTAATACATTTTCTACATTACGCAGAGGAAATGGAAATGTCAATCTGTCGTAAAAATAAGTAAAATCAGCACTAAATCTACCTTAAAAAAAAAAAAAAATAACTAGATAAAAATAGGGCTCCAATAGGAAAAACAAGGGTACCATGGTGATCTTAACTTGTTCATGTGAATTAAAGTCTAAAATATGATAACTGATACTGCCATTTTGTAAACCAAGAAGCAAAATTCAAATAATGTTGTTTGACCTTTTGCAACACAATCCTGTGTTTTAATGACCCTGTTACAAAACACTTTTGAAAACATTGTGGAAAAAGGAGAAAATGCCTTTAACCATCATTTTCTCCTTTTCCCACAATGTTTTATGTTTCAGCAAAGATAAATTTCATCATTTGATCCACATTTAATTTTTACTCTGCAAATGCTTTGGAATTACACAAGTCTTAATCTTGAACTTTGTTGTATGGTAATGAATTAACTTTCTACAGCTGATTTGAATTGACAGTCAACAATTTGCTCAGGTATGCCGAGATAAAAATGTCTTGCATAAACCACTTTCTTGAGGTGGGGTGCAAAGCATCCCAACTAAGATTTACCATGTGGGAAACTGAACCTAAAAAATCTGAATCTGGGGTACCTAACATTGCAAAATCATTACCTGGAAATTAGGACTATTAAGAAAACATTTTATTCACTTTGGCATCATGGCATTACTAAAACATTAACAAAAGGGGAACTTTCACGACTTGGTTGATAAATTTATAAAAAAAATATACCATTATCATAACACAATTTCAAAAAAAGAGTGTTAGAACAGACTACCATGAGGCATGCGTAGGTATATGCATTTATGTATCAGTTCCACCAAATAGTGTCAAGAAGCATCAGCAAGTGTCATTGAAAGCTTAGAAGCATCATGAGAACTCTTGTGCTAATTTTTTTGAATAGAACCGCTTTATTTGTCCAGATATTGCTTAATAATGCTTCTTACATTGTTTTATTTTGACATTGAACCACCCTCCCAACTAAAGTGACAGAAATATGTTAATTTGCTCTGAGATTTATCGGAGAGATACCTCTCAGCTCTTTAAATGTCTGCTTGCTTTTACTCAACTCTTTCTAGCAGCACTACGTGCTCATTATTTGGTACAACAGTTGGATTTCAACTTGAGCAGGATTAAACACACCCCACCTCATCAGCATTGTCACCGCTTTGATATATATATTTTTTTATTTAGAAGAAGTACTTACTCATTTTCAAATGAAACTGTTAATGCATCATCATCTATGTTCTTTACATAAGCCTGAAAGAAAATAAGGAAATATAAGGCTTTACTTTATAAATTGATTAACCTTTGAGCCTTTACCAAACAACAATATTTTAGACTGCTCCAATATGAAAGCATTTGCAGACGATAAATTAAATGTGGCTCAAGTAATAAAATTTGTCTCTGAGAGGTAAGAAAAGAGAGGTAAATGCTGGTTACCAGCATTTTCTTCTTTTCCCACAATGTTTTCAAAAGGCTTCGTCCTCGGGGTCTATAAAACTCGGGATTGTGTGGTACAGAGTTAACTCTTTATCAAACAGCAAAATTTTAGACTAACCCAACTGAAAGCATTTGCAAATGATACTTTCTATCGCTGATAGGGTAGAAAACATTGTGGGGAAAATGAGAAAATACTGGTTACCAGCATTTTCTCCTGTTTCCACAATGTTTTCAAAAGCCTTCGCTTTCAGGGTTATAACTCAGGATTGTGTGCTTAAGAGTTCAGCAAAATAAAAATAGCCTAACATTTCATGACCACCAGGCAGTAAAGTTTTGAAAACATTCCACAAAGGGAAGAACATACTGATAACTAAAATTTTGTCCTTTAACCATGTTTTCTACCTTTCACGAGACAAATTTTATCATTAGAGCTAGCCTCAACTGTCCTCTGCACATGTTTTACCATTGGACAAGCCTAAATTTTGTTGTTAGGTAAGAGTTGATCTTCAGGAGGCCCTCATGCTTTTAAGAAAGCACAGTTTAACCTTGTACCTATAACTTTGATATTTTTTCAGCAAAAATGTTTAAGCCGAAATAGCCACAGAATTCCCACTGCTTTTTTGCATGGGAGGATTTGTGCATCACTTGAAGTCCACAACTTTGAAAATCTGGGGACTCTATGAAAAAATTAGAGGTACAGTTTACAGAAGGTACTTCCGTCAAGCTACAACAGAGGTGTTGGACCAGGGTTGGGACCTAAGGAGATTCTTGGTTGATCTAACCAGTTTCATCAATCTGCAATATTAGCGATTTCGGAAATTCGGACATGAAACCAGTCAAGGAGAATCCCAGTTTATCTTTCTTCCATTATCGAATTTTTCAGTTCAAGATTAAGTTGTTTTTTGAAACATCATTAGAATAAAACATTATGTTTGTTGGACTCATCATCAAAATTAAAATTTAAGAATACTTGCTTATATGCCTGCCACAGAGAGTTTCAATCTGTTATCAAAGTGAGTGGGAAAACTGTGCTTAAAATAGGAAACCAACTAAAATGTGAATGAATCAGAGGAGAAAAGTGTGCCCGACGTGGGACTTGAAGCCACGATGCCCGGAACACTAGTACAACAGCTCCACCGACTGAGCTAGCCAGGCAACTGGTCGTGAGTCTACCCAACACCGATTACAACAATGTGAAGGTGGTTTATTCTTATGCTACAGTCCAAGAGTTTTAATTATTCACCATACATTCCCTGAATTTCAAGACCCTAAGAAATAAAATATTGTGGGAAAAGGCCAAAAATGCTGGTAACCAACATTTTCTCCTTTTCCCACAATGTTTTCTACTCTATCAAAACAAATTTCATCACTTAAGCTGAACAAAATTTAAATTGTCATTTGCAAATGCTTTCAATTTGGATAAGTCTACATTTCATAAATGTCATAGAGTTAAACCTTTACCAAACAAACCTGACTTTTAATGACCTCAAGGACTTGGAGGCCATTGTGAGAAAAGGAGAAAATTTTGGTAACCAGCATTTTCTCCTTTTCCCACAATGTTTACTATCCAATCAAAGAAAAATTTCCTTATTTGTGCCAAATTTGGATTGTCGTCTGCAATTAATTCGAACTTGGACCGGTCTAAAATTTTCGGTTTGGGTTAAAGACCATAACAAGAAGGCTTTTGAAATCACTTAAAACACAGAGTAACCAGAATTTCCCAAAGGGTTAACCTTTCAAAGACAAATCAAATTATTCAAGCCGCTTTAAATTCGTCGTCTGCAAATGCGGTCTATCTGGACAAACGTAAAATTTCACACTCTCTCAAAGAGTTAAAACATTTCCCATTACAATAACTACGCCCGATTTCGAAAGTAAGACGCGTGCCAAACAAACAAAACTTTGGAATTCCAGTTAAGCACATGCATATTAAGGGGGGGATTTTAAGGCAATTTTGAATCAATAAAGCTTACGTTTTACACAGAGGACTCAATGATAGACAACCCTGGCAATTTAGTAGCATCTAATGTACTTTCAGATTCCTACTTACCTTGTAAAAGGCACCATTCCCTAACCGTACTTCGACCGCTAGATCTTCCATTTTGAGACAAAGTGCGTTATGGGAAAAACCGGGGACTGGTTACCTGCTTTGATATCAAATTACAGTTTGTTAAAACATAAAGCCGAGAACCGTTAGAACTTGACACCTTAGACTGGTACAAGGGTTAAAAATTTACATTTTCTATTAAAAATTTCCCCTTTTCTTACTAAATCTGAGAAGTAATCTTACAAACACCCAAGATGGCGGGTTAAATTTCTTCGAGGTGGTGACAGCTGTGGACAGAAGTTTCAAATCATTGATCTGTGACTAACTGTAGAGCAATGATCAATATTGACATAGAATTCAGAATTTGAATAATTAATTTGATTGAGTGCATTGTCAAAATGTCGTCTGACAGTGAGTTAGACGAGTTTTTCGATGCTGAAGATGCCACACCAAACAAGTAAGATCTCATATTCTTCACTTTCAAGCCTGATATTGCAAATTATGCGAAAACTACATTCTTAAGCAGTTTAGAAGATGCAGATATTGGCTATTACTGACAGAATACATGGTATTAAAATGGACAGCGTATATCCAAGATCAGACAACACATTCCTTGAAGCCTGATCTTGATCTGCCATTGCCTGCAAAAAACCATTAAGATTAAATCTTAAGGAGCAAAAATGTGGCCATCATCCGAGGCCCTTTGCTTACAGGATGAGTACTTGAACCACTGAGCTAGCCAGAATCACTTGACATTCACACTTTTGATTTTCTCCATCAGTAAGGCCCGCCCCCCCCCCCCTCCCAGCCAGATTGCTGAAGTCAAGTCAAATTCTCTATCTAAATAAATCAGATGTTTCTCAGTTCAAGGTCTTTAAGTAGGTTTCCACAGTATTTAGAGATGATTTTGTCAAAGTTAAACATCAGGTAACAGATGATTTAGATCTATCCACAAGATCAGACAGCATGTTATGTACAGTCTGATCTGAATACAACTACTGCTTTGACAGGGGTCCGAGGAATCACCGAAATGCCACCGAAACACCGAAATACCCTAGATTTTTTTTTTTCTTTTTTATTTTTGATTTCAAACAACTGAAGTTGTGGTGTTTGACACAAATTTTAATCATACTGATGAAAGGGGGTTAGTTTAAAACCTAATGACACAATAACAACATGTCATTGAAGCCCAACGTGAAGAATGTGCACCGGAATATCCCACCGGTACTGTAAATGTTCACTGAAATACCTGCCCGGCGTAGTAAAATTTGTCGATTCAGGGATTCTACATCCGCAATCTAACTACAGTAGCTGTGCTTGTGCACAAGGTTGATGTGTCTGATTTTTATCCATAACTATGCTGGCAAAAATAGTTTTCACTTTTATGTTGGATATAGATAAAATTAAATATCACCAAATCGGAAAACAGGCAGCCATTTTAAATCTGTGGTTAACACGTTACCAGGCGTAAATTGATGAGACAATTCTAATTCCGCTGATAAGATCATTAATAATAACCATGCCATTTTAAAAATCACAATGACAAACTTACACAAAATAAGTTTGATCATATCAGCCGAACGCCTACAATTACGATTGCATCACTGTAACAGAACAGAACAGAACCAAGCTATTTGTGCGTTTCGATGGATCAGAGACCTACATTCTGATTTGGGTCCACTTCATCCGCAAATGATTTTGTATGTGTGTTTATCATTCAAAGAAATAATAAATTTATGTGATCATATGATACTGATAATTCTTCGAGTCTAGATTGGCGTAATCAAGATCGGGTATTTCGGTGTGTAACAGACCCGACACGCGAGTGTTTCGGTGAATGTTCTCTACGTAAATTAATGATGAATATATTAACAACATCATTCTTCTCATTAATGACTGATACTTTCATTGAGCGCATTTTTAGTTAAAGAAAAAAGAAAGAAAGAAAAATACTGCAAACTATTATCAGTTATCTAAACTTATAAATTGAAAAAAAAAAGGGGGGGTATTTCGGTGTTTTGGTGTCATTTTGGTATTTCGGTGATTCGTCAGACCGCTTTGACAGAAGCTGTTTCAGTTCACATTCATTGTGGAAGATTTAACATTTCATCAAAACCTCCAGCAGAAAACATTGTTGTCTTTTAACCATGCATTTTAAAAAACACTGGCAAAAAAGAGGAATTGCTAATAATAGTTGGGAACCAGTTACTTTGCCAAACAGTGTTATAACGTTTTTTCTTTGATTTTACGTTGAGGAAGACAGCTGTTGACAGCACTGTGGGACATGGAAAAATGCTGATAACCAGCTTTTCTCCTTTCACACAGTGTTTTCTACGCTGTTAGATTCCATTTTGTCTATTACATTTCTTTTTTTGTCTTTGTTTGCCTAGTTACCTTTCAAAAATTCATACTGTGTAGGTCCAAGATTAGACTCCATATCTGATCATGATCTACACTGTCTGCAAAAGCAAAAGTTATGAAGCTTTTAGGTAGACTTTGTAGTCAGATTGATTGAGTGAATGCTGTTGTATGCCGCTTTCAACATACTTCAGTCACATCATGGTAACAGCTCACATATTCATGTACATGCATGGCCTGGATTTCACCAGTACTAGGCTATGGCTCTGGAGTGTCTTACGGCTCTTGCCCAAGGAAAACTCAATGCTTCCAGTGACACCTGAACTGGAGGTCTCCAGGTTATGAGTCCTACCCTTGACCAGTGAGCCACACAAGACCATGAGTTATAGCAGGTAGAGGAGTTACTGAAATACACTGGTGTAAACGAAGAATGATTCTAGCAGTTGCCAGGCGCCCTCGCTCTCTCCCTCCTAATTATTGTACCCCCCACCTAAATAGTAGAGGGGGTATACTGGTTTCACCATGTCTGTCTATCCGTCCATTTGTTTGTCTGTCCATCTGTTCGTCAGTCCATCTACCTTTTCGTTTCCGTGCTGTAATTCAGAAGCCATTTGACATAGGAAACTGAAACTTTATGCAAGTGTTCCCCATGATCCAAGGAGGTTCCCTATTGTTTTTGGGTCACATGGGTCAAAGGTCAAGGTCACTGGTGAACTTTGTTCTCTCTGATTGTGCTGCTTCAGTGACAAGATGCCGAAGGAGGGTATTTGTCGGCTTTGCGACAGTTCTAGTTTTGGTGAGGGGCTCTTTGGCTCCTTCTCAAAAGATGTGAAGTATCTTTCATTGTCATCTATGTGAAAAATTTCCTACTTTTATTATGCTCCTGCAATTACTACAAAACTTCCTGCAGAGCTCCAGATAAGAGGGAGTGAATCTATTATTTCTCTTCCAAACCCTATGTTTTGGGTACTCATTAGAATCATCTTGATGAGACGACTCTAATGAGTACCCGTAACATAGGGTTTAGTGAAGAACAATTGAATGTTTTCAATTTTGAAATCAAAATCACTCCTCGATCTGAAGCTCTGTTCGAACCTCAGTTACAATTTTTTTTTTAAACATTTGAAATCATGACAGAGAGTGATTGATACAAGATGGTACAAATCTCTTGCATTGTTTACATGTTTATCTGTTTCAAATTGATTTTACATATTTGACATTGTCCTTTTATCAGTAAGTAAACCATGATTAGGTCTCTGACCTGGTTGCTGATAGGTATCTTCCCTTAACCCCTATACTAAAACAATCCCATGCTTTAAAAATCCTGAAGTGTCGCAAACGGTGGAATTCGTATATGAAAGTGCAGAAAACATTCTAGAAAAAGGGGAAAATACTGGTAACAAGTATTTTTTCCCTTTCTTTTTAACAATGTTTTTTTAAATATTTTTTTATGTTTTTTTTAATCCTTGACCGCACAGTGCTATCCTTTAATGACTCTAGGAAGGAGGCTTTTTGAAAACATTGTGGGAAAAGGAGAAAATGCTGGTTACCAGCATTTTCTCCTTTCCCCACAATGTTTTCTACCCTATCAAAGAAAAATTGCGCCATTTGAGCCGCATTGAAATTGTCGTCTGCAACTGCTTTTAATTTGGACAAGGCTAAAATTTTGTCGTCTGGTAAAGGGTTAAAACTCTGAACTGTGAAGCAACAGGTAAATTTCAAATTACCAGACATTCTTGTGTTTTAACAATCTTGAGGAGATTTGCTCTTTGAATTATTGAAAGAAAAGGGAAAAATACTATTTTCTACTTTTCTTGCAATGTTTATTACTATTTCAGAGGCAAAATTTTAATGCCATCAGCTGAACAACACTCAACTTCTGATTAGCATTTATTTTTAATGAATCTTAACCCTTCACCACACAATCCCAAGTTTTAACGACCCTGAGAAAGAGGCCTTTTGAAGACATTGTGGAAAAAGGAGAAAATGCTGGTAACCAGCATTTTCTCCTTTTCCCATAAATGTTACTGAAAAATTGAAATTTTTTTTTGGAAGGTTGGAAAATATTGTGACTAAAAGGAGAAAATGCTGGATACCAGCATTTTCTTCTTTTCCCACAATGTTTTCAAAAGCTTTCTTTGTCAGATTCATTAAAAGTTGGGATTGTGTGGTAAAGGGTGACCGACAACTCTTTTCGGCTTTTATCAAGCAAACACCATTTTTTTTCAATTTGACTTTTGAAACCTTTTCAGTTGATTGATTGATTGATTGATTGTATGGTGTTTAACGCTGTTTTCAACATTATTTCAGTCATATCGTGGCGGCCAGTGCACCTATCCATGCTTTCCTGGAGTTTCTTTTACCAGTACTCCGCACAATGTTCTTTCCAAGCCACTGGCTGCTTTCCCACATAACCATTGTCGAAACCATGGTCAGCGGTGAGAGAGGAATGAATCCTGTCGCAATGACTATCATCAATTCTCGGAAAGAAAGTGGCCAAGCCGGGGATCGAACCAGCGACCTCTTGTTCTCAAGTCCTGCATGCTACCGACTGAGCTACAGGGCTTGGCTGAAAACTTTTCAAAGAGGGAAAAAATATTACAAGTTTGCATGTTTCAAGAAATAACTCCTTCTACCACTATGTTTAGTGTCATCATGAAGCATAGACCAAATTAACTCTAACCAGACAGTATTTTATTTTACTCTACCCTCTTAAATCCTTTGAACAGGACAAGTGTACAGGTATGATGTGGGAAAAGTAGAAAATGGACATATTCATGAATTTTCAAAATGCTTTCCTCTGGTTAACCCTTTACCCCACAATCCTGAGTTTTCACAATCCTGAGAAAAAAAGCTTTTGAAAACATCGTGGAAAGAGGAGAAAATGCTGGTAACCAGCTTTTTCTCCCTTTCCCACAATGTTTTTCTACCCTTTTGAAGGCGTATCACATCATTTGATCCATATTTTATTTGTCACTGGCAAATGCCTTCAATTTGGTCATGTCCAAATTTTTTTTTGTGTGGAAAAGAGTTAACTCTTTACCAAAACACAATATTTGAGACTTTTCTAAATTCAAAGCATGTACAGACGACAAAATAAATGTGACTCAAAAATAGCAATTGGTTTTGGGAAGGGTAGAAAACATTGTGGAGAAAGGGGAAGATGCTGGTTTCCAAAATTGTCTCCTTTTCCCACGATGTTTTCAAATGACTCTTTCCTCAGAGTTGTTACAACTTGTGAATGTGTGGTATAGGGTTAAACCTTACCCCAGGATTAGTTATTTAGGAGTGAACTCTTTACCACACGACAAAATTTAAGACGCATCCAAATTGAAAGCTATTGCAGACGACAAAATAAATGTTACTCAAAGTCTGAAATTGAAATTTGAAAGGTTAGAAAACATTGTGGGAAAAGGAGAAAATGCTGGTTACCAGCATTTTCTCCTTTTCCCACAGTGTTTTTCAAAAGGCTTCTTCCTCAGGGTCGTGAAAAGTCGGGATTGTGTGGTAAAGGATTTATAAGAAGGGATTGTTCGATAAAAGGTAAACTGTATTATTTCAGGTCTGTATTAGAACCTGTGACAGAAAAGACAGATGAACTAGATGAGATCGAGGAAGCAGAGAAAGAGCTTCTATTATTGAGAAGAAAGCAGGAAGAAAGGTTTGTTCTTTGACACATGAACTATGACCTCCAGATTTGCTGCAGACAATTAACTCTTTACTGAACAGTCCGGAGTTTTAACAACCTTAACTCTTTACCAAACAACAAAATTTTAGACTAGTCCAAATTGAAAGCATTTTGCAGACGACAAAATGAATGTGAATTAAAAATTGGAATATGCTTTTGCAAGGGTAGAAAACATTGTGGGAAAAGGAGAAAATGCTGGTTCCCACAATTTTTTCAAAAGGCTTCTTTCTCTGAGTCGTTGAAAGTCGGAGTTGTGTGGTAAAGGGTTAAGGAAGAAGGCTTTTGGAAATATTTTAGGAAAAGGAGCAATTTTTTTATTTCAAAAGAGAAATTTCAGTTTTCGAGTCAAATTTTGTGGTCTGCAAAGGCTTTTAATTTGGACAGATCTAAAGTTTTGTCATTTTGTAAAGACCATACTATCCAGTGTTTAAACTACCTTAAGGAGGAAGGCTTTTGAAATAATTGTAGGAAAAGGAGAATATGCTGGTTACCAGCATTTTTCCTTTTCCTTCAATGTTTTCTTTACTTCTGAAGAAGAATTTCAGTTTTTGAGTCGCATTTGTTGACTGCAAAGGCTTTCAAGGTGGACAGGTCTAAAGTTTTGTTGTTTGGTAAAGACTTCCCATACAATCCAGTGTTTTAACCCTTTCCTAAACGACAAATTTTGGACTGGTCCAAATTGAAAGAGTTTGCAGACGACAATTTTAAATTTGATGAAAATAGCAGAAAGGTCTCAAAAAGGGTAGAAAACACTGTGGGAAAAGGAGAAATTGCTCGTTACGAGCAATTTCTCCTTTTCCCACAGTGTTTTCAAAAGACTTGTACTGCAGACACGTGAAAACCAGGGCTTGTTTGGGAAAGGGTTAACTCATGAGGAAGAGGCCTTTTGAAAAAATTTTTGGAAAGCATAAAGAATAACCCTTCTTTATTGTAAGGGTTAAAGAATACTGAATACTGTTTCCTACAACACAGAAGGTGCAGTCTGACCTTGGATCTGCACTGTCTGGTAAGAAAATATCTACATGTGTATATATATATATATATCAAAAACAGCTTTGAAATAGGAAAGTTTGGGTGTTGGCTATCGACTAGAAAGTCTCATTTTAGTCATTTAGCAGGTTAAGGGTTAAATAATTTGAAATGATGTAAAGAATACTGTTTGAAAGATTGCTTTACATCTTTGTTCAAAATAGACAACTTGTCCTTATTAACCCTTTACCATACAACCTTGAGTTAAACAGCTTTTGAAAACATTAATGAAAAAAGAGACAGTGCTGGCAACTGGCATTTTCTCCTTTTCCCACAATGTTTTCTTTTCTTTTCGATAAAAGTCCCATCCTCTGTGCCACATTTAATTTGCCATCTCTGTAAATGCTTTCAATTTGGACCAGTCTAAAATTTTGTCTTCTTGTAAAGATTTCATTCAAATTATAAACATTCTTACCTTTCATATCATTTTTCTTTACATGTGAAACAGACGGAGAAAGGAAGATGAAGAACTCAGAAAGAGGCTACAAGCTTTGGAGCAGAAGAAACAGGAGGCTAAAGAAAAGATTCAGGTAAGATAACTTGTGGCACACCTTTCTCTGCTGATTGCCTATCCCCTGTAGCACAGTCTATACCATACAAGACTTGAAAGCAGGGGTCACTGGTTCAAATTCCTGGCTCAGCCTATTTCTTTCCAAGGATAGATGATAATCATCGTGACAAGATTCATTGCTTTCTCACCAGTGATCATTGTTTCGACGATGGTTATGTGGGAAAGCAGCGAGTGGCTTTTGAAGAATGCTGTGCAAAGTACTGGTAAAAGGAAATCCAGGATGGATATATTCACTAATAGCGCCATATACTAGTACATTGTAACTACAATAATGTTGAAAACCACATTAAACACCATACAATCAATAAATCTCTCTGCTGATATTGATTGATGAAGCTGTTTTTGTCTTCAAATGGTTTCCTTTTGAAACAAGTTTGTTGCGTACAATTTTGATAATGTCTGCATGAAGTAGAAATAATAAGTTTTAAGTTTACCAAACAACTTTTTTTGACATGTCCCAATCACAAGCATTTGCAGATGGCAAATTATCTCTTAACCCTTTCCCAAACGATAAATTTTAGACTGGTCCAAATTGAAAGAGTTTGCAGATGACGATTTTGAATTTGATGAAAATAGCAGAAAGGTCTCAAAAGGGTAGAAAACACTGTAGGAAAAGGAGAAATTGCTCGTTACGAGCAATTTCTCCTTTTCCCACAGTGTTTTCAAAAGACTTGTACTGCAGACATGTGAAAACCAGGGCTTGTTTGGGAAAGGGTTAATTACATAAAAAAATGATAGACATGTCCAAGTTGAAAGCATTTGCAGACAACAACTTCAGTATGGCTCAAATGATGGGGTTTCTTTTTGAAAGGTTAGAAAAATAGAGAAAATAATGGGCACGAGCATTTTCTATGTTTCCCTCACAAAGTTTTCAAGGGTTTTCTATAGGGTCGTTTATATTTGACATCGTGCTGTAAAAGGTTTAATTTGGCTCATATGAATTAATTTTTGTTGAAAGGGTAGAAAACCTGGCAAAGGGACAAAATACTAGTTAGCATCAATTTTACCTCTGCAGGTCACATTCTAATGTTGCAAACCTTACTTCATTAACACTTTTACCACACAACTAATGCTGGTTACCAGAGTTTGCTCTTTGTCTCACATTGTTTTCAAATGGTGTTCTTTTCAGAGTCTTTAAAACTAATGATTGGTTAGTAAAAGTTTAAGCTATAGACAGCATAATGAATGAGCTTTTTTTTCCTGCAGGAAACAGAGAAGAAAGATTATTTAGACAGACGACGTAGAAAGCATGAGGCGCTTCGACAGAAGATGCATCAGTCGGGTGATAACGTTTCAACAGATGAGAGTGACACATCGTCTAACGAGTGTGACCTCGAGACAGACTCGCCCATATCGTCGGAACAGTTCTCCAGCGAACACAATGTAAATAATTCCTCTCAGTCTCGAGAAATGTCGCCATCCACACGCTCAGTAGAAAACTCAGACAAATATAGTGATATATCTCAGAATAAAAACTCCACTCAACTGGAGAAAGAAAAAGTCAGTAAACAGTTACATGACTTTGTGTCTGACTCCAAAGTGTTAAACTCAACAGCTGACACGATACAGCACACGACGGACACAATAGACCACAACATGATCGATGCCAAAGATCTTGTAGAAAATGTCCTTCATGAAACACAATTACTCAATGAAGAGAATGAACCTGATATTATAAAAAGCACAAAACCCCGTACCCCACCCTCCACTCTGCAGCAGACGTCCCCACCCATTGTGATCACGACACAACCATCTGAGGATACAGCTCAAGGTGGATTTGTTGAGCCGGTGGCACCACCCCGTAGAAAGAAACAGCTAAAAATAAATGTAGACGAAGTGGACTCATCAACTGTAAGTATCTATTTTATATTATTCTTTCACACTTTACCAAACGACGAAGTTTTGGCCAGAATCAAATTTAAAGCATTTGCAGATGACAAATTTAAGATGGCTAAAATGCCTATTTCTATCTTTGATGTGGTAGAAAGCATTGTGGGAAAAGGAGAAAATGCTGGTAACCAGCATTTTATTTTCTCCTTTTTCCGCTATGTTTTCAAAAGCCTTCTCTGTCAGGATCGTTAAAAGTTGGGGTTGTGTGGTGAAGGGTTAAAAGCTGGTAGAACTAGAAATATGGGATCTTCTGTGGAATTCATATTTAAAGCATTTTGCAGGCCAGAGATTAGATGTTGTCTCCAGTGATGGGATTTATTGGTGAAACAGTACAGCAGTGCTCATCCGAAAAACATTTGAAGTATTGTCTGTAAGTTCCCTCGTCATAGACCAGTCTGAAATTTCCCTTTGTGGTACATGTAATGGGTTAAAAGCGCACCTTTTGTTTTGAAAAAAAAAATTAGCCTGGATTAGAAATTATTGATCAACTTTCATAAAAACACACTTGTATGGAAGAATAATAACCCTTATCCTGCTAAATAAGTTAAATGAAACTTTCAAGCCAATAGTAAAAATCTCTATGTTGCTACTTCGAAGTTGGTTTTTTTGGGGGAAAAATATCTCCTTACTGGACCATGTTGATCCAAGATCAGACTGCAAGTTTTGTGCAGTCTGATCTTGATCTACACTGTCCGCAAAAGGTCCTTGAGTTGCGCTTACCAACCTAAGGGTTAATGTTTCAGTTGATTTTGAATTTCAGTTCTCACAGAGGGGCAGTGTGTCCAGTTTACCTAGTGATGGTTCCGTAAATCAGGAAACCCCGCAGTCCCCGGGTCTGCCGTCGGAAAACAGCTTGACCTCGAGTCTGGAAATTGACAAGATTGCCCGAGACTTGGAACACTCCCTGGATCTCCGCAGCATTATAAAAGGGAAGAAGCATATCAGAGCAGTGGTAAGGGGTTAACTAGTGCAGATCTATCAATCAATTAATCAATCAAGCACTCAATCAACTAACCAACCAATCTTTTAATTGTTTATTAGATGTAAAGACTGCCGACTCAAGAAAGATATCTGAAACAAGTAAAACTAACAAATCTGTAATAAGATTAGGAAGACAACCTGTACAATTCATGGTCATCGTCATCATCATCATCATCATGCTCAGAAACCGTAATCATTGTCATAAATAGGATCATAATCATCATTATTATCATTTCTGACGATGTAGGTCTAGGATGAGATTGCATGTTCTGTACAGTCCTGGATTCTAGTTATAACTTATTTAACTCTTTCCCAAACGACAAAATTTTCGGCTAGTCCAAATTGAAAGAGTTTGCAGACGACAATTTTAAATTTGATGAAAATGGCAGAAAGGTCTCAAAACTCAAAAAGAGTTAACTCTTTACCAAATGAAAAAAATTTAGACTTGTCCAAATTGAAAGCATTTGTAGAAGACAAAAGTGGCTCAAAAATGGAAATTTGTGTTGGAAAAAGTAGAAAACATTGTAGGTAAAGGAGAAAATGCTGTTTACCAGCATTTTCTCCTTTTCCCACAGTGTTTTCAAATGGTGTCTTTGTCAGAGTCGTTAAAACTTGGAATTGTGTGGTAAAGGGTTAATGAACGTGGGACACTAGTGGAGTTATTATTTTAGTAAAGTTCGGGAGAACTCTTTACAAACCCAAATCTCAGGTTTCCCTTCTTTAATATTTGGTATACTGGGTCTGTAGTCACCAACCATCCATCATTACATTTGTAGTGTAATTCTTAATACTTTCCTCATGTTCAAAGTAGCACAACTGATTGACTAAACCTTTAGCTGATTGGCTGAATGGTTTAGCCAATCGGAAGTTGCGTTACTATCTAAGTCTAGAATAAGACTAATAATGCACTTTAAAATGGATGTTGATGATTTCAGGACACTGTTAGTGTTGACCCTGTGTTTATGATTGTTTTACTTTCTCAATTTTCCAGGATGCAGAAGTCCATGCAGTCAATTCTGATTATGATTCACCAATACAGAACTTGGAGGCTGTAGGCAGTAAATTGTCTGGTTTGGAACGAAGTTGTGTGGATGGAAAGCCTAGTAAATCATCTAGTTTAGACCGTAAGAGTAAAAACTCCAGTCTTGAGAGGAGGAGAAGTAAATCCACTAGCCTAGAGAGGTAGTTTGAAAATTGCCATTTTTACCTTGGCTTTTTATTTTTTCTAACTCTAATAAACTCGACTTCTTTTGACAGCTGAAAATACAATCCACTTAAACGAAGAAAGATTTTTATCGTATAGGCTTGACTAAACGAGCGGATGGTATAGATCAAAGATCAAAATGCACGTTCTGTGCAGTCTGATCTTGATCTATGCCATCCGCAAAAGTTCCTGTTTTCGCCTATGGCGCTGAAAGGGTTAAAGAAAATATCGAGATATTGTCATAGCCCTGTTGCTGTTTGCATTGTCAACATGCAAAACTGTGACATTTATAACATCTGTCATTGCTGAAGATATTTACTTCAAACTTGGACTAGTAGCTAACTATCAAAAGGGGCAGGTAAACATCAACATATTTTTCATACAGTTACACCCCTTTTTTGACATAATTTTCACCGAAAACCAGAATTCAGAATGAAATTATCTATTTCTAAAAGCAACTGCAGCCCAGCATTGGCACCTGGATGCATTGCTGTTGTTAACTCTTTACGACACAGTCCCGAGTTTTAGCGACCCTGAGGGTCAAGGCTTTTGAAAACATTGTGGGAAAAGGAGAAAATGCTGGTAACCAGCATTTTCTTCTTTTCCCACAATGTTTTCTATCCTTTCAAAGT
Organism: Tridacna gigas; assembly: GCA_945859785.2. Classification (NCBI taxonomy): domain Eukaryota; kingdom Metazoa; phylum Mollusca; class Bivalvia; order Cardiida; family Cardiidae; genus Tridacna; species Tridacna gigas. The sequence goes on from OX244043.2 coordinate 49,505,300, forward strand.
CTGAAATCGACATTTGAGCTACGTTTAATTTGTCGTCTGCAAATGCTTTCAGTTTGGTTGAGTCAAAAATTTTGTCGTTTTGTAAAGAGTTAAAACTTCATGACAGCAAAATGAATGAAGTAGATAAAAATCCTGCAATGTAAAAAAGATAACACATCTTATTTTAGACTATAATATTGTAACATATCAGACAGATTAGACAGGCTTTTGAAAACATTATGGGCAAAGGAGGAAATGCTGGAAACTAGCATTTTCACCCTTTCCTACAATGTTTTCCAGCTTTTTCAAGAAGAAATCCTGTTGTTTGAGCTACTTAAAATATTAGTATTTCATCTGTAATTGCTTTCAAATTGGACAAGTCTTGGATTTTATTGTGTCCTACAGAGTTACGCAGAATGTTACTAGTACTTGCATTTCTTCCCCAAAGATATCCACCTCATGACAAAATTTTGGATTCAACCCAAATGAAAGCATTTGCAGGGGACAAAATAAATGTAGCTCAAACAATGATTTCTGTTTTATTAGGATAGCACTTTCTCCCCTCCCACAATGCTTTCAAAAGCCTTCCTCTCCAGGGTCATTAAAACTCAGGATTGTTTGGTAAAGAGTTAATTAAATTATTGTACTCTTGTGTTATAGCAAGAAAAGTTCCAAGTCATCTAGCCTGGAGAAAGAAGAAAGGCGTAGATCTAGAAACAACAGCGGCCAGGATGCTTGGAGAAGGGACATGTCTCAGAAGTCAGCAGCCAGTGCCTCAAAACTTACAGATGAGGTAGTGATTCTGTCTTGTTATGTTTGTAAAATCTTGGTCATTTTTATAGAATTTTACCAACCAATCTGAAATTGATTTTGAGAAAATCCAATTCACATATTAACTCTTTGCCAAACAAATTTTTTAATTAGTCCAAATTGAAAGCAATCACAGACAAATGTCATTAATGTTGGTCAAATGTTAGGATTGGTCTCTGTAAAGGTAGAAAACATTGTGGGAAAAGGAGAAAATGTTGTTTATCAGCATTTCATCCTTTCCACAATGTTTGCAAAAGCTTTTTTTCTCAGGGTTGTTGAAACTTGGGATTGGGTGGCGAAGGGGTAAGCTCTTTAACTTGTTACCAAACGACAAAATTTTAAACTTGTCCAAATTGAAAGCATTTGCAGACGACAAAATAAAATTGAAATTTGTTTTGGGAAGAGTAGACAACTTTGTGGGAAAAGGAGAAAATGCTGGTTACCAGCATTTTCTCCTTTTTCCACAATGTTTTCAAAAGGCTTCTTCCTCAGGTTCGTTAAAAGTCGGGATTGTGTGGTAAAGGGTTAAGGACTTACTGATTTGGCTTTCAGGTGATAGTAATGATATGAGCAGTGCTGTAGGAAAAGGGAGTTAAGTGCATCTCCGTATTGCATTATACATGTACTAAGCAAGTTATCACATAATTATGGATCCATAAAATCCAGTTTGTTTAACAACGGATTGAAACATGAGGTAGAATTGTCATTGGACATGCAGCAAAAGTAGAAATAGCAAAAAGTTTCGGCCTTTCTCAGCCTTTGCGGACATGGGTCGATACTTTTTGCAGATGCATTCAACCCCACCTTTTTTAACAGGAAATCCTTGAGTCAGTTATGGTAAAGAACCTAGACACAGGAGAGATGGTGCCGCTAAAAGATGCAGACAAAAAGATACAACAATGTATTGATCCACTTGTACTTCATATCATGGAGAGAACGAAGGACTTTCCCAGGTAAGTGTTGGCTAGTCTACATGATTTATGTTAGTGTTTTTGAAAACTTGTAGTGCAGAGGAGATAAAATGCATTAGAGGCAATGTTTTGTGGTTGTCTGTTTATCTGCAGGAGTTTCAGAGAAAAATATAAAGGAAATAAAATTCAAATTATGTTTTTTAGCTCATCTGTTTCAAAGAAAATTTTGAGGTATTGTTACAGCCCTGGAGTCTTCATTGTCTGCTTTGTCTGCGTCATTGTGCAGAAACTTTGACATTTTATAATATCTCTGTTATTATTGAAGATATTTGCTTCAAACGTGGACAAGGTGTTAATTATCAAAAGGGGAACCTCTACAACAAGGCCAGGTAACCATCAAAGAATTTTTGACAAAGTTTTGCTCCTTTTTCAGTTAAAATTGTCACCAGAAATCAATCTATTTCTAAAAGCAACTGCAGCCAATTGTTGGCACCTGCATGTAGTGCCCTTGTTTGCCTACTTTGTGACAGTGGTTGTCACAAGCTGATAAAATCACTATTTTCTGTTTAAGAATTTTTTGAAGAACCACCTACTGCATTATCATATAAACTTGGAGCTGGGGGCTAAATTGAAGACTTTCTTCTTCAGGAAATTCTGTTAGGGTTGACCTGGGTCAATACTTTTTGCAGATGCTTTAACGTCCCTTTTCACTGAGCATGTCTCATTTGTTTTATTATTTTAGTGAAGATACATCGGACAGAGATGAGGACTCCAAGTCTCTTGGCGGAAAACCAAAAACTACAGAGGGCAAAATTAAACAGAAAGGGTGAGTAGTTACGAGGGCTGAACGATAAGTTCTGAGCCTCATATGTACGGGTTTGACTTTTGGCGGACATACTGCATAATTCCCTTCAGTATCTGTACACTTTTCTCAGCAATGTTGAAGAGAATCAATACTACTTCTAAAGAAGTCCTTTTCTAGACCATTCAGCCCTCCACTGTATGTATGACATCATCAGACCTAAATTGTATACCAGAAATGGTCTTTTTCATTTTGGAAATGGATTATAGTCTGATGGAGTGAGATCAGGCAACTAAGGGGATGCTCAATCAAGTCAAAGCCGCAATTGTTAATGGCAGCTATGGCAATGACAGACTTGTGAACAGGGGAACAACACACCTTCATTGGGTCACTTGCCTTGTTTACTGTAGAGTGCTACCTCTTTGACTTAAATGATACCAGTGGCTTGGTGCACAGCTATAAATAGTCAGGGAATAATAGGGCTGAAAAAATACATCCCTGCTTAACCCTATACTAGACAACAAAATTTCAGACTTGTACAAATTGAAAGCATTTGCAGACGACAAATTCAATTTAACTCAAAATCTGAAATCTGTCTATTATGGGGTTGAAAACATTGTGGGAAAAGGAGAAAATGCTGGTTACCAGCATTTTCTCCTTTCCTCACAATGTTTTCAAAAGCCGACTACCTCAGGGTCATTGAAAGTATTGTGGTAAAGGGTTTACTCTTTCAATACAAGGGTCACAACTTATCAGTCATCCCATGTAAGTGTACACATTATCTCCCGAAACAGTTTTTCAGAAGATGACTTATTATACTGCAAAGAAATTTCTCGTGATCTGATAGGATAATATGCTATGAATATATAGTGCTTTACACTGGCAGCTCCCAGGGTACAGCACAGCAAAATCAAAGATGGCAGCGTCCGATCATCATGAAAACAAACTGTGAAATGTTAAAGGTCATTCATTGTAACTTTAAAAAAAAGTAATGATAAAGTAATGGTCGGCTGAAACAACTAATAGTCGTTTAATTATGCCGACAAATCATAAAATGAATAGTTACTAACCTTAAGTTGTTTAATCCATATTTAAATAAAGATATATCAAATGTGTATTGCAGTGACTTCATGCATCAAAGTGCAAGTTTTACTTAGGTTTCAGTGACATCAGTTTTCAGTGACATCATTTTTCAGAGTGTTTTGGGCACTCAGAAGCGAAATTCGATTTCATAAACATGCTCAATTTGTGAGACCATAAAACACAGAAATTTCACTGAATAGACGTTGAAATGGTAAAACTTTGCAGTGTAATAAATTTATCAAGTGGAAGGGGACTTGGAAACTTGTTCACCGCTTTGGCAAATCATGTGGCCATCTCACCTTCGGCTCGGGGCGACGTGATTTGCTGCAGCCATGAATAAGCTTCCAAGCCCCCTGCCACCTGACTGTACAACCAGTATCTACAGTATTGCAAAACATGCTCATAAATAATGGATAACTAGTATGAACTCAAGATCACTACAAACAATACCTCATTTTACCACAATGTTTTTAAAAGGGGTCTATGGCTACAAGATGCAAAAACTTGTATGCAGGAAGAAATCTCTCAACTCTTTGTAGGCTGAAAAGACTATCAAATTATTCCCAGGATGAATTTTTTTTTTTTTGCTTTTAATTTAGAAATAGATAGGGTATACAGTTGATTAAAATGGCTATTTTTGTATATAAAGACTAACATGGTAAACATCAACTAAACCATTGATCTTTCCTTTTCCATCATTTCAGGGCTAAGTTAAAAAAGTTGCTGGGCAAGAAGATGGGAAAGACATACAGTAAAGTGAGATCTGTTGCAGATCAAGGTAAGTTAGGTCTTTACGACACTGTCTGGAATTTAAGCAACCTTGAGAAAGAAGGCTTTTGAAAATATTGCGGGAAAAGAAGAAAATGCTGGTAACCAGCATTTCCTTCTTTTCCCACAATTCTTCCACCCTTTCAAAGAGAAATCCATCTTTTGAGCCATATTCAATATGTTGTCTGCAAATGTATTCAATTTGGACAGGTGTAAAGATTTGTTAATTTGCCAGAGGGTTAAATCTATTCCAGACAACAAAATTTTAGACTTGTTTATTATGAGAGCATTTTCAGATTGCAATAAAAAAAATGAGGCTCAAATGGTTGGATAGAAAACATTTTGGAAAAAAAAGCAAATGCTGTTTATCAGCATTTTATCCTGTTCCCATAATGTTTTCAAAAGCCTTCTTTCTAATAAGTCTAAGTGTTAAAATTTTGATTGTTAGGTAAAGAGTGTAGCTGGATCTCAGCACAGCTAATTCTGACCTTACATTGACCTCTCTTACTATTAACTCCATTTTGGTGTTTCTATTTGGCCCCATATCAAACAATCCCAGATTTTGATGATCCTTAGGAAGAAGCCTGTTGAAAACATTATGGAAACCAGCATTTTCTCTTTCTCCCACAGCGTTTTCTACTCTATCAAAGACAAATTGCATCATTTGAGTCCCATTGTTGTCTGCAAATGCTTTCAATTTGGACAAACCGACATTTTTCTCATGTGGTGAAGAGTTAAGTGGCCAGTATTTGGTAAGATGTTGATTACTTTCAACTTTTGCACATTTTTAGTATGAATTAGTTAAAAAAAAAAGTCTATGACGTTTTGATGGAGAAATTTGTAACAAGAAACAATGTTGAGACTAGAAAAACAATGCATACTTTACTGTAAGTTATGTTTTTGAAATTCTTTGTTGCACTTTCTGGATAAAGACGCATCTGCTGATTCAAAGTGTCGGCCCAGTAACTCTTTACCAAATGACAAAATTTTAGATTGGTCTAAATTGAAAGCATTTGCAGACGACAAATGCTGCATGAATTATGAAATTTGTCTTTGAAAGGATAGAAAACATTGTGGGAAAAGGAGAAAATGCTGGTTACCAGCATTTTCTCCTTTTTCCACAATGTTTTCAAAAGGCTTCTTTCTCAGAGTCGTTAAAAGTTCGGACTGTGTGGTAAAGGGTGAAAGAGCATGTTTAGACATCCTGAAATGTATAGCAAACAAGAGTCATATTAAGGCAAGTAATCTTTTTTTTTTTTTTTTTTTTTTTTAAACAAATAAGGAAAACATTACGGAAAAAGGAGTGATTGCTTGTCACAAGCAATTGTTCCATTTTTCTCAATGTTTTAAGAAGTAGTTTAGGACAGGAGTGCAGAAAAAAGTTTTTTAAAGTCGTAAGAAATGGGTTAACTCTTTACCACACCAGAAAAATGTAGGCTTGTCCAACTTGAAAGCTTTTGCAAATGACAATTCATATTTGATTCAAATGGGGGATTGTATGATTGATTGATTGTATAGTGTTTAACGCCGTTTTCAACATTATTTCAGTTATGTCATGGTTGCCAGTGCACCCTATCCATGCTTTCCTGGAGTTACATTTACCAGTGCTCTGCACAATATTCTCTCCAAGCCACTGGCTGCTTTCCCACATAACCTTCGTCAAAACGATGGTCAGCGGTGAGAGAGGAATGAATCCTGTCGCGATGACTATCATCAATCCTCGGAAAGAAATTGGCCAAGCCGGGTATTGAACCAGTGACCTCCTGTTCTCAAGTCCTGTACGTTACCGACTGAGCTACGGGGGCTTGGCTCAAATGGTGGAACTTGTCTTTGATACAATAGAAGACATTGTGGGAAAAGGAGAAAATGCTGGTTACCGGCATTTTCTCCTTTTCCCACTATTTTTTCAAAAGGCTTCACTCCTCAGGGTTGTTAAAACTTAGGAGTGTATGGTAGGTAAATGATTAACTCTTTACCAAACAGCAAAAGTTTAGACATTTCCAACTGGAAAGCATTTGCAGATCACTGGATGAGTATGAAAAAAAAAATAAAACTTGTTTTTGGTATGTTAAAAACATTGTGGGTAACAGGAGAAAATACTGATTACCAGCATTTTCTCCTTTTCCCACAATGTTTTCAAAAGGCTTCTTCCTCAGGGTCGTTAAAACAGGAGAGACTGGAGATTATGTGGTAAAGGGTAACATGATAAGGTGATCATTCAATTAGAGTTAATTAGTCTGCAGCCAAACACCCTTTATTTCATTATAAGTATGCATCTAGCCATGTAACTTTGGTGAGAGCCTTAGGTATATCAGTGAATTTTTAGAAACTTCATGTCAGATTTTTGTGTTTTTGATTATTTTTGGTAAGTGATTGACCTAAATTTGGAGAATTAGATAAATTGATCAGGTTTTGTTACTTTTTAGGAAATGTTTTCTGTATGTATTTTACTCTTTACTACACAATTGACTGAACGACCATGAGAAGAAGGCCCTTCGATAACATTGTTGGAAAAAGGAGAACATGCTGATAACAGGCATTTTGTCCTTTTCCCACAATGTTTTCTACCCTTTTACAGACAAATTTCACTGTGTCAGCCACATTTGATTTGCTGTCTGCAAATGCTTTTAATTTGGATGTGTCTAAAATTTTTTTGTGTGGTAAAGAGCTGAATGCTCACAGAGAGAGAAAACGAATGCAGTAATTAGAGAATGAAAGAGGTCATTAGTGCTGTAAAGTCAGAATAGAGAGAGCTGTTATGGATCTTGTAACTTGTTCAAGTATGTTTTCCTGTGCTGCAAGTATAGATCAAGATCAGACTGTACAAAATGAGATCTTGGATTTGAACAGTACACTTTGCGGAGACATTTTTTATAAGAGCAACTTTGAAACTGCAATTGTTTGGGTCATATTTCTAGACACAGAATTTGTGTTGGGTTTATTCTGTGCTTTAGGGGTTAACATGTTGTTCATTCTTCAATTATTGTTGTGCCCACCCAGGTGGCTGAGTGGTTAGCGTATGTGACTTGTGACCTTGTGGTTGCGAGTTCAATACCTAGTTGAGGAAAACTTTCTATCCACTGATTTTTCACCTCTCACCTCTGATGCATGTGGGAATAGTAGTCAGTGATTTGGAAAGAAAGTGTCAGTACTGGTGTGAGAAAAGCAGGAAACACATGCGTAGGTGCACTGACCGCCATGATATGACCTGAGCTGTTAAAACAGTGTTTAACTCCAATACAAACAAACACATCAATTATTGTTGTAAGTGTTTGGATAAGGTAGAATTGCTGGCTATAAAAGATATGACATATTTAACTCTTTTCCACACAATCCTGAGTTTTAATGACCCTGAGAAAGAAACCTTTTAAAAACATAGAGGGAAAAGGTGAAAATGTTGGAAACCAGCATTTTCTCCTTTTCCCACAATGTTTTCCACCGTTCCAAAAACAAAATTTCAATTTTTGAGTCACATTTATTTTGTCGTCTGCAAAAGCTTTGAATTTGGACTAGTCTACATTTTTGTTGTTGTGGCAAAGAGTTAAGTTGCAGTTGATATTGTTACAGTGATGCATGGAGAAGAAAATACAACTGTGTTGGAGGCAGATATATCTGAGGATAGCAGGAAGTTCAAGGTATGGTTATAACTATTTTTGCTCAACCTTTACAATTCCAAGTTTTAAACACCCTGGGAAAGTAGACTTTGGAAAACATTTTGGGAAAAGGAGAAAATGCTAGTTACCAGCATTTTGTCTTTTTTTTACAGTTTTTTCAAAGGACCTCCTTCTCAGGGTCTTTAAATCAATAACTATTTTTCTTAAACCTTTTACCACACAATTCCGAGTTTTAAATACCCAGGGAAAGTAGACTTTGGAAAACATCGTGGGAAAAGGAGGAAATGCTGGTTACCAGCATTTCCTCCTTTTCCCACAACGTTTTCTAACCTGTCAGAACAATTCCAATTTATTTGAGCCACATTTAAATTGTCATCTGCAGATGCTTTCAGTTTTGACCATTCTAAAATATTTTGATGTTGTAAAGAATTAATTGACAGTATAGTTAAAAAGTTCTGCAAAACGCGAGTGCCAAGTGGTAACCCTTGGAAAGCCAAGTCAAAAGGGAAGGTATCTTTTAGTTCTGTACCAAACGACAAAAAAGGTAGACATGTCCACATTGGAAGCATTTACAGAGGACAATTTAAATGTAGATCAAATGATAGAGTTCATGTTTGATAGGGGAGAAAACATTATGTGAAAAGGAAAAAATGCTGGTTATCAGCATTTTCTGTATTTTCCTCACAGTGTTTTGAAAAGGCTTCTCCCCCAGGGTCTAACTACTGATCTTGAATCTACAGTGTCTGGACTTGTGCCAGGTACTCTATCAAAAGTGGCTTTGAGATGATTGTTACATGTGCATCTGCAGCAATGACTGAGAATTCTTGTTACATTAAAGTGAGCCATGCTCTGTAAAAAGGGGAACTTAATGCATCTGCAAAAGCATCGATTCAGGCCAGCCTGCACAGTCTGCGCTGTTAGTCAATTTTCTGTATGTCCAGGGACCAGTCTACCTCGTGATTAAGTTGGTAATTAAAAAAAAGTGGCTTGACGCTTTGTCTTATTTATGAGCCATGCTCTGTGAAAAGGGGGCTTAATGCATCTGCGAAACGTATCGACCCAGGCCAGCCTGCGCAGTCCGCGCAGGCTGACCTGGGCCAAAACTTTTCGCTATTGGTCAATTTCTCTATGTCCAGGGACTAATCTGCCGTATGATTAAGTCAGTTATTATAAAATTGGCCATTAGGGATTCATATTTATGTGATGACTTGCTTGTGAAATGTTTCATGGAGATGCATTAAGCCCCCTTGTGCCAGAGCATGGCCCATTTATTTTGCACTACAGGGGTTAAAAATGGTTGGTGAATAGGGACTGATCTTATGACCCTAGAGTGAGAAGCCCTGGATGCTTCTAGCTGAACACTACTGTCTCAGTTTCTGTTACATCAGGTCCAGCACTCTTATTACTGGTATTGCTCTATTTTCAGTTTAAAGCCAATCACAATAAGAAAGGTCCCTTTGAGTTTGGTCAACTTAAACATGTTCAGGATTTAGGAGACCATAGTGTAAGTTATTTTGATTACTCTTTGTTTTGAACCTTACCTTTTTTTGTAAGCTTTTTCCTGCAAGGGGACAGAATTTTGGACCTTAACTCTCTGTCCCAAAAAAGTAACCAAACAAATATGTCCACTTTGAATAGTAGTAAAGCCCCAAATAATGTGAAGACAAAAATAACATCAGACAAATGTATTGATCTATACAATGTAATATTGTCCGAGAGAGAGAGAGAGAGAGAGAGAGAAAGAGAGAGAGGGGGAGGATGAAGGAGAGGAAGAGACAGATAGACAGAGAGAGAGAGCAAAGGACAGAGCAGTTTAGCACTACTGGTTATTGTTAACGAAGTATCTTACCACAAATATCTGTATTTCAATGGGAATGGAATAAAACATATCAGAATATGTAAAACATGGTGTATGATGTAATTTTTTTTACAGGGTGCTATTTGGGTTATGAAGTTTTCTCCTTGTGGGAGGCTGTTGGTAAGTGATTAAGTGATTGTTATTGTCTACAGCCAACAGATTTACCTTGTGAAAGTAAGATGAAAATGTTGTCATTTTCAACAAAAATACAAAAATTACATGTACTTAGTAAATATGAGACAAAAATACTGTCATATCCAGTGACTAAAAATTCATTTCGTAAACTTCAGATGACAGTATGGTATTTAATTCTGAGCTATCTTTAGACACAACGGATAGTTATAAATGTGTATACTTGGCCTTTACAATCCCAAGTTCTAACATGTTTTTAACTTCCCCGTTGAAGACAGACCCAATTGCTAGAACCATATTTAGTTTGCTGTCTGCATATGCTTTTGTGATGGACAAGTGTAAAATTTTGTTGTTTAGTAAGGGTTAACTCAAATAAAGTGTATGATTTTATCTGCATAGTATCTGTTACACAAATATTTCTGATGGATGGAGGGATATATGTAAATTTGATTCAATTTTAGTGGTTAAACTGTCTTCAAAATTTTTGGAATTTAAACAGAATGCAAGGAATTGTATATTGATTGGGTACATTAATTAAAAAAAAAAAAAACACATGTTAACTCTTTACCAAACAGTTCAGAGTTTTAATGACCCTCAGGAAGCCTTTTGAAAACTTTGTGGGAAAAGGAGAAAATGCTGATAACAAGTATTTTATCCTTTTCCCATAGTATTTTCTGAGACAAATTCTAGAATTTGAGCCACATTTAAAGTGTTGTCTGCAAGTGCATTCAATTTGAGTATGTCTAAGTTTTTGTTGTGTGGTAAAGAGCTAAGTGTTAATATGACATGAATTTAACATGATAACAATACTTGATTATAAATTTTAGGCCACAGGTGGGCAGGACAGTCTTCTTAGAATTTGGGTTTTGGATTCCGCATACAACTATTTTGATGACATGAGACAGAAATATGTGGAAAGTATGTGAAATTTTAGAGTCAAACTTGTGTCAATGGCCACTTGTGTACAGCAGTCACCTCTTGTTGGCTATTATTGAAAGTTACATTACCTAAGTTTTAATTTATTTATCTCTGTATTTAATACCCACTTCTCTGAAGAGGCCAGGATTGTTTGTTCTATTAACTGTCTACTTAACCTGTTACCGAACAATCCTGTGTTTTAAGGACCTTGAGGAAAATGGCTTTTGAAAACTTTGTGGCAATTTTCCTTTTCCTGCTGTGTCTTCTTCCCTCTTAAAGAAAATTTTGTCATTTGAGTCACAGTTAATTTATTATCTGCAAGTGTATTACCTCTTTACAACACAATTCCGATTGTTAATGATACTGAGAAGGAAGGGTTTTGGAAACATTGTGGGAAAAGGAGAATACGCTATTAACCAGCATTTTCTTCTTTTCTCACAATATATCATACCCTTCCAAAGACAAATTTTAATATTTGAGTCACATTTATTTGGTGTCTGAAAAAGCTTCCACTGTGGACCAATTTAAAAATTTTGCCGTGTGGTAAAGAGTTAGATACAAAAAAGTATTAAATGTTAAAGAAAGCATGTAGACCAAAAATACTTTTAATAATCAATTTTCTTAACCCTTTACCACACAATCCCGACTTTTAATGACCCTGAAGAAAAAGTCTTTTGAAAACATGGTGAGAAAAGGAGAAAATGCCGGTAACCAGCATTTTCTCCTTTTCCCACAATGTTTTCTACTGTATCAAAGACAAATTGCAGCATTTAAGCCACATTGAAATTTTCGTCTGCAAATGCTTTCATTTTGGATGGGTCTAAAATTTTGTTGTGTGGTAAAGGGATATAGTGAATCCTTTACCACACAATCTTTAACAACCTGGACAGAGAAGACTTGAAAACATTGTGGGAAAAGGAGAAAGTGCTTTAACCCTTTACCACACAATCCCGAGTTTTAACGACCCTAAGGAAGAAGCCTTGTTGAAAACATTGTAGGAAGAGGAGAAAATGTTGGTAATGATGTTTTCTACCCTATCATAGACAAATTTTATCATCTGAGCCACATTTAAATTATCGTCTGCATATGCTTTCAATTTGGACAACTCTTCATTTTTGTTGTGTGGTAAAGAGTTAACCAGCATTTTTTTCCCTTTTCCATGTTTTCTAGTGTTTCACAAACAAAGCTGATACTGTGAGCAACATTTGTTTTGCCATCTCAATGTACTTTCATGTCAGACAGGTCTAAAATTTTTTTGTGTGGTAGAAGCTCAAAATGTCCCCTGCAACTTTTATTTTTCATTTCAGTGAAAGTGTCCCCTGCACCGTCCCAAGAAAGTTTGAATTCTATCCCATCATTGCCGTCCGATATCTCAGGCATGGAGCTTGGTGTAAGTGCTCTTTTTTTTTTTCTCCCCCATTTATCTATAGATGTTCCAATTTAACCCTTAGTTTGCATTCCGATTTGCATAACAATCGTGTGTGAAGGAAGCTTACTGACATTTTCTCTTTTACCTGTAATGTTTTCAAAAATCTTCCTCCAGGTTTGTTAACCCTTTCCCAAACAAGCCCTGGTTTTCACGTGTCTGCAGCACAAGTCTTTTGAAAACACTGTGGGAAAAGGAGAAATTGCTCATAACGAGCAATTTCTCCTTTTCCCACAGTGTTTTCCACCCTTTTTGAGACCTTTCTGCCATTTTCATCAAATTCAAAATTGTCGTCTGCAAACTCTTTCAATTTGGACCAGTCCAAAATTTGTCGTTTGGGAAAGGGTTAAACTTTGAATTGTGTGGTAAAGGTTTTAGGATATACTTTTTATTTATTACCAAGATAGGTTTTTATCTGTCCATACAAAGATGTTTTGGGTCGGCCCAGTAGTGCAATGTGTAGAGTGCAGCATTTGAGACCAGGGGGTTGCTGGTTGGAATCCCTAGCTTTGCCAATTTCATTTGGAGGACTTATGACAGTCATTGCAACAGGATTCATTCCTTTCTTAACGCTGATCATTATGCCCCCGCAAAACGAATGTTTTCGGGGGTATACTGGAATCGGCCTGTCTGTCCGTCTGTCCGTGTGTCTGTGTGTCCGTCTGTGTACAAATACTAGCAATTTATGTCACGAACTCCTCCTACAGTTTTCCTTCAATTGCATTGAAACTTTGCACATATATTGTTCATATATTGAAGATTTGTAAGACGTAATTTTCAAGTCTCAACTCCCACTGGTTGAGGAATTATCTCCCCTTGAACTTGACACTTTTTTTCTGTCAAAGCACTGGCGGGGGTATTAAGTCACATTCAGTGACAGCTCTAGTTATTTCTACTCTGGCTATGGAAAAAAAGCAGCTATTGGCTAGGGAAGAATGTTGTGGAAATTATTGGTAAAAGAAACTCTAGGAAACCATGGATAGGTACACTGGCCGCCATGACATATTTGAACAAATGTTGGAAACAGTGTTAAATACCATGAAAACTACAAAATGATCAAAGCTGCTTAAAAGTTATTTACTCAGATGCCTTGGGGCTAGAAACTTGCTGATTATTAGGCGTGAAACACACAAAAAGGGGCCTTTGGACATTTGCGTAAAGTATTGTCCCGGATTAGCCTGCAAAGTCCATGCAGGCTAATCCGAGACAGCACTTTACGACTATGTAGATTTTTTCATACAGCAGACTTTCGTGAAACAGAAAATCACACAAAAACGGGAAGTGTCGTCTCAGATTAGTCACAAACTGCACAGGCTGATCTGGGATGACACGCTTTTACACATATGTCTGAAGGTCCCTTTTCGCGTGTTGCATGCCATTATGTATTTACATTGATATACAGGCTACTGCGGAAGGTGAAGAAGAAAAGAAAGGTCCCTTTAGAAACAAACCCTTTTGTAAATATAGGGGTCACACTGCTGATCTATTGGATATTTCCTGGTCAAAGGTAACTTGAAACTATTTCTCTAATGGCTGCAAGGTTTGAATGTCTTTCCTATCTACCAAAGCACTTGGCAGTCATATTAACTCGTTACCACACGCCGAAAATGTAGACATGTCCAAATTGCAAGCATTTGCAGAGAACAATTTAAATGTGGCTCAAATGATGGAATCTGTCTTTGATAGGGTAGAAAATATTGTGGGAAAAGGAGAAAATGCTGGTTGCCAACATTTTCTCCTTTTCCCACAATGTTTTTAAAAGTCTTCTTTCTCAGGGTTGTTAAGAATCAGGACTATTTTGTAAAAGTGTAAGTCACTTTTTATGAGTTATGGTTTGTTATGTCTTAATAGGCAAAATTGAAAAATAAGAATTGTTAACGTAAAAGTCAAGTCAGTTTAGGTCAGTTAACTCTAGCAAAGTACAAAAAGTACATTTTACTCTTTACCAAACAATTTTAGACACTTCCAAAAAGAAAATATTTGCAGATGACAAATTAAATCTGGCTCAAGTGATGGCTTCTATTTCTGAAATAGCAGAAGACATTGTGGGAAAACAAGAAAACACAGATTACTAGCATTTTCCTTAGAGTCGTTGAAATTCAGGATTGTGTCGTAAAGGGTTAAATTGAGACATATTACTAGTGAGTAATCATTACTTGTATTTATTATTTTGTAACATATCTGTATAGATTGTAAATTCTGTATGGCATGAATTTTGATTCAGAAATATTGCTTTAACCCTTTATCACACAACAAAATTTTAGACCTGTCCAAATTGAAAGCATTTGCAGACGACAATTTCACTGTGGCTGAAATGGTGGAATTTTTATTTGATAGGGTAGAAAACATTGTGGGAAAAGGAGAAAATGCTGGTTACCAGCATTTTCTCCTTTTCCTACAATGTTTTCAAAATGCTTCTTTCCCAGGGGCGTCAAAAGGCGGCATTGTGCGGTAAAGGGTTAAAAGAATACTGGAAAAATTAATGTAATATATAACAGTTTTTACTACACTTTTTTCCAGAATTATTTCATTTTATCTTCATCCATGGATAAGACAGTAAGATTGTGGCATATTTCCCGCAGGGAATGTCTCTGTACATTTCAACATATAGACTTTGTGACAGCTATTGTTTTTCACCCAAGGGTAAATTTTTTGTTATTTCTTGTGAATGACAGTGTTTAGCTCTGGCAGTCACTTAGAAATGTGAATTGTTCGGTTCAGAAAGAATTAGTTTTAATTATTAACAGTCTAAGGTTTTGCCTAAATCATACTTTGTAATTTTCATGTTGCCTTCTGTAGCAGAAATCTTGAAGAAAATATGTCTATTCTTGTTCTATTAGATCAAAAACTTAACAAGGTAATAAACATATAAAACAGTTGAACGTCATTTGTTCTAATATATGTAGGACCAAGTCAGTACAGCAGAAGCACATTTGAAAAATCACGCAGATCCATTTGTTAGTTGTCATACTTCATTATAAATTTGATCATTTGTTTTGGAAAATAGAGCAGCATTTGTTCTGATTGCTCAAATGAACATTTAGAATTGTTGCTTCTTTTCTGTGTAAAGCCATGCATGTTTAATTCTCTGCCAAACAACGAAATTTTAGACTTGTCAAAATTTGTAACATTCACAGATGACAAAATTGAATGTGGCTCATATGTTTAAATTTGTCTTTGAAAGGGTAGGAAACATTGGTAGGAAAAGGGGAAAAAGCTTGTTACTAGCATTTTCTCCTTTTCCAACAATGTTTTGAAATGCCTTGTTCTCCAGGGTCTTAAAAACATATGGGATTGTCTTGTGAAGTGGTGAATAAATTTTTTGAAGGATTTCGACTTGCACATTTCATAACTTGTAACGTAGCCATTATGAAGATATTATAAATTTTCCTGCGATATTTTCAGGATGACCGATACTTTCTCAGTGGATCACTTGATGGTAAATTACGTTTATGGAATATACCTGATAAAAAGGTCACCCTGTGGAACGAGGTTGGCAGCGGAAGTTTAATTACCACAGCAAACTTTTGTCACAATGGGAAGTTTGCAGTGGTAGGTACTTATGATGGAAAATGTATATTTTATAATACTGAGGTAAGATAACAGTTTATAGTGTCAAATTTATTGTATCAGTTTCTTTTCAAATTATTGTGTTTTTTTTTTTCCCCATTGATATGTAGCTACAGGGTTCGGAACTTAAAAACAATCTAAGAAAGGTTATTGATTTTTCCGTGATTCATTCCTCTCTCCTTCCGTTTCTTTCCCTAGTTGATTAATTAATTTATTTATTAATTCATTCATTCATGATTTCATTAATTATTTATTATTCCATTACTTCATTCATTATTAGCTCAGCTGCTTTCGAAGAAATCGTCGGGGTATTGTCTTAATCCTGGTGTCGTCTGCGTCATCATCTGTGTTGTCTGTGCCTTGTGAAAACTTAGACATTTTATAATATCTCTGTTATTACAGAAGATATTTGCTTCAAACTTGGACAAAGTGTTAATTATCAAAAGGGGAACCTGTAAAACAAGGGCAGGTAACCATCAAAATATTTTTGACAGACTTAGGCCCCTTTTTTGTCTTGGAATTTTCACTTAAAATCAAGCATCCACAGATGAGCGTTGTCATCAGCATGCCTTGCTCTTGTTTCATTAATGCAGCATTTATTTATAATGAATTGTCTCATTTTCATCTGGTGATGAAATGTATGGCATACTTTCGTGGTATTTACCCTGCTCTGAATTCTGGAGAAAAAAAAATAAAGGGTAAACTGTTTTCCTCTGTTAACATCCGAGAGAGAGACAAAGGATTTTCAGTTTTTTTGCAAGATAAGTTGACATTTGACATTAACCCTAAACCAAACAATCCTTGGAAAGATGGCTTTTGGAAACATTGTGGGAAAAGGAGAAAATGCTGGTAACCAGCATTTTCTCCTTTTCCCACAGTGTTTTCTACCCTATCAGAGAGCTTAAGTGCACTTGTAACAACTGAATTATGATCTGCAGATCTTTTAAAATTGAAAGAGTTTAAAATTTAAGGCTTTAGAGATGGGTAAGTATTACAGAGTTACTTGCCCTTAAGCCCTGGAACTTAAGCTGTTTATTATGTTTGATCAGCTGTCTTCTGTACCAGAGCACTCTGCAGGCTAAATGATCACTCTTTGTGAGTAATCTATGTTTTTACCAACCTGGTTTTTTGTTTATTTTACAGCACCTGAAATATTATACTCAAATTCACGTACGATCTACACGAGGCAGAAATTCTAAAGGAAAGAAAATCACTGGAATAGAACCTCTACAAGGAGAAGATAAAGTTCTAGTCACGTCCAATGACTCCCGTGTACGACTGTACGACCTCCGTGATCTCACCCTGACCTGTAAATATAAAGGCCCAACCAATACAAGTAGTCAGATTCGAGCCAGTTTTAGGTGAGACTTTTAAATCTTAAACATGAACTTACTGCCTAAATAATTTGAAAAAATTATTTAACCCTTTACCAAATAATCCCATGTTTTCACGTCCCTAAGGAAGATGCCTTTTGAAAACATTGTGGGAAAAGGAGAAAATGCTGGTAACCAGCATTTTCTCCTTTTCCCACAATGTTTTCTACCCTGTCAAAAAACCTGAAGTTCAATTGTACCATTTTCAAATTTGTCGTCTGCAGATGCTTTCAATTTGGAAGGGGCTAAAAATTGTCATTTGGGAAAGGGTTAAGTAAGGGATTTTAGCAGATCAGATACAGGAATTCATTAAAGACAGTGTGTAATTGTTAACTCGTTACCACACAATCCTGAGTTTTAACGACCCTGTGAAAGAAGCTTTTTGAAAACAATGTGGGAAAAGGAGAAAATGCTGGTAACCAGCATTTTCTCCTTTTCCAACAAAGTTTTCTACCCTATGAAAGACAAATTCCATCATTTGAGCCACATTTAAATTGTTGTATGCAAATGCTTTCAATTCAGACAAGTCTCCATTTTTTTGTTGTGTTGTAAAGAGTTAAGATTTTTGTATGGTATTTTACTATCACTCTGTGATGAGGACAAACTTTGGCGGTTGTGGATACTTTCAGCAAATTTAAAGTTCGTTTTTCAGTACGATCTTGGTCTACAGTCTCAAAAGACACTCATAATGGCCTTTAGCAGAAATGGCCCATCAAATTGATAAATTTTCAGCCAAGCCCTGGTAACGCAGTCGGTAGCTCATATCACTTGAAAGTAGGGGGTCACTGGTTTGAATCCCCAGCTCGGCCAATTTCTTTCCAAAGATTCATGGTATTCATTCGGACAGGATTCATTCCTCTCTCACAGTTGATCATTTTTTGACCATGGTCTTGTGGGAAAGCAGCCAGTGTCTTGGGAAGAATATTGTGTGACAGAAGTATTGGTAACAGAAACTCCAGGAAAGCATAGATAGGTGCACTGGCTGCTGCTATATTAGTGAAATAATGTTGAAAACAGAGTTAAGCACCATACAATCAATCAGTCAATGATAAGTTTCCAGGGCTTTACTTGATATGTTTCTTTTATTTTTCAAAACTTATCCTCAGCTCTGTTTCTTTGCTTTTTTTTTCAGCCCCAAAGGTAAATATGTGATATGTGGATCCGAGGACCACTTTGTATATATCTGGAAAACCCAACATGAGTTTTATAAATTCTCGTCGGCAAGGAGGGACAGAAACGATTATTATGAAGCAGTTAAAGGTTTGTTTTGTCTGTAGAAATATTGTAAATGTGTCATGCTATGTGAAAAGGGGGTTTAATGCATCAGCAAAAAGTAGTCGCCCATGTCAGCCTGTGAGTTCGCATTGGCTGACATGGATCGAAACATTTTTGCTATTTGTAAATTTTTTGTGTGTCAAAGGACCAGCCTACCTTATGATTTAGCCAGTTGTTAGACAAAATGGATTTTGTGGATCCACACTTATCTTGTCATGCTTGGTATAAGATAGCACAGTTGCATTAAACCCCCTTTTGCCAGAGCATGGCTCAAATTATATTTTTCTAGTTCTGTTATGGTTCTTTGATGGTTCTTGCCTCTATGATTTCAAAAGTTTTCCTACTTCTTGATTATTTTAACCCTTTACCGCGCAATGCTGCCTTTTAATGCCCCTGGGAAAGAAGCCTTTTGAAAACATTGTGGGAAAAGGAGAAAATGCTGGTAACCAGCATTTTCTCCTTTTCCCACAATGTTTTCTACCCTATCAAAGAAAAATTGCACCATTTGAGCCACACTGTAATTGTCGTCTGCAAATGCTTTCAATTTGGACAAGGCTAAAATTTTGTCGTCTGGTAAAGGGTTAACCTGCAATGATTCAGATGAATCATCCTTGTTGTGCCTTTTACAAGTACAGTTGCATTGGGGACCAGTAAAGATCAAAATAAAACTGCAGAAAATGTGAAATATGATGCTGGATCTATATAGGTCACTATCTGTAGGCATTCTGGCTCAATTGACCTTAGAATTGCATTAATTTTTTCAAGACTAAAAATATAATGAACTTATTCATCTGTTCACTAAGGATTAATGACATAATTTGGGTTTCCTTTCAGTTCATAACACTGTTGTCACTACAGCCCTTTTTGCCCCAAATCCGTCCCATTTTCTAAAGAGTGAGGATACATCATCGTCTACAAAGTCCAGCAAAGTTACACAGGACAGTGCGACAGACAGTAATGCAGAGTTCTTTGTGAGTGCAGACTTTTCTGGATCGATAAAAGTGGTCAAAGCAAAGTGAGGACTGAGGAAAACAAAGCTTAGTGAGAAATGACGAAAAGAAGGCTAAGTGAGGAATGAGGGGAAGACAGCTAAGTGAGAATTGATCCTTTACCAAACATCCCTGGTTTTCCTGAGGAAATAGCCTTTTGAAAACCTTTTGGAAAAAGGAGAAAATGCTGGTAACCAGCATTTTCTCCTTTTCCCATTAGGTTTTCTACACTTTCCAGGTCAAGTACCATCATTTCAGTCACATTTACTTTGTCATCCGCAGATGCTTTGAATTTGGACTAGTCCAAATTTTTTTCATTTGGTAAAGGGTTAAACAAAGCTTAGTGAGGACTGATGGGAAAAATGCTAAGTGAGGAATGAGGGAGGGGAGTTAAGTGACGAATGGGTGGGTGTAAGTGAGAAAGGGGGGAACTAAGTGAGGATAATCTGGATTTAACTCTTTACCGTACAGTCCTGGGTTTTAACGACCCAGGAGAAGGCTTTTGTTGAAAACGTTGTGGAAAGGGGAAAATGCAATGTTTGCAACCCTATTAAAGTCGGAAATCATCAATTTAGCTACTTTAGATTTGTTGTCTGCAAAGTTGGTTGAGTGCAAAATTTTGTCGTTTGGTAAAGAGTTAAAACAGCTCAATGAGGATTGGGGAGATTGCTTAAAACAAAGATGATGGCTTTGTGATAGCTTGGTGTTTTAATGGTCTTTAGGTTTTTTGATAGCTTTTTCATGGTATTTTAGCCTTTTGCCAAACAATCACAGTCATGTTTTTAATGGTTTTCAAAAAGAAAGCGTTTGAAAACATAATGAAAAAAAGGAGAAAATGCTGGTATCAGTATTTTCTCATTTGTAATTACCAGCATGTTTTTTACCCATTTTACAGTCAAATCCTTTTTTTTTTTTTTTTTTAAGCTACATTTAACCTTTACCAAACAACAGAATTATAGACTAGTCCATTTTCAAAGCATTTGCAGACAACAAATTGACTGTGGTTCAAATGGTAAGATTTGTCTTTTCCCACAATGTTTTCAAAAGCTGTCTCACTCAAGATCCTTAGAACTTGGGATTGTGTGGTAAGGGCAAGTTCATAGTCTGCAAAATTTATGCTTTCTTAGACTTATTCTTCAAGATTTTCCAAATTTGAAAGTAACACAACTTCTGATTGGCTAAACCATATGGTTTAGCCAATCAGAAGGTGTGTTACTTTCAAATTTGGAAAATTTTGAAGAACAAGATCAAGAATGTTCTTAAGAATGGTTGGTGAATACAGACCCAGGTGTCATGGGAGATCACTCCTTCCTTACTGCATAGCTTCTTCCTGTAAAAAATCAATACCTGACAACTTCGTTAAGGGGAATTCTCTTTAGCTCAGTGGTTAGTGCATTGAGGATCTTCGCAGCACTGGTTTGAATACCAGCCGGGGCAGTTTGTATTTGAGCTATGCATTTGTTGCAAACTTTCATGTTTGTAAGACAGGTCAAATGTGAACATTTTTTTTTTTGTCTAGCTCTCTCACATTTTTCTGTAGTCCATTATATTTTTGATAAGCATTGATGATGTTCTATTTGTGATTACCAAAATAATACTCAGTGCAAACCTTTACCACACATTCCCGAGTTTTAACGACCCTGGGAAAAGGAGCCTATTGAAAACATTGTGGGAAAAGGAGAAAATGACTGTAACTAGCCTTTTCCCCTTTTCCCACAATATTTTCTACCAAGGGCATATTTCGTCCTTTAAGCTGCCTTTTATATGTCGTCTGCAAATGCTTTCAATTGAACAAATCTAAAATTTTGTCTTTTGGTAAAGAGTTATAAGTATCTAAACTTTTGTAGCACTCTTGAACTTGAAGCCTAGAATGTGTTACTGTTTCCACAGTGTTTTAAAAGTGTCTCATTGTATAAATTACATTTTATTATCTCAGCCGTTTCCAAAGAAAATGACGAGGTAATGGCATAGCCCTGGAGCCGTCTATGTCATGCAAAAACTTTGACATTATCAAAACTTTGACATTTTATAATATCTCTGTCATTACTGATGTTTACGTCATACTTTGACTAGTAAATCACTATTAAAAGGGGAACCCATGCAACAAGGGCATGTAACCATCAAAGTATTTTTGACACAGTTATGTCCCTTTTTCAACTTAGAATTTTGAAACCTTTGACATTTTATAATATATGTTATTACCAAAGATGTTTACTTCAAATTTGGACTAGTTCTTATTTATTTAAAGGGGAACCCATACAATAAGGGCAGGTAAGCATCAAAATATTTTTGAGACAGTTATGCCCCTTTTTCAACTTTTAATTACTGAAAATCGAGCAAGTGCAGCTGAGCATTTGTTGGCACCACATGCGGTGCTTGTGTTTTTATTACATTGTTGCATTAACCCTTTACCACAATTCTGACTTTTAACGACCCTGAGAAAGAAGCCTTTTGAAAACATTGTGGGAAAAGGAGAAAATGCTGGTAACCAGCATTTTCTCCTTTTCCCACAACGTTTTCTAACCTATCCAGTACATTAATCACTATTTAAGCTACACTTAATTTGGCATCTGCTAATGTTTTCAATTTGGTCCAGTCTAAAATTTTGTCGTTTGGTAAAGTGTTAAGAAATGTGTAAAAATCCATGTACATGTACTTAGGTGTGGCAAAATCATGTTTACGTTCGTTATATTTACTTTTTGAATCCATTACATGTTTAACCCTTTCCCAGACGACAAATTCTGGACTGGTCCAAATTCAAAGAGTTTGCAGACGACAATTTTAAATTTGATGAAAATGGCAGAAAGTTATCAAAAAGGGTAGAAAACACTGTGGGAAAAGGAGAAATTGCTCGTTATGAGCAATTTCTCCTTTTCCCACAGTGTTTTCAAAAGACTTGTACTGCAGACATGTGAAAACCAGGGCTTGTTTGGGAAAGGGTTAACTCTGTACCAAACAAAATTTTAGACTCCTTCAAATTCAAAAAATTTGCATACGACAAATTTAAAACGATTCAAATGAAGCGCCTTGTCTGTGAATGGGTAGAAAACATTGTTGGAAGAGGAGAAAATGCTGGTTACCCGCATTTTCTCCTTTTCCAATAAGGTTTTCAGAAGGCTTCTCCCACAGGGTCATTTAAATTCGGGGATGTGTGGTAAAGGGTTAACCATCCCTGCATTACATGGCTTTAGAAAACATTGTGTCAAAAGAGGAAGTTGCTTGATACAAGGTACGGCCTCTTTTGTTACAATGTTTCAGACCATAAAAATCTTAACTCTTTACCACACAATCCCGACTTTTAACGACCCTGAAGAAGAAGGCTTTTGAAAACATTGTGGGAAAAGAAAAAAATGCTGGTAATCAGCATTTTCTTCTTTTCCCACAATGTTTTCAAAGATCTGAAAGACAGATACTGTTTTTTGTGCCCCATTTTATTTGTCGTCTGCAAACGCTTTCAATTTGGACTTGTCTAAAATTTTGTTGTGTGGTAAAGAGTGAAGCCTATACTAGACGACAAAATTTTAGCCTTCTCCAAATTGAAAGTGTTTGCAGACGACAATTTCAATTTGGCACAAATGGTGGAATCTTTCTTTGATAGGGTAGAAAACATTGTGGGAAAAGGAAAAAATGCTGGTTACCAGCATTTTCCCCTTTTCCCATGTTTTCAAAAGGCCCCTTTCCTAGGGTCGTCAAAAGGCAGCATGGTGCAGTAAAGGGTTAAACAGTGTGCTTTCCTGTCCCTCATTTGTATCTCCTTTGTTTCACTTTTACTTGAGTCATGCCCTGGCAAAAGGGGGCTTAATGCATCTCCATGATCCATGATACCAAGCAAGTCATCACATAATTATGGATCCATAAAATCCATTTTGTCTAACAGGGGACTGAATCATGAGGTAGTCTGGTCCTGGGACATGCAGAAAATTTACCAAAAGCAAAAAGTTTCAACTCAGGTCAGCCTGCACAGTCATGCTGCGCATACTGACCTGAATCGATACTTTTTCGCAGATGCATTAGACCTCCTTTTTACAGAGCATGGACCATTATGTTTCATTTACTTAGTTTTCTAAGAGTTAATCATCATAACGTTTCATTTCTCAGTATACCAATCATAGTTGCAAAGTTATTCATTCTATGCTATAGAATTCAGTAAAAGTTTTATGCGAAATATTTATGGCTAGTGCAATATAAATAAGTTTGTATTTTTATCTGGATCCTTGCTTCTATTTTTTGATTGAAATAGATTTGAAACCAATTTATTGTTTATGTTATTTTATCCTTGTCTTAAGTCTTTACCAAACGACAAGAATTTGAAGTTGTCCAAATTGAGAGCATTTGCAGATGAAAATTTTAATGTGGTTGAAATTATGCTTTCTAGCCCTGAAAGGGTGGGAAATTGAGAAAATCCCTTTCCCACAATGTTTTGAAAAGTTTTCTGTCTCAGGGTCATTAAAACTCAGGATTGTATGGTAAAAGGTTAACCCTTTGCTAAACAAACCCCTGAGGATAATGGATTTTGAAAACATTGTGTGAAGTGGAGAAATGAATGGTAACCACTGTCTCAACAATGTTTTTGTGGGAAAGCAGCCAGTGGCTTGGAAAGAATGTAATCAAGGAACTTGTATTAGACATTCTAAGAATGCCTCAGTAGATGTCTGCAGTTATTTGACTGAGATATATGGGATGTTGGAAAGGAGACAGTGGCTTTGGAAGAATATATACAACCAACTGGTAAAAGACATTCCAGGAATGCTTGGGTAGATGGCTGCAGTTATTTGACAGATAAATGGTATGTGGGAAAGCAGCCAGTGGCTTTGGAAGAATATTGTGCAAAACACTGATATCAGAAACCCCAGGAAAGCATGGATAGATGAACTGTCTGCCAAGATATAACTTTAGTAATGTTGATAACGGCAATAAACACCATACAATCAAACAGTTGACAGAGATATGTTGTTGAAAGTTGCATTAACTCTTTAACTGTCAACTGAGGATTTTTTTTTTCAAGGTCTTAACTCCTTACCAAACGACAAAATTTTGGACTGCACCAAATTGGAAGCATTTGCAGACGACAAATTAAATGTTGCTAAAATGATGATTTCTCTCTTTGGAAGGGCAGAAAACATTATGGGAAAAGGAGAAAATGCTGGTAACCCAGCATTTTCTCCTTTTCCCACAAAGTTTTCAAAAGGCTTCTTTCTCAAGGTCGTTAAAAGTCGGGATTGTGTGGTAAAGGGTTATAGTAGATGTCCACTGCTATTAATGCCTTTGGCCATGAAACAGCATCAGGTAACGGATGGTGAAGACAAAAGATCAGACTGCACATTCTGTGCAGTCTGATCTTGATCAACACTATCCGCAAAAACTGTTTTCTACCCTTGTTCGGAATTTAATCATTTTTGCAACATTCGTCATTGGCAAATATTTTCAATCTAGATGTCTAAAATTTTGTCATCTGGTAAAGATGTTTAATTGAAGCCAGTAATTTTAGTCTGTTTTATGGTTGTACACAGTGTATGTAAATTAATTGATTATTAATTGTTTGTATGATGTTTAAAGATGTTTTCAACATAATTTCTGTTTTATTGCAGCGGCCAGTGCACCTATCCATGCTTTCCTGGAGTTTTCTTTCACCAGTACTGAGCACAATATGCGTAAGATTCTGATCAGTAAAGAAGCTTGAAAAAATAGTTCCATTGTATACAGGTAAATTCATCAGTTTGAATGCACCTATAATGTATCCGGAATCATATTACCTTTGTCTACTTTATTATGTTACACATGAAACAGTTAAACAGTAACAAAACATGTTTACCTCGGTTTCACAAGATTCTTGTCATTTAGCCCGTTGCAGAGATGTATGGTGAGAGTAACGAACGACAACTCTGCTCGGAGATTGAAATCAACTGTCCCATACAAAAGAAATTAATCCTTTACCACACAATCCCACTTTTTTATGACACTGAAGAAGAGGACCTCTTTTGAAACATTGTAATAGCCAGCATTTTCTCCTTTTCCAACAATGCTACATATAGGATACACCATCAGCAGACAACTTTCTTTTATTTTGCTGAAGACCACTGAACATTTTAAAATATTAAGATTTTGACAAGAGAAGAAACTTTTCTCATCATAATTATCAATTTCTCCATTTGCTACAATTATTTCACAGGATTAACATATCAAACATTACTTGACTTGCAGTTATCCTGTTTCATTTGGAGATCTAGTGTTTGCAAAATCATCGTATACAATTTTGTTTCAGACTCCAAAGATCAAAAGCAATTCATTTGGGTGTGTCTGCTTCATTTAGGTGTAGTTCTGCTTCATAATTCATGAATATATACTAGAATTGTACGAAATAGACTTTTAATCTCAATCTCCAGTCTATCACACTCGAGATATTTATTTTAAAACTAGACCTATACTGAGTGAAAAATCATCTAAAAAACTTCCCAGTGTGATAATTACGGTATGTGCTATTTAAACGGTACACTCCAGACTGTCCAACCCACCTCCTCTCACTAGTTGCGATTTAGACAAACCCGATCGTGAAAGAAGTAGACACATACGGTTTCGATTTTATTGAAAATATTTGGAAGGCGTTGAAAAATGGGAGAAAGTAGGATAGGATCAACATTCTCATCCGGACCTGCCGTCACGTGCATTAAAACGCTCCTGACTGGATTTAATTTCATATTCTGGGTAATTTCTTGTCGAATTTTGCAAATTTTCCTGCAGAAGACGGATATTTTGGGTCAGTGCAGGGATCCTTATCACCGATCCTTCAACTCTTTACTAAATTTCAGAATTTTAGACTGGTCCAAATTAAAAGCATTTGCAGAGGACAAATTAAATGTGGCACAGATGATGTCAGAAAGGTTAGAAACCATTGTTGGAAAAGGAGGAAATGCTAGTTACCATTTTTTTCTCTTTTTCCCACAGTGTTTTCATAAGTCATCATCGTTAGGGTCGTTAAAATTTGGCACTGTGTGGTTAAGGGTTAAGACCCTTTCTACCCAAACCAGAAAAGTTTAGGAGTGCCCATATTGAAAACACATCAGCGGACGACTCAGTAGAAATGGTTCAGGCTATGAAATTTGATGTGGAGTTAGAAAGTGTAGAAAACAGTGTTGGAAACGTAGACATGAGATTATTTGGTAAGAGTAAATAAATGCCAGTTTTTTGGGGGGGGAGTTAAAGTCAAGAAGTAGATCTAGACCTTCTAGAATAACTATTGTAAATTTTTGGCTTATTCACACAAAATAAATTTGAAATAAAGGTTCTTTTAAATCGATGGATCATTTCCTGAATTATAGTGGCTTTTGAAAACCTTTCAAAAATATTGATAAAATACTCATTTTTTGCAATTTCCCACGCTGTCAAATCATTTTCCAACAGACATTGACTGATAATGAACCAGAATGTGTCTAATTTCTAAATACAGTGTTCCCACTCACATCTCTTTTTGGGAGTGCATGAGCTCCCTGGAATACAAGTTTGGGAGTGCAAGTGAAATTCTAGGAGTGCACTTAATATTGACAATTATAGAGCATCTATGGAGGACAGTAGGGGTCTGTTGTATTGAAAATTTGTTTTGATGAGTCTTAACTCTGCCGCCGGCTGCTCTTGGAACAAATATGGGTAATTTAAAAAAAGAAGATGCTTGTTATAACTTCCTTACTCACGGGACCATGCAGTTTCAGAGGGACAACTTACAGCCTGACGGCCAGTAAAATTTTCCATTTCACTGTCAATTTCAGACACTAATTAGCTTTCACTTATTGTTTTATAGAGATATTTATGTAAATTTACTATTTAAAGTCATTGATAAAGCTGAATAGACAGTTTGAAATGCCTATGATCAGACGATGTCAAACCAATTTTTGTTCTGTCATGGGTTTTCGTGTTTCTTGCAGCGATCTGCATGCCTGTTAAGTTTTGGAGTAGTATTTCCGCATGATTTGACATAGATTTGTCAATAAGAATAGCATGCAACTTCAAAACCTTTAATTTTGCACCAGAAAAGCAGATTTATATCAAGTTTGATTAGCGGTGATAAACAGTGACTTTCACACTTGATAACTTGTCCCAAATGGCGCCACTGGTGATCAACAATGGGAGCCCTGAAACCTGTGCGTGCATGCACGTTTTACTTCATATTTTTGTGCGTGATTATTCAATTCAGTGCGTGAATCACGCACATATGTGCGTGAATGGGAACCCTGTAAATACATGTAGATGTTTTGTGCTATTAGGCTGGACCTTAATTTCATGGTTTAAATGAACTAAATGTCTCTTTAACTCTTTACCAAATAACAGATATTTAGGTTTGACCAAATTGAAAGCATTTACATTTCTAAGGAAAATATAGCACTATAGATGATTTCTATCGTTAAAATGATAAAAAACACTGTAAGAAAATAAAATGCTGGTAACCCGCATTTCTCCTTTCTCCACAATGTTTTCAAAAGTCTCCTTCTTTAGGGTTGTTAGGTCGTTTAGGGTTGCATAGTAAAGGGTTAATCACAAGCAGGGCTACAGAAATTATGTAATCTAAATCGGTCCAGTATATTGACTGCACATTCGGCCAACCTCCGGCAATCCAGGGAACAGCTGAGTTGTGACAAGTAATTGGCGGCTGTGAGTCTACATTACCCAACCCATTTTCTTTGTCACAGTCCAACTCGCGATCGATCTGGGATTGTCTCACCTAAAACTCAATGACAGCGATGGCATCAATTAATATTATTTTCTCAAGAATATTTTCTTCTTCATTTTAATTTTTTGTCAGATGATTCCTGTCCGTCGTATTCAGTGTCGTAAAAAATTTGCTGCAAAGCTTCTTAGAGTGTCAGTCTGCTGTTTGCCTTTTTTACTCTCGTTTTTCGAGAATAACTCGGTCAGAGTAAAGATGCATCTTTGTCAGCTAAAATTTCACCCGATTTGAACATTTCTTTAAAGCAATAAAAGGTTGAAATGAATTGAAGTTAACCACTGATAGGTTAGATAGTGTGGTATGTGTTGTGTCCGCGCTTAGCAGGCAATGCGTTAACAATGCATGACAAGATCTCAATAACCTAGGTTTTGTCAAAGTGAAACGGCGATAATTGTATTAAATAGTGGCCAATTAACGGTTTAGCACTTGACCTAACATTGAAAAATGCCTACAGCAATGATTTTGAAGGTTTGTTAATTTGTTTCTGACTTGCTATATTGTTAGTTTTCCGACCAATTTTTTAAGAAATTTTAATGAATTGGTCTGATCCAACAGTTTTTCAGATTTCTATAGCCCTGATCACAACATATTTACAATTAAGATTAAATTAGATCTTCTTTATTGTTTGGTCTTTGTCTATACTATAAAAGATCAGTAATTAACCCTTTACCACACAATCCCAAGTTTTAACGAATCCGAGGAAGAAGCCTTTTGAAAAGATTGTGGGAAAAGGGGAAAATGCTGGTAACCAGCATTTTCTCCTTTTCCCACAATGTTTTCTACCCTATTAGAGAGATATTCCATCAGTTGAGCCACATTTAAATTGTCGTCTGCTAATGCTTTCAATTTGGACAAGTCTACATTTTTGTCATGTAGTAACAAGCTATAAATATTATAAGCAGTCAAAGAGTTAACATACCTGACAAAAAAAAAATCTTAGACTTGCCCAGTTTGAAAGCAATTGCAGACGACAAATATATACTCAAATTCAATGGAATTGTATGCTCAAATTCAATGGAACTCTGTAAAATGGTAGAAAGATTGTGGGAAAAGTTAACCCTAAACCACTAAATGTTCTTGAATTTCTTCAGGGTATTTAAAACTGGGTTAACCCTTTACCACACAATCCGACTATCAACAACCCCGAGGAAGAGGGCTTTTGAACATTGTGGAAAATTGAGAAAATGCTGGTAACCAGCATTTTTTCCTTTTTCCACAATGTTTTCTAACCTTTCTAGGACATATTTTGTTGTTCAGGCCACCTTTAATGTGTTGTCTGCAAATGCTTTCGATTTTGGCCAGTCTAAAATTTTGTTGTTTGGTAGTGTTAAAAGGGTTTACCCTTTACCACACAATCCTGACTTTTAAGGACCCCGAGGAAGAAGCCCTTTGAAAACATTGTGGGAAAAGGAGAAACTGCTGGTAACCAGCATTTTCTCCTTTTCCCACAATGTTTTCTACCCTATCAAGGACTGCTACCACAATTTAAGCCAAAGTTAATTTGGTGTCTGCATATGCTAGAGATTTTGACAGATCTAAAATTTTGTCGTGTGGGAAAGAGTTAAGGAATGTAAGAAGTGTTCTTTTATTGAAAAATGAAAAATGCACTATCGAACAATATTTATGTAAGGTTTTGTTGAAATTAATACGTATTGAAGTCAAACCACTCTATTATATGACAAATATATTGGTATACAGGCAAGGCAAGAATACAATGAGCAGACTTCTGATTTTAATTTATCTTTGTCTACACTGTCTGCAAAGAACCGGTATATCCATAGTCAGGTGGGGCAGATTTATAGCTAGATAGGTCTTGTGATGTTGAAATGTTAGTTTTAATCCCCAGGTTATTTATAAATCTCTCTACCACGCAAGCAAAATAATATACATGTAGACTCTTCCAAATTGAAAGCATTTGCAGATGAAAATTTAAATGTTGCTTAAATGCTGGAATTTGTCTTTGATGGGATAGAAAACATGGTGGGAAAAGGAGAAAATGCTGGTTACCAGCATTTTCTCCTTTTCTCACAATGTTTTCAAAAGGTCTCTTCCTCAGTCAGGGTTGTTAAAACTTGTGATTGTGTGGTAAAGGGTTAAATGATGGAATTTGTCTTTGATGGGATAGAAAATATGGTGGGAAAAGGTAAAAATGCTGGATATTAGCATTTTTTCCTTTTCCCACAATGTTTTCAAAAGACTGCTCTTTCAGGGTCGTTAAAACTCTGCATTGTGTGATAAAGGGTTATACCATCTTTTCATATTTGCAACAACCTGCTGTTTGGCTGTAGTTCTTCAAATGAACATTTATATAGATGCACTGTCTACCATCACATTTCTGAAACATTGAAAATGGCTTGACCCTTTCCCAGACGGCAGATTTTAGACTGGTCTAAATTGAAAGAGTTTGCAGACGACAATTTTAAATTTGATGAAAATGGCAGAAAGTTATCAAAAAGGGTAGAAAACACTGGGGGAAAAGGAGAAATTGCTCGTTACGAGCAATTTCTCCTTTTCTCACAGTGTTTTCAAAAGACTTGTACTGCAGACACGTGAAAACCAGGGCTTGTTTGGGAAAGGGTTAAAACCTTCACCAAGCAGTCCTGTGATTTAACAACAAGAAAAAAATTTTGGAAAAATGAGAAAATGCCAATAACTAGCATTTTGTACTTTGGCTGACTATTAATTTTTGTTTACTGGTAAATAACTAAACTTTTCTGTCGCACACAACATTATATTTTGTTCAGACATTAGTTAACCTTTTACCACGCAATCCCAAGTTTTAGTTAGAAAGATGGCTTTTGAAAACATTGTAGGAAGAGGAGAAATTACTGGTAACCAGCATTTTCTCCATTTCCAACAACATTTTCTACCCGTCCACAAAATTCAATTTTGGGATCACATGTATTTTGTTGTCTGCAAATGCTTTCAATTTGGAAAAGTCTAATATTTTGTCGTTTGGTTAACCCTTTACCACACAATCCCAACTTTTAACAACCCTTAGAAAGAAGCCTTCTGAAAACATTGTGGGAAATGGAGAAAATGCTGGTTACCAGCATTTTCTCCTTTTCCCACAATGTTTTCTACCCTTCTAGAAACAGATTTCAATGCTTCAGTCACATTTATTTTTTCATCTGCAACTGCTTTCAATTTGGACCAGTCTAAAATTTTGTCGTTTGGTAAAGAGTTAAGGGTTAAATTTGGACAACCCCCAAATTTTTAATTGTGTGGTAAAGAGTTAAGGGACGTTGTCGTTGCAGAGGGTTGAAGTGAATTGTTGTTCAGACCATGTAGAAACCTGTTGTTGCAGAAATGTAGAATTGTTCCACTACAAAATCAATAAGTAGGAGTCGCTTCAAGCTTGTATCTTCTGGATTGCATAATATGTGGTCGCTTCATTATTTATCCCATTATCGAACAGTCCCCACTTTCAATGATGTAGAAAAAAACACTTTGAAGATTTAACCCTTTACCAGATAATCCCAAAGTTTGAACAGGCTTTCACATAAGGATTTTGAAAATATTGTGGAAAAAGGGCTGAAAACAGTGTTGGAAAAGGAGAAAATGCTGGTTATCAGCATTTTCTCCTTTTCCAACAGTGTTTTCAGCCCCTTCAACGAAAAATTTCATCATTTTATCCACATTTTCATATTCAGAAGCTTTCGATTTGAGTGAGTCTTAAACATCTTTGAGTGGTAAAAGGTTAAATGAGATATAAAAGAATTGATGGTTGTTAGAATTTTCTACTTTTCTCACAATGTTTTCCATCCTTTCAAAGACATGTCTTATCATGTGAGCATGTTTAATTTATCCTCCGGTAGTGCATTGATAGAGTGTAAATTTTGTCATCTGGTAAAGTGTTATAACACTCAGCGTCAGTCAACATGGTGATTTTGCAAAAAAGTGTAGATGAAGATTGGACCGTTCAGTACTTGCAGTCTGATCTTGGATTTCCATAGTATGATATTGATATTTGATATATAGACAAAAAAAATCTTGGAAATTGTGCTATTGGGTCATCTTTCTTAGAAATATTGCTTGCTATTTATGGTACTCAAGGTATTTACGATCTTCCCACCAACTCTTTATTTGCCAGTGAAAATTTAATTAGCTTTTGCGGACAGCACAGATCAAGATCAGATTGTACAGAACGTGCAGTCTGGTCTTTCATCTACACTGTCACTACCTGATACTGTCAGTAGATAAAACCAATATGCCATTTCAGGGCTTGAATATTTCTCAGTTTTGGGCAGTGCAGATCAGTGATCGGACTTCATGTTCTTTGCAGCCTGATCTTGACCTGTACTGTTTGCAAAAGCATCTTATATTGCCTTTAGCATACATGTCTACATACTTAGACTTAACTCTTTACCAGATGACAAAATTTTAGACTGATCCAAATTGAAAGCTTTCACAGGCAACAAATGTTATTCAAAAATTAAAATTTCTATTCAGAGGTTAGAAAAAATTGTGGGCAAAGGATAAAATGCTGGTTACCAGCATTTTCTCCTTTTCCCACAATATTTTCAGAGGCCTCTTTTCTTAGGGTCATTAAAACTCGGGATTGTTTGGTAAAGGGTTAATCCATAGACAATATGCCAGGGCACAGATTACAATTATATGACCGGAAATTGCAGACGCAGAATAACCAATGCGTTTACAAGAAGTGAATTGACCCTTAAACTGTTTGCCAAATGACAATATTTTAGACTCTTCCAAATTCAAAGCATTCCCAGAAGACAAATAAAATGTGACTCAAAACTTGACATTTGTTTTTGAAAGGGTAGAAAAAATTGTGGGAAAAGGAGAAAATGCTGGTTACCAGCATTTACTCCTTTTTCCACAATGTTTTCTAAAGGCCTCTTAATCTGGACTTTAAAACGGCAGGATTATTTGGTTAAGGGTTTACAAATAATCCAGTGTTTTAATGGTCCCTGAGATATATTGTCTAAAAACATTTTGGTAAAAGGAGACAGTTCTAAGAAACAAGCATATGGTAAGTTGCTGAGAGAAAAGTGATTTTTAAAAGTAGGTAAAAAGTTGCCAGGTTGCTTTATCTTTTGTTTACATTTTACCTAATTTTGATTTGAATTTTTCTGCCAGCAACTTATCCTTGGACCAACCGTACAATAACAGATTGTCATTGTCACAATAATTTCTGTACTTTTAACCCTTTCCCAAACAACAAATTTTGGACTGGTCCACATTGAATGAGTTTGCAGACAACAATTTTAAATTTGATGAAAATGGCAGAAAGTTCTCAAAAAGGGTAGAAAACACTGTGGGAAAAGGAGAAATTGCTCGTTATGAGCAATTTCTCCTTTTCCCACTGTCTTTTCAAAAGACTTGTTCTGCAGACACATGAAAACCAGGGCTTGTTTGGGAAAGGGTTAAAAGTATGATTTAAATTCAAATGCATTTTAAAGCTTAACCCTTTACCACACAATCCCGACTTTATAACGGCCCTGAGAAAGAAGCCTTTTGAAAACATTGTGGAAAAAGGAGAAAATGCAGGTAACCAGCATTTTCTCCTTTTTTCCCACAATGTTTTCTATCTTTCCAGAAATAAATTTTAATGTTTCAGTCATACTGATATTGTCGTCGGCAAATGCTTTGAAATTGTATAAAGTTTTGTCGTTTGGTAAAGGGTTAATTTGTTTACTTTTGGCCGCTAATGGGACTTTAACCCTTTTCCAAATGATCAGTCTTAGACTTTCTTCAAATCAGGAACCAATTTTAAATTCATCTGCAGATGACAAAGTCAAAATTGGTACACATGAGCCTAAGGTCTCTGATAGAGTAGAAAACATTGTGGTTGTCAGCATTTTCTCCTTTTCCCACAGTGTTTTCAAAAGCCTTCTTCTCCAAGGCCGTGAAAACCCAGGATTGTTTGGTAAAGGGCAAAACGCTGAGCCACTAACATAAACAGTAATGGGTTACACACCAATAGAAATGGTATAGAAAGTTTTGTATTTAACCCTTTCCCAAATGACAGATTTTGGACTGGTCCAAATTGAAAGAGTTTGCAGACGACAATTTTAAATTTGATGAAAATGGCAGGAAGTTCTCAAAAAGGGTAGAAAATGCTGTGGGAAAAGGAGAAATTGCTTGTTACGAGCAATTTCTCCTTTTCCCACAGTGTTTTCAAAAGACTTGTACTGCAGACACGTGAAAACCAGGGCTTGTTTGGGAAAGGGTTAACCCATAGGCTGCTTAGTGCAACTCACTAACCTTTTGCAGAAAGTTAGATCAAGATTAGACTGTGCAGAACATACAGTCTGATCTTGGATCTACACTGTCCAATAAGTAGATTTTTTTTTTTTTTTCCAAAAAATAAATTTGAAATAACATTATTTCGGTGTTTACTACTACTACTGATTTGAAAATTTCATTTCACTCATTTAGCAGGATAACAAAAGGGTTAACTCTTTACCACACGACAGAAACCTAGACGTGTCCGAATTGAAAGCATTTGCAGCCTACAATTTGAATTGGCTCAAATGATGGAATCTGTCTTTGATAGGGTAGAAAACATTGTGGGAAAAGGAGAAAATGCTGGTTACCAGCATTTTCTCCTTTCCTCACAATGTTTTCAAAATCTTTCTTTCTCAGGGTGGTTAAAACTCGGGATTGTGTGGTAAAGGGTTGAGAGAAGCGGTAAAAGTCAGCAGAATGTTACAGAGATAATTATCTGTCTTTTTTTTTTCAGTTGTCTGGTATTGCCATTCTAGCCCTGGGCATATGGACGAAAGTTGAACTCTACATGTACATGCAGTTATCCACGATCTACTTTAAAGACGCTCCATATATTCTCATTGGGGTTGGGGCTGGCATCGTCGTCATTGGATCATTCGGTTGTTGCTGTACCTTTAAAGGGAACTCGGTCCTGCTTTATATGGTAAAGTTAACCCTTTCCCAAACAAGCCCTGGTTTTCACGTGTTTGCAGTACAAGTCTTTTGAAAACACTGTGGGAAAAGGAGAAATTGCTCGTAACGAGCAATTTCTCCTTTTACCACCGTGTTTTCTACCCTTTTTGAGACCTTTCTGCCATTTTCATCAGATTTAAAATTGTCGTCTGCAAGCTCTTTCAATTTGGACCAGTCCAAAATTTGTCGTTTGGGAAAGGGTTAAATCATAAACCCTTAAAGGCCCAATAGTGGCCAAAAAATCAATGCAGGTGTTAATATGCATTTAAATTGAAATCATACAATTTGAAAGTATGGAAAATATTGTGAAGACAATCTGTTATTGTATGGCAAGTGCTAAGCTGGCAGAAAAAATGAATTTTAAATCAGGCAAAAAGTAAACAAAAGATAGAGTGACCTGGCAACTTTAACTTAATTTTGAAATTTATTTCTCTGCCAGCAAAAAACACTTGGACTGAGTGTACACAGAATTGTCATCTTCACGATAATTTCTATACTTTCAACTCTTTACCAAACGACAAAATTTTAGACATGTCCAAATTGGAAGGATTTGCAGACGCCAAATAAAAGGTGGCTCAAATGATGGAGTTTGTCTTTGATAAGTTAAAAACATGGTGGGAAAAGGAGAAAATGCTGGTTACCAGCATTTCCTCTTTTTCCCATAATGTTTTCAAAAGCCTTCTTCCTCTGGGTTGTTAAAAGACGAGATTTTGTGGTAGAGGGTTACATGGTATGATTTAAAGTTAGATGCATTTTAACACCTGCTTTGTTTACTTTTGGCAGCTATTGTTACTTTAAGTCTTTACCCAATGACTTGTCTAAATTGAAAGCACTTGCTGATTGACTAGTAGAATTTAGCTCAAACCATGGTATTAGTCTTTAGAAGGGTAGAAAACATTGTGGGAAAAGGAGAAAATGCTGGTTGCCAGCATTTTCTCCTTTTTCCACAATGTTTTCAAAAGCCCTCTTTTTCAGGCTTGTCAAAACTCAGGATTGTTGGGTAAAGGGTTAAATAAGCATATAAACCCAACAGGCATTTTCATTCTAGAAATAAGACCCAAATAATTGAAATTTTAAGGGTGCTGTTGCTTGAATGTCTTGTAAGCGAAGCAGACATTGTGGATCAAAGATCAGACTGCTTCTTTTGTACCATCTGATCTTGAGAAACTATTGAAAGGCAACTGTAGGGTTAACTGTTTACCAAACACAATGTTTTTTAGGCCAGGGAATCCCTCTCAAGGGATTCCCTTGCCTATAGCGATCGTAAGCTGACTTTTCGGACTACTTTCAGACAAAATGTTGAACGGTGTGTCCACTCTATATCGCTGAGTCCGCCAAAACAACTAGTTTCGTAAGTACAGAGATCGCTTATCACACGGCGTGAATGTTTTCCTTTCCTCCAAGCTTTCCGACATCTGCATAGTGCTATGGAATTGCAAGGGTATTTAATAACCAACGAGTGTGCTTTAAGGGTTGTGTCCCTGTTGAATACACAACAGACGGTCAATAACTTTTCCAGGTAAAAGTTAAACGTCCACCGAATAAGTCTGTACACCGTTTAAGTCTGATGTCTATTTTTATCCGATACCGCCTATGGGCGGAGTTTATAGTTACACAAATCTTGTCAGGAACTGTGCATTAAGGCATTGCCGTATTATGACTGACATCAGACTTATTCAGTGTACAGACTTATTCGGTGTACATTTAACCTCTACCAACTTTTCCATCACTGTGATTGGATACTGAAATCCTCTCGTATTATAGACATGATTACAGCCCCTGATACCACTTTCTAGTGTACTAGCGCGAGGGAAAAACCCGAGAACCAGTTTTCTATTTTTAGTTTCCATTGTCACTTGCTAGTTACTGTCCGCGTTTCAAATAAAGATCAAAGGGAACCGCACTCCGCATCTCCTTTGACTGCCTGGTGAAAAGATTGAGATATACGATTTTCCATGGAAATGTCGATAGTTGAATGAGATTACTGGTGTATTAACTGCATTTATTATCACTTTCTTTAATCATTTAGAACTGAACTTGATTTTCTCTATATTAAGAAATATGCAGAAATTAAAAGAAATTATACTCTCTTTTTTTCTGTGTAAATCGATTTAAAAGATCTCTCTTCAGAAGAATAGGCAAACATTATGGAAAAATAAGAATTTTTTGTTCTATCTACATTTTCCGATAGTCAACCATGTTATCTGCTTATATTCATTTTTTTTTTTTTTTTGTGACGACTGTTGATTGATTAGAAATCATGAAAGCGTTGTGCGATCCTTGGACATTTTTTAACTTTCAAACAAAATAATTTGAAAATAAAAGGTGTGTTTAAAAAATTAGGTTTTAATTTATCAGTTATTCATCACATTTACATACCTAGAGTTTCATTCACATAACTGGTAGTTTCCGAAACACTGTTTGAAAAGGAGAAATGAAAGTTTAAGAATATTTATTTTGAAATACATCCCGAATGTGCAAATTCATTTTAAGCGCCAGAAGCCGTCGTTGGAATCTCTCTCTCTCTCTCTCTCTCTAAGGGCTAGTGGACGTCTTTGTATGATATAGTCAAAAGAATAGATTTAGATCGACTGTTTGAGAACAAAACTGCGATGTATTGACATCACCCTGCCCTGCGTTCGTGATATTAAGCGTTGGTATTCGCGTTGTGTCCAATTTTAAATTGTGTCTTATCTTTCTTATCATTGACGATATTTATTTGAAACTTGGAATATATGTGCGTTATCATAAAGATCAACCTTAACCAATAAGGCAAATAACTCAAAAATAAGTTTGCTTGATTTAAGCCCCTTTTCGACTTAAAAATTTTTAAAGCCATTATCATGCACCCTATAGCCGAGCGTTGGTATCCACTATCTGCTTCAGTTTAATTATAGAATCTGGCTTCTGAGCACTGCGTTTTTTTTTTTTTTGCATTAATTTAATTTTTCCTGTTGATTATTGTATTATTCCATATTATGCGTGACAGTACCCCTTTACCAATGAATTCTTTTGGCATAATTGAATTGGCCTGACTGTCTGTATGGTAGTGATAATTAGAAAATGAGGTCTCGTGTGAGTTCGTATCCTTCGTTCTTTAGAGATTACAGATCACTAGATTTCCTGGCCTTCAGTACTATCAGTACTTTGATTTATAAACCTGAGGATAAAGCTTTTAAAAATATCAGAAGAAAAGGAGAAAATGCTTTTAACCAGTATTTTCCCCCTTTTCCACAATGTTTTGGAAGACATGCTTCCTCAAGGTCGATAAAAAATACATAGGATTGTTTGGTAAAGGTTAAATGTATAGTCATATAGATATGCTTGATACTTTAGTTTCTATCTGATATATCTCGTATCAATTGTGAAATAAGATCAGCTGTTAATGTTATTTGCACTCGATAATATTAACTCTCCACCTCACTACAAAATGTTAGACTCGTCCAAATTCAAAGCATATGTGAAGATGTACAAATAAAGGATGGCTCAAATGATGAAACTCGCATTTAATTGAGTAGAAAACATTTTGGGAAAAGGAGAAAATGCTGGTCACCAGCATTTTCTCCTTTTTCCACAATGTTTTCAGAAGCTTTCTCTCTCAAGGTCGTTAAAACACGGGATTGTGTGGTAAAGAATTAATCCTTTACCATACAGTCCAGAGTTTTAACGACCTTGAACAGGAAGGCTTTGGAAAACATTGTGGGGAAAGGAGAAAATGCTGGCAAACAACTTTTTCTCCTTTTTCCACAATGTTTTCTTCCCTATCATAGAACTTATGCTCATTTGTGCTAATTTTGAACCTGTCATCTGCAAATGTTTAGAAATCTGAGGAGTCTAAAATTTGTTGTTTAGGATAGGTTCAATTGCTTCCTGGTTATGTATTCAATTTCAAATCTCCCTTTGTCGTGGCTTAATACATGTATCTTCTTAACTTTGTTTTTTTGGGAAAGTAGCCAGCGGTTTGGAAAGACTGATGTCCTGGGTCCCTATTCACCAACCATTCTTAAAAACATTCTTATTCTCCAGAATTTTCTAAATTTGTAAGTAACACAACTTCTGATTGGCTAAACCATTTGGTTTAGCCAATCAGAAGTTGTGTTACTTTCAAATTTAGATAATCTTGAAGAATGAGACTAAGAATGTTCTTAAGAATGGTTGGGGAATGTGGACCCTGGTCAAGAAAGTCCGGGAATACATGGATAGTTGCCACTTTCAACATTATTTCAGTCATAATCACAGCAACCACTCACCAGTTTATTCACTCATGTTTTGTGTGTTACCAGTTCTAGTTTACTCTATACCACACAATCCAGGGTTTTAACGACCCTGAAAGAGAAGGCTTTTGAAAACATTCTAGGAAAAGGAGAAAATGCTGGTAACCAGCATTTTCTCCTTTTCCTACAATGTTTTCTCCCCTTTCAAAGACAGAAATCATCTTAAAAACTACATTTAATTTGTCGTCTGCAAATAGTTTCAATTTTTACCACTGGTTTACTCTTTACCACACAATCCAGAGTTTTAACGACCGTGAAAGAGAAGGCTTTTGAAAACATTCTAGGAAAAGGAGAAAATGCTGGTAACCAGCATTTTCTCCTTTTCCTACAATGTTTTCTCCCCTTTCAAAGACAGAAATCATCTTTAGATCTACATTTAATTTGTCGTCTGCAAATAGTTTCAATTTTTACTACCACAAGTCTAAAATTTTGTTGTTTGGTGAAGACTTAAATAATTAATTTAATGTTGTTTAATGCCACTTTCAACATTATTTCAGTCATATCACAGCAATGCCCAGCCGGGTAGCTCGGTGGTTGGCGTATCTGACTTGTGATCTGGTGGTTGGAAGTTCAATACCCACTTGAACCAAGCTTTCTTTCTGGCGACTTTTTGCTTCACATCTCTGATGCATGCGAGAAAAGTAGTCCCTTGCTTGGAAAGAAAAGTGTGTCTGCACTTGTGTGAAATAGCCAGGAAACTCATGCTTACATGTACTGACTGCTGTGATATGACCTAAGCTGTTAAAATGGTTTTAAACTTCTATACAAACAAACAAATCATAGCAACAGCTTGCTTATTTATGTATGTCCTCAGTTTCATTAGCGCTAGGCTAGGGCTCTGAAGACACTCGAACAAGAAAAACCTTGTGTTTCCAGTGAGGCTGGAACCTAAGGCCTTCAGGTCACGAGTCCTACACTCTACCACTGAGCCATTGGACCCCTTCCTCAGCACTAGGCTAGGGCCATGGCTATGCGAATACTTTCAATATGGACAAGTCTATAATTTTATTTTGCCTGATTATAACTTTATCTTCCCGCCAGTTTTTGCAACCCTTTATCAAACAATCCTAAGTTTTAACAATCCCAAAGAAAAAAGACTAGGAAAAACACTGTGAGAACAGGAGAAAATGCTGGTTCCAGCGTTTTCTCCTTTTCCCACAATGTTTTCTACCCTTTCAAAGACAAAATTCCAACTTTTTGCAACATTTGATTTGTCGTCTGCAAATGCTTTCAATTTGGATCAGTCCAAAATACTGTGGTGCGGCAAAGAATTCAAAGTCATCCTTCTCAGGAACAAGGAATTGTTTAGTAAAGGGTTCTACAAGTGGTTTGTTCATTTCCTGTGTTATAAATCTGAGGGGCGAGTCCTGTTTTTGAAATCCTTATCAGATGACAAAATTTTAGACTCGTCCATATTGAAAACATTTGCAGATGACAATTAAATGTGGCTTAACTTTTTACCAAATGACAAAACTTTGGACTTGTCTGAATTGAAGGCACATGCAGATGTCAAATTAAATGTGTGTCAAATGATGAAATTCATCTCTTAGGGGATGGAAAACATTGTGGGAAAAGGAGAAAATGCTGGTTACCAGCATTTTCTCCTTTTCCAACAATGTTTTCAAAAGCTTTCTTCCTCAGGGTCGTTTCAACTCTGGACTGTGTGGTAACAGGTTAAGTGACGAGATTGGACATTAGAAGGGTACAAAATGTTATTTTAAGAAGAAAATGCTGGTTATCAGTGTTTTCTCCTTATGCAAGAATATTTTTTCTCCATGGCTGAGAGAATTGGGATTGTTTGGGAGAGGTTTAGATTGATTGATTGTATGTTGTTTAAAGCCGTTTTCAACATAATTTCAGTTATACCACGGCGGCCAGTGAACCTATCCATGCTTTCCTGGAGTTTCTTTCACCAGTACCCTACACGATATTCTTTCCAAGCTACCGGCTGCTTTCCCACATACCAATTGTCGGAACGATAGTCATCAGTGAGAGAGGAATAAATCTTGTCGCAATGACTATCATCAATCCTCAGAAAGAAATTGGCCAACTGGGGATCGAACCAGCAACCTCCTGTTCTCGGGTCCTGTAAACTACCAACTGAGCTACCGGGCTTGGCTGAGAGGGTTAAATCTTTACCACACAATCCCGTGTTTTAACAGCCCTGAAAGAGAAGGCTGTTGAAAACATAACCAGCATTTTCTCCTTTTCCCACAATGTTTTCTGCCCTATCACAAACAGAAATCATCATTTGGGCTACAGTTAAGTTGTTGTCTGCAAATGCTATCAGTTTGGTCTAGCCCAAGATTTTGTCTTTTGGTGAAGAGTTAAGAACTGAATGTAATGTTAGTTAAGTTTGGCTCAAATGATGGCATTCATCTCTGAAAGGAAAGGAAAGGTAATATTTCAAGGCAAGACGGACATGCAGATGTCATGCTGAATAAATGAAAAGGACATCTTCCGACAATACTAAAGACGCAGATATTACGATTTCAGAGCTGTTTTTGTCAGAAATGTTTGGCAAAGAAGCACACAGTTTAGATCTAAGATCATTCTGTGCAGTCTGATCATGATCCTCACTGTCTGTGTAAGCAATTTTGGTAGGGATTCGGTTCTACATGATTTAAAAAAAAACCCGGATTATTTGGTAAAGGGTTTTATTTTAACTCTTTACCACACAATCCTGAGTTTTAATGACCATGAATAAATAACCTTTTGAAAACCTTGTGAGAAAAGGAGAAAATGGCGGTAACCAGCATTTTCTCCTTTTCCCACAAGCTTTCTACACTTTCAGAGACAGTTACCATTGTTTTAGTTACATTTAATTTGTCGTCTGCAAAATGCTGTCAATTTTGACAAGTCTGAAACTTTGTTGTTTGGTAAAGAGTTAACTATCTATTGTTTATTAACCCTTTCCCAAACAAGCCCTGGTTTTCACGTGTCTGCAGTACAAGTCTTTTGAAAACACTGTGGGAAAAGGAGAAATTGCTCGTAACGAGCAATTTCTCCTTTTCCCACAGTGTTTTCTACCCTATTTGAGACCTTTCTGCCATTTTCATCAAATTTAAAATTGTCGTCTGCAAACTCTTTGAATTTGGACCAGTCCAAAATTTGTTGTTTGGGAAAGGGTTAATAAGTAGAATACTTGAAATGTTTATTGATAAATGTAACGACATGACAGTGAACTTCTCTTGCTGAGTGACATAGCTTGTGATTACAGATGCATTATTCACCAACCTTTCTTATTGTACCCCCAACATACATAATAGAGACGGGTATGCTGGTTTCACCATGTCTGTCTGTCCTTCTGTCCATCTTGTTTTCATTTCCGTGCTCTAACTCAAAAGCTGTTTGACCTAGGACCCTGAAACTTTATTCAACTGTTCCTCATGACTCAAGGAGGTGCCCTATTGTTTTTGCTTTACCTTGGCCAAAGATCAAGGTCACAGATGTTTTTATGGCCCTAGGCAAGAATGCTTTTGAAAACAGCATTTCCCACAATGTTTTCTATCCAATTAACCCTTTACAACACAATCCCTACTTTTAACGACCCTGGGGAAGAAGCCTTTTTCTCCTTTTCCCACAATATTTTCTACCTTTCCCAAAACAAATTTCAGTTTTTCAGTTACATTGATATTTGTCGTCTGCAAAATGCTTTCAATTTGGAAACGTCCAAATTGTTGTCGTTTGGCAAAGAGTTAAAAACAAATTCCACCATTTGAGCAATCTTCTATTTTGTGGTCTGCAACTGTTTAAAATTTGGCCCAGTTTAAAAACTTGGTAAACAGTTAAAATCAGATTGAAATTCAGAATTGTTGGTGGATATGATCCAAGATGGTTTTCTTCTACTCTTTACCAAACAACAAAAACAACAGAATTTCTAGACTTGTCAATTACCATATTGTAGTCATTTTGCAGACAACATTTTATGTGTGGCCCAAATGATTGGTTTGCCCTGTAATTAAACAAGGCTTTCGGAAAACAGTATGGGAAAAAAAAAGTGACCAGCATTTTCTCATTTTAAGTAAATGTTTTCTGTTCTGTCAAAGAAAAATCCATCATTTTGAGCAACCTCTCATTTTTCCCCTGAAAATGAGCCATATTCTGGCAAAAGGGGTCTTAATGCATCTCTCTGATTGAACAATACCAAGCAAGTCATCACAGCATTATACATCCCTTAACCCTTTCCCAAACGACAAATTTTGGACTGGTCCAAACTGAAAGAGTTTGCAGGCGACAATTTTAAATTTGATGAAAATGGCAGAAAGTTCTCAAAAAGGGTAGAAAACACTGTGGGAAAAGGAGAAATTGCTCGTTATGAGCAATTTCTCCTTTTCCCACAGTGTTTTCAAAAGACTCCCTTTTGTACAATAACCTACTGAAGTATGAGGTACACTGGCTTTTTGACATGCAGAAAATTTACCAAAAGCAAGAAGTTTCGGCCCTGGTCAGCCTGCGCGGACTGCGCAGGCTGACCAGGCTGGATACTTTTTGCAAATGCATTAAGCCCCCCTTTTCACAGAGCCTTGCTCATAAATGTTTTTCATTTGGTTTAGTGTTAGAATTTTGCCATCTAGTAAGGAGTTGCGTGGCACGTGTTTAGATGAAGTGTTCAATCATAAATGTACGGACATGATATTGACCTTTTGATGCTGATGTAGCTACTGGTTCCCTTCTTCTTTTTAACCCTTTTCCGCACAATCCCGACTTTTAACGACCCTGAAAAAGAAGCCTTTTGAAAAGATTGTGGGAAAAGGAGAAAATGCTGGTAACCAGCATTTTCCCCTTTTCCCACAGTATTTTCAGACCTTCTCAAAACTAATTTCAATTTTTTAGTCACATTTATTTTGTTGTCTGCAAATGCTTTCAATTTGGACGAGTCTAAAATTTTGTCGCTTGGTGAAGAGTTAAACTCTTAACCCGATTATTAAAATTTTAGACTGGTCCACATTGAAAATTGAAAATGAAAATTTTAGACTGGTCTAAATTGAAAGCATTTGCAGATGAGATATTAAATAGTGCTAGAATGGTGAGATATGTCTTCAATAGGATTGAAAACATTGTGGGAAAAGGAGGAAATGCTGGTTACCAGCACTTTCTCCTTTTTCCACAATGTTTTTACAAGCTTTCTTTTTCAGACTGGTCAAAACACAGAATTTGGTAAAAGATTGAAGGTGAAATAATGTACTGGTTTAAGATATTTTTTTCCAGATGTTGGATCAAGTTAAATAATTGGGAAGAATTACCTATATAAATATTCATTACTATGTAAATGAGAACTATTGAATATGTAAAACATGTTGTCAGTGTTTTTGTCCTCTTAACCACACAACAAAACTTAAGACCAGTCCAAATTGAAAGCATTTGCAGACGACAAATAAAATGGGGCACAAATGACAGTATGTTTCTATGAGATTGTT
Organism: Tridacna gigas; assembly: GCA_945859785.2. Classification (NCBI taxonomy): domain Eukaryota; kingdom Metazoa; phylum Mollusca; class Bivalvia; order Cardiida; family Cardiidae; genus Tridacna; species Tridacna gigas. The sequence goes on from OX244043.2 coordinate 49,550,142, forward strand.
GAGAACGTGGGAAAAGAAGACAGTGCTCAGGTTAGCAGCATTTTCTTCTTTTCCCACAATGTTTTCAAAATTCTTCTATGTCAGGATCATTAAAATTCCGAATTGTGTGGTAAAGAGTTAACGCTTGACCACAAAATCCGAACTCTTTATGACCCTAAGGAGGAAGCGTTTTGAAAACATTATGGGTAAAGGAGAAAATGCCGGTCTCTAACATTTTCTCCTTTTCCAACCATGTTTTTTTAAATCTTTACCAAACAAAAAAAATTGAGGTTATTCCAAATTGAAAGCATTTTTCAGCTGACAAAGTAAATGTGACTCAGAAATTAAAATTTGATTTGGGAAGGGTAGAAAACATTGTGGGAAAAGGAGAAAATGCTGGTTACCAGCATTTTCTCCTTTTCCCGCTATGTTTTCATAAGCATTCGTTCTCAGGGTAGTTAAAAGTGGGGATTGTGTGGTAAAGGGTTAATCTTTCAATGACAAATTTCAAAATTTAGGCCACCTTTAATTTGTTGTCTGCAAATTCTTTCAATTTGGACTAGTCTAAGTTTTGTCTGGTAAAGAGTTAACTCTTTCAGGGCCATTTATTGATGGCATAGAGCAGGATCAGCAGTCTGATCTTTGATTTATACCCACAGTTTGTTTGGTCAAGCTTGTCAGAAAACCTGAGTATTAGTGAATTGTGTTTTCAGCTGTCAAATGACGTTGAGGTTATATATTTTATATATAAACAATGAAACGTCAGATATCCAAAGAGTTTGTTAGTCCCACATAATTATGCAACACCTACATGCTGATGGATATTCGTGGTGCTGGTTTTCAATGGAGTGTCCTTGGGCAAGACACTGCAGGCCCATCTGTATTTAGGCATGATACATTGTATTGGTTACATCCAAAGCTCAATTGAATAAAGACGCTGTAGCAGTGACAGGCTGAAAATAATGCTAAAAGAGGTGTTAACACCATTACTGAATATTAACCCTTTACCACACAGTCCCGACTTTTAACGACCCTGAGAAAGAAGCCTCTTGAAAACATTTTGGGAAAAGGAGAAAATGCTGGTAACCATCATTTTCTCCTTTTCCCACAATGTTTGCTACCCTTCCTGAAACAAATTTCAAATTTTCAGTAACATTTATTTTGTTGTCTGCAACTGCTTTCAATTTGAACTAATCTAAAATTTTGTCGTTTGGTAAAGGGTTAAATCATTTACAACTGTCTGATATGACAGGAAACAACATGCCAGATAATGGGACAGGCACAAAATTCACAGAAGTATTGCATCAATAGAAATGAGATAATGTAACTGTCCCAAGGGAATAGTCGTAGAGATTTTCATTTTTCTGTCAGCAAAAAGTATTGATCTCGACTCTGTTATTGGAAATAAAAGCCTTGACACTTTGTTCCTTTATCAATGTTAACCCTTGTCCTGCTAAGGAAGTTAAATAAAACTTTCAAGCTGATAGTTAAAACCTGAATAATGTTGTTTCAAACTTATTTTTTGGAGAAAAATGTTTCCTTATTGGACATTGTAGATCAGTGATCAGACTGCACGTTCTGTGCAGTCTGATCTTGATTTACACTGTCTGCAAAAGGTCAGTGAGTAACGCTTAGCAGCCTAGGGGTTAAGTCTTTACCAGACAATCCTGTGCTTTCACGACCCTCGGAAGGAGGCCTTTTGAAAACATTGTGGGAAAAGGAGAAAATGCTGGTAATCAGCAGTTTATTTGTATCACTGTGAGATTTGTTGCCTGCAAATTGAAAGCATCTGCAGACGACAAATTCAGCGTGACTGAAATAATGGGAATTTTCTTTGAATGGACAGAAAACATTGTTGAAAAAGGAGAAAATGCTGGTTATGGTGTTTTCAAAAGCTTACTTCTTCACTGTCGTTAAATCATTGATTGTGTGGTAAAGGGTTAAAAAAGTCATGTTTTAGAACAATAGGTTAAGCGTTTTATGAGGGTGTAATTTCACTTGATTGATAAAAACTGTTTGTGATCTTCAAAATTCTTTTTTTTTCTTTTCAGTATGCTGTATTCTTGGTTCTGGTGTTTATTATGGAGCTGAGTTCTGGGGCTGCTGGATTTATTTACAAAGGAAAAGTAAATGACGTAACATTTTTCTTGCATTGTATTAACCCTTTAACCCTTTCCCAAACAAGCCCTGGTTTTCACGTGTCTGCAGTACAAGTGGTTTGAAAACACTGTGGGAAAAGGAGAAATTGCTTGTAACGAGCAATTTCTCCTTTTCCCACAGTGTTTTCGACCCTTTTTGATAACTTTCTGCCATTTTCATCAAATTTAAAATTGTTGTCTGCAAACTCTTTCAATTTGGACCAGTCCAAAATTTGTCGTTTGGGAAAGGGTTAACCACACAATATTTAACCCTTCACCACACAGTTGCAAGGCCGAGCCCTAGTAGCACAGTTGGTAGCGTACCGGACTTGAGGTGGCTGCTTCTAATCCCTAGCTCAGCCAAATTCTTTCCAGAGATTGATGGTAGTTATTGCAACAGGATTCATTCCTTTCGCATTGCTGATCATTGTTTCAACATTGGCTATGTGGGAAAGCACCCAGTGGTTTGAGAAGAATGTTGTGCAAAGTATTGATTAAAGAAACCCCAGAAAAGCATGGATGGGAGCACTGGCTGGTTTCCCAAACAAAGCCCTGGTTTTCACGTGTCTGCAGTACAAGTCTTTTGAAAACACTGTGGGAAAAGGAGAAATTGCTCGTAACGAGCAATTTCTCCTTTTCCCACAGTGTTTTCTAACCTTTTTGAGAACTTTCTGCCATTTTCATCAAATTGAAAATTGTCATCTGCAAACTCTTTCAATTTGGACCAGTCCAAAATTTGTCATTTGGGAAAGGGTTAACTAAAATAATGTTGAAAATAAAAGACACCATACTAACAGCCACAATTGTGAGGTTTTAAAGACCCTGAACAAAGAGGCTTTTAAAAACTTTGAAGGTAAAGGAAAATGTGCTGGTAAATAGGCATTTTCTCCTTTTCCCACAATGCTTTGTGCTGTTTCCCAAAGGCCTCTTCCCCAGGGCCATGAAAACCTTGGATTGATTGGTAAAGGGTTAATGTAGGTGGCTAATAAGACAGGCTTAACCCTTTTCCAGATGACAAAGTTTTTGACTTGTCCATTTTGAAAGCATTTGTAGACGACAAAATAAAAGTGACTTAAAAAATTGATATTTCTCATGGGAAGAGTAGAAAGCATTGTTAGAAAAGGAGAAAATGCTGGTCACCAGCATTTTCTCCTTTTCCCACAGTGTTTTCACAAGCTTCTCTTTGCAGGGTTGTTAAAAGTCAAGATTGTGTGGTAAAGGGTGAACCCTTTTCCAGACAGCAAAATTTTTGACTTGTCCATATTGAAAGCATTTGCAGATAACAAATTAAATGCTGTTCTAATGATGGCATTTATCTTTACAAAGGTAATAAAACATTGTGGGAAAAGGAGAGAATGCTGGTTACCAGCATTTTCTCCTTTTCCCACAATGTTTCCCTCTTGCACAAGGATATTAAAACTCAGGATTGTGCGGTAAAGGGTTAATGCAGGTGGCCGCTGAGACAGATTTAAATGTTCTGTAAAGTTATCAAGTGCTGTACATGTTTTGTGACAGATTGAGGATGGTTTCCGTGATGGACTGAGAGACAGCATACAGAAATACGGCAAGGATGAAAGCACCACTAAAGCTGTGGATGGACTTCAAGAGAATGTAAGTGATTCACTGTTCAGTAATCATCTTATGCAACTTGTGCAGTAAGGGCCCAGTTTCGCAAAAAAACTTGTCTCTTATTTTTCCCAGCAACAGACTAATTTTCAGACTCGAGTTTGTGACTTGAAACACAGTTCACTCACATTAACTCTTTACCAAACGACAAAATCTAAGAGTCATCCAAATTGAAAGCATTTGCAGACGACAAATTCACTGTAACTCAAAAATTGAAATGTATGTTGGGAAGGGTAGAAAACATTGTGGGAAGGGTAGAAAACATTGTGGGAAAAGGAGAAATTGCTGGTTACCAGCATTTTCTCCTTTTCCCACAATGTTTTCAAAAGCCTTCTTTCTCAGGGTCGTTAAAAGTTGGGATTGTGTGGTAAAGAGTTAAGAGACTTTAGTAACATTGTTGAATCTTCAGTCGAAACAATGTTTCGGACCCAACTCGGCAAAATCAACAAACCTGAAAGGGCTACAGAAATCTGAAAATTTGTCAGATCAGACTGATTCATAATACAGAAAACGGAATTACTTTCAAAAACTATTGAAAAATTGGTCCGAAAAATCACAATATGGCCAGTCAGAAACCAACAAACAAACCCTATAATCATTACTGGAGGCATTATTGGATGTTTACTTTAAATGTCAAACTGTTAATTGATCTCTATTTAATCCAATTATTGCAATATCACTTTGACAGAAAACACAGCTTATAGAGACCTCGTCATGCATAATTGCCTTACATGAGATTAATCCCTTCTCGCAATCTTGAGTATTTAACGCATTTCCTGCTAAGCGCAGACACTACTCACACCGCACTATCTATCAGTGGTAAACTTCAATTCAGTTCAACATTTTATTGCTTTGACCCTTTACCAAACGTCAAAATTCTAGACTGATCCATATTGAAAGCATTTGCAGACGACAAATTAAAGGTGTACCAAAAGATGAGATTTGTCATTGATAGGTTAGAAAACATTGTGGGAAAAGGAGAAAATGCTGGTTACCAGCATTTTCTCCTTTTCCCACAATGTTTTCAAAAGGCCTTTTTCTCAGGGTCGTTAAAAGTTGGGATTGTGTGGTAAAGGGTTAAACAATTACATGTTTACGGCAAATAATGTACTAATGTAATAATTTACTATGATTGGTAAACACGACTTCTGTCCATGCCAGGGAGTGCTTAAGAAATTTGCCTCGTTTTTCGCTTTTACTATCATTCATAAAGTGTGTATACATGAACTAATAAATGAAGAAACCAAGAAACGTCACTCTTTCCAAAAAAAAAAATCCAGTCAGGTGAAATTTTAATAGACGAAGATGCATGTTTACTGCAGCCGGGTTATTTTTGAAAATGAACATAAAATGGCAAACCATGGCAAACCACAGACTGACACTCTTGAGATGCTTTGCAGCAAATTTTTGAGGACAGGGAAAGTGATGGACAGGAATCATTTGACAAAAATGAAGAAGAAAATATTCTTGAGGAAATTTTAATCTATGCCGTGACTGTCAATGAGTTTGACATGAGATAATCCCAAACTGATAGTAAGTTGGATTGTGACAAAGAAGCAACAAACATAGTACCAGAAAGAAACAAAATCAACCGAAACATTAAATAAGTATGTTTAATAATTAATCTATAATGAAATTTATGATGAATTGTTGCCAAATTCACACCTGGTGGATTAGTTTACATGCTGCCAATTTATATGAGGGCAGTTTTTACAAATTGTGTCATGAAAATTGGCAGTGCTTAAAAATAAAATGCTATGCAGTATTTTGTGACACATTTGAATCTTGGCTGTCTTGAAATTACACTATATTGTTCTATTTTTGATAATGAAAAAATGCCTGTTTCACTGTTTGCCTCCAGGAACAAGTTTGCTGCAGACAAATTTGAAATCATTGATGTAAAATTAAGACATTCAATTTTGTTGTATGGTAAAGAGTTAACTCTTTACCAAACAACAAAATTTTGGATTTGCCCAAATTGAAAGTCTTTGCAGACAACAAAAAAACCGTGACTCAAAATAGAAATTCACCATTTGAAGGGTAGAAAACATTGTGGGAAAAGGAGAAAATGCTGGTTACCAGAAGTTTCTTCTTTTGCCACAGTGTTTTCAAAGGGCCTTTTCCGAGGGGGTTGTTAAAATTGGGGATTGTGTGGTAAAGGGTTAAGATATTGCCATGATTACCTGTAAGAATTATCTTGTATTCCAGCTCCGATGTTGTGGGCGTAACAGTTACACGGACTGGTTCAACAGTACCTGGGAAAAATCGCAGTTAACAGAGAACAAGACTAACATAGTACCCAAGTCCTGCTGTAACATAAACAAGAATAAATGTGTCAACTATAACCTTATAGATAGTGCAAAAGCTACAAAAGATGTCTATACAAATGTAAGCATGTTTTTTTTTATCATTAGCTTGGCTGTGTTGGAAGAAAATGTTGAGGTATGGTCATAACCCTGGCCTCGTCTGTGTTGTCAGCAAAAAAATTGACATTTTATGATTTCTCTGTCATTACTGAAGATATATAATTTAAACTTGGGTTAGTTGTTAACTATCAAAAGGGGAACCAATATAACAGGGGCAAGTGACGACCATCAAAATTTTTTGACACAGTTATGCCCCTTTTTCGACTTAAAGTTTTCAAAAACTTTGACATTTTATAATATCTCTGTCATCACCTAACATATTTATTTGAGTCATGCTTTGTGAAGAAGGGGGCTTAATGCATCTGCGAAAAGTATCGACCCAGGTCAGCCTGCACAGTCCGCGCAGGCTGACCTGGGCTGAAACTTTTCACTATTGGTCAATTTTCTGTATGTCCAACGACCAGTGTACCTCATGGTAAAGTCGATTATTCAGAAAAGTGGCAATTATGGGTCCATAATCATGTGATGACTTGCTTGGTATAATGCACTGCGGAGATGCATTAAGCCCCCTTTTCCCAGAGCATGGGTCGTTTACTTCTAACTGGCACTGTTTGTTATCGTTAACCCTTTCCCAAAAGAGCCCTGGTTTTCACGTGTCTGCAGTACAAGTCTTTTGAAAACACTGTGGGAAAAGGAGAAATTGCTCATAACGAGCAATTTCTCCTTTTCCCACAGTGTTTTCTACCCTTTTTGAGAACTTTCTGCTATTTTTATCAAATCTAAAATTGTCGTCTGCAAACTCTTCAATTTGGACCAGTCCAAAATTTATCATTTGGGAAAGGGTTAAGGGATACCCATATAAGAGGGGCAGGTAACCATCAAATTATTTTTGACATATTTATGCCCCTTTTTTTGACTTAAAATTTTTACTGGAAACAACTGCAGCCAAGCACTGGCATCTGCATGTGGTGCTCTTTGTTTTACTCTGCAGTAGATGGCCAAATTTGAGACTTCTCAAAATTTAAAGCATTTCTTTCTGCATACAACAACTTACCATGGATGAATTGATTGATTGTCAACACATGCTACATGTTTATCTAAATAAGCCATTAAATAGTTCATTGATTGTATGGTGTTTAATGCCATTTTCAACATTATTTCAGTTATATCGCGGCAGCCAGTGCACCTATCCATGCTTTCCTGGAATTTCTTATACCAGTACTCTGCTCAATATTCTTTCCAAGCCACTGGCTGCTTTCCCACATAACCATCGTCGAAACAATGGTCAGCGGTGAGAGAGGAATGAATCCTGTCACTATGACTATCTTCAATCCTCGGAAAGAAATTGGCCAAGCCGGGGATCGAACCAGCAACCTCCTGTTCTCAAGTCCTGTACGCTACCAACTGAGGTACGGGGCTTGGCTACCGTGGATGAAAAAGTTGAAAGGTAAACATGATGGTACATAAAGATAAATGTGTCAACTATAACCTCATAGATTGTTCAATGGGTCAATACGTTCTGCAGATGCCTTAAGCCTCTTTTTCACAGAGCATGGCATATTTATAGAGAATAGATGGTTTGTGTTTTGGATAGGTTTAAGTTTATTGGGCAAGGCAGAGGAATTTATCTGGTTAGCTAAAGGTGACCGAGATAAATTCTGGAGCCGTGCCCGATAAACTTACTTTCCCGATCCAAGACCCTAGATCTAACCATCTTTTCTATTTATCCTGTTTCTCATTTACAATCCAAAATCCGACTTAACTCTTTACCAAACAACAAAATTTTAGACTATTCCAAATTGAAAGCATTTGCAGACAACAAAAAAAATGTTACCGAAAAATGGAAGTTTGTTTTGGGAAGGGCAGAAAACATTGTGGGAAAAGGAGAAAATGCTGGTCACCAGCATTTTCTCCTTTTCCCACAATGTTTTCTAAAGGGTTCTTTCTCAGGGTCGTTTATGAGGGAAGAAAAACCACACAAATGAAGAGTTGTGTAGAACGCTCTGGATTGGCAGCTGCAATAATGGCGTCATGAATGATATTGACTGTTTCATAAACATAACATAGACTAGCATAAAAAATTTGCATCAAAGGATTATTTTATTTTAGATAATAAGAAACATCAACATGGGCATCGAGTTTTAAGCGTTAATTTTACTGTAAAATATTGATTTCGTGTACCCCGGCACCTAAAAATGTAGTTCTGGCTGGTCACATGACCAACTAGCCTAATAAATCTTGATCATGTGACCAACTGACATAGTAAACCTAGTCATGTGGTCAAGTGACCATAAATCAACGTTTATATGAACCAGTGTTATAGGAGATTTTATAGGAGGTGACAGGATTTTATAGATTATATAGATTTGATAGATTTTATATAGATTTTATAGGAGGTGACAAGATAAATATTGATCCTGATGTACTCAATCATTACAGTACAAGTTTTGGGTCCATATTCACCAACCATTCTTAAGAATACTCTTTATCTTATTCTCTAAGATTTTCTACATTTGAAAGTAACACAACTCCTGATTGGCTAAACCAAATGTAGTTCTACTTTCGAATGTAGAAAATTCTGGAGAACAAGACAAACAACATTCTTAAGAATGGTTGGTGAATACGGACCTTGGGTTTGTATTGGAGTTTAACACCATTTTAACAGTTCAGGTCATATCATGGTGGTCAGTGACTTACCCATGTGTTTCGAGGCTTTCTCACACCATTACTGACACATTTTTCTTTTTAAAGCCACTGACTACTTTTCTCACATGCATCAGAGGTGAAAGGCGTAAAATCGCTGGAAAGAAAGTTTGCCTCAACCAGGTATCAAACTCGCAACCACCATGTCACAATTCAGATATGTTAACCACTGAGCTACCTGGGCAGTCGTATGAGTGTTTATTTTGATTATTACATACTAGTAATATTTCAGGGCTGTTACAACACTGTGACTGACTTCATGCAGAAAAACATGGCTGTTCTCGGTGGAATTGCTTTGGGAATCTCCTTCTTTCAGGTAAAGTTTTACATTTCTAAGAGTTAAACATTCTGTGTACTTCCCAGTCTGCAGTAAATACAAGTGAGCCATGCTCTGGGAAAAGTGGGCATAATGCATCTGCAAAAGGTATCGACCCAGGTCAGCCTGCGCAGAGACTGCGCAGGCTGACCTGGGTCGATACCTTTTGCAGATGCATTATGCCCACTTTTCCCAGAGCATGGCTCACTTGTATTTACTGCAGAAGTTTTTGCTATTGGTCAATTTTCTGTATGTCAAATGACCAATCTACCTTCTGATACAGTTGGTTGTTATACAAAATGGATTTTATAGATCCATAGTTATAAGATTATTTGTTTGGTATCATGTATCACAGGGATGCATTAAGCCTCCTTTTCACAGAGCATGGCTCAAGTTCAGGCAAGGTCGAACAGGGGATGACTTCTGTAAGGTCATACTAGGGCTTTAATTCTTTACCACACAACAAAATTTAGGCTGGACCAAATGGAAAGCATTTGCAGACGACAAATTAACTGTTGCGTAAATGGTAATTTCTGTATTTGATACGGTAGAAAGCATTGTGGGAAAAGGAGCAAATGCTGGTTTCCAGCATTTTCTCCTATTCCAAAAATGTTTTCAAAAGCATTTTTTCTTCAGGGTCATTAAAATTCAGGGATATATAGTAAAGGGTTAAGCAAGATGATACAGAGGACTTTCGGTGACGTCTTTCTTTGAACTTTTTGGAAGGCCATACTGGCGACTTTTGGCGAGGTCATATGGGTGACTTTTTGCAAGGTCATACTGGTGGCTTTTGGCAAGGTCATACTGTCAACTTTCGGCAAGGTCATGCTGGTGACTTTGGCAAGGTCATACTGGTGGCTCTTGGCAAGTTCATGCTGTCGACTTTTGGTAAGGTTACACTGGTGACTCTGGCAAGGTCATAAGGGTGACTTTTGGAAAGGTCATACTGGTGGCTTTTGGCAAGTTCATACATGTCAACTTTTGGCAAGGTCATAATGGTGACTTTCAACAAGGTCTTAGTGGTGACTTTTGGCAAGGTCATACTGGTGACTTTTGGTAAGGTCATATTGGTGACTTTGGCAATGTCTTAGGGTGACTTTTGGCAAGGTCATATTGGTGACTTGGCAAGGTCATATTTGTGACTTTTGGCAAGGTTACACTGGTGCCTTATGGCAAGGTTATACTGGTGACTTTTGGCAAAGTTATACAGGTGACTTTTGGCAAGGTTATACTGGTGACTTTTGGCAAGGTCATACTTGTGACATTTGGCAAGGTCATGCTGTTGACATTGGTGACTGGCAAGGTCATACAGGTGACTTTTGGAAAGGTCATATGGGTGACTTTTGGAAAGGTCATACTGATGGCTTTTGGCAAGTTCTTACTGTCGACTTTTGGCAAGGTCAAACTGGTGACTTTTGGCAAAGTCAAACTGGTGACTTTTGGAAAGGTTATACTATGAACTTTTTGGGATAAAATGAACCATTGGCAAGGGCATACTTATCTTTTTTTGCATAGAGATTCCATTTATCATGTGAACATTGCTAACCATCATGAAATTTCATTTCAGTTACTTGGAGCCCTGCTTGCATTTTGTCTGGCAAAGAATATCAACAAGGCCAAGTATGAGCAAGTGAAATAAAGGGAGATCACTCAAACCAGATGAATCAGATATGTTTCTTTCAGCAGATACGATTTAAATTTTACTAGTTTATAGATAGTAAAACCAATTTTAACCCTTTGTTTTAGTCTTGGCAGTATTTTTGTCATGTTTTTGCACTGTTATGTGAATCTTGTTACTTTTTACTAACAGATATCTCTTTTAATCTTTTTATTTTTTCAAATGTCTGTAAGATTGTTGGAATGATGAAAGTGCAACTGAAGCATTTTCTCCTTTTCCTGTAATGTTTTCTACCCTTTCCAAAGCAAATTTCAGTTTTTTAGCCATGTTTGATTTGTTGACTTCAGATGCTTTCACTTAAGACCAGTCTAAAATTTTTGTCATTTAGTAAAGAGTAAAGTGTTATCTTTATACTAAACAATAAAGTTTTAGACTTGTCCAAATTGAAAGCATTTGCAAACGAAAACATAAATGTGACTGAAAAATTGAAATTTGTTTTTGGAAGCGTAGAAAACATTGTGGGAAATGGAGAAATGGAGGAAATGTTGGTTGCAAGCATTTCCTCCTGTTCACCCAATGTTTTCAAAAGGCTTTTTCTTTAGGGTCGTTAAAACTTGTGATTGTGTGGTAAAGAGTTAACTCTTTCTCTACTGAACACAGAAATTCCACATTTTTCAGAGTTCTAAAGATAGTTCCACTGCTATTGAAAACAACTTTTGTCATATTTTAATTACAGGGTAAGGGACGTTGTAGATTCAAGATCAGACTGCATGTTCTGTGCAATCTGAACTTGATCTACATTGTCTGCAAAAGTTTCTCAAGTCGTCATTGGTAGAGAAAGAGTTAATCACAAAATCTTATCTTAACCCTTTCCCAAACAAGCCCTGGTTTTCACGTGTCTGCAGTACAAGTCTTTTGAAAACACTGTGGGAAAAGGAGAAATTGCTCGTAACGAGCAATTTCTCCTTTTCCCACAGTGTTTTCAACCCTTCTTGATAACTTTCTGCCATTTTCATCAAATTTAAAATTGTCGTCTGCAAACTCTTTCAATTTGGACCAGTCCAAAATTTGTCATTCGGGAAAGGGTTAATCTCTAGGCAGACAGGTATAGCTTACTTGTTTATGCGTGTGAATGTAAGCTATATTCAAGTTAGTTGTCTTCTTTCATTGCTACTTTTATCGGGATATCTATGTGTAGGCATACAATCAACACTTTGTTTGTGATACTTTTTACTATTATTATGCTGCAGGCAAAAGTAGAGGTGAAATGATAAGTCCATGTATTCGAGCCATGCTCTGTGAAAAAGGGGGGCTTAATGCATCTGTGAAAAGTATCGACCAGGGTCAGTCTGGGCAGGCTGACCTGAGTCGAAACTTTTCGCTATTGGTCAATTTTCTCTATGTCAAAATGCCAGTCTGCCTTATGATACAGTCGTTCGTAAGACATTATGGATTTTGTTGATCCCTAATTATGTGATGACTTACTGGGTATTATGTATCATGGAGGTGGATTAAGCCCCCTTTTGCCAGAGCATGGTTCATTGATATGTATCAAGTCATTTCGCCTTCATATAGTTGCATATGAGAGTTCCCCCACCCCCCCACCCACTTACTTTTTCAGAAAATAATGTAGCAGCAGTTATTAGTAATTATTGTTCATATCAGCTGTTGAAACCTCTGCTGCACTGTTTTCTCACGATATGTGCACACTAGCCAAAAGTTTGTATAACTCTTTACCACACAACAATATTTCAGATTGGTCCAAATTGAAAGCATTTGCAGACGACAAATTAAATGTGGCTCAAATGATTGGATTTGTTTCTGAAAGGTTAGAAAAGATTGTGGGAAAAGGAGAAAATGCTAATAAACAGCATTTTCTCCTTTTCCCACAGTGTTTTCAAAAGTCTAATTTTCCAGGGTCGTTAAAATTCGGGATTTCGTGGTATTGCTTTCATTGATGTATTTAACCCAATACCACACAATCCCGACTTTTAACAACCCTGTGGAAGAAGCCTTTTGAAAACCTTGTGGGAAAAGGAGAAAATGCTGGTAACCAGCATTTTCTCCTTTTTCCACAATGTTTTCTACCCTTCCGAAAACAAAATACAATTTTTCAATCACATTTATTTTGTCATCTGCAAATGCTTTCAATTTCGACCAGTCTAAAATTTTGTCGTTTGGTAAAGAGTTAATAAGCACATGTTTGAATGAATGGAGTTTCACGACATTTTGGCTTCTCGCCGTAGCACAAGCACCATAATAGAGAACTTATTTATGTCGATAATGAAAGAACTCTGATAGGTTACACGCTTTTATGTATGAGCAAAACAGGTTCCTCATAAGGACCTGTTACTATAATGGCAAGTTTTAGACTTTCCAAAGCTATTTTATGTCAAATGGCAAAACATCTAGAGATGCACAAAATGTCATTCCTGAATTCTATGGAAGAAATTGAGGAAAAAGAAGTAACTGCTCTCTACAATCACCTACTTCTTTTTCCAAAATATTTCAAAACTTATCTAAAAGTTATATGGTAATGGGATAAGGAGTGTTGTAATTAACTGCTATTTTATGTGTGTTATACTTTCTAGATTCTTTTGATGTTTGAAATGGTTAGCTTCTGAATTCTATGGGGAAAAAATGTGGGAAAACAAACAATTGCTTCTTTTTCCACAAAACTAATCTGAAAGTTGATTATTATTTCAAAACTTATCTAAAAGTTGTATGATAGAGCTATGTAAAAGAAGAGATCAGGATCAGACTACAAAGAACTTGCAGTCTCATCATGGGTCTGTAATTTGAGGTCTTAGGGGCAGTATAGATTCAGATCAGCCTGCACAAAATGTGCAGTTAGATTATGGATCTGCACTGTGCCATATTTTTAGAGATTTTCTGACCCATTTACCATTGAAATTGCACTATCTTTGACATTCTGTTCATTAACCTTTTACTTATCCACAAAATTTTACTCTCCAAATTTGAAAGAATTTGCAGACGACAAACTGAATGTGGCTAACATGGTGAAAAAATACCTTTGAAAGGGTAGAAAACATTGTGGGAAAAGGAAAAAATGCTGGTTACCAGCACCAGCATTTTTCCTTTTCCCACAATGTTTTCAAGAGCCATGTCCATTGGGTTCATTGAAATGTCCATCTTGTTACTTTCCACTCTGATTGATAGAAATATTATAAGTATGTGGTTTCTTGCCAAATCAATTGTATTAAGGTTTGATAGATAAAGTCAGTTAACCCAGGATGTCTGTATCAAACGGTGAATAATTAACTGAGCCATGCTATGTGAAAAGGGGGCTTAATGCATCTGCAAAAAGTATCCCCCCAGGTCAGCCGGCGCAGCCCGTGCAGGCTGACCTGGGTGGATACTTTTAGCTATTGGTCCATTTTCTGCGTGTCAAAGGACCAGTCTACCTTATGATTCAGTGTGTTGTTAGACAAATTGGATTTTATGGATCCATAATTATATAATGACTTACCTGGTATCACGAATCACGGAGATGCATTTAGCCCCCCTATTCACAGAGCATGGTCCAGTTATAAAATCTCATAAATGAGCCATGTTCTAGCAAAAGGGATACAACGCATCTGGTGTATTTATACCAAGCAAGTTTTCACGTAAGCATGTATCTGTAAGAGCCATTTTGTCTAGCAACTGACATAACAGCTTACCGAATCCAGAGGTAGGATTGTCCTCCGAGATGAAGAAAAGATAGCAAAAAAGTTATGGCCAATGTCAGCCTGCGTGGACTGCCCAGGCGGATCTGGGTCAATACTTTTTCGCAGATACATTGATCCCATTTCACAGAGCATGACTCATGTTATTTCCAATTCTTCTATGCAGAGTTCCAGATAGAGGGAGTGAAATTGAAAATATTAATCACTCTAGACTAAACTCTATGTTGTGGGTACTCATGAAAATCGTCTCATTGAGACGATTCTAATGAGTACCTACAACATAAGAGTTTGGAAGAGAATTAATGGATTTAGAATACAGTCACTCCCTCTTATCTGGAGCTCTGTTCTGTGATCTCTCAAAAATCCAACTAATAATCACTTAACAAATTAGCCGTTTCAAAACATTGTAAAAAAAGGACACATTGTATGTAATGACACATTTCAAGATCAAATAAATCTTCTCCGTTTTATTTGTGTTTAATCATTAATTTGTTACACAATTTGTATGAATTTTTGCAAAAATCTTGCAATCAAATAACTAACTTTATAGCAGTCATAATAGGGTTGCATTATCCTAACCGTAGGTAAACAATTTTCTTGCTATGATTGCAAACATGTTTAATTCTCAGTACATTTAAGATTTTTCTTTTTTTATCGTTTTATCTTTTTTTCACTCTTTTGTATTGTTGCTTTATATATAAATAAAACATCTAGAAATCCAATTCAGTGACTTTGTGTTGCTTTTCAACCTCACAAAAGTGTTTGGTATTTTCATACATGTAATGTGTAAGGTGCAAAATTAATGGATTTAAGCCATGCTCTGGCAAAATGGGGCTTAATGCAACTCCGAGATGCATTATACCAGGCATGTCATTCGCATAATTAGGGATCCTTAACCCTTTCTCAAACAAGCCCTGGTTTTCACGTGTCTGCAGTACAAGTCTTTTGAAAACACTGTGGGAAAAGGAGAAATTGCTCGTAACGAGCAATTTCTCCTTTTCCCACAGTGTTTTCTACCCGTTTTGAGACCTGTCTGCCATTTTCATCAAATGTAAAATTGTCGTCTGCAAACTTTCAATTTGGACTACGGTAGTCCAAAATTTGTCGTTTGGGAAAGGGTTAAAATCCATTTTATCTGACGATTGACTGAATTGGGAGGAAGAGTGATCCTTGGATATGCAGAAAAGTTATAAATAGCAGGAAGTATCAACCCATGTCAGCCTGCACGGACTGCGCAGGCGAACATGGGTTGATACTTTTTGCAAATGCATTAAGTCTCCTTTTCACACAGCATTACTCATTGTATTTGTTTGTTTTGTGCCTAACACTGTTTTAAACATTACTTCAGTCATATCATAGGGACAGCTCACTTATTCATGTCTTCCCAGGGTTTCATTAGTACTAGGCTAGGCCTCTACAATGCCTTGCCAAATGACACTTCATGGAGAAATGTGCCTCTATGGGGAATCTCAAGATTTTCTTATAAGGATATCTTAATGCATTAACCTCTTACCAAACAATTCAGTTTTAAAACTCTGAAGGAAGTAACCAGCATTTTTTTTCCTCTTTGCCACAATGTTTTCTACCCCTTTACAGGCAAATCCCATCATTCCAGCCATATTTATGCTTTCATCAACAAATGTTTTCAATTCAGACAAGAATAACCTTTTACCATGTACCATATAATCCTGAGTTTTAACAATTTTAAGAAAGAAGACTTTTAACCCTTTACCACACACCAATCTACATTATTGTCATTTGGTAAAGGGTTGAATACATGGTGGAGGGGAAAATGCTGGTAACAAGCATTTTTGCTTTTCAAACAATGTTTTCTACCCTTTCAAAGATAGAAACTATCAGTTGGGCAGGTTTTAATTTATTGTCTGCAAATGCTTTCAATTTTGACTGGTCTAAAATAATATAGTTTGGTAAAGAGTTAAGTGCCTTTGTGTCTTAACCCTTTACCTCACATTCCTGATTTTATAACGACCTTGAGGAAGAAGCCTTTTGAAAACAATGTGGAAAAAGAAGAAAATGCTGGTGACCAGCATTTTCTCCTATTCCCACAATGTTATCTATCAATCAAACACAGAAATCAGCATTTGAGCAACATTTATTTTGTTGTCTGTACTTGCTTTGAATTTGGTTGAGCCCAAAATTTTGTCGTGTGGTAATGTCTATGGTATACCTACCATATCGGTCTAGAGTACATACATGTATGTTTATGTCTTCCATGTTTGTTGTGCTGTCCTTTGTTTGTGTAAGATGTGAGAGAGAAAGTGTGCGTGCATGATTTTCACATTTTCCATTTTCTCTCTCTGACACTGTTCATTGCTCACTTTTTCTTCAGCCTGCATTGCAGCTGGCCTCCACATCAGTTACTGAATCAATATTGATTATATACTACAGTAAAACCCTGGTAATTCGTAGTGCAAGGGACCATAATTTTGTATTCGAATTAAACATATTACGAACGAAAAAGTTTTACTGTGTTCGGGTATTTTTGGTATGAAGAAATAGACAACAGGTGTGCAAATAAGGTAGGTCACGGGTTTTAACACCTTTGTAAGTTTCCCAGTGGATTAGTTTATCTACTGTTTGGGAGCATGAAATATACTACGCACTATGATCCACTAGCGTGCAAAGTATCAGGAGGAATTTAACAGCAATACAAAAGGATAACTATCGGGACCTGAAAGAGCAAACCAACCAAAACATAGCTGAGAACCAGCAACACGTGAACTAATAGTTCTGCTGTATAATCACTTGAAGATTTTGACACTTCTTGGACTCCCAGTAAGTTATTCTTTCTCTTTTATGATATTTCATCATCTTTTTACCCTTTACCAAATGATCCCAAAGTTTTAACCCTTTACCAAACAATCCTGTATTTTAAAGACCCTGGGAAAAAAGCCTTTTGAAAACATTGTGGTAAAAGGAGAAAATGATGGTAACAAGCATTTTCTCCTTTTTTCTGCAATGTTTTCCACCCTTTCGAAGGCAAATGCAATCATTTTAGTTACATTTAAATTGTCGTCTGCAAATACTTCCCATTTGGACAAGTCTTAATTTGTTTTTGTTTGATAGAGTTAAGGACTCTGAGGATGAAAGCTGTTGAAAACATTGTGGGATAAGGAGAAAATATCGGTTACCATATAAAAAAAATGAGCCATGCTCTGTGAAAATGGGGCTTAATGCATCTGCGAAAAGTATCAACCCAGGTCAGCCTGCGCAATCCGCGCAGGCTGACCTGGGCCGAAACTTTTCGCTATTAGTCAATTTTTTGTATCTCCAAAGACCAGTCTACGTTGTGACTAAGTCGATCATTCAAAAAAGTGGCTATTTCGGAATCATGATTATGTGGTGGCATGATAGGTATACTGCATCATGGAGATGCCTTAAGCCCCCTTTTCACAGAGCATGGCTGATATTAAGTTGTTCGGTACACAGTTTTAGTTAAATATTGTGAGAAAAGGGACAGATGACTCATAAGAGAATGGTGTTTTATGAAGAATACTGCATGATTTTTAACAATTCATACATTTTTTTTTTTATCTCTTAAAAAAAAAAAAAAAAGCAACAATAATCATGTCTGATAAAGTCACAATGAAATTCACAAAACACAGAATTATAAAGGAATAGCAATCTGGGAAAAGGGGGTTTGATACATCTCTGTGATGCAATATACCAAGCAAGTCATCACATAATTATGGATCCATAAAATCCATTTTGTCTGACAACCCAATGAATCATCAGGTAGAATGCTCCTTGGACATGCAGAAAATTTTCAAACAGCAAAAATTTTGCGCCCAGGCTCACATGGGTCTATACTTTTTTCACTTAACCCTTTACCAAACGACAAAATTTTATACCCGACCAAATTCAAAGCATTTGCAGACGACAAAATCAACATTACTAAAATGATGTTTGTTGTCTTTGATAGAGTTGAAAACATTGTGGGAAAAGGAGAAAATGCTGGTTGCCAGCATTTTCTCCTTTTTCCACAATGTTTTCAACAGGCTTTCTTCACAGGGTCGTTAAAAGTCGGGATTGTGTGGTAAAGGGTTAATCCCCGCTTTTAACAACTCTTTAACACATTACCACACAATCCCGACTTTTAACGACCCTTATAAAGAAGCCTTTTGAAAACATTGTGGACAAAGGAGAAAATGCTGATAAACAGCATTTTCTCCTTTTCCCACAATGTTTTCTTCCCCACCCAGAACAAATGTCAAATTTTGACCCACATTTATGTTGTCGTCTGCAATTGCTTCCAATTTGAACAGGTCCAAAATTTCTTTGTTTGGTAAAGAGTTAAGAAGAAAGACTTTTGAAAACATTGTGGGAAAAGAAGAAAATGCTGCTAACCAGCATTTTCTACTTTTCCCCCAGTTTTCTATCCTTTCTAAGACAATTTTCTAAATTTTAGCCCCATTAAAATTATAGTCTATAATTGCTTTGGATTTGGACAAGTCTAAAATCTTGGCATTGGGTAAAGGGTTAAACTCCTTTTCACAGTGCATAACCCAAATATGTAATTATACATACATGTACATCTTTAGAGCCCAGTAGCTCAGTCAGTAGCCTACAGGATTTGAGAACAGGAGGTCGCTGGTTTGATCCCTGGCTTGGCCAATTTCTTTCCGAGGATTGATGATGGTCATAACAACAGGATTCATTCCTCTCTCACCGCAGACCATTGTTTTGGCGATGATTATGTGGGAAAGCAGCCAGTGGCTTGGAAAGAATATTGTGTGAAGTACTGGTAAAGGAAACTCCTGAAAAGGATGGATAGATGTACTGGCCGCTGGATATATCTGAAATAATGTTGAAAACGGCAGTAAACACTGTACAACCATATCTTTAGACTGCTGCACAAATGAAATGGATCTTTTCAATTAGTTAACCCTTTACCAAAGTACCTGTTTTAATGTGTCTACATACCATAGAGAAAGAAAACCTTTGAAAAGATTGTGGTATGAGGAAAAAAAAGCTATTTCTCTTTTTTCCTCAATTTCTTCTGCTCTTTTACAGACAAAAGGCCATCATTTCAGCATCTTTAACATGTCATCTGCAAATGCTTTCAGTTTTGACAAGCCTAAAATTTTGTAATTTGGTAAAAAGTTCATGGCTGTACTAGTTAGAATTTTTCCCAAATTATTGGACAGTGTAGATTCAAGACCAGGCTACATCTTACAAGGCCTGATCTTGATCTACACTGTTCTCAGCATCTAGAGGGTAACTGAATTTTTCTAATCTATTTCTTCTTTTTGCAAAGTCATACAAGCAACAGCAAAATTTATTAAATACAAAAAAAATATAAATGCACTAACAGATATTTCCAACTTCATGTGAAGAGAAATAATGGAAAAAACACAGAAAGTACTGATAGTGATAGTAAGAATATTTAACTCTTTCCCAAACGACAAATTTTGGACTGGTCCAAATCGAAAGAGTTCGCAGACGACAATTTTAAATTTGATGAAAATGGCAGAAAGTTCACAAAAAGGGTAGAAAACACTGTGGGAAAAGGAGAAATTGCTCGATACGAGCAATTTCTCCTTTTCCCACAGTGTTTTCAAAAGACTTGTACTGCAGACACGTGAAAACCAGGGCTTGTTTGGGAAAGGGTTAATTTGTATCATCGAAAAAACATAACAGTGTTCAACACCCTTACAATCCTTTAATGTATAGGTTATCTATATACAAAAAAAAAATCTGTTGCTTTTCCCTCAAAATATTCAACAATGTCCACTGCACGATGGTAAAAAGTATTTCTGGAGCAATGGGTTAACCCTTAGCCAAACAATCCAATTTTTATATCCCTGGGGAAGAAAGCATTTGAAAACATGTAGGAAAAAGAAGGAAGTGCTGGTTTACCATCATTTTATCCTTTTTCCACAAAGTTTTCTTTCCTCACAAAAACAAATTCCATTATTTTAGGCCCATTTTATTTGTCACCTGCAAGTGCTTTCAAAACGGACAAGTCTAAAATGTTGTTGTCTAGTAAAGAGAAAGAAGTGAAACAAAACAAATATTTATCTAACAACAAAATGCCTTTATCATAAAGCTTAAGTAATTGACCCAGCAATCATAGTCAATTTGTCATTATCAAGAAATGTTTCCCAATATCAATCGTGGAGTTCCCACTAGGTCATCATTAAACGACAGTTCCTGTGTCCATTCGTACAGTCTTTTAGCCTCGCGATCCCAGACCTCGCCCTCCTCTCCCTCTTCCCCCGTGATCCCGTATTTATCAAAATAATCTTCAGGCTCCTCTGATACAGCAGTTTGGGCTTGAGATTCAAAAGTGTCTTCCTGAAAGGAATAAATTTTACTTTTCTTGACTGATAATTTGATTTTTATTGATTTGTCACTCTTAAGATTAATCACAAAAAAAGAAAAAAAAAAAAAAATAGAAGCACTGCATGTGGTTGCCAACGTCTGACTGGAGTTGCTTGATTTTTGGTTAAAATTTTAAGTTACAAAAGGGGCATAACTGTGTAAAAAATACTTTGATGGTTATCTGCCCTTTTTGTATGGATTCCCATTTTGATATTAAACAACTTGTCTTAGTTTGAAGTAAATATCTTCAGTAATAACAGATATAACAAAATGTCTTAAGTTTTTGTACCACCATGACACAGGGCTACGACTATACTTCGACGTTTTCTTTGAAAAACAGCCAAGCTGAAAATTGAAAATTCTGAAACTGAAGTAAGACTGTAATTTTTAAAATCCTTCCATAATAAACATCATACAAAAGTTTACTTGAGGTATATTACTTCATAAATGTGCCTGGCTTTAAACAGTTGTTAATCAGTTGCTAATCATTATTAGTAACAGAAACCATAACACCCTAGAAAAACAAGTTTCAGTATTAGAGTTACTATGTAATATAAATATTCATAGGAGTATTTATTATGTATCTGACTTGAAATAATTATTATTCAATCACTAATTATTATTAATTACACAAATATGACACCCAAGAATAATAAGTTTCAAGATTAGAAATAGACAGTTCTGTATGAATTACACATATTTTTAGGCTGAACTCTTTACTACAAAATCACGAGTTACGCCTTTTGAAAGTTAGACATTTGAAAACATCGTGGGAAAAGGAGAAAATGCTGGTAACCAGCATTTTCTCCTTTTCCCAAGTTGTTTTCTAACCTTTCAAAAATAAATCTAATCATTTGAGTCACATTTAAGTTGTCGTCTGCAAATGCTTTCAATTTGGACCAGTCTAGTATTTTGTCGTCTGGTAAAGAGTTAACATAACATTCAAAGTCCCATAAAAATAATTTAACCCTTTACCACAGATTCACAAGTTTTAATGACCCTGAACAAGAAGACTTTTGAAAACATGGTGGAAAAAGAAAATGCTGGTACCCGGCATTTCCTCCTTTTCCCACAATGTTTTCTTCCCTTTCATATACCAATTCCATCACTTAACTCTTTACTACACAATCTCAACTTTTAACGACCATGAAAAAGAAGCCTTTTGAAAACATTGTAGGAAAAGAAGAAAATGCTGGTAACCAGCATTTTCTTCTTTACCCACAATGTTTTCTACCCTTTGAGAGATAAATGTTATATTTTGAGCTACACTGAAAATGTTGTCTGCAAATGCTTTCAATTTGGACCAGTCTACATTTTTTGTTGTGTGGTAAAGAGTTAAGCCACATTTCATTTGTAGTCTTCAAATGCTTTCAATTTAGCCAATTTCAAGATTTTGTCCCGTAGTACAGAGTCAGGACCAAGGTAGTTGATCAGTAGTATCGCGTAAAATTAAACACATCAATATGTCTACAGGAAGTAAATAATGACCCTATACCACATAAAACTGTACCTTCAGAAAACTGAGTTCAAAACTCAGTGTTGACATGTCCTTTTTAAGATGTGAAAAAAGTCAATATTTACAAATAATTACTTAACATAGATATAAAAAAAACCCCATTTTTTGTTAACCGTTTACCGCTCAATCCAAAGTTTATAAGACCTTTAAGAAGGCAGCTTTTAAACACATTGTGGGAAAAGGAGAAAATGCCGGTAAACAGCATTTTCTCCTTTTTCCCAAAGTTGCCTACCTTATCAAAGACAGAAATCAAAATCTGAGCTACATTCAAGGTGTCGTCTTGGAAAGCTTTCAATTTGGTCAAATACAATTTTTGTCATTTGGTTAACTCTTTACCAAATGACAAAATTTTAGACTGGTCCAAAATCAAAGCATTTACAGACAACAAAATAAATGTGACTCAAAAATTGAACTTTTGTTGGGAAGGATAGAAAACATTGTGGGAAAAGGAGAAAATGCTGGTTACCACCATTTTCTCCTTTTCCCACAATGTTTTCAAAAGACTTCTTCTTCAGGGTTGTCAAAACTCGGGATTGTGTGGTAAAGGGTTAAGAGTTAACACATCGTCATGTAAACAATTTACAGCAGATGTATTTGAAAACATCTTTCTAAAATTGGGTACATGAGTTATGCTTTCATATATGGGTATAAGTTAAAACACTGTGGCAAATGTAGAAATTGCTCGTAACTAGGTAATTTACCATTTCGCCACTATCTTTTCAAAACAGGTCTTCTACAAGATGCAAACATTTGTTTGCATGTGTAAATGTGTTGAGCCCAATTCATTTGTTCAAAATTTCCTAACAGGAGGTAAAATATTACTGATATTTTGTGAAAAAAAAATTATAAAAAATCAGTACTAGGTAATTGGTAAGTCACATTTTTTATAAAAGATTCCTTCATGAAAAATAGCAAAAGCTTAATGCTTTACCAGACGACAAAACTTTAGCCTTGTCCAAATTGAAAGCATTTGCAGACGACAATTTCAATGTGGTTCAAATGGTGCAACCTTGCTTTGATGGGGTAGAAAACATTGTGGGAAAAGGAGAAAATGCTGGTTACCAGCATTTTCTCCTTTTCCCACAATGTTTTCAAAAGGCCTCTTTCCCAGGGGCGTCAAAAGGCGCCATTGTGCTGTAAAGGGTTAACCTTTTACCACACAATCCCGACTTTTAACAACTCTGAGGAAGAAGCCTTTAGAAAACCAGCATTTTCTCCCTTTCCTACAATGTTTTCTACTCTATGACAGATGAATTTCATGTCTTGAGGTGCATTTAGAATTGTTGTCTGCAAATGCTTTCAATTTGGACAAAGCTAAAATTTTGTCATTTGGTAAAGAAAAATAAGTTGAGGCAGAGACTCACTGACAAGACTAATTGCAACCCCTATGTGGTTTTTGCAATAAAGTACAGATATATTGTGTCAAAGTGAAAATAGTCTCAGCTGTTTATAAAAATGGCAGCAGAGGTGTATCAACGAGTGAGGCTACATGTACATGTATCTTTTTTGCAGGCTTTTTGTTTATTCTGATTATTTAGACTTATTTTGTGGTCCTACTGTGAATTCTAAGTAGTAGGACAAGTTTCACTTACCCTGTCTAATCCATACATTTTTCTCATCTTCATCGCCCTGATTCGGGCTTGTTTTGACCTTCGACCCGACACTTGACTTTGAACCCCTGACATCTTTGACTTGGGTGTAGGCATGGGTACATCTGGACTCCTTTTGAAAAAAGAAATATTACGTTTAAATTATATTTCATTAAATTCTTATTTCTACCTTACCAAAACTACAAGGATCATTTGACACTGTTAAACCTTTACGGCACAATGCCACCTTTTAAGGACCCTGGGAAGGAAACTTTTTGAAACTTTTTGCTGGTGACCAGCATTTTCTCCTTTTTCCGCAATGTTTTCTACCCTATCAAAGAAAAATTGCACCATTTGAGCCACAATGAAATTGTCTTCTGCAAAAGCTTTCAATTTGGACAAAGCTAAAATCTTGTCGTCTGGTAAAGGGTTAAAGGCACACTGTATTTGCTTGAACAGACCTGTCTTAACTCTTTTCCAAACAATCCCGAGTTTTAAAGAGCCTGAGGTCAAAGGCTTTTGAAAACATTGCGGGAAAAGGAGAAAATACTGATAACCAGCATTTTCTCAAAATGCTTTCTACCCTTTCAATGACAATTCATATCGTTGCAGCTACATTTCATATGTTGTTGGCAGAGTTGAGTTTGCATTGAGTTTCGACAAGTCTAAATTATTGTCATTTGGTCCAGAGTTATTTCTACCAGCTTGATTCAGTCAATACTGAAAGCATTTGCAGATGACAAATAAAACATGGCTCTATCAATACGATTAGTCTTTGATAGGGTAGAAAACCTTGTGGGAAAAAGAGAAAATGCTGGTTACCAGCATTTTCTCTTTTTCTCACCATGTTTTCAAAAGTCTTATTCCCGATGGTTGTGAAAAACCAGGGATGTTTGGTACAGGGTTAATGAAGAGAACAGTGTAGAAGGATGTCTGACTAACCATATGTACTGCTGCCATTTTCACTTTGATAAATGCTCGTTCACATTTCGGTGAAAACTCAGTGACCCTTCAGTCCCATGGTGAAGCTTTCAATTACCTTTTCAACAATATTTGAATGGAGAAAATTAACCCTTAAACTGCTGAATAAATGAAACGAAAATTTCCACACAACAATGAAAAAACAAATATTGAGATTTCAAAGTTGAGTTCACCGGAAAGAAAACACCATATCGGACAGTGTAGATCAAAGATCAGACTGCATGTTCTGTGCAGTCTGATCTTGATCTACACTGTGAACAAAAGGTCAGTGAGTCGTGCTTAGCAGCTTTAGGTTTCAAATAAGTTAGAATAGGACTTCAATCGAAAGCAAACATGCGCTCTCCCAATAAACGATGAATAAGAAATTAAACATTAAACCTGTGTAGGGGCACTTTCAAATGTCAGGGTTTGCTGTAGAATATTACAAAGGCAGGTTACTGAAAACCAGCTATATCTGCAGTCTTAAAATTATTGAACAAACCATACAATTAACTCTTTACCAAACGACAAAATTTTAGACTGGTCCAAATTGAAAGCATTTGCAGACAACAAAATAAATGTGATTGAAAAATTGAAATCTGTTTGGGGAAGGGTAGAAAACATTGTGGGAAAAGAAGAAAATACTGGTTACCAGCATTTTCTCCTTTTCTCACAATGTTTTCAAAAGGCTTCTTTCTAAGGGTTGTTAAAAGTCGGGATCGTGTGGTAAAGAGTTAAATATCACACCTCATTTCTGAGATAGCTCTGATGTGTTGTATCTGTATATCTTGAGTAACTGGTCTCGTAATTAACAGCGGGATTTCTTCTCTTAACCTCGGTGTTAGTCGGTGTGTAAATAGAAAATCCACAATATCATAAAATATTGTGTGTCTTGGTAACACTGCAACAAAGAACAGAAAACACATTACCAAGGGTGTTTGAGACATTCCACTTACTAGTCTGATTTACAAAAAGATGAACTTTTTGTATAAAAGAAAAAATACCTAATTTTCAGTAAAATACTATGAGATAAGCAGCAACTATCATACTTTGATAAGCTATCTAATACAAAAATACTACAGAGGCTTGAAAAGTTTTATTTCTATGGTAGTTGTACATCTTAAGTAGAAAATCTAACATTCAAAATTATTTTTAAAAAGGAACTGATATACATGCTTATAGCTTTCTTGAACATACAGAGAGTGATGAAAAAAACAGCTTTAAGCTTCTTTCAAAATGTCAAATATATTTGTCATTACATATACATGAATTCCAAATTCTTTGATAACCCTCACCATCTAAAGTCAGTTTTCTCCAATAATTCTCTTTACCTCCAAGTTTAGCGGGAGACTCATCTGTATTTGTTAAATACTGAAAATAAATTTATTAAAAAAATCTTTTAGACTTGAGATATTTATGGGTAAAAGCATTAACCCTTTACCAAACAATCATGACTTTTAAGGACCCCAACAAAGAAAACAGTTTTGGAAAAAGGAGAAAATGGTGAGAAATCACTTTCTCCTTTTCCAAAATTTTCTACTTTTTTTTACGACACATTTGTCATTTGATTCACATTTAACCTGTCCAAATTGAAAGTATTTGCAGATGACAAATTAGATGCAACTAAAACAATGGGACTTGTCTCTTAGAGAGGAGAACACATCGTGCGAAAAGGACAAAATGTTTATTTCTAGGGCTTTGTAGTTGTAAATCTCAGGCCTGCACCTATAAGCCATGTAGGACCCCTCTAAATGTTTTGCAAGGCTGAAAACTTTTTAAAGAGCAATAAGATTTTCTGCTTTTATGTTGTCATTTTAGGGATAAGCACACACAACTGTAACTATGATCACTTACTTGCATATAATCTTTCAATGTAGTCACATCAATTTCATCTGTTATTTTATATTTTCTCTGAAACATGGCATCCTGTAACATTTGCTCGTAAAACTGTCGATTACCCATTAACCTCAAAGAATCTTCAGCCGCCTGTCAAAAGAATATGAGAAAAATATAAATATAAACAATATTATGTTTTTTACAGCCCTAACAAAAAAGGCTTTAGAAAACATTGTGGGAAAGGATGACAGTGCTGGTAACCAGCATTTTCTTCTTTCTCACATTGTTTTCCACCCTTACAAAGTTAAATACCATTATTTCAACCCCCATTTACTTAGTTGTAGGCAAATGCTTTCAATTTAGACCTGTCCACAATTTTGTTGTCTGCTGAAGATTTATTTATATGTACAGTTCAACCTGTTCCAGAGTTGATAAACCCAGATAAAGAGGGCATTTGAAAACATTGTGGGAAAAGGAGAAAATGCTGGTTACCAGCATTTTCTCCTTTTCCCACTATGTTTTCTACCCTTTCACAGCCACAAAGCATAATTCCAGTAACATATAAATTGTCATCTGCAAATGCTTTCAATTTGGACGACTCCAGACCTGTCGTTTGGTAAAGGTGTTATGCAAGCACCTCTGAGGCTGTTAGAATGAGCTTGCTTAATAAAAGTAGCCAGTAAGATAGACTGATTTAACACTGATTTAACCCTTTACCACACAATCCCAAGTTTTAATGACCTTGGGGAAAAGGCCTTTTGAAAACATTGTGGGAAAAGGAGAAAATGCTGGTTACCAGCATTTTCTCCTTTTCCCACAATATTTTCTACCCTATCAAAGACAGAAATCATCATTTGAGCTACCTTTAATTTGTCGTCTGCAAATGCTTTCAATTTGGTCGAGTACAAAATTTTGTTGTTTGGTAAAGAGTTAAGGTTGACTGTACTGTACTTACATCTGTGCCAGGTTTGATGTTTCGCTTTCCACTCAAATATTTTACTCCTTTCCCATCTGAGTGGATAAATATCTTGAAGAAAATCATTGGAGGGAATTCACCTCCACCAAATCTGTAAAAATATGAGAAAAAAAGGTAAAGCATTAGTTCAACGAGTCACTGCTATGTGAAAGGCTGATAAGAAAAATTAACAAAATGAGCTCCTTTTCCAAAATTATTCAATTGATTTAGAAAGGCAAAAAATCTTTGATAATGCAAATACCTGCTGCACATTCCATAAGAATCTGATCGTAAATGAGGACATTGTGCAAAAAACATGAGCCACATAATATTCATTCAAAAGAAAATTTAAAACATAATTTCTCTAAGTTTCAAAAGAATCAGAAAATGCTGTCAGACTTAATTAATTGAGTAAACAAGCAAAGTTTGATGGACAGATCAATGGACCACATGATGAAGCTAAATCACGTATTTATGGAAAAAATTACACAGAAAGAAGTCAGACCTGAATCTAACGCGTATCTGCTGACATTTATCATTCAAAAATTCTGCTTCCTTTGGAGCTACCTTTCTGAGAATTTCTCCTGATAGGGAATTTTCCTGAAATTGATAAACAAAATAATTAATTTGTTTTCTGCAAACGCTTAAAGTGTGGTCGAGTCCAAAATCTTATCATTTGGTAAACAGTTGATTCAATTGGCAAATAAAAGGACATAAGCCCATACCCCATTACCACACAATGCCAAGATTTAATGACCCTGAGGGAGGGCACTTTTTCTGCACATGAACATGGTATCGGCACATTCCAGTTTGTCCAAGTTGTACAAGTAAATGAGGCATTTCTAGCGCCATTTTCAAAACAAATCACCAGCTGTTCACCATCATGCTTCATCAATGGCAAGTAGCCAAATCTCCCAATTATAGCTTAACCATACTGGCATTTTAACTCGTTTGCTTTATGCCCAAACCAAAGTTAAGTTTAGGATTTTGTTACACAACACAAACTGTCCATAGTTGGATGCAAAAAATATAAAAACAGGCAGCCAAAACACCCTGTCAGAAAGTCTCTGATCCCTAGGATCCTAAATACTGCTGTGTGCCATTTTGACAAAGAAATACGGCTCATCAGTACTCTGGCACTGATTAAATATACTTGATTCCCAACATTTCAGCGATATTTCATCTTCCTTCACGAAAATGTGAGATACAGAAGATAAGCAAAAGTAAAAACTTGCATAAAGATACTCACAGCTGCACAGACAGCATGTTTCAACAATCTAAACATTTGTCTGTCTCTATAACCAATCCAAGCTTTCTCTATAATACTGGCAGCTGCCTGTCTGATCAGTCTGAAATATAAAGTGAAGAATTTTATATTGAACCTATGCACCTGTCAATCTAACCAATATAAGTTCTCTATAATGCTGGCAGCTGCCTGTCTGATCTGCCAAGCCCCCGTAGTTCAGTCAGTAGCATACAGGACTTGAGAACAGGAGGTTGCTGGTTCGATCCCTGGCTTGGCCAATTTCTTTCCGAGGACTGATAATAGTCATCGCGACAGGATTCATTCCTCTCTCACCGCTGACCATTGTTTTGACGATGGTTATGTGAGAAAGCAGCCAGTTGCTTAAAAAGAATATTGTGCAGAGTACTGGTAAAAGAAACTCCAGGAAAGCATGGATAGGTGCACTGGCCAACATGATATAACTGAAATAATGTTGAAAACGGCGTTAAACACCATACAATCAATCAACAATCAATCTGTCTGATCAGTCTGAAATAGAACAAGAGGAATTTTATATCTAACCTAAACATCTATCTCTCTAAGCAATCCTAGCTTTTATTATAATACTGGCAGCCACCTTAGATCATTCTAAGATACAGAGGTAAAACACTGACACTGTCTGATCTTGGTCTACACTGTTGGTTAAAGCATCTACACATGTACTCAGCAGTCACAGTTTGAAATACAAGACAGACAAAAATTGCATGAATTTTGCCTTGACCCTATTCAAATTCAGCGTTCAGATGATTGAAATTTGGGAATCTGACTTGGATAGAGCAAAAGAATATTGTGGGAAAAGGTGAAAATCCTGGATACCAGCATTTTTCTCTGTTATCAAAAACGGTTTCAAAACCTTTTTCCAAAGCATGGTAAAAATATGGAAACGACTTTGGCAGGGCAGAAAGCATAGTGAGAAAATGAGAGAACCTTGGACACCAGCACTGTTTTCTTTCCTCAAAATGTTTTCAAACTTCTTCATCCAAGGTATAATAAGAAAATGGAATTTTTAGGTAAAAACTAAATGTTGGAGAATAATAAAGCATGAATAACAAACTTACTCCTTTTCTGAGACTGCCGGTTGTCTGAGGTGTTTGCCAGGTGTGGGGCTACGACCTCCATGCCCTTTCACCTGTGACCCCTGGGAACTTAGTGGAGTGGTCAGCTGCCTGTGCTGCCCAAATTCCTGGCCCTCAAGGGTAGCCACAAATTCTCCTGTGAGTTGAGGGGCTGAAGGAGACTTTCTGGTCTCATACTGTATATACAAAATATCGAAAATCAGCTTATTAACCCTTTACCACACAATCCTTAGAAAGCTTTTGAAAACATTGTGGGAAAAGGAGAAAATGCTGGTTAACAGCATTTTCTCCTTTTCCCACAATGTTTTCAGCTCATTTAAAGGCAAGTTCCATCATTTGAGCCACCTTTCATTTGTCTTCTGCAAATGCTTTGAATTTGGACAAGTCTACAATTTTGTCATCTGGTAAAGACTTTACTTCTAAAAGAAAAGACAACTCTGTAAACATCCTTGCAGAATATTACGGATAACTAAACATGAATATAGGACTGATACATAACTATATTGTGGCAAGAAGGGAAATTGCTCATAATGAGTATGGTTTTCGACATATTCTCCTTTTCAGACAGTGTTTTCAAAGGCCTCCTTCCTCAGGGTCATAGCACATTTACTCACAGATGCATCATTTTATGTTTCTGCAGTATGTTTCTTTGCAAAAACATTGTAGGAAAGGGATCATTGCATATTTCGAGCAATTGCTCCTTTCCCCATGATGTTTTCCATTTACATGGTTTGAAGTGACTTTATCATGATCCATAAACAGTGATAATTTTAACAAATGATTGGTCATATAAGTTATATGTTTCAGTTAATGGGAATTACTGTAACTGCATAATATTTTTTTCTTTTTGTTTTCTCCTGTAAAAAGAAAAAGTAATAGCGAAACTATGTATAAAAAACCGTACTTGAAGATGTGTAGGTGTTCTACGAAGCCCGCCTCCTGGACTGCTAGCTTTTTTCCTGTGTTCCTCCGACGCAGCTGAAGGTAGTTTCACACTGATTGATGTTTTACTAGCTGTGCTTTTAGCATCAGCATTTTTCCCCTCTGGGGAATCTACAAAATATGATAAAAAGGCCTTATGTTTTTTTTTAATCAACTTTAAGTATACATGATAAAAAGGTCAGTAATGCTATCACTCAAATAGAATATGATTGTACCAGCAAAGCAAAAAAAATAGCCGGGCATATATTTGATAAATATAATCCAATATACAAGAACAAAATGTGAAGAAACAAAATGAAAAACATTGAAATTACGATAAATACATCATTCCTATTTACAAGAGTATGCTTTTGTCTGTTTTTTTGTGATAATTTTACTAGTTTAGAGGTATGTAGATTCTCAACAGCTTACCGGTATATCCTGAGAACTTACAAATGTATAATAGTACCAACTTAGTAAAGTAAAAGGTTTATAAAACACTGGTAATTACAATGAAAGAGAAGTCAACAAAAAAAAAATATTCTTAATATTTCCATAGCAAAATAGATTCCTACCCAGTTAAAAAAAAAAAAAAAAAAAGAAGAAAAAAAAAATGACAATAGAATTTTGCAAAGGATTATGAAACGGCCATAGACAAGAGTAAAATCAAAGGAAAATAGGTGCGGGCAGTAGTGTTGGGAAATCAGCTGAAAATGCTAACTGATCATCAGTTAGAAATGAATTCCACTTCAGATGCGATAATCGGTCATATAATCAGTTATGGAAGAATATGAAATTTGGCGTTTGGTTATGGGTTAACTTGGACAAATTACTTATAAAACATTTGTGGAAAAGGAAAAAATTGCCAAACAAGCAGCTTCTCCTTTTATCCACAACATTTTCATTGTTAAAAGATTAAAGTAATTGTCACTTATAGTTGTTTAATTTGCTTTCTGAAAATGTCTGATTGCAGTGAGACTTTTGCCTTGTCCATATTTCAGTATGTCTTCCTACATATTTTACAGACAGATCTGCTTAGATCTACATTATATTTTGTCAAAGGCTCATCTTGTTATAAATTATGAAAGCCAAAATACTTCCGTCTTTCAGATTTTGTTTTGCACCTGGATGGGAAATAATTTCACGATGTTTGACTGCATCAGTAGCCATTTTCATGTTTTTATGTCTTTAAGAGTTGTATCCCTTGGTTGAGTTTGGCATCCCTTGGTTAACTCTTTACCACATGAGAAAAATGTAGACTTGTCCAAACTGAAAGCATTTGCAGATGACAATTGAAATGTGACTCCAATGAAGAAATTTGTCTATGAAAGGACAGAAATCATTGTGGGGAAACGAGAAAATGCTGGTTACCAGCATTTTCTCCTTTCCCCACAATGTATCAGAAGGTATCTTCCTCAGGGTTGTTAAAAGTTGGGATTGTGTGGTATAGGGTTAAGTATTATTCGGGTTTAGTCCGATGATCGATTTTTGGTATTTGTAATCGATGGTAGGCATCGGCAATGGTTAAATGATGGTTAATCAATCTTTCCCGATCATCATCCCATCACTAGTGGGCAGTGAGCAACTCTAATGAAACCACCCTTACCAGAACCCTCAGAAGGCACAGGTTCTACCTCAGAGCTCACAGGACTGTTCAATATTACTCCTACTGTAAGATACTACCATGGACTGATTATGCCTTATACAAAGTCATAATGAAGAATTCAAATACAGAATCTCATAGCTCGTTTCTTTTAAGAGAATGAAGCAGCAATCGTAGTTCACAGCATTTTTCAAAAGTAATGACGATACTGAACAAACATAAATATATTAACTGACGACAAGAACAATTTAAAGTCAAACTGCTGAAGATGAACTTGTGCCTTTCAAAGCTTGGGGGGGGGGGGGGGGGGTTAAATCGTTTCAATCCTAACAAAAAAGAAAGGTTTCTTCTATTACCATACATACCCATTCAATTCAAAAACGCGAGACTTCTAAGGAAATAATGGTCACATATTGACGAAAACGAATACCAAGCTTGTAAATTAAATAAATCGGCAAAAATATATCTGAAATAGGTTCTATCCAGAAAATTTGCCTAGTTCTTTTTCGGTTTCCACTGAAAACAAATGGCGACTTCCGTAGCAATTATCTACATCCGGTCGCGGGTTACCAGCAATTTTTACCAACATTCGGTGCTGGATACCAGCCGAAAAAAGTTTACTATGTTTCGTCCCCACAGAAGTTCGCAATTCTGATGTTTCGCAACTAAATAATTCCAATTCCGCTATTTAAAACACTTCAAGGCCCGACAGGGTTAGCCAAGTTTCGACTTCTGATTTTCTCGTCCTTCAAACTTTGTTCTGTTGAAAATTTCACCACCATAAGAAGCATTAAGTCTAGTTTCCTGAGTGGCAACACATTTTCTAATGTTCTATTTCTCCAGAAAATTTATATCATTCAACAGATTAACCGAATTTTCCGTAACAGAAGAGTTCGGTGAATTGGGCTGATATATGTTAAATTGATCAGGGGTTTCAGTAACTAGGTCATTGTAGTTATACAGTGTTATTTGCCCAATGATATTTCTTTACTACCAAATATTTGTTCATCACTTAACATAAATTTCTGTGCATCAAATGTTGTGTTGGTAAAATTGATTCCTGCATTTTAGAACTGTGTTTTTTTCACGATAAACGAATTGAAGCCAGGTTTTCATAATGAAAATCTTAATGGTGCAATGAAACTACATCATTACAATTGTTGTACCAAGGCAACACTTGCAGATTAAATGTAGATGCTGGTAAAAATTGTTAAGTATACAGAAATCAAACAAACGGTAATGCTTACATTTCCTCTCTAAATGTTATCTTTTGAGCGATAAACACTTTGGACCTTCAATAAAAGCTCAGTTAGTTGTTTATAGGAAACGGCCAAGAAAGGGGGGGGGGGCGGTCTTGTAATTACTCAATGGTCTAAGGGAGAGAACTCATATAGGATAAACCAAAATTTATGCAGAGTGACCTCCCTTATTGTGACAATCGCCCCCAAACCACAATGACGATATTTCCAAATCTAAATTCTCTTGGGATCGTTAATCAATACTTTCCAAAGAGAGTTATACCTGTAATTCATTTGTAAATGATATATAATTATTCGGAATGTTTAGGGAAATATTGACAATGATTTCCAATGTGAGATGTATTCAAATGGGTTATGGAATAGATAATTCAATACTGTTTCGACTAACCTTCCAGTACGAGAGTTTGGGGCGTAATATCACATTTGGGCTGATTAAATAATTAACACATGACTGTAGATCTATTTGTTCTCTACTTTTATCTACCAAAAATTCTGGTAACCTACGTAAGCCTTAGGGTTGCTCAACATTTTGATGTTATATTTCAAAACCAGCATAACTCTACGCTCTATGACATCGACACGAGCGTTCTTCTAGTGATCATGCAGGTCGATTCATTTAGTAGTTGAAATGAAGTATCCTAGATTAAACTGCACTGAAAGTGAAATCTTACCTTGATCCAAAACGTTATTTCCCAGTTTAAATTTTGGCGGTTGTTACGATGCCAAGGGAGACTACCCTCAGCTTACGAAATATTTTATTTATGTAATGAACTCTTTCCTCTGCCTGTTATCTTGAATCTGTTTACAAACTGAAATATATGACAATTTCATAACAACAAATTAGAATTATTTACATCTGGGCGGAGGAGCAAACGTTTTCTATACCGATCTATCTTTGTTGTTAAAGAGCATCATATTTTTATTCGTCAGTCGTTTTATGATGTCCGGATATAAAAGGGAGGTGACTCTCGTATATAGATGATGAAGTATGTAAGAGTTTTCTCCCTTTGACCATTAATGTTTCGGAATGGTTAAAGGCCAAAGAGTGTAGGATCTTTCTGATGACAATGAGTAAGGATCAATGTACGAGTTTTCTCCCTTAGACCAAAAACAAATCGCTCGGTACAGGTAGAAATCAACACGTAAAAAGTTTTGGGCTTGACAGAGCGAGGGTCGATGCACAAGCATAATTATTAAAATGGAACTGCAAGTTTTAATATCTTTAATTAATAATGTATGAAATTTAATTTCATTTCACGGAAATAGAGGCATTTTCATATGTAGAAACACGTTTTGAGGTTAAAAAAAAAAAAAATCATCTTTAACCCTTTACCACACGAAAAACTTTAGACATGTCTAAGTCCAAAGCATATGCAGACGCCAAATTAAATGTGTCTAGAATTCTGGATATTGCGACAGGATTCATTCTTCTCTCACCGCTGACCATTGTTTTGACGATGGCTATGTGGGGAAAGCAGCCAGTGGCTTGGAAAGAATATCGTGCTCCAGGAAAACATCGATAGGTGCACTGGTCGCCGTGGTAAAACAGAAATAATGTTGAAACGGCGTTAAACACCACACAATCAATCAATCAATCAACAGAATTGTGGTAGTTATCTTTGATAGGGTAGAAAACTATGGGGGGGAAAGGGTTAGGGCTAGGTATTTTCTCACAATGTTTTCCATTGTCCTGTTTCTCAGGATCATTAAAAGTCGGCTTGGAGTGGTAAAGGGTTAAGAATATAGAGAGTTTGAGAGCCAGGTATTGTATATTCTGGATGGTATAACTTGTTTAAACCATTATTCACTTCTAAGTGTGATTCAATGCGATCTTAAAAAGAAAGTTCCCATCTGATCTTGAGTCCACACTGTAAGGTTATTCCCCTTTCATCCCCCCTACCCCCCCCCCCCACAGAAAAAGAAAAAAGAACTTTAACCCTTAGGCTGCGAAGTGCGACCCAAGGTGCTTTAGTGACTAGTGTAGATTAAGATCAGACTGCACAGAACTTGGATCTACACTGTCAGATAG
The DNA here is from genome assembly GCA_945859785.2 of Tridacna gigas. NCBI lineage: Eukaryota > Metazoa > Mollusca > Bivalvia > Cardiida > Cardiidae > Tridacna > Tridacna gigas. Next base: position 49,585,951 of record OX244043.2, read on the forward strand.
GGAGATATTTTTCCTTAAAAAATAACTTCGAACTTGCCATATATGGGTGTTTCACTATTGGCTGGAAAGTTTCATTTGACTTTTTAAGCAGTTTAACTCTTTACCAAACGACAAAATTTTAGACTGGTCCAAATTGAAAGCATTTGCAGACAACAAATCAAATGTGGCTCAAAAATTGAAATTTGATTTGGGAAGGGTAGAAAACATTGTGGGAAAAGGAGAAAATGCTGGTTACCAGCATTTTCTCCTTTTCCCTAAATGTTTTCAAAAGGCTTTTTCTTCAGGGTCGTTAAAAGTCGGGATTCTGTGATAAAGGGTTAAGGGACAAAAATCACAATATTTAGATTCTTACTATTGGCTGGATACATTAAGCCTAAATAGTGGCGATAGTAAGTATTAGATAGCAAGGGTTGGATGATGCATATTTTCACATTGCCCAACTTATTTACATCGGACACACGCACAAAGTTTGCAGCCTGTTTGTATCTTTGTATGGTCCATCAGGCAGTAACGGAAGTTATAGCAGGATCAGGGGGTAACATTCAAAATGTGGGTGCAGGGAACTGACACGTCAACTAAAAAACTGATAGATCTGTACCCACTTGCCCTAAGTTTTTGTTTAACTCTTTACCACACAATCCCGACTTTTAACAACCCTAAAAAGGAAGCCTTTTGAAAACATTGTGGGAAAAGGAGAAAATACTGGTAACCAGCATTTTCTCCTTTTCCCACAATGTTTTCTACCCGTCCCATAACAAATTTCAATTTTTAAGTCACATTTAATTTATCGTCTGCAGATGCTTTCAATTTGGACAAGTCTATAATTTTGTCATTTGGTAAAGATTTAACTTTATATTAGACAATAAAATTGAAATTAACTCTTTACCAAAAGACAAAATTTTAGACCAGTCCAAACTGAAAGCTTTTTGCAGACGACAAAATAAATGTGAATCAAAAATTGAAATTTGTTTTTGAAAAAGTAGAAAACATTGTGGGAAAAGGAGAAAATGCTTGTTACCAGCATTTTCTCCTTTCCCCACAATGTTTTCAAAAGGCTTCTCCCTCGGGGTCGTTAAAAGCCAGGATTGTGTGGTAAAGGGTTAAAAGTGTCTCCAATGATAGGATTTGTTTTTGAGAGGGTAGAAAACATAGATCTACAATGTTTTCACAAGCTTTCTTCCTCTGGATTGTTAAAACAAGGGATTGTTTCATAAATGGTTAACTCTTTACCAAATGACAATTTTTGTTTTGGACTACTCCAAATCGAAAGCTTTTGCATATGACAAAATAAATGTAGCTTAAATGATGAATTCTGTCTTTGATAGGATAGAAAACATTGTGGGAAATCGACAGAATTTGCAGATGACAACATAAATGTTGCTAAAATGATGGAATCAGTATCTGAGATGGTAGCAAACATCAGGGGAAAAAGACAAAATGCTGGTTACCAGCATTTTCTCCTTTTCCCACAATGTTTTCAAAAGCCTTCTTCTTCAGTCGTTAGAACTCCGGATTATGTGGTAAAGGGTTAAGGAAAGCATGAGGGCAGTTATTTATAGAATATGGCTATGGTTTTAACCCTTCACCACACAATCATGAATTTAAATTACTCTGAAAAAGAAGCCTTTGAAAACATTCTTGGAAATGGGGAAAATGTTGGTAACCAGCATTTTGTATTTTTCCCCTGATGTCTGCTACCATCTCAGATACTGATTCCATCATTTTAGCAACATTTATGTTGTCATCTGCAAATGCTGTCAATTTGGACTAAAACTTTGTCGGTGAGTAATGGTGCTTGACATTTCGTCGAAAGGGTGTTTCGTCAAAATCCATGTATGTTTGAAAATACTGATTGCTAAATCCCTAGATTTATTTTATGAAACGCTCTGTTTTGGAGGAAGATTTGATCCACAATTTGTCTGGGTTAGGGTAAGGGTCAGTGATAGAGATCATTTTCGACAAACGTTGTTTTCGACGAAATGTCGCTGATCTGGTCGGTAAAGAGTTAAAGATGGTCCAAGACTGATTATTATCTCTGAACAAAGATTCCACTTTACGTAGTCATCAATTGCGGAAGTATCTTCTCTTTTGAACTACAAAAATTAGCCCTTCCTTGGATCTATGCATGTTGCTGTTATCATGAGAAAGTATAAGCAAATTGAAACGATTTTACATATATATGGGTATCAAACACTGACACATATATTTTCTTCTGTGCAGAATTTATTTAGGTAAGAAAGAGATGTATATATCTCATTTTACATGAGAAAAAATAAAATGATAGTAATCTTTAAACAGTTGAACATGTTGAAAAATATGTGTTATTCCCCGTCTCAATACAAGTTTTGTAATTTGATGTTTAAACATACATTATTTTATTCAACAGAATTGGGGTTGGACCACAAAGTATTCCAAACTAGAGTTGGTTCTCCCGCTACATCATTTTACAATTGCACCCACAACCTTTTTAGAGAGAGAGCGAGAGAGCGCCTAGACTTGCTTTTAAAGCCTTGAAAGTTGTATTCTACTATTCTTCCCATCTCAATGATAGAATTAAGCATGACAGTTCTTTTATTTTTAAAATTACTCGTTTACAGTGCTTTTATTTGGTCACGAAAACCTCATATCCTGGCCCAAAATGGAATCCTAGTCCCCGTTTCTCGTAGGATAAGATATGATTCAACCTGTAGGCAGAATAAGATAAGACTGAAATATGGTGCGAACAGTAAATGGTTCGAAACAGTAAATAGTACGAAATTAGAAAGGTACGTAAATTCGGCAAATTCCTGTTCCGTCATGCGCATGCGATACATTCCGGAGCTGTCTGCTAGCTTTTGACAATTTCAACTGAAAACAGTGAACGGTATAGGCAAAACAGAAGTATTTATCTAATTTTCAACTTAAGTCGAGACAAATAGAGCTATGAGGCTCAAGACATCATTGCAGAAAGATCCAAAACATATCCTTTTTGCGGTTTTAAATATTGAAATCGTATTTGTTACCCCACCCACTTAACAACTCGGTAAACAATCTCTCGGTTGTGCTGTTCATTCTTCATTCAGAGATTTGATAGACTACTAAATACGAAGTATCACCCCCTCTTTTAATTATTTTGACATGTGTTCACCAGTTGAAAGAACACTCCTTATATAGTCCATAGTAAGCACTCAAGTTTGTGTTACTGGGATAATCAAATTTATTGTTGGGTGAAATTATTTGTGGGAACTGTGACAGTAATTTTGTCACTTATTGGTTGTGTATACAGTACAGGGAAAAATGTGTTAATTCTACATATAAAAACATGCTGTTGCTGTATGTACAGGCAGGATACAAGCCATACACTTACAGGCATTTGTGGCTTCCCAGTTCATGGATAGAATTTTGAATTCATTTAATGGATATCAGACCAGAATATTTTGTATTCATCCTGATCACATTGTAACTACATTTTTTTTTTGTCATCAAATTATTTTACATACTCACATACATTGAGAATCATCAGTTAATTCTTAACCTTTCAAACATATGGAGCTTGTCAGCTGTGTGGGCTGGACAACTCCTGAAGAGCTGTACTCTGGTGCTGATGATCACTTGATCTTGAAGTGGAACCTTATAAACAATGAGACGACAACTCTCATCAAACTTCCTGAGGATGTTTATTCTACAGACATGCACTGGTTTCCGAAAGCTGTGACAGGTGGTGGAAAGAAAACAGGATCTGATCTGTTTGTTTTGACAGCAACTGATGGTAGATATGCAAACATATTTAACTCTTTACCAAACGACAAAATTTCAGACTGGTCCAAATTGAAAGCATTTGCAGACGACAAAATAAATGTAACTCAAAAATTGAATTTTTTTTTTGAAAGGCTAGAAAACATTTTGGGAAAAGGAGAAAATGCTGGTTACCAGCATTTTCTCCTTTTCCCACAATGTTTTCTAAACGCTTCTTTCTCAGGCTTGTTAAAAGTCAGGATTGTGTGGTAAAGGGTTAAAGATTTGATCTCCTTTTTATATTTTTTCCTCACATACAGGAAAAGTTTACATAAACTATGAATTGCTATGCAAAACTTTGTTCCATTTATTTGATTATTAGCTTCCAAGGGTTAACACTTTATCAGACGACAAATTTTGACTTGTCCAAATTGAAAGTGTAGTGTATTGAGAACAAGTTAAAGTACCCTAATTGTTATACTATCCACAACATGTTTAAGTCAACAGTTTGCCATAGAGAACCTTGGTTGTAGGTTGCATGATTAAAATGGAGTCGATTGAATTCGGTCTTTTATTATTTGATTATGTTCCTTAAATGGGCCAACCAAGACGTAACAATTTGGCGACGAGGAAGTTAAATCATCGATGAAACTGTCTGAAAGATGGCAACTTCTGTAATCACCGATTTAGGGGGTATTTCTCCTTTTCAACTAGAGGGTGAATCGTCGACACGCTGGACAAGATGGCTGTGTAGTTTCGAGCTGTATGCAGTGGGTAAGGGAATTAAAGACCCTGAACAGAAAAAAGCTCTATTATTACATTCTGCTGGTCTACCGGTGCAAGACATCTATTTTACCTTGAATGTCCCAGATCCCGGAGAAGGTGAAAACGTGTATGATATGGCCAAGAATGCCTTAGACAACTATTTTAAACCGAAAGTGAATGTTATCTATGAAAGGTCACAATTTCGAGCTATGACTCAGATATCTGAGGAAACGGTTGAACAATTTGTAACTAGATTAAGACAAAAGGCTGTCTATTGTGAATTTCATAATTCAGATGAAAACATAAGGGATCAGGTAATTGAAAAATGCCATTCTCAGAGACTTAGGAGAAAAGTTTTAGAAAGAGGGGAAATGACTCTCGATGATCTGTGTAAATTAGCAAGGTCTATGGAATCTGCTGAAAGTCAGGCCAAAATGATGGAGTCACAAGAGGATATAATAAATAGAGTTGACTCAAAATCGAAGCAGCCCAAATCTGGTTATGGACAGAAATACAATAAAAATGCTCATAAAACTTGCTATGCTTGTGGATATAAAGGTCATTTGAAAAAAGATGAGTCCTGTCCTGCAAAGAAAAAGCAATGTAACAGATGTAAAAAGATTGGTCATTTTGAAAAAATGTGTAAGACAAAACTGTCAGCAAAACATAGAAAACATCACAAAGTGAGAAACATTGAAGACAAAGATTCTGATGAGTCTGATTCATTGAATTATGTATTCACAGTACATGACTGCAAAATGTCAACAATCAAAATTAATGTTGGAGGAGTAGATGTTTCTTTCATTATTGATTCCGGAGCATCTGTTAATGTTATTGACAGAAAATTATGGGAAAGTCTGAAACAACAGAAAATACAGTGTACAAGTAGACTTTGTAATAAAAAACTCTATGCATATGGTAGCAAAACACCACTTACTGTAGCAGGATCTTTTGAGGCAGAGGTCTCCTCACAGAAAAACACTATTACAGCTGATTTTATTGTAGTTGAAGATGCAGGAAAACCTTTGTTAGGAAGAAAAACTGCTGAAATGTTGGGACTTTTGACAATTCATAGATCATGTGACTATGTGAATATGATAAGCAGTGACTTGAAACATGATTTAAAACAGAAGTTTCCAAAATGTTTTACTGGAATAGGAAAATTGAAAGATTTTCAGTTACATGTACCTATTGATAAGTCAGTTGAACCAGTAATTCAACCGTTGAGAAGAATTCCGTACAACTTGAGGGAGAAATTGGACAATAAATTGGATGAGCTAGAGAAATTAGATATCATTGAACAGGTACATGGTCCGAGCAAATGGGTTAGTCCTATTGTTGTAGTCCCCAAACCTAATGACATAAGAATATGTGTTGATATGCGTAGAGCAAATATGGCTGTTATTCGTGAGAGGTTTCCAATACCTACAGTAGATGAAGTCCTACAGGATCTGAATAAGTCTCAAGTATTTTACAAGTTGGATATCAAATTAGCCTACCATCAGATTGAGCTTGATAGTCAGTCAAGAGAGATTACAACTTTTATGACACACAAAGGTCTCTATCGTTACAAGAGGCTAATGTTCGGAATTAATTGTGCTCCTGAGATGTACAATAAAGTCATGATGCAAACATTATGTGGACTAGAAGGAGTAAACAGTATCTTCGATGACATAGTCGTACATGGTAAAACAGTAGAAGAACATGACAAGAGACTCTATGAACTTTTGAACATATTGCAGGAAAACGATTTAACCGTTAATTTGGAGAAATGTCAATTTAGAATGAAGCAGATTGACTTTATGGGTGTTATTTTATCTGAGCATGGAATTGGACTTGGCAGATTCAAAAGTTGAAGCAGTTCTTAATGCACGTGAACCAAAATCAGTATCTGAAGTAAAAAGCTTCTTGGGATTAGTAAATTTCAGTTCGAGATTTATACCAAATCTTGCTACATTATCTGAACCGTTAAGAAAATTGACCAGAAAGAATATTTCATTCACATGGGGAAAAGAGCAACAAGAAAGTTTTGAGAATCTGAAGAGTGAGTTATGCAAGGCCAAAACTTTGGGCTACTTTGATGTGAAAGATAAAACTCAAGTCATATGTGATGCTGGACCAGTGGGATTAGGCTGTGTATTAGTTCAGACAAACAAAAAGGAAGAATCTAGAGTTATTCTTTATGCAAGTAGAACTTTGACAAACATAGAGAGGAAATATTCCCAGACGGAAAAAGAAGCACTAGCTTTGGTATGGGCATGTGAAAGACTGCATATGTATCTAATGGGTATAGAATTTGAACTTGTGACAGACCACAGACCTCTACAGTTTCTATTTTCACCAAAGTCTAAACCTTGCGCAAGAGTAGAAAGATGGATTTTAAGGTTGCAGGCATACAATTACAAAGTAAAGTATATTACTGGAAAAACAAATATTGCAGACTCTCTATCTAGACTTGTGATTAATGAAAGCAAGGAAGAAGATTTCTTAGATACAGAAGAAAGTTTGAAAATTATGACAATTGAAAGCACACCAGTTGCAATGAAAACGAGTGAAATTGAACAGGAATCAAGACATGATTCAGAGTTGAGTGAGATCAGATCAGCTTTAATGTCAGGAAGATGGGAGGAATTAGGTAATAAACACTTTGTTCCTGTGAAACATGAATTGACATCACTAGGTTATTTGATTCTAAGGGGAACCAGAATAGTCATTCCACAAAGTTTGAGACAACGTGTGTTAGAATTAGGTCATGAAGGTCATCCGGGTATGATGATTATGAAACAAAGATTGAGATCAAAACTTTGGTGGCCAAACATGGATCGAGAAATAGAAACATTTGTTAAACATTGTACAGGATGTCAACTAGTAACAAGACCAGATCGACCCGAACCAGTAAGTAGAAGAGATTTACCTAATGCACCATGGGAACATTTGGCTGCTGATTTTTTGGGTCCGTTACCAAATGGAGAAAGTATGTTAGTAGTAGTAGACTATTACTCAAGATGGGTTGAAGTTTTTCCTATGAGATCAACAACTTCAGAGAAGATAATTTATCATTTGAATAGTCTATTCAACATACATGGTTTGCCATTATCCATACAGACTGATAATGCAATGAACTTCAGTAGTACTGAATTGAACAATTATTTTGAAGAAATGGGAATTGAACATCGAAATACTACACCATTATGGCCCCAAGCAAATGGTGAGGTGGAAGTACAAAACAAAGGCATTATGAAGAGAATCAGAATTGCTTATTCCCAAAATAAATATTGGAAACAAGAGCTGAACAATTATTTGTTAATGTATAGATCATCTCCACACTCAACAACAGGTGTCAGTCCTGCAGAACTTTTGTTCAAGAGAAAGATAAGAACCAAATTACCTGAATTATAAGATTATGATGTAAATGATCAACAAGTAAGAGACCGAGATAGTGAAATGAAGAAGAAGGGTAAAATGTATGCAGATCAAAGAAGAAATGTGAAAGAAAGTGATCTTAAAGAAGGAGATTCAGTTTTGATGCGACAGAAGAAAACCGACAAATTGTCTACAACATTTAGTCCTGATGTTATGAAAGTAGTCAGAAGAAAAGGAAATAGTGTTACAGTAGAAAATGATGATGGAATGAAATATACCAGAAATGTGTCTCATGTTAAGAAGTATCTCAGTCAAGATAAAAGTAGTGAAATTGAATCAGAAAATGTGTTACACGAAGAAAATGTGCAAAGAGAAAAGCATTTGAAATATCATAGTGTTGTTAAAAATCAGGCAAATGAGAAAAAATGTTCTATTAAGAATCAGTCTGATCAAGTTGAAATAGATAAGAAAGAAATGAGTGAGAAAAGTGTTAATTCTGAGGAAAGTGTCTCTTCAAAGGAGAGTCAAAGTAGAGAGCCAACAGAAAGTCAAGGTGAAATGATACAAGAGCATAATGTCACACCGTCACAAATGATGAATACAAGTAATGTGAAACCATCTGTTATGAAAACTCCAAACAAACAGGTGTCCAGACCAGTTCGTACAAAGAAGAAACCAAGTAGATTTTCTGACTATGTGCTGAATGAATAACTGTTACCATAATTCAAGTCAATACAAGTTAATATTTGAAAATGAGAGAAAACGTTGTTAACTTCAATGTGGTACAACACGTTAATGTGGTAAAAGATGGAAGAATAAGTTTTTCACAATGTTTATTTCTATGAACATTTTATTAGAATATTATTCTGAAAGTACAGAACAAGAAGACATTACTTTTAGTTTAGTTTTCCAAGATAAGTAAAGAGACTCATTTATGATTCTTATGGTAAATGTGAACTGATTTATTGTAAGGAATACTTCCAAAAGGTTTTATGTCAATTTCAATACATGATTACAGGTGTATTCATGGATTGGTATTTACATGGAAACTTATAAGGTAATAAATCTAATTTTGTCGAATTTTTCTGAATTTCTTGAAAGCATTTTAAAATCTGATTAGGGGAGGAATATGTAGTGTATTGAGAACAAGTTAAAGTACCCTAATTGTTATACTATCCACAACATGTTTAAGTCAACAGTTTGCCATAGAGAACCTTGGTTGTAGGTTGCATGATTAAAATGGAGTCGATTGAATTCGGTCCTTTATTATTTGATTATGTTCCTTAAATGGGCCAACCAAGACATAACAGAAAGGATTTGCAGACAACAGTTTGAATGAAGCTCGATTAGTAGAAATTGTCCTTGAATGCGTAGAAATCATGGTCGAAAAAGGAGAAAATGCCTGTAACCATCATTTTCTCCTTTTCCCACAATGATTTCAAAAGGCTTTTTCCAAAGGCTGTTTAACTCTTACCACACAATCCCAACTTTTAATGACCCTGAGGAAGAAACCTTTTGAAAACATTGTGGAAAAAGGAGAAAATGCTGGTAACCGGTATTTTCTCCTTTTCCCACAATGTTTTCTACCATATCAAAGGCAAAATTCCTAGTTTGAGTAAAATTTAAAATGTTGTCTGCAAATGCTTTCAATTTGGACTGGTCTACATTTTTCTCATGTGGTAAAGAGTTAAACTCGGGATCATATGGTAAAGGGTAAAAGCAATCAAAGGGGGTCAAACGGGTCTAAAGTTTGCCGATTTTTTACAGCAGACACTCCAGATGCACTTTAACCATATCCTGCCGTTTGCGACCGAATATGTATGTTGGGGAGAGTGTAAAACAAGATCAGTCTGCATATATATGCAATCTAATCTTGCTCTACACTCTCTGCTGCTTTATCAGTAGTTTTGGTCATGCAAACTCAGCTCAATGCCAATAAACTTAGCGGAGTCTATTTATGGAATGTCAAAAAATTGAATTCAGCAGGATAAAGGTTAATAAAGGCAGACAAATTACAGTATGAAAATTTTGTTTTGATTCTGTCGGGACTCTGAAATATTTCTATGATAGAGATTATGTCAAAGGACCATTCTACCTTATGATTCAGTTGGTTGTTACACAAAATCAATTTCATGGATCCATAAGTATATGATGAGTTTATTGGTAAACCTCCTTTTGGCAGAGCATGGCCCATATACAATACTGTCTGTTTATATGAACAATCCAACTTAATCCTGCAGAATTTGAAGTTCTCCTCATGGTAAATTAAGAAAAAATCAAATTGTAGCAATATCAAGATTGTTACAGCTAGTGTATCTCACAAAATATTGCACAGTGTAGCTCCAGTTCTAAGCAGCTTGATCTTGCCATCCCCAAAAAGCAATAACATGAGTTGTAATGTTGCATACTGATGAGGTTGAATTATTTTAATCTTTTATTATATCTGTATTATAGGAAAGTTCCATCTGATCAGTCGTTCAGGGCGTGTTGAGAAGAGTGTAGAGGCCCACAAGGGGGCAGTGTTGTCAGGAAGGTGGAGCTATGATGGATCAGCGTTACTTACAGCAGGGGAAGATGGACAAGTGAAGATCTGGTCTCGTAGTGGAATGTTGAGATCAACTCTTACACAAAACAGTATGTCTATTTTCTTAAAGTAATACCAACTATGTGTTTACAGAGTTTTACTATACTGGTGTTCACCTTACCCTTTACCATGCACTCACAAGTTTATACGATCCCCAAAGAAATGGACTTTTGTAAACATTGCTTGAAAAGAAGAATATGCTGGTAACCAGCATTTACTCCTTTTCCAGCAATATTTCTACCATTTTTATTACAGAAAAATCTATAATATTTGCTGAAGTTAATGTATTGCCTTCAAATGCTTTCAGTTTGGACCATTCTAAAATTTTATCATTTGGTAAAGAGTTAACCCTTGAAGCACAAAATAAATGAGCCAAGCTCTGGCAAAAAGGGGTTTAATGCATCTCTGTGATACACTATACCAGGCAAGTCATTACATAATTATAGATCTATAAAATCCATTTTGTCTAACAGCTGACTGAATTATGAGGTAGAATGGTCCTTTGACATGCAGAAAATTGACAAATAGAAAAAAGTTTTGACCCATGTCTGACTGCGCAGGCTGACCTGGTTCGATACTTTTTGCAGATGCATTAAGTCCCCGTTTCTCTGTGCATGGCTCAAATGAAATGGACTTTCTTAACCCTTTACCGCACAATGCTGCTTTTTAACGCCCCCGTGAAAGAAGCCTTTTGAAAACATTGTGGGAAAAGTAGCAAATGCTGGTAACCAGCATTTTCTCCTTTTCCCACAATGTTTTCTACCCTATCAAAGGAAAATTGCACCATTTGAGCCACATTGGAATTGTAATGTGCAAATGCTTTCATTTTGGACCAGTCTGAATTTTTCTCGTGTGGTAAAGGGTTAATCAGGAAAACAGACTAGAACAATGCTATCTTCATGGTGTTTTTGCTAGACTATTTTTCTGAATAGCTGACCTTGTAGACTCAAAAAATCAGACTGAACCTTGATTTTGCAAAGAAAACATTCTGAGAAAAGGTTAAAAGCACTTTCTCCTTTTTTCACAGCATTTTCAAAAGCCTTCTCTGTCTCCTTCTCTTAGCAAAAAAACCTGGTAAAGTTTGGTAAAATGGTAGGGAAAAACTACTCCATATTTCACTGTCTACATAGTCAATGTTCAATTTTACCAACAGGTACTTCAGTTTATGGGGTGGCATGGGGACCAGACTCGGACCAGGTACTCTTTACAAACGGTCGACAGTTGGTGATCAAGTCACTCCAGGCTAATGCTAAACCAAACATGTGGAAAGCACACGAAGGGGTCATTCTACAGGTGGACTGGAACCCGGTTAATAACTTGATATTGTCAGGAGGGGAGGACTGTAGGTATAAGGTAGGCTGATGGACTTTATATGGCGTGCAACACGTGAAAAGGAGCCTTCGGACATATGCGTAAAAGTGTGTTGTCCCAGATCAGCCTGTGCAGTCTGTGACTAATCCGAGACAACACTTCCCGTTTTTGTGCGATTTTCTGTTTCACAAAAGTCTACTGTATGAAAAAATCTTATGTAGTCGTAAAGTGTTGTCTCGGATTAGCCTGCGCTGACTGCGCAGGCTAATCCGGGACAACACTTTACGCAAATGTCCAAAGGCCCCTTTTCGTGTGTTGCACGCCATATCATCTTGTTTTGTGTGTGTTTCTTTATAAACCCCACTGGATAATATTTATATCATCAGAAAATCTCATAGTAATACAAGGTACATGTATGCATAGGGTTAAAATAGTAATTAATTTTATTGATATGTATTAACTTTTCCACACTAAAGCAAAATTCACAATAGCCCAATGGATAAGTAAGAATGCCCTAGACATACATGACAAGTGTTATATCGCTGACGTGCCATGGGATCAGATCTCATCACGGTACATGATTTTAAATCTGTATTCCCAAATACACAAATAGTAATATAAACTGATAATGAAAGGTTTATCACATGAGAGCTATATCAACCAACCTCATGTTTTTATGATCCTTGCTTGAGAGGCTTATGAAAACATTCAGGCAAAAAGAGAAAATGCTGGTAAACAGCATTTTTTCTTATTCTCACAATGTTTTCTACCCTTTCGATGACAAATCCTATCATTTGGGTCATGTTTAATTTGTTGTCTGCAAATATTTTGAATTTTGAAGAGTGTGAAGTTTTGATGTTTGGAAAACAGTTAAGTGTTTTGTCAAAATGAAGAACTCAGAAGGAATACAATGTGATCCTTAGATTTTCACTTAACCCTTTACCAAACAATCTCGGGTTTACACGACCCTAGGAAATATGCCTTTTGAAAACATTGTGGGAAAAGGAGAAAATGCTGGTAACCAGCATTTTCTCCTTTTCCCACAATGTTTTCTATTCTTTCCAAAACAAGTTTCAATTTTTGAGTCACATTTATTTTTTCGTCTGCAAAAGCTTTCAATTTGGACTGGTCTACAATTTTGTCGTTTGGTAAAGGGTTAACCTTTTCCCACACAATCAAGTATTAACCCACTGGAGGAAAGCTTTCCAAAACATTGTGGAAAAGAAAAAAAGATGCTTGAATGTTGAAGTAAGCCTAATTTAAACATTATTATTACCTCCCTTTAGGTGTGGGATACATACTGTAGACTGATGTTCAGTAGTTCTGTTCACGACTATCCTATAACCTCAGTGGCTTGGACACCCGATGGAGAGCTGTTTGCGATTGGATCGTTCAACACGTTGCGATTATGTGATAAAGCAGGGGTAAGGAATAACGTAACTTGGAACTATTTTTATCATCATGTTTTCACACATACTGTCTTTGCCAAACATTCATATGTGTACATCCTTTACCACACAATCCTGAGTTTTAACAACCCTGAAGAAGAAGACTTTGGAAAACATTGTGGAAAAAGGAGAAAATGCTGGTAACCAGCATTTTCTCCTTTTCCCACAATGTTTTCTATTCTATCAGAGACATGTCATCATTTGAGCAAACGGTTTCACTTTTATCGAGTCTACAATTTTGTCATCTGGTAGAGAGTTAACAACACAAGTCTAGGAAAACAATATTGGAACTGTAGAAAATGCTGGTAATCAGCATTTTTCCACAATTTGTTCTACTCTCAAAGACAAGTTCCATCATTTATATTACAGTTTATTTGTTGTCTGCAATGCTTTCAGTTTTGTCAAGTTAAAATTCTTATCAGCTGATAAAGATATACATGCTTTTTCCCATCGGCTGGTAACCAGCATTTTTTCCTTTTCCCACAATGTTTTCAATCCTTTCAGATTCCACCAATTGAGCCACATTTTATTGGTCATCCGCAGCAGCTTTGAACTTCGAGAAGTGTTAAAGTTTGTCATTGTGTAAAGAGTTAAAACTTTCTGTTTTTAGTGGTCATATGCTCTGGAGAAGCCTAATACAGGAAGTGTGTTCAAACTAAGCTGGTCCAGTGACGGGACGCAGGTAGCAGGGGCATGTGGGAATGGACAAGTTTTGATTGGTCATATTATTGAGAGGTAAGACCGGGTTTTCAGAGAGTTTTTTTTTTTTTTCCATGATAAAATTGTTGGAATATTTACGGTTAAAAAAAAAAATCAACGGTAATCAAAACTGTGCAATAGCGGAGAGTGTGTCAGCATGAGACTGCTTTAGTTTTGCATTTTCTGGTATTTTTTGCGATGTCTTAGCTGAAATGACTGGAATTTCAACAACTTTACTATTATTGATTGAACTGAACAATTTCAATATTCATTCTTTCAGGATTAGTATATAAATTGAGGGAAATACACAAATGATTCAGTGTTTCCGCTAGAGCACGTATCTTGCATTTTTGACGCAGTTATTTCTTTCAGGGCACAATAGAATTGGCCTTGTGCGTTTTTTCTGGGGCAACCAAAATATCAGTTCAACCAAAAGAACAGTTTCGTACAAAACTGTGACTTTTAGCGAAACCAAGGTGTAAAAGAATGTTTCGTAAGCAAAGGTTGAAAATTTCGTCGGCCATGTTTATTTACATTAACAGTTCATGTTACGGCTCCCAGCGTCAATTGGTTGTCGCTTCCGAATATATCCGGATTTTAAATGTATTCGGTCTTAGTAGTCTTCTGGTTTTCTAATTGAATAGAATACATTGTGGAAAAAGGAGAAATTGCACAATCTGTGCAATTTCTCCATTTACCACACTGTTTTCTAAACCTTCCACTGTAGAGTTAGTGAAAACATGGGATTGAATGATAATGGGTTATAACAGTGACCCATAATTTTCCTGTATGACCCTCAAAAGTTAGGATAGGGGGTCAAAAATGACCCTCAAAAATTTGAAGCTGGCAGAAACACTGATGATTGATAAGAAAAGGAAGGTAGAACACCCTTTAGGAAAGGACCAAAATAATTACATAAAACCTTAAAATATGACTTTTTCCATGCAAAACAGGAGACTGGAGTGGAACAATTTTGAAGCAACAGTGACAGAAAGTAAGAAAATTGTGGTGAGAAATGTTCTCAATGATTCTCTAGAAAAACTTGAGTTTCGGGACAGAGTAATCAAGGCCTCACTGGCACATAACCATCTTGTTGTGGCCACTTCATTCCAGTGTTACATTTATAGGTGAGTAGTGGTTTGTACAATGTTATCTAGATTCTTTGTACATACGATTAATTTATTACACCTCTAGAAGAAAGGTTGGGCAGTGTGTTTAACCCTTAACCTGCTAAATGAATTCACACTTTACCATGTAACAAAATTGTGGACTTGTCCAAATCCAAAGTATTTGCAGACGACAATTAGAAATGGACAAAAACTGAAGAAACTGTCTTTGAAAGGGAAGAAAACATTGTGGGAAAAGGAGAAAATGCTGGTTACCAGCATTTTCTTCTTTTCCCACAATGTTTTCAAAAGGCTTCTTCATCATGGTCTTCAAAACTCTGGATTGTGTGGTAAAGGGTTAAATTAAACTTTCCAGCCAGTAGTAATAATCCAAATATTGCTATTTCAAAGTTATTTCTTGGGGGAAATAAATACTACCTTTTTGGACAGTGTAAATCCAAGATGAGACTGCCCATTCTGTGTAGTCTGATCTTGAATCTACACTGTCTGAAAAAGGCCCTTGAGTTGTGCTTAGCAGCCCAAGGGTTAATCCTGGAATCAGATAGTCCATTGTTCCATAGATGCTACTTTTTGTCGTCTTTCTTCATCCAGTTTTCAACTAATTTGGCTGAAACTTCAATGGGATTTTTTTGTATCATGGGAACATTTACATCTGCAGTTTTCACGATAATCGGTCTTATAAGCTCAGCTGTTTTCAAAGAAAACACTGTGGTATTGTCATAACCTTGGCATCATTGTTGTCATTGTCTGCATCGTTGTTGAAAAAGTTTGACACCTTATAATATTTGTGTTATAATTGGAGATATTTACTTCAAACTCACACTAGTTGTTAACAATTAAAAGGGGAACCCATACTTTAGGGGCAGGTAACCATCAAAGTATTTTTGACACAGTTATGCCCCTTTTTCTACTTAGAATTTTCACTGGAAATAAATCAACTACAGTTGAGTGTTGGTACCCACATGCGGTGCTCTTGTATTAGAAGAGTTAACCCTTTACCACACAATCCCGACTTTTAACGACCCTGAGACAGAAGCCTTTTGAAAACATTGTGGGAAAAGGAGAAAATGCTGGTAACCAGCATTTTCTCCTTTTCCCACAATGTTTTCTACCCTTCCAAAAGAATATTTCAATTTTAAGTCTCATTTATTTTGTCGTCTGCAAATGCTTTCAATTTGGACCAGTCTAAAATTTTGTCGTTTGGTAAAGAGTTAAAGCCCTTTGAATTTTTAAAGCTCCAGTGACATGGCACAAGTTGGTACGATATATCTGCCTGTCTTTGACTGTCCTCCTGCAGACCACTTAGTCTTGCAGGAGACTATTTTTTGAAAACATTGTGGCAAAAGAAGAACTTATTATTTGTGTCACATTGCTTCACATGTATTCACATATTAAATCTCCATTGGAGACGATTATTGGGGTGTTTTAACTCTTTACCACATTACAAAATTTTAGACTTGTCTAAGTTAAAGTATTTTCAGATGACAAATTCAGTGTAACTTAAATCATGAAATTTTTCTTTGATAGAAAACATTGTGGGAAAAGGAGAAAATGCTGGTAACCAGCAAAAGCTTCCTTCTTCAGGGTCATTGAAACACTGGATTGCGTGCTAAACAATTAACTCTTCATTTGATATAATTATCCATACTTCAGGGGGATGTTTTTAACAGTTTATCAAAGCTCCAGATAGAGGGAGTGATTTTGATTTCAAAATTGAAAATATTTATCACTGTCCACTAAACCCTATGTTACTCATCGAGACGATTCTAATAAATACCCACAACATAGGGTTTGGAAGAGAAATAATGGATTTAGAATACTATCACTCTTTTTTATCTGGAAGTTTGAGATGAAAATTTGTTCGATGATTTACATTGTTTATTTTTTATCTATTTACAGTACAAAGAACTGGAATACTCCCATGATTTTTGACTTGAAGGAAGGAAATGTGTCTCTGTTGATGCAAGCAGAAAAGTAAGTGATCTCTGAGTAAAAGGCTTTAACCCTTTCCCAAACAAGCCCTGGTTTTCACGTGTCTGCAGTACAAGTCTTTTGAAAACACTGTGGGAAAAGGAGAAATTGCTTGTTATGAGCAATTTCTCCTTTTCCCACAGTGTTTTCCACCCTTTTGGAGAACTTTCTGCCATTTTCATCAAATTTTAAATTGTCGTCTGCAAACTCTTTCAATTTGGACCAGTCCAAAATTTGTCATTTGGGAAAGGGTTAACATAGTTAAAAAAAGAGTAATAATAATGATATTTCTGACTTATAAGGGTGTCTAAATAAACCTTAATGCATCATTTTGTTGAAACTCAGAAAAAGGCTGAAATATAATGCAAAGGAGGATGTGTACGGCATGACTTGGTACTGTTTATAAGAAATTAAAACAAAAAAGTTTTATCATATAAAGTTTGCTAAATGTTCCCAGGAATTTACACACATGTCAGAGCTAACATTGATTTAACCCTTTCCCAAACAAGCCCTGGTTTTCATGTGTCTGCAGTACAAGTCTTTTGAAAACACTGTGGGAAAAGGAGAAATTGCTCGTTACGAGCAATTTCTCCTTTTCCCACAGTGTTTTCTACCCTTTTTGATAACTTTCTGCCATTTTCATCAAAGTTTAAAGTGTCGTCTGCAAACTCTTTCAATTTGGACCAGTCCAAAATTTGGCGTTTGGGAAAGGGTTAAAGATAAGTCAAAACCTCTTTTTTACCATTTTTAAGTCTTTTTTTTTTTTCTGTAATATGTTGTATCTTAGGAGTTTTTTTTGGTATTTTATATATAGAGAAATTACATCTACTTTCCACGCTAGACTTACTTATATTATTTTTTTTTAACTCCTACTTCACCATCCCGAGTTTTAAGGACTTTGAAAAGAATGCTTTTGTAAACATTGTGGGAAAAGGAGAAAATGCTGATTTTTTCCCATGTTTTCCACCCTTACAAAGACAGAAATCATCCTTTGAGCTACATTTGTTGTCTGCAAATGCTTTCAATTCGGTTAAGTCTAAAATTTTGTCTTCGGTAAAGAATTAAAGAGCCCTCCTGGCTAGCTCAGTGGTTAGGGTATCGGACTCGTGACCTGGTGGTTGTGAGTTCAATACCCAGGTGAGCCAAATTTTCTTTCTGGTGATTTTTCGCCTCTCACCTCAGATGCAAGGGAGAAAAGAAGTCAGTGACTTTGGCAAGAAAGTTGTGTTAGTACTGGTGTGAGAAAACCAGGTAACACATGGGTGTGTCACTGACCGCCATGATATGACCTGAGCTGTTAAAATGGCGTTAAACTCCAATACAAACAAACAAAGAATTAAAGATTAGTCAAAAACCTCTTTTTAAACTTTTGTATTTAATTATTTTTTCTGTTGTATGTCATGTTTTTCAGTTTTTTTTTTTTTTTTTTAAATTTATATATAGATTGGAATTTCATCTACTGTGCACTCCAGACTTACGTGCACTTTTGTTTTTAAAGTATTCTTCATCACTTCTAAGAATTTGGAAGGAAAAATGGCATACAACAGACATACATAACTGTCATATTTACCTGTATTATTTTAGACACTTCTTGATTGTGGACACAAGTGGGGTTTACGTGTACACGTATGATGGACGACTGGTGTGTGCACCAAAGTATGCTGGTTTGAGGGCAGACATCTTGAATGAACAGACTGTGTCCTTGAGTAATGATGCAGTTGCCATTAGAGACAAAGCCGACGAAAAAGGTAAGACTTTCATGCATTTAATTTTTTACCAAACAACCAAAATTTGGACTTGTGCAGTTTGAAGGCAGGTGTGGACAACAGTATGTAAACTGCTACAATTATGGAATTTGTCTCTGATATCATAGAAAACTTTGTAGGAAAAGGAAAAAATGCTGGTAACCAGCATTTTCTCCTTTTCTCACACAGTTTTCCAATGCATTGTCCCTTAGGTAGTTTGAACACAGGACTGTTTGCTAAAGGGTTACCTCTTTGCCATATGATCTTATGTATGTACAACATTTAGAAATAAAGGCTTTTGAAGACATGAAAGGATAAACACTAGCCATTTTACAATGGACAGAGGCATACAAAAGAGTGTTTGGAGATGACTACGGCAACTTTCTGTCACAGAAGATGATGTGTTATTTTCTCCGAAATGATATGAGCCATGTTCAGGCAAAAGGGGACTTAATGGATTTCAGTGATGCATTGTACCAATCAAGCCATCGCATAATTATAGATCCATAATAGCCACATTTTTAACAACCAACTGAATCATGAGGTAATCTGGTCCTTTGACATACAGAAAATTGACCAATAGTGAAAGGTTTCGGCTCTGGTCAGCCTGTGCAGAGTGCTTGATGTATCTGCGATATTTTTCACAGAGCATGGCTCATGCTTTATTTCAGTTTTGATTAAAACATTCAATTAAAATATAAGAAAAAAGGAAAAAATTCAAAGATACAAAAGAACTGACACCGGTGATCCAACTGAACGTAATATAAGAAGAGCATAAAAGCTTGTAGAGTAAATTTGTAAATATTTCAGTATCATGTAGCTGTTAAAACTGTTTTATATTTCAGTGATCTATGTATTTGATGCTCAAAGTGGTAAACAGTTAGGTGATGGGAAACCAATTACACACAAGGTAAACTGTCATTTTTTTTTATGAAAATAACTTTTTGAGTGATCTGATTTGCCATAAAAAAACCAGTCTTGTTACAGATAACAATTTACAATGAAATTTTTTTTGTATGACACACAATGAAGGGGTCATTGTTTACCAGAATCTGGATGTCAATGTATCTGTAGACAGTGTCCTCTTCTCCACCTCCTGTTTTTTAACTCTTTACCAAACAACAATATTTTTTACTTGTCCAAGTTGAAAGCATTTGCAGACGACATATCAAATATTGCACAAAAGATATGAATTGCCTTTGAACGGGTTGAAAACAGTGGGGGAAAAGGTTACCAGCATTTTCTCCTGTTCCCACAATGTTTTCAAAAGATTTTTCCTTAAGGTCATTAAAACTTTGGATTGTTTGGGAAAGGGTTAAACAATTTAGCTGAAGTTTTAATAAGAAACCTTCCTACCATGAGAACTGTTACACATTCAGTTTTCATTAGAATTGGCTGACATGCTGAAGTTATGTCCCTTTGAATTTCTTTCCTGATCTTCTGACAAGGCAAGTGGGGAGTGGGGGTCTGCAAAAAGGTCTAGGTCTTTCAAATCTGTGAAAAGATGATTATGAAATATCAAAAACTTGTATATTACCCTATGGATTAATTCTTTTGTATAAATGCCTTCTACAAAAAAGATGAAAGGAAAAATTGATATAAAGGTCATTGACTTTTTATCAGATAAGAGAATTTAAAGCTCATCCATAATGAAAACAATAACAGACAGAAAAAAATCTGTCCTTGCTAAAATGATGGGATTTGCATTTGATAGGGTAGAAAACATTTCAGATAAAGAAGGTAATTCTGGTTACCAGCACTTCTTTCTTTTTCCGCAATGTTTAACCCTTTACCACACAATCCCGACTTTTAACAACCCTGAGAAAAAAGCCTTTGAAAACATTGTGGGAAAAGGAGAAAATGTTGGTAACCAGCATTTTCTCCTTTTCCAACAATGTTTTCTAACCTTTCAGAAACAAGTGCAATTATTTTAGCCACATTTAATTTGTCGTCTGCAAATGCTTTCAGTTTGGACCAGTCTGAAATATTGTCGTTTGGTACAGAGTTAAAGAAGACCTCCTCCTGAGAAACGTGAACCCTTTACCAAACTGCAAAGTTTTTGACTTATCCGTGTTGGAGGCATTTGCAAACAAAACACTGAGTATGGCTCAAATTGTGAGATTTGTCTGTGAATGAGCTGAAAACATTGAGGAAAAAGGAGAAAATGCTGGTTACCTGCGTTTTCTCCTTTTCCCACAATGTATTCAAAAGCCTTCTTCCCTGGCATCAATAAGACACAGGATTGTTTGGTAAAGGGTAAACTCTTTACCAAAGTTAACAATCCTAAGTTTTAATGACCCTGGGAAAGAAGGCTTTTGAAAACATTGTGGGAAAAGGAGAAAATTGTTACCAGTATTTTCTCCTTTTTCCTTGATGTTTTCTAACCTGTAAGAGAGCTCAAGGGCATCAGTACCAATTTTGAATGTGTCCTCTGGGTGGCACTCTGCAGATGTTTTGAATTTGAAAGAATCTAAAATTTGTTGTTTGGGATAGGGATTAAAACATCAAATGTTTTGGTAAAGGGTCAGTAGTTACTGTAAAGCCAGAAATGTTCATGTCATGGAATTCTCCGCAATTTTCACGTATTGATAAAAATCATGAAGATATCTGCCTGTGTAAATTTAAGTTACATTAAGGTATATTTTACCTAGACACCGGGTCATGTGGGAGTGATTGACTGGGAACGCTGTTGACATCAATGAGTGCCTTTTTTCCATCAAAGTTGCCTAGAAATCCAGTCTAGGGGCAGTTAATACTGCCAATTAGACATATTTCATTGAAGTAAAAATGGGGATTTATTAGATTGAATTATAAATTATTTTTACAGTACACAGTTAGAGTAGGAATTTTGGAATGCTGTCTTTAACTCTCGTGGAAATAGAAACATGCGTACAGTCATTTTATTCTTGCGATTTGTAAAATTTTAGACCTGCAGTAATGTCCACTTTTGCAGTACATATTCTGTATATATTCACAGTTAGAGGTGATGGAGATAGCTCTAGATCAATGTGGACCTGGAGCAGAGAGAAGACTGGCCATCATAGATAAAAACCGAGATCTCTACCTTACCTCTGTCAGAATATTTGGTACAGAAAGGAAAACAGTCAAACTAGGTCAGTGGTCACTGCTCTAGTGTTTAGATTTCTCTGTATTTTCTATTTTCACCTATAAAGAGGTATTGATGAAAACAGGAGAGACATGAGTAAGTGAGCTGTGGTCAGTATATAACTGGAATACATTTGAAAATGGCATAAAACATTTTTGACAAAATATTATTCATAGTGGCTTTGTTTTTAACCAGACACATTATATTGTAATTCTTCAGTTTTGGATGGTAACCTTGACCAATAAGTCTAAATGTAGTTTTTGGGTTGCTCTAAATTTGAAGGTTACAGCAGGGCTTAACCCTTTACCACACAATCCAGAGTTTTAACGACCCTGCAACAGAAATCTTCAGAAAACGTTGTTGTAAAAGGAGAAAATGCTAGTAATCAGCATTTTTTCTCTTTCCCCACCATGTTTTTTAACCTTCCATAGAAGAATCCAGCCATTTGAGCAACATCTGATTTGTCATCTGCAAATGTTTTCAATTCGGACAAGTCTAAAAGTTTTGTTGTTTGGTAAAGGGTTAAAATCAAGGGGTTGTGAAATCAAACAGTTTTCAGCTAAGCTTTTATATTTTTGATTGAAGAATGTTGAAAAAGTAGTTAAACACCAAGGAAAACAAGCATGAGGGTCTCCAGATGTTGGATTTTTTCTTCGTATTTGTATTTTGCTGATTAGATACTAGTATTATGTGAAAAGTATTTAATTTACTCAAGTGAAGTACACTTTCCTATCGTATGAGCCATGCTCTGGCAAAAGAGTTCTTAATGCATTGTACCAAGCAAGACATCACATAATTAACTCTTTACCAAACGACAAAATTTTAGACTAGTCCAAATTGAAAGCTTTTGCAGATGACAATATAAATGTGACTCAAAAATTGAAATTTGTTTTGGGAAGAGTAGAAAACATTGTGGGAAAAGGAGAAAATGCTGGTTACCAGCATTTTCTCCTTTTCCCACAATGTTTTCAAAAGGCTTCTTCCTCAGGGTCGTTAAAAGTCGGGATTGTGTGGTAAAGGGTTAAGGATCCATACAATCCACTTTGTATAACAAGGGAATAAATCACGAGGTAGCCTGGTCTTTTGAGATGCAGATGTTTGACTGATAGCAAAAAGTTTAGGCCCGGGTCAGCCTGCGCAGGCTGACCGGGGTCGATACTTTTTGTAGATACATTAAGCCTCGTTTTCACAGAGCATGGCTCATATATGTATATTTATTTGGCAGGCACAATGATCATGTCCTTATCCTGGAACGATACAACCAACATGTTAGCAGCGCTGGCCGACGGTAAATTTACAGTCTGGTATTATCCTAGTGCTGTGTATGTGGACAGAGATCTTTTACCTAAAACATTGTTTGAAAAGGAAGCAAGGTAAATAATGAATGAGTTAAGCTCACTAGGATGGGCTTGGATTTGTTGTAGACTTGTCCAAAATGATAGAATTTTCAGACAAGATATTGAATGAGGCTCATTTTGAGGAGATTTGTCTTTGAAAGGATAGAAACTTTTACATGGAAAGGAGAAAGTGCTGCTTACCAGCGTTAAATTTTTGTCCTTTCCCACAATATTTTCCACTCTTTTATAGACAAATCTCATCCAGTGTGCCACATTGGATATTTTCCCACCATGTTTCTAGAAGCCCTGGGTTATCTTTCACTAAACTGCGTAAATTTATGCAAATGTTTTGGAATTGAATTTAGACAAATACGATCCCTGCTCAAACCAAAGGTATCAGCTGGAGTAAAGTTATGCAAATGAGCCAAGCTCTGAAAAAGGGGCTTAATGCATCTGCGTAAAGTATTGACTCGGGTCAGCCTGCCGGTCAGTGCAGGCTGACCTGGGCCAAAACTTTTCGCTGTTGGTCAATTTTCTGTATGTCCAAGAACCAGTCTACTTCACGGTTAAAGTCGGTTGTTAAAAAAGTGGCTATTATGGATTCATAAATTATGTGATGTCTTGCTTGGTATAACGCATCACAGAGATGCATTAAGCCCCCTTTTCACAGCACATGGCCCAAATATTTACCCAAGTAGTAAAGTTATGCAATTCCGTCAAACTTGTTTTCAGACTTGATTTTTAATATTTCTTCATTGAAAGGGTTCCTAAACTGCATGATATGCTAATTTTGTGCATACACAGTTTAGTGAGCAGTAGCCCAGGTGTGTTAAAACATGGGATTGTTTGATATAGGGTTAACCCATAAAATATTTTATAATGAAACAGACCAGTGTGTAAAACAGACAGTGAAATTGTAGTTTCTAGGAGGGGGTGGGGTTCATGAACTCTTTACCAAACGACAAAATTTTGGACTCAACCAAATTGAAAGCGTTTGCAGACGACAAAATAAATGTTGTTCAAATGATGATTTCTGTCTATAGTGGGGTAGAAAACATGGTGGGTTAAGGAGAAAATGCTGGTTACCAGCATTTTCTCCTTTTCCCACCATGTTTTCAAAGGCCTTCCATTAGACGGTCGTTAAAAGTTGGGATTGTGTGGTAAAGGGTTAACCTGTGGAAGTTTTAGTTCCATAGTGTTTGTTTTATTTTGTCTTTAACCCTTTACCAGACAACAACATTTTAGCGTTGTCCAAATTGAAAGCATTTGCAGACGACAATTTCAGTTTTTTCTCAAATGGGGCAATTTTCTTTTGATAGGGTAGTAAACATTGTTGGAAAAGGAGAAAATGCTGGTTGCCAGCATTTTCTCCTTGTCCCACAATGTTTTCCAAAGACTTCTTTCCCAGGGTCGTTATAAGTCGGCATTGTGTGGTAAAGCGTTAATCTGAGTAAGAAATGCTTTAACCCTTTACCACATAATCCCGACTTTTAACGACCCTGAGGAAGAAGCCTTTTGAAAACATTGTGGGAAAAGGAGAAAATGCTGGTAACCAGCATTTTCTCCTTTTCCCACAATGTTTTCACCTCTTCCCAAAACAAATTCCAATTTTTCAGTCACATTTATTTTGTCGTCTGCAAAAGCTTTCAATTTGGACTGGTCTAAAATTTTGTTGTTTGGTAAAGAGTTAAACCAAAACAACATAATCCGGTGATAGCTATAATTGATATGTTTATACAGAATGTCCCAGTATCTCACATGCACCTAGGTAGTTCTAAGCTTTTATCTGTGTCAATCTAGTACTGATGACAGAAAGGTAAACAACTCTGCCAGTGGTTTCGTATTTGATAAAATCAGATTTACTTCTCTTCAAAGGCTTTCAAATTTTCTTTGGTAGGTCTCAGCTTTTTTAACCCTTACCACACAATTTTAACAACCCATAGAAAAAACCCTTTTGAAAACCTTGTGGGAAAAGGAGAAAAATGCTGGTAACCAGCATTTTCTCCCTTTCCCACAAGGTTTTTGACTCTTGTACAGACATTTATCATCATTTTCAGCCACATTTAATTTGTCGCTTTCAATTTGGAAAAGTCTAAAATCTTATCGTTTTGTGAAGAGTCAACCTGTTACCTTCTCATGCATTTTTTGCAAAATCTGGAAAAATAAATCTTTGCCTGACCAAATACATGACTCTTTACCACGCAACAAAGTTTTAGACCAGTGCAATTGAAAATGTTTGCAGACGACAAATAAAATCGAGCACTAACTGCAGCACTTGTCTTTGAGATCTTTGAAAACATTGTGGTAAAAGAAGAAAATGCTAAATCCTAAAAGCCTTCCCCTTCAGGGTCGTTAAAACTCGGGATTATGTGGTAAAGAATTAAACTCTTCACCAGTAGACAAGATTTTAGACTGGTCCAAATTGAAAGCATTTGCAGGTGACAAATGAAACCTTGCTCAAATGGTTACATTTTTCTGTGATAGAATAGAAAATATTATGGGAAAAGGAGAAATGCTGGTTACAAGCATTTTCTCCTTTTCAAACAGTGTTTTCCAAAGCCTTATTTGCCAGGGTTGTTGAAAGTTGCATTGTTTGGTACTGGGTTAAATGTACCAATATTAAAAGCATTTTCATGACTCTGAAAATGGTTTTTGAAAACACTGTGTGAAAAGGAGTAAATGCTGGTTACAAGAATTTTCTAAGACATATCTTTCTGAGGCATATCTCATTATTTGACCCAACTTAACCCTTTACTGCACAATGCCGCCTTTTAACAACACTTTGAAAGAAGTCTTTTGAAACCATTGTAGGAAAAGGAGAAAATGCTGGTAACAAGCATTTTCTCCTTTTCCCACAATGTTTTCTACCCTATCAAAGAAAAATTGCACCATTTGATTCAGATTGAAATTGTTGTCTGCAAATGCTTTCAAAGCTACAATTTTGTCGTCTGGTAAAGGGTTAAATTTGTGTTTGAAAATGCCTTCAAAATTGACAAGAGGGAAAGTTTGTTGTCTGGAATTGTAAAGTCAAATACCTAGGTAAAGCAGGTTTATGATTTTTTTTTTAAAGTAAACAAACTTTATCATTGATTTGTTTTGGGAGTAAATAATTTCAAAAGCTTACCTGGAGGAAAATCTCCGCAGGTAATTCCCACATTCCTGAAGATAATTTCTGCGAATTAAAAAGCAATTTCGCTTTTCGAAAGATAATTTCTGTGAGTTAAGATCTAATTTTTATTATTCGAAAGTTAATTTCTCTGCATTAAAAGGTGATTTTTAATATTCATTGAAAGAGCTCCAATGAATGGAATAATGAAATCTCATGGCTGTTTTGACCTGAAAAACTCACTAAAAATCTGATAAAGTAGATCCAAGATCAGACTGGATGCTATGTGCAGTCTGATCATGACCTACAATGACTGCTTAACCCTTTAACGCACAATCCTGACTTTGAACAACCCTGAAAAAGAAGGCATTTGAACACAATTTGGGAAAAGGAGAAAAAGCATTTTCTCCATTTTCCACAATTTTTTCTACCCTATCAAATACAGAAATCATCATTTTAGCTACTTTAAATTTGTTGTCTACGAATACTTTCAATTTTGTCCAGGCCAAAATTTTGTTGTTTGGTAAAGAGTTAATCTTTTCAAGTTGTCTTTGATGTTACATATACCTTTTTACCAAATGCCAAAATTTTTAGGCACCTTTTTTTGAAAGCAGATGCAGACAGTAAATTAAATGCTGCTCTATTGAGGAGACTTGTCTTTCAAAGGGTAGAAAACATTGTGGAAAAAGGAGAAAATCCTGGTTACCGGTTACAATTATTTCAAAATGTCTTTGCCATTAAATCTTGTGATTTTTGGTAAAGGGTTTACACATTATGGACAAAATTAAAGACTGGTCCCTGTCAAAACCATTTGCAGATGTACAAATTATATGTGCCTCAAATGATTGTGTTTGTCGTTGAAATGGTAGAAAACACGGGGATTTTTTCATTTTCCCACAGCGTTTTAAAAAGCTTTCTTCCATAGGGTCTTTGAAATATAGGATTGTTTGGTAAAGAGTTAAATTATTTGATACAAACAAAATGAAACCTATCACATCTTAACTCTTTACCACACAACAAAATTTTAGACCAGTACAAATTGAAAGCATTTGCAGACAACAAAATAAGCATGACTCAAAAATTGAACTTTGTGTTGGAAAGGTTAGAAAACATTTTGGGAAAAGGAGAAAATGCTGGCTACCAGCATTTTCTCCTTTTCCCACAATGTTTTCAAAAGGCTTTTTGTTCAGGGTCGTTAAAACCTGTGATTGTGTGGTAAAGAGTTAATCCATCATTATAACCCCCACCTACAAAGTAGAGGGGGGAATATACCAGCTTTACCATGTCTGTCCATCCTTCCGTCCATCCACCTCACCCTCAATCTGTCCAGGTTTTCGTTTCTATGCTCTAACTCAAAAAGCTGTTTGACCTAGGACCATGAAACTATATACAAGCGTTGCTCATGACCCAAGGAGATGCCCTGTTGTTTTGGGGTCACATGGGTCAAAGGTCAAGGTCACAGGTGAACTTTGTGTTGAAAGTCATTGCCGTTCTCTGCTTGTGCTGCTGCAGTAACAAGGTGCTGGTGATGGGGGTATTTGTCCACTTTGCAACAGTTCTAGTTTTAACTGTTTCTAATGTATTTCACCATTTTCAGTGAGTTTGGAAAGAACCCTCATCTTCTACAGTTTGTTGGTAACCATGTTGTTATACGTAAAGCCGACGGATCCTTAATCAACTCGTCAATCTCTCCGTACCCTGCCATCTTACACAGTTATGTTCAGGCAGCTAGATGGGATGACGCTGTTAGGCTGTGTCGTTTTGTTAAGGTATGATGTCATTTTGAGCTGCGATGTTTCTAATGTCGTATCCCTTTACAATAAATTTTAAGCAGAGAACTTTAATCCTTTGTAACACAATCCCGACCCTGAGGAAGAAGCCATTTGAAAACATTGTGGGAAAAGGAGAAAATGCTGGTAACCAGCATTTTCTCCTTTTCCCACAATGTTTTCTACCCTATCAAAGATAAATTCTGTCATTTTAGACTCTTTAAATTGTCGTCTGCAAATGCTTTCGATTTGGACTAGTCTACAATTTTGTTGTTTAGTATAGAGATAAGTTCTCATCTGCAAAGTGTTTATTATCTGAACAAGTCTCAAATTTTGTTGTCATGCTGGTAACCAGCATTTTTTCTCCAGCATTTTAATGACCCTGAGGAAGAAGCCTTTTGAAAACATTGTGGGAAAAGGAGAAACTGCTGGTAACCAGCATTTTCTCCTTTTCTCACAATGTTTTCTGTCCTATCAAAGACAATTTCCATCAGGTAAGTTACATTTAAATTGTTATCTATAGATGCTTTCAATTTGGACAAGGCGGAAATTTTGTTGTTTGGTCAAGAATTAAAGAATACAAAATTGAAGGCTTTTCCATTTTGAAAGCAGTTGCAGACAAAAATGATATTTGTCTTTGAAAGGAAAAAAAATAGATGGACAAGGAGAAATTGCCTTTTCCTATGATGCCTTTATAAGCCACTTGCCTTAAGATTGTGAGAGCATGGGATTGTTTGGTAACAGATTAAGTCATTGTCTCCCAACGCCAGTTGGCAGAAGAAAACTGAAAAATCCTTCTAAAATATGAATAATTAATTTTATTTAAAGTTTAATACGTGAGTGCATTTGAAAAGATTGTGGTAGAAGGGGAAAAAGCAAAAAATCCTTGTAAAAATATGAAAAATCAATGTGAATTAAGGTCTAATACAAAGTACATTTGAAAAATTCATAGCAAAAGAAGAAATAGTTGCTTTTCATTCTTTTACCACAATGTTTTCAAATAATGGTCTACTGCAAGACAATAAGACCTCTTCAGAAGGAATTTACATTTATGTTTGTTCAGATGACTTGATGTAACCCTGACAATGCCGCAGAAAAAAACAAAAGTGCTTTTTAACTCTTTACCACACAAATCCCTAATTTTAATGACCTTGAGGAAGGTGGCTTTTGAAAAAAACATTGTGGAAAAAGGAGAAAATGCTGGTTACCAGCATTTTCTCCTTTTTCCAAAATGTTTTCTACCCTTTCACACAGAAAACCTTTCTGTTTAGTAACAAATTAAGTATTGTCTTTGTCATTTTTTCAATTTGGATCAATCTAAAATTTTACTCTATGGTAAAGAGTTAGATAGGGATATAAAAGACTGATATATATTTCAATGGTACAGATATCTTAGCCAGAAATCTCAACTATGCAGACAGTGTGGATCAAGATCAGACTGCACATTGTGCAGTCTGATCTTGATCTACACTGTCTGTAAAAACACTTATAGCCGCTAAAACAAATTTAGCCGTTGAAGCTGATTCAAGGGTAGAATATTCAAGGTACTTTGATTGTTGTCAAGTTTGGATACAATAATGGGAATTTGATTGTCATGTTATGACTGAAGATCGGGCCATGAATTTATAGAAATTCTGCATAAAGATAAGATGGAGCCATATAATATAGGCAATAAAAGATTTTTTTGTTCGACGGAATTCCAAAAATATTTCCTATTGCGTGATTTGTTTATTCTACCATTAACCCAGGCCTGTACAATTTAGGACTTTGTGGAAAGCTTTGTGAAACATTGCAAGAAAAGGAGCAGTTGTTAACATTGCAAGAAAAGAGAGCAGTTGTTTGTTAATAGGGCCATTAATTGATGGAAAGTCTGCATAAAGGGGACCTACATTATATAGTATGTAGGAAGTGAATATTTTTTTTTTACCAAGAACCCCAAAAATATTTCCTCATAACTGTTTACCACACAATCCCGACTTTTAACGACCCTGAAGAAGAAGGCTTTTGAAAACATTGTGGGAAAAGAAGAAAATGCTGATAATCAGCATTTTCTCCTTTTCCTACAATGTTTTCTTATATTCTATGAACAAAGTCAATGTTTGTGTTGGGTTAAATTTTGTCGTCTGCAAATGCTTTAAATTTTGAAAAGTCTAAAATTTTGTCATTTGGTAAAGAGTTAAAAGATTTGTTTATTCTTCACCGATCCAGGACTGTACAATTAGGACTCTGTAGAAAACCTTGTAAAACATTGCAAGAAAGGGAGTAGTTGTTTGTTAATAGCGCTGTGAATTTATAAGAATTCTGCATAAAGATGAATTGCAGCTAGGCAAAATACTGTATACACGAATATATACTCATGTCAAAAAATTTGTGAATTACCAATTATGGACATTTTGCATACAGAAATGTTTGTGAATTCAAGACACTTATTATTTGTAGATATATACTTGTGGTAAAATATGCAAACAGGAAAGTTTGCCAAATTGCAAAAGATTCCATGTCACAAAAATTTCTACTTATACAGCAATACAGGCAGTAAAACCTTTTTGTTTCAAAGAATCCTAAAATGCTTTCCTCTTGAGAAATCTTTTTATTCATGCTTTAACCAGTTACCAAACAATCCCAAGTTTTAACAACCCTAAAGAAGAAGGCTTTTGAAAACATTGTGGGAAAAGACAAAAAAGCTGGTAACCAGCATTTTCTCCTTTTCCCACAATGTTTTTTATACTTTGTAGGAGAACTTTTAGTCACATTGAATTTGTCGTCTGCAAATGCTTTCAATTTGTGACAGGTCTAAAATTTTGTCATTTGGTAAAGGATTAACTCAGGGCTGTACAAGTGGAATTATGTAGAAAATTTTGTAAAACATTGTGAGAAAGGGACAAGTTGTATGTAAATAGAGCCAGGAAGTTGTGGAAACTCCGCATACAGATGAGTTGTAGCTTTATAATATAGGCAGTTAAAGTTTTTTGTTTTACAGAATTCAAAACTACTTCAACACTAGGATTTGTTTGTTATTTTATTGACCCTTTCCCAAACAAGCCCTGGTTTTCACGTGTCTGCAGTACAAGTCTTTTGAAAACACTGTGGGAAAAGGAGAAATTGCTGGTAACGAGCAATTTCTCCTTTTCCCACAGTGTTTTCTACCCTTTTTGATAACTTTCTGCCATTTTCATCAAATTTAAAATTGGCATCTGCAAACTCTTTCAATTTGGACCAGTCTAAAATTCATCGTTTGGGAAAGGGTTAAACCTTTACCACACAATCCTGACTGTTAATGATCCAGAGAAGAAGGCTTTTGAAAACATTGTGGGAAAAGGAGAAAATGCTGGAAAACAGCATTTTCTCCTTTTCCCACTATGCTTTCTATCCCACCAAAGATAGAAATCATCATTTGAGCTACATTTACTTTATTGTCTGCAATTACTTCCAATTTAGTCCAGTCGAAAATTTGTTGTGTGGTAAAGAGTTAATCCACTGCTGTACAAAAAGATAAAAAGCATTTTGATGTACATGTGGTTGAAATCTTTAGAAAACAGTGTGTAAAGAGGATCATAGTATTGTAACAAACAGTTACTTCTTCTTTCCCAACCTTGAAAAGAATGAAACTCTGTTTCCTTCAAATTTTTAACATGAATTTTACCCTTTCAGTGCCACATGTAAAAATAAGGGCTTTTGTATCAAACAGAATTTTAGCCATTTTGAAAGTACTGGCAGATGACATATTAAATGTGGCTAAAATGATAGAATTCATCTTTGAAAGGGAACAAAGCATTGTGGGAAAAGGAGACTGAAAACATTGTGGATGAAAAGGAGAAATTGCTGATTAACAGGATTTTCTCCTTTTCCCACAAGGTCTTCGAAAGTCTTCTCCCTCAGGATTGTTTAAACACAGGATCATTTTGTAAAGGGTTAAAAAAAATCCATATTCCTATGGTAATAGATATCTCTAATTAGAGCTTGAAATATCTTAGATAATTTTTTTTCTCCATGAGTTGAAATTCGAGCAAACATTTTTTGACAGTAAGAGGAGAGTTTAGATAAGGTTGGAGAATGAATAGATTGTTTTAATTTAAAGATACATCTATACTCATTTTCAGCCAGTTTTTAAGCCATTTCATCTTTATTTTATGAAACTATAATCATTCTTATATCTTCATACCAAATGCTTCCCCTGACGGCTGCAGGATTGCACAGATTATGACAGATAGAAAATGCATTTCATTCTTTTGGCAGCCTTCAAAAAAATCACTGTTGACATTTCTGCTTTTAACTCTTTCCCAAATGACAAATTTTGGACTGGTCCAAATTGAAAGAGTTAGCAGACGACAATTTTAAATTTGATGAAAATAGCAGAAAGGTCTCAAAAAGGGTTGAAAACACTGTGGGAAAAGGAGAAATTGCTCGTTACGAGCAATTTCTCCTTTTCCCATAGTGTTTTCAAAAGACTTGTACTGCAGACATGTGAAAACCAGGGCTTGTTTGGGAAAGGGTTAACTGAGGACAAATCCCGTGAGATTCTCTATCCCTTACACCATAATTTTGGTAATATATCTCTGTTTACACAGCTAACCAAATTCTGAGCCGTTCTACACACTTTCAAGTTTTAACAGTGTTTTTTCTCTCTGGCTGTAAGGATGTATCTTTAAAACAATTTTTTCATGCTTTTCATACCTATTACTAACCTTGGGTAAGGCACCTCATTGCCCAAGCTTAGTACTGGTGAAATCTAGGAAACTTCAGAAATAAGAGAAATGCCACCGTGACACATTAGATATTGTTGAAAGTGGCAAAAAGGCCGTTCAAACAGCTTTACATAATTGTCAGTCACCACTGTAGTTGACACAAAGAGGATAAAAATAATGGAGGTCTGTATTCACCAACCATTTTTCAGAATATTCTTTGTCTAATTTTCAAGACTTTTCTTGATTTGAAAGTATCACAACTTCTGATTGGCTAAACCAAACAGTTTAGCCAATCTGAAGTCGTGATTCTTTCAAATGTGGAAAATTCTGGAGAATAAGACTAAGAACCTTCTAAGGAATGGGTGGTGAATACAGACCCTGTAGACAAAATTTTAGGCAGGTCCAAATTGACAGCATGTGCAAATGACAAATTGAAAGTTGCTCGTATTTTGGGATTTGCTTTAACAGGGTAGGAAACATTGTTGGAAAAGGAGAAAATGCTGTTTACCAGCATTTTCTCCTTTTCCCACAATGCTTTTAAAAGCCCTCTGCCACAGGGTTGTTGAAACTGGATAGGTAAAGAGTTAAGGGTAAGAAAAATCTGTTTTTTTTTTAAACAATATGGAAAAACAGTGTGGGACAAGAAGCAATATCATAGCTTTTTGTAAGTGATTGATCCTTTTTCCACAGTGTTTGCATTTGCTGTTTTCTGCAAAGGCCTAAACATTTGTATTGGTATGGTGACAGGAAAACTCATTCTTAAGCTAGAAATATTTACAACAGAACTGTGTTTCTATGTTGTTGATATTTTATCATACACCTGTGGTGAGAAAAAGAAATGGCTGAGATACTGTGTGATAAAAGACAATTTTCTTGTCTGTAATCACTTCCAATGTTAACCCTTTACTGCATGATGCCGACTTTTGACATCCTTGAGAAAGAGGCCTTTTGAAAACATGGTGGGAAAGGCAGAAAATGCTGGTAGCCAGCATTTTCTGCTTTTCTCACAATGTTTTCTACCCTTCCCAAATAAAGTTTCCATTTTTCATTCACATTTGATATGTCGTCTGCAAATGCTTTCAATTTGGACCAGTCTAAAATTTTGTTGTATCGTAAAGAGTTAACCCTTTCCCAACAAGCCCTGGTTTTCACGTGTCTGCAGTACAAGTCTTTTGAAAACACTGTGGGGAAAAGGAGAAATTGCTTGTTACGAGCAATTTCTCCTTTTCCCACAGTGTTTTCTACCCTTTTTGAGACCTTTCTGCCACTTTCATCAAATTTAAAATTGTCGTCTGCAAACTCTTTCAATTTGGACCAGTCCAAAATTTGTCGTTTGGGAAAGGGTTATGCAAACTAATCATGAACATTATCTTTCCATCAAGATTTGTGGCATTCTTCTCTCCCCCCTTTTTTTGTAGAAAGTTGTTTCTTATTACTGTATTAACTTCAAATTGCTCATAAAACTGTATAGAGTTTGTTCAACCCTTTACTAAATGACAATGGACTGTTCCAAATTCAAAGCATTTGCAGATGACAAATTGAATGTGGCTCAAATGCTGGTAACTGTCTTTGAAAGGGTAGAAAACATTGTGGTAAAAAAAGGAGAAAGTACTTGCTGCCTTTTCCCACAATATTTTCAAAAGCCATCTCTCAAAAGTTATTAACCCTTTACCAAACAACAAAATTTTCAATCCGTTCAAACTGAAAGCATTTTCAGAAGGCAATTTAAACCTTGCTCAAATTATGGAATTTGCTTTTGATGCGGAAGAAAACATAGTGGAAAAAGGAGAAAATGCTGGTTACCAGCATTTTCTCCTTTTCCCGCTACATTTTCAAAAGCCCACTATGTTAGGGTCATTAAAATTCGGGATTGAGTGGGAAAGAGTTAGCCCTTTACCACACAATCTGGAGTTTTAATGACCCTGAAGAAAGAAGGCTTTTGAAAAGATTGTGGGAAAAGGAGAAAATGTTGGTTACCAGCATTTCCCTCTTTTTCCCACAATGTTTTCTACTCTATCAAAGACCGAATCCATCATTTTAGTGACATTTAGTTTGTCATCTCTGCATGTTTTCAATTTGGTTTAATCCAAAATTATGTTTTTTTAGTAAAGAGTTAATCATTTACTAGATGACATATTTATAAGCACTTACAAACTGAAAGCAGTTGCTGACAACAAATTTAATACGGCTCAAATGATAGAATTTATCTTTGAAAGTGGAAAACCATAATGGAAAGAGCAGAAAATTTTGGTTTCAGCATTATCTCCACCATCCTCGTTGACACAGTTCCGATGTTTTCTGTAAACTACATTCATCGTCCCTGGGTTATCTCGCGTATGTTTTCTCATTCTCATGAATTATTCATGAGGCATTTTAATTGTTAATCTCAGTTTTTCAGTGAGAAAATTTAAACTGTTTTTATCAACCATATGCCATCATTTCTATTTTTACCTTGTCTACAACCAATCAAATCGCTTGTTTCAAATCAAGCTTGGCAATACTTTAAATTTGACTGAGGCTGCAAACATCATTGACAAAAGTTTACAAAAAACATTGAGCGTCACCCCTTGACGAGTTCCAGCTTAAAGCCGTAGCAGCTTTGGTTAGAGAACAGGATTCTCATAAGGCATATACCACGGAAGGAGGCCCAGCAGCAGCCGCCATATTCATTGATAATGATGTGGGTTTTACCGGGTTTATTCATTGTAATTGAAGAAATGTGATTATCCTCTAGTACAAGAGAGTATCATTATGGTATGGACAATTTGATTGGCTACTGGATGTAATTTGCAATTTTATGAATATTCACAGAAACGACGGTTTCGCAATTGAATGTCCCAGGGGTGATGAATGGAAAAGTTCACAGCTGTGTTTTCAAAAGCCTTTTACTGCAGTGTTGTTTAACTCTTTACCACACAATCCCAAGTTTTAATGATCCAGAAAGAGAAGGTGATAAGCATTTTTCTCCTTTTCCAGCAATGTTTTCTACCATTCCAAACATAACTTTTAATTTTTAGTCATGTTTATTTTGTCATCTGCAAATGCTTTCAATTTGGACCAGACTAAAATTTTATCCTTTGATTAAAAGTGAACTAGGAATTTTGTGGTCAAGGGTTCACTGTGTTGCGGCTGTTGCCTACTTTATTGAAAAATAGATCTGAAATGGGCAAACGAATGGAACGTAACCCTTAGGCTGCTAAGCGCCACACAAAGACTTTTTTGCGTACAATGTAGATCAAGATCAGACTGCACAGATTGTGCAGACTGATCTTGGATCTACAGTGTCTGGTAAGGAGAAATTTTTCCCATTAAATACCTCTGAAATCATAAAATACAGGTTTTTTACTGTTGTCTTGAAAGTTTCATTTCCTTACTTAGCAGGTTAACTATTTACTGAAGGATTTTAGACTGGTTCAAACTGAAAGTAATTACAGATGAAAAATAAATGGGACTGATAAATTGAAATTTGTTTTGTGAAGGATAGAAAACATTGTGGGAAAAGAAGAAAATGCTGGTTACCAGCATTTTCTCCTTTTCCCACAATGTTTTCAAATGGCTTCTTTTACAGGGTCATTAAATGTCGGGATTGTGTGGTAAAAAGTTAAGGGCTAAATAAGTGTCTTCCTTTTTTCAAACTGTTTTCACAAAAAAATTGAACTTAAATAATCATCTTCCCCTTTTTCTAATATTTTTCACGATAAAAGGCAGTTGATACTTCAGACGGAATGGCGTCTGTATCTTCAGAAGATGTCAGTTTCGGAAATGGGCCCACACGTGAAACTCTAATTATATCCATGGAAGTGTCGTCTATTTTTTTGCCAATTTACCCAGTTTATTAGACTGCTCTCTGCAGATGCTGGTTTCCCCATTTAATTACATCTTATTCCCATGGAGATTCTTATATTTCTTTGCAGAACATTGTGGCAAAATAATGCTTTTACAGATGCTTGGGTTTGTTTTTTTTCCACAATATGGGTTTAAATTGAATTGATACATGTTTAATCCTTTACCATACAATCACAAATTTTACCGACACTTACCAAGAAGGCTTTTGAAAACATTGTGGGAAAGGGAGAAAAAGCTGGTAACCAGCATTTTCTTCTTTTCCCACAATGTTTTCTATCCAACCAAGAAGAAATTTCAATTTTTGAGGCACGTTTATATTGACGTCTGCAAATGCTTTCAACTTGGACAGTCCTAAAATTCTATCGTTTGGTAAAGAGTTAACCCTTTACCAGACAATCAAAATTTTTAAATGTAAAATATTTTTACTTTTTTTTTCAGGATGAAGTTTTATGGAGCTGTCTGGCCGCAATGTCATCATATGCCAAAGAATTGAACACAGCTGAAGTGGCATATGCCGCCATACAAGAGGTATGTTTATCCCTTTCCCAAACAAGCCCTGTTTTTCACATGTCTGCAGTACAAGTCTTTTGAAAACACAGTGTTTTCTACCCTTTTGGAGAACTTTCTGTCATTTTCATCAAATTTAAAATTGTTGTCTGTAAACTCTTTCAATTTGGACCAGTCTAAAATTTGTCGTTTGGGAAAGGGTTATATGGTGTGGCAGCAAAGAAAAAAAATTTGAGCCCTGCTTTGTGAAAAGTGAGTTTAATGCATCCCCCTGATCCATTACACCAAGATATCACAGAATCATGGATCAAAAAACCAAACCTGTTTTGTCCAACAACTGACTGAATCACTAGGTAAACTGGTCCTTTGAAATGCCAAAAATTGGTTAATCTGGATCAAAACTTTTTGCAGATGCATTAACTCTTTACCAAATGACAAAATTTTAGACTTGTCCAAATTGAAAGCATTTGCAGACAATTAATCAACAGTGACTCAGATATTGAAATATGATTTGGGAAGGGTAGAAAACAATGTGGGAAAAGGAGAAAATGCTGGTTGCCAGCATTTTCTCCTTTTCCCACAATGTTTTCAGTAGGCTTCTTTACCAGGGTTGTTAAAAGGCGGCACTGTGCAGTAAAGGGTTAAATACCAAAAATTGGCTGATCTAGATCAAAACTTTTTGCAGATGTATTAAACCCACTTTTCTAAGAGTATATCCCATTATCCAAAAATAAAAGGAAAAAGCTCCAACCAGGTTACAATCAGTATAGAGTAATATATTTAAAATTGTTTAACCCTTTACCACACAATCCGAACTTTTAACAACTCTGTGAAAGAAACTTTTTGAAAACATTGTGGGAAAAGGAGAAAATGCTGGTGACCAGCATTTTCTCCTTTTCCCACAATGTTTTCTACCCTTTCCAAAACGAACCTCAATTTTTCAGTCAAATTTATTTTGTTGTCCACAAATGCTTTTCAAATGGACCAGTCTAAAATTTTGTCATTTGGTAAAGAGTTAATCCTCTATCAAGCAATCCTATGTTTTAATGACCCTGCAGATAACCAGCATTTTCTCCTTTACACACATTGTTTTCTACCCTTTCAAAGCAAAGACAAGTCCCATTATTTGAGTCATATTTCATTTGTCATCTGCAAATACTTTCAATTTTGACCAGTCTGGAATTTTGTTGTATGGTAAAGAGTTAACAATTCTATGGCGTATTGTAATAATGAGGTAACTTACTGAATGGGCCCAGCATGCAATACTTACCCAAATACACAGAAAACTGCTGTCGTAAAACTCTGGAATTTTAATCAACTTTAGACGAGAAAATACGAGCATGTCCTCTTTTAACCTTTTACCAAAATTTTAGATTTGTCTAAATTGAAAGCATTTGCAGAAGACAATATAAATGTGACTCAAAAATTTAAATTTGTTTTGGGAAGGGTAGAAAACGTTGTGGGAAAAGGAGAAAATGCTGGTTACAGCATTTTCTCCTTTTCCCACAATGTTTTCAAAAGGCTTCTTTCTCAGGGTCATGAAAACCTGGGATTGTTTGGTAAAGAGTTAAATGTTAACCAAATTGTCCTATGTTTTTATGACCCTGAGAAAAAAGGCTCTAGAAAATATTGTGGGACATGGAAAAATGCTGGTAAATTTTCTCCTTTTCCTGCATTGTTCTCTACCCTTCCCAGAACAATTTTCAATTTTTTAGTCACATTTATTTTGTTGTCTGCAAATGCTTTCGATTTGGACAAATCTAAAATTGTGTCTTTTGGTACAGAGCTAAACATTAACCAGGTTGTCCCATGTTTTCATGCACTTCAGGAAGAAGGCTTTGGAAAATATTTTGGGGCAAGGAGAAAATGCTGGTAACCAGCATTTCTCGCATTTTCCCGTAATATTTTCTACCCCTCCCACAGACAAACCAATCATTTGAGACACAAATTAGTTGTCTGCAAATGCTTTGATATGGACTCGTCTAAAATTTTTGTCTTCAGTTAAGAGTACAACTTCAAAATTTATTCCTGTTTGTTTGTACTTCTAGCCTGCATTCAGCACATCAGTAGATCTATTGAATTTATGTAGTGATTAAAGATATACAAATGAGGTACACATTAGATTGTCAAAGTAGCTTAAGTCTTTAGCAGACAACAAAATTGTAGACTTGTCCAAATTGAGAGCATTTGCAGTCGACAAATTTAATTTGCCTCAAATGATAGGATTTCTCTTTGAAAATATAAAAATCATAGTGGGAAAAAGAGAAAAAGCATTTTCAGCCCTGAGAAAGAGGTCTTTTGAAAACATCATGGGAATAGGAGAAAATACTGGTTATCATTTCAAAAGCAAATCCCACAATTTGAGCCACATTCAAATTGTCGTCTGTAATCGCATTTGATTTGGAACAGTCTAGGAAATTGTGTGGTAAAGAGTTAATGCATCAGCAAAAAGTACTGACGTAGTTCTGTCTGGTTAGTCTGTGCAGGCTGACCTGGATTGAAACTTTGTGCTATGGGTCAATTTTCAGCATGTCAAAGGACAATTCTACCTCATGATTCAGTCACTTGTTACATAAAATTGATTTTATGGATCCATAATTGTGTAATGACTTGCTTGGTATCATGCATCACACAGATGCATTTGAACCCCTTTTTGCCAGAGCATGTCTAGTGTACTTTTATTCTTATTATCTTACTTTTATCATTATGATACATTTAACAGGCAGAGAAAGTTCAGTTCATCCTGAATATCAAAGACATTCCAATAAAAGAAGCCAGAAATGCGGAGATGGCGCTACTCTGTGGGAACCCAATGGATGCCGAGGCTATATTGTTACAGGCTAGCCTCACCTTTAGAGCCATCATGTTAAATATACAGTTATATAACTGGGATAGGTGGGTATATTTATCTCTCTAGTCCAGTCATAAACCTGTATTTAGAGACCAGTGAAAGGAAGTAAGGGTCTTTATCGGCAGTAATGCAAATTTAAATACTGTAAATTTGTTTTAATATTCTTTAACATTTTTTAACTCTACCAAATTACAAGATTTTAGACTTATCCAAATTAACTATGTACCAAACAAACCCTACCTTTAACGACCCCGAGGAAGAGGCTATTTGAAAGCATTGTGAGAAAAGGAGAAAATGCTGGTCACCAGCATTTTCTCCTGTTCCCATAATGTTTTCTACTCTGTGAAAGACAAATTGTATGTTTTGAGTTATATCTTATTGTCGTCTGCAAATGCTTTCAATTTGAATAAGGCTAAGACTTTGTTGTTTGGTAAAGAGTTTAACCCTTTACCAGACGACAAAATTTTAGCCTTGTCCGAACTGAAAGCATTTGCAGACGTCAGTTTCAATGTGGCTCAAATGGTGCAACTTTTCTTTGATAGGGTAGAAAACATTGTGGGAAAAGGAGAAAATGCTGGTTACCAGCATTTTCTCCTTTTCCCACAATGTTTTCAAAAGGCTTCTTTCCCAGGGGCGTCAAAAGGCAGCATTGTGTGGTAAAGGGTTAAGGTGTTTGTAGAATACAGATCAAACATAACCCAAGTAATGTTATTTGTCTATGAGAAACCAGAAAATATTCTGGGAAAAGGAGAAAATGCTGGTTACCAACATTTCCCTATTTTCCACAATTTTTTCATTTTTTTTTCTTAGGGTCATTAAAAGTGGGGAGTGTGTGGTAAAGAGTTAAGAAACAAAAAACAGCTTGGAGTAAACCACTGTCAGTGATTTATTCCTAGAAACTTTAACCCTTTACCACACAGTCCCAAGTTTTAACAATCCTAAAGAAGAATGCTTTTGAAAACATTGTAGGAAAAAGAATAAATGCTGGTATCCAGAATTTTCTCCTTTTTCCACTATGTTTTCTATCCTTACTCGGGCATATCTAGTCATTTGAGACACAGTTGATATATTGTCTGCAAATGCTTTGAATTTAGATTAGTCTAAAATTTGGTCGTGTGGTAAAAAGTTAGCTATTTCTCCTGCAGTGTTGCCGGTAGATCACCTTGAGATTTGAAGTTACAACCTCTGGCATTGTGTGGTAAAGGGTTAATTGGCACAAATTATAAGATTTATCTTTGATAGGGTAGAAAAGGAGAAAATGCTGGTTACCTGCATTACCAGCATTTTCTCCTTTCTCCACATTGTGTTCAAAAGCTTTCTCTCTCAGGGTTGTTAAAAGTTGGGATTGTGTTATAATGGGTTATTTGGCACTGTAAAGGTTAAATCTTAACTTAATATAGACCAATTTAGACCTGTCCACTGTTGAACTATTGTGTCAACATTGTGACATTTTACCATACACCACAATGTTCTCAATCTTCTCAGCAGATTTATGTCTTGACTCTGATCAGTTCACAGTTTCTTGACCTAAGTGTAACTCTGGACGCTTTTGCTGACAGTGTAGATTAAGATCAGACTGCACAAAACATGAAGTGTTGATCTTGGATCTACTCTGTCCATTATGATTTTTTCTTTCTGGTGAAATCAACTTTGAAATTGCAATGTTTCAGTTTCTACTGTTAAGAGGAAACTTTAGTTTCATTTATGTAGCAGTTAAAGGGTTCTTTTCCATGCAATGTTAATTACTGTATATATGTGAAGGAAGCCAGATAATAGACTGACAAAAACCCAGATCTGACAGTTGTTTCTCCCTTTATCGCACAATCTCAAGTGTTAAAAACCTTGAAGTAGAAGCCCAGACCTTCAGATAAAAGGGAGTGATAGTATTCTAAATCCATTATTTCTCATCTAAACCCTATGTTGTGGGTAC
Source organism: Tridacna gigas (assembly GCA_945859785.2). Lineage (NCBI taxonomy): Eukaryota > Metazoa > Mollusca > Bivalvia > Cardiida > Cardiidae > Tridacna > Tridacna gigas. The sequence continues at coordinate 49,627,815 of OX244043.2, forward strand.
TTATTAGAAGTGTCTCAATGAGACGATTCTAATGAGTACCCATAACATAGGGTTTAGTGGAGAGTGATTAATATTTTCAATTTTGAAGTCAAAATTACTCCCTCTATATGGAGCTCTAAAGCCTTCGGAAAACATTGTGGTAAAAGGAGAAAATGCTGGTAACCAGCATTTTCTCCTTTTTCCACGATCTTTTCTACCCTTTCAAAGACATGTCTCATCATTTGAGCCACATTCAATTTGTCGGCTGCAAATGCAGTCAATTTGGACCAGTCTAAAGTTTTGTCATCTGGTAAAGAGTTAACTCTATACCACAGGACAAAATTTTAGACTTGTCCAATTTCTAAGCATTTGCAGACAACAAATCAAAGATGGCTGAAACAATGAAAACTACCTTATGTTGAGTAGAAAACATTGTGGGAAAAAGAGAAAATGCTGGTTACCAGCATTTTCTCTTTTTACCACAATGTTTTCAAAAGGCTTCTTCCTAAGGGTCGTTAAAACACAGGATTGTGTGATAAAAAGTTAATTAAGTTTTCATAATGTTTTCTGGCACAGACAGGGATTTATTTATTTTATCTTGATTTGTATCTTCCGACAAAAATGTTCCAACAAAAATTTTGGGATAACGCTGATGTTTCCAGATATAGATATGTCATCAATGCTTCGATGTTGATTTCACAGACATACACAACATGCCGCAGGTGACTGGTTCTCTCATCAAATGCACCATCTTATCAATTGTTTCTGCATTCTTTGGAAACCAGTCAGTTACTTACTCATTCTGTTCTTTATGGGCTGGAACAGTTGTATTCTGTTATAGTCTTTTTCATCTGTCTATCAGTTTGTCTGTCTGTCTGTGTACCTGTCTCAGCAGTATCTTGTGTGGCTTTCTTGCAGTTAGGTTTAGACCAACTTCTGTAAACCCTTAAGCTGTGAAGCACAACTTACTGACCTTTTGTGGACAGTGTAGATCAAGATCAGACTGCACAGAATGTCAGTAATGATATAGATAATGTGTATAACTGTTACATTACAGGGCACTGGAGGTGGCTGTCAAACACAAGACACATATAAAAAGCGTATAAGTATACAGAGATAATGTAGCAATATTACATTACAGGCCACATTAGAGATGGCTGTTAAACACAAGAAACATGCAAACACTGTATAAGTGTACAGAGATAATGTGTGAATGTTACGTTAAATGGCATTAGAGTTTGCTGTTAAATACAAGACACATATAGATACTGTGTCAGTGTACAGAGATAATTTATCACTGTTACATTACAGGGCACTAGAGCTGGTAACTAGCATTTTCTCCTTTTCCAACAATGTATTTTTTTACCCTTCCCATAACAAATTTCATTTTTCCAGTCAATTTTATTTTGTCGTCTGCAAATGCTTTCAGTTTGGAAAAGTCCAAAATTTTATCATTTGGTAAAGAGTTAAGGATACAGAGATAATGCATAAATGTTACATAACAGGGCACTAGAGCTGGCTGTTAAACACAAGACACATGTAAACACTGTATAAGGATACAGAGATAATGTATCAATGTTACATTACAGGGCACTAGAGTTGGCAGTTAAACACAAGACACATGTAGACACAGTTCTAGGGTACAGAGATAATGTATCAATGTTACATTACAGGGCACTAGAGTTGGCAGTTAAACACAAGACACATGTAGACACAGTTCTAGGGTACAGAGAGAAGTACATGACTATGTATAACAAGACAGAGAATAATAAGAGGTTCCTGCAGTATAAAGAAGGAGTAAGTCAATCATGTGATGTCTCCCACCCACTGTAGTGGACTATAGTTTACTATCTATCTGTCTGTCTGCCCACCCACCCACCTGCTGGCCCTTTCCACCCTGGATTCTACAATAAACCAAAAAGTGAATTCTAAATGCTCATCTGTTTTTGAATTCCAAGACTAGCCATCTGATTGGCAAAAATGTTCTGTCCCAGCAAGTTGATTGGCTGAGATTTTCTGTCCCAGCAATTTGATTGGTCGAGATGATTTGTCCCAGCAATTTGATTGGCTGAGATGATTTGTCCAAGCTATTTGATAGGATGAGACATTCTGTTTCAGCAATCTGATTGGCAGAGATGTTATGTTCTTGCAAATCAGAAGGGTAGTCATTAGAACTTAGACTTGGCATCAAATTCAGAATTGTTTTTGAATATTGATCCTGACTTTTGATGTACAATTCAGTCGATTGTCATAGATAATCTGCAATTTAGTTTGCAATATTTTGGGTCTTTGTCACATTATTTTAGTCATATATCTGTTGTAGGTCTGGAATAAAAAACACTTTACCAATATATGGAAATAAAGTGGGATATCTATCTAAGATGTTGGGGGGGGGGGGGGGGGGGGGGTAAGATACTAAGTAATCATTAACTCTTAACCCTTTACCACACAATCCCGACTTTTAATGACCCTGAGAAAGAAGCCTGATGAAAACATTGTGGGAACAGAAGAAAATGCTGGTAACCAGCATTTTTTTCTATTTCCGGCAATGTTTTCTGCTCTTCCAAAAACAAATTTTAATTTTTGAGTCACATTTATTTTGTCGTCTGCAGATGCTTTCAGTTTGGACTGGTCTAAAATTTTTTGTTGTTTGGAAAAGAGTTAAAGCCCCACATAAACCCAATGGATATCTTCATTCTAAAATAATTCCTAGATAACTGTGATTTCATGGCCACCTGTTTCTGTAGTGTTTCAGCACATCGGACAGTGTGGATCAAAGATCGGACTGCTTATTTTGTGCAGTCTGATCTTGATTTACACTGGCTGCAGAGGCAACTTTAGTAGTGAAAGGTGCTTTAAGGGTTAAATCTTTACCACACAATCCCAACTTTTAACGACCCTAGGAAAGATGCCTTTTGAAAACATTGTGGGAAAAGAAGAAAATGCTGGTAACCAGCATTTTCTCCTTTTCCCACAATGTTTTCTACCCTTTCCAAAACAAATTTCAATTCCTGAGTTGCATTTAATTTGTCGTCTGCAAACGCTTTCAATTTGGACTGGTCTAAAATTTTGTAGTGTGGTAAAGAGTTAATCTTTCTTTGTTGTGCAGAGAAAGTGCTTATGCATGTTTTCATGAAAGGACCACCTGGGGGTAACACTTACAGGAAAAATTTGAAAAATGTATGTTAACCGTGGCTGAAAAAGACCAAAATATTCTAAATTTGAGTCTTTTTTTGGTCCAGAATATGTTACAAAGTAGCAGACAGTGTGAATCAAGATCAGACTGCAATTTCTGTGCAATGTGATCTTGATGTATATTTTCTGCAAAAGTCGGTTAAGTAGGATCGAGTGTTCTCCGGAGTAAAATGTGCTATCTCATATTGATGTCGTAAGACTGACATATAGCCTGTATTTTGATGGATAAAGGATGTAACTTATCTCTCTTTCTCTCTCGAAATTCTGCTAGAATCCTTGTTTATCTCGTTTCCACACAGTATCGAGTTTTAACGACCCTGAGAAAGAAAGCTGTTGAAAACATTGTGGGAAAAGGGTTAGGATGGTTACCAGCATTTCTTTCTTTACCCACATTGTTTTCTATTCTTTAGTAGAAAAGTTTCATCATTGGGGCCACATTTAAGTTGTTGTCTGCACATGCTTTCAGTGTGGACAAGGCTAGAATTTTGTCGTTTGGTAGAGAGTTAACTCTTTACAAGTAATTGTGAGTTTTAAGTGCCCCCAGAATTTTTTTTGCTTTGGAATACATTGTGGGAAAAGGAGGAAATGTTGTTGTTATCTATAAGGCAAATTCCATTATTTGAGCCTTATCTAATTTGTTGTCTGCATATGATTGCAATTTGGTCAACACTTCTGTTGTTTCTAAAGATTTAGCTATAAACCTTCTGGACGCACAATGCCGCTTTTTAACAACCCTGGGAAAAATGTCTTTTGAAAACTTTGTGGGAAAAGGAGGAAAATGCTTTCTACCCAATCAAAGAAATATTGCACCATTTGAGCACCATTGAAATTGTCATCTGCAAATGCTTTCAATTTGGACAAGGCTAAAATTTTGTTGTCTGGTAAAGGGTTAACTTGTCTTTGGCAAATACTTTGAATTTAGAGAGGTCTGCACTATTACACACCAGTAAACATCTTCGGAAAAGAGGAAAAAGACTGTTACTAGCATTTTCTTCTTTTTCTATCATGTTTTCTAACTTTTGAAAGATAAATACCATGAACAGAGCTTCATATGATTTGTTGTCTCCCAATGCTCTTTCAATTTGGACAAGTCGAATGTTATCTCGTTTGCTGAAGAGTTAATGGTTTAACCCTTTCCCAAATGACAAATTTTGGACGGGTCCAAACTGAAAGAGTTTGCAGAGGACAATTTTAAATTTGATGAAAATGGCAGAAAGTTCTCAAAAAGGGTAGAAAACACTGTGGGAAAAGGAGAAATTGCTCATTACGAGCAATTTCTCCTTTTCCCATAGTGTTTTCAAAAGACTTGTGCTGCAGACACGTGAAAACCAGGGCTTGTTTGGGAAAGGGTTAAGCGGTAGCAGGAAAAACCAGGGCAAAAAAAAAATCAAAACCAATTTAGAGACATCTATGGTTTTTTTTTTTGTCTAATACAGAGTTAAGTATGGATGTAAGTAGTTCCAGGCAAAACCAAACAATGTGAAAGCCTTTTCATTAAACGTAACATTTTCTTGTCTGATAAAGAGATTACCAAATGAAAAATTTTTCAGCCTGTCCAATTTGAAAGCATGTGCAGATAACAAAATTAGATCCAGCAAAAATGATGGGATTTGTGTCTTAGAGGGTAGAGACAAGAAAACATTGTGAGATAAGGAGAAAATTGTGGTAAACAGTATTTTGTCTTTTTTTGCTCATTGTTTTTAAAAGGCTTCTTTGCAAGGGTGCTTAACTCTTTACCACACAACGAAATTTGGGACTTGTTCAAATTGTAAACATTTGCAGACAAGAACTTGAGTATGGCTGAAATGAAGGAACTCTTTAATATCAGGGTAGAAAACATTGTGAGAAAAGGAGAAAATGCTGGTAACTGCTGGTTACCAGCATTTTCTCCTTTTCCCACAATGTTTTCTAAAAGGTCATTAAAACTGGGGATTGTGTGGTAAAGGGTTAAAACAGGAGATTAGGGAAGGGTTAAGGGTCTGACTGAAAGCAGGCAAAACTGAAACCAAAAAATTGCCAAAGCAATAAAAGAGACCTTATTACATGCAGTTGGCAGCTTGAAATCATTTGTAAAGTTTTTAGAAAGCTTTACAGTCTTGTTGGTTTTATTTATATTACATAAAATTGAGACTTTTTTGTACGAACACATGCGGAATCGCTTTTCTTAACTCTTTACCACACAATCCCGACTTTTAACGACCCTGAAGGAAAAGGCTTTTGAAAAACATCGTGGCAAACAGGAGAAAATGCTGGTGACCAGCATTTTCTCCTTTACCCACAATGTTTTCTACCCTATCAAAAAGAGAAATCATCGGTTTAGCAACACTTAATTTGTCATCTGCACATGCTTTGAATTTGGTTCAGTCTAAAATTTTGTCGTCAGGACAAAATTTTATACCAGTCTAGATTGAAAGCATTTGTAGGAGACAAAATTAGTGTCACTCAACAATTGAAATTTGAGTAGAAAACATTGTGGGAAAAGGATAAAATGCTGGTTACCAGCATTTTTTCCTTTTCTCATAATGTTTTCAAAAGGTTTCTTTCTCAGGGTCTTTAAAAGTTGGGATTGTGTGGTAAAGGGTCAACTCTTTAACACAAAACAAAATTTTAGACTGTTCGAAATTGAAAGCACTTGCAGACAACAAAATAATTTTGCAAAGATTATGGGATTTGTATCAGAATGGGTAGAAAACAATGTAGGAAAAAGAGAAAATGCTGGTTGCCAGCATTTTCTCCTTTTCCTACAAAGTTTTCGAAGGCCTTTCTCCTCAGGGTCGTTAAAGCTCGGGATTGTGTGGCGAAGGGTTAATAATCTATGACAGACAGGTCACCCTGGCATCGACAAACTGACTTGTCAGGACCGGTCTTTTTTTTTTTATGTTTGATAGATTGGTCTGCCTGTTGCTATTGCGTAAATCCTTTACTACGCAGTTCTGAAAACCGTTAGAAAAAGGACTTTTGAAAACATCATGGGAAATGGAGAAAATGCTAGCTATCAGCATTTACTCCTTTTCCAAGAGTGTTTTCTACCCTTTTCAAGACAAATAGCATCTTTCCAGGTACGTTTATTTGTTGTCAGCCAATGCTTTTGGTTAGGCTGCTAAGCCCGACTTACTGACCTTTTGCAGACAGTGTAGATCAAGATCAGACTGCACAGAATGTGCAGTCTGATCTTGGATCTACACTGTCCGATAAGGAGATATTTTGCCCCAAAGAATAATTTTGAAGTAGCATTATTTTGGTTTGTACCATTGGCTTATAAGTTTCAATTAACTTATTTAGCAGGATAAGGGCTAACTTTTGTCATCTGGTAAAGATTTATTTATTCCTTAGAGGCCCATCCCAGTCTGTTATACTCATTAGAATACTGCAGTGAATTGGCTCTTGATAAATGCTGGCATATATAAATGTATTGTTCACTTGGCATGACTTTGTTTATTCCTTTTGCACTTTTAATCGCACAAAACCTCCTCCAGCAGTGTATTAAACCCATGACTTATTTTTGATAATACACTAGTGTATTATCGTTTTTTTGGGTCCCGGTTCTGGTTATTGTATAGTCATTAGCATGTGAAGCCAGTAAAACCAACCACAGCACATGCCCAGATTTGCACTACTGTGCCATTTCATGGAAAATGACATTGTTGCAGCCAAGATGTATACGTGTGAAAAATGTTAAGATTTTTGTGTTTAATACAACAAAAAATGCAGTATAAGTTATTTAAAGTCACTGGAATTGTGAATATTTCGATTTACTCCCTCTATAAACCATTTCATTCTACTCCCGATTAAAATTTTCAGAGCTATCTTCTTGTGTATGTAGACATTTCAGACCGAACTACATCTGTAAACATGGACCCGTGAACAGTGTATAGGTTGAAGGTGATGATGTAAGATACTTATTTGTCTGTCTTTTGTATGTGATAAATAGAATCTCACATTTGTGTTTATGTATCCCTTTCCCAAACGATAAATTTCAGACTGGTCCGAACTGAAAGAGTTTACAGACGACAATTTTAAATTTGATGAAAATGGCAGAAAGTTCTCAAAAAGGGTAGAAAACACTGTGGGAAAAGGAGAAATTGCTCGTAACAAGCAATTTCTCCTTTTCCCACAGTGTTTTCAAAAGACTTGTACTGCTGACATGTGAAAACAAGGGCTTGTTTGGGAAAGGGGTATTATCATTGTTATCAAATCCTTTACTAAAATGTATATGATGTTTGCCAAGGCTTGTGTCATATAATTCTAGTCAACTGATTTGATAAAAATGATAATACATAAACACTCATGTAAGATCCTCTATGTAAAACATTGTATTGGAGGATTATAAAAGTTGAAATAGGTTAGCATCGGAGTTTGCATGGCTCTGTATTCATAACCTGGAGGCCACAGGTTTGATCCTCACATGATCCTCACAGGAAGCTCTTGATTATTTTAAAGAGCCCTTGCATAGTACTGGTTAAAGCCAGGATGTACATGTACATGAACCCTTTACCACACAGGCCTGACTTAACGAACCTTAGAAAGAAGCCTTTTGAAAACATTGTGGGAAAAGGAGAAAATGCTGGTAACCAGCATTTTCTTCTTTTTCCACAATGTTTTCTACCCTTTCACAGACAAATTTCATTATTTCAGCCCCATTTGATTTTTCGTGTGCAAATGGTTTCAGTATGGACTAGCCTAAAAATTTGTCGTTTGGTAAAGGATTAATGTGATAAATAGAATCTCACATTTATGTTTATGTATTATCATTAACTCTCATGTAAGATCCTCTATGTAAAACATTGCATTGGAGGATCATGAAAGTTGAAATAGCATAGGGTTTTTACATGGCTCAGTAATCATAACCTGGAGGCCACAGGTTCGATCCTCACACAGTTCTCGCAGTACGCTCTGGATGTACATGTCCATTAAACCTTTACAAAACAACATAGTTTTAGACCAGTCCAAATTCAAAGCATTTGTAGACGACAAGATAAATGTGACTCAAAAATAGAAAATTTTTCTGGGATGGGTTGAAAACATTGTGGGAAATGGAGAAAATGCTGGTTACCAGCATTTTCTCCTTTTCCCACAATGTTTTCAAAAGGCTTTTTCTTCAGGGTCAAGGGTTAAATATGTGACTGTTGTTGTGATACACTTGAAATACTCTGGAAAACAGGGTGCTTTAACAGGGCTCACTCTAGCACTCTGATCTTGGGTTCACACTCTCAGATAGTGTGGCATGATCTTGCACTTCACAGACATTCAGCCTAGTCTCCTTTACTTGTGATAATCCTACAGCGAGGAAACTCTTTCTGGTATATATTAAAGTTTTGTTAATTTGGCATGCATTTATTCTTTATGTATCTAGGGTACATTGCAGGGGGTGATAATCAAAAACCAGGGCTTGTTTGGTAAAGGGTTAATTTGGCATGCGTTTATTGTTTATGCATCTAGGAATCATTGCAGGGGGTGATAATGGAAAATAGAGCAGCACGCTAGCAGTCTGATCTTGGCTTCACACTCTCAGAAAATGTATGATCTAATTCTTCTCAGAGATTCATCCTCGTCTTTTGGACTCATTATAAAGCTGCAGTGAGTGAGCTGTAGCGGGCAAATATAAAAGTTTTGTTATCTCTTTACCAAACAGGCCCTGGTTTTCACATGTCTGCAGTACAAGTCTTTAGAAAACACTGTGGGAAAAGGAGAAATTGCTCGTAATGAACAATTTCTCCTTTTCCCACAGTGTTTTCTACCCTTTTGGAGAACTTTCTGTCATTTTCATCAAATTTGAAATTGTTGTCTGCAAGCTCTTTCAAGTTGGACCAGTCTAAAATTTATCGTTTGGGAAAGGGTTAACTCTTTACCAAACAACAAAATTTTGGACTCTACCAAATTGAAAGCATTTGCAGACGACAAATTAGATGTAGCTCAAGTGAAGATCTCTGTCTCTGATAGGGTAGAAAACATTGTGGGAAAAGGAGAAAATGCTGGCTACCAGCATTTTCTCCTTTTCCCACAATGTTTTCAAAAGCCTTCCTTTCCAGGATCGTGAAAACCAGGGCTTCTTTGGTAAAGGGTTAATTTGGCATGCATTTATTGTTTAAACATCTAGGAATCATTGCAGGGGGTGATAATGGAAAATGGAGCAGCACACTAGCAATCTGATCTTGGGTTCACACTCTTAGATAGTGTTTTATCTTATACCTTTCAGATATTCATCCCAGTCTGTTATACTCATTTTATTGCTGCAGTGAGTAAGCTTTCAGGCAGATAGAGAATTTTCATTCATTATGCATGCACTTATTGTTTATGCATCCAGGAAACATTGCAGGGAAGGATTAAAGAAAATGAATCTGCATGCTTTCACAGGGCTGTAGCAGTTTTAATCCTTATCCTGCTAATTAACTTAACTCTTTGCCACACAACAAAATTTTAGACTAGTCCAAATTGAAAGCGATTGCAGACGACAAAATAAAGGTGAATGAAAAATTAAAACTTGTTTTGGAAAGGGTAGAAAACATTGTGGAAAAAGGAGAAAATGCTGGTTAGCAGCATTTTCTCCTTTTCCCACAGTGTTTTCAAAAGGCTTCTTTCTCAGGGTCGTTAAAAGTGGGGATTGTGTGGTAAAGGGTTAAATGAAACTTTCAAGCCAATTGGAAAAACCAAATTGTTGGTATTTCAAAGTTGTTTGGGTCGGGGAAATATCTCTATATCGGACAGTGTAGATCCATATCGAACAGTGTAGATCCAAGATCAGACTGCATGTTCTGTGCAGTCTGATCTTGATCTACACTGTCCGCAAAACGTCAGTGAGTCACGCATAGCGGCGTAAAAACCATTTTCCAAACAATCTCCAGTTTTAACAGTCTGATATTAGAAGCCTTCTGAAAAAACTAATGGAAAAGTAGGAAATGCTTGTAACCAGCATTTTCTACTTTTCCAACAATGTTTTCTATCCTGTAAGAGCTTATTTGTATTAATTCTGAATTTGTTGTCTGCAGATGTTTAGAATTTTAGAGAGTCTAGTGTTTGTCATGTGGGAAAGGGATAACCATGTGCTGCAAATTTTTTAATGATCTTAACATTTTTTTTTTTGCTTCTTTTAATTTACATTCATGTTCACAAATTTTGAGACTTTAATTTTTTTTTTAAATCATGTCCTCGAAGTCTGACAACAGTTTATACTAAGATGGAGATTGAATCTTGGACAACATCAGCGAGACACTTTGTGGACAGTGTTAATCAAGAACCTAAGAAATATGCACAGCAAAATCTTCTTGATTTAACCCTCTACCTAATAATCCAGAATTTTAATGACCCTTAGGAAGGAGCTTTTTTAAAACATTGGACACAAAAGAGAAAATGCTGGGAACCAGCATTTACTCCTTTATCCACAATAATTTCTACTCTTTCACAGAAAAATCTCAATATTTGATCGGTATTTGATTTTTTGCTTGCAAATGTTTTCAATTTGGATGAGTCCGAAATTTTTTCGTGTGGTAAAGAGTCAGTACAGTTGGCGGTTAACTCTTACTCCACAGCTAAATTTTAGTGTTGTCCGAATTGAAAGCATTTGCAGACAACAATTTAAATACAGCTCAAATGATGTAATTTTTCTATGAAAGGTTAGAAAACATTGTGGGAAATGGAGAAAATGCTGGTTACCAGCAATGATTTTTCCCACAATGATTTCAAAATTCTTCTCCCTCAGTGTTGTTAAAAGTCAGAATTATTTAGTTAAGGGTTAAATACAAGTGAGCACTAATACAGGCATGATTGTGTTTAGAACTGTAGCTGAATTTAGATCCTTTTCTACCATTGAAGTGAAGGGCCATTTCAGTGAAACTAATTACAGATATTTGTATAATTAGGTTTGGCATATAGCAGATGGATGGAGAAGTTTTTTAGCTGTTAGACTGACTTTGATTTATATGATGAGGAATAACTGTCATTCTCACTCAACACTCTCTGATAGTACGGCCATAGAATGTGCAGTATTTAATCCTTTACCCCACTATTTCAAGTTTTAACCCTTAAAGCGCTGGAACCAACTTAAGTTGTTTTTTGCTGACAGTGTAGATCAAAGATCAGACTGCACGTTCTGTGCAGTCTGATCTTGATCTACACTGTCAGCTACTTCAATACACCTTCTGGCTAAAACAACCTTGAAATGACAATATTTTGGATGTTTTTCTTCACTGTAAAGGTTTATTTCATAAATTCAGCGCTCTAAGGGTTAATGACCCTGAAGCCTTTTGAAAACTTTGTTGGGAAAGGAGAAAATGCTGGTAACCAGCATTTTCTCCTTTTCCTACAATGTTTTCTACTCTTCCCAAGATAAATTTTCAATTTTTGAGTCACATTTATTTTGTCGTCTGCAAAAGTTTTTAATTTGGACCAGTCTAAAATTTTATCACATGGTAAAGAGTTAAACCTGGGCCTGTGGGCCTGTATTCACCAATCATTCTCAAGAACATTGTTAGTCTTACTCACAAGAATTTTGTAAATTTGAAAGTAACACAACTTCCAATTGGCTAAACTAATTTTGGTTTAGCCAATCATAAGTTGTTTTATTTTTTAAATCAAGAATTAGAAAAAGAATGTGCTAAACCCTTAAACAGATGACAAAATTTTAGCCTTGTCCAAATTGAAAACATTTGTAGATGGCAATTTCAGTGTGTCTCAGATGATGCAATTTTTCTTTAATAGGGTATAAAACATTGTGGGAAAAGGAGAAAATGCTGGTAACCAGCATTTTCTCCTTTTCCCCAAAATGTTTTTAAATGGCTTATTTCCCAGGGTCGTTAAAAGGCAGCATTGTGCGGTAAAGAAGTAAGAATGGTTGGTGAATACGGGCCCAGATAACTCTATACCAGGGTCTATATTCACCAACCATTTATAACTTCATTCAAAGTCTTAATTTTAGATTTATTCTACGTCTAATTTAAGATTCATTCTATGTCTAGTACTAGATCAATTCCAAGTCAAACTGTAGATCCATTATTAGTCTAATTCTAGATTTAGAAAGTCACACAACTTATGATTGGCTAAAACTATTTTGTTTAGCCAGTCAGAAGTTGTGTTACTTTTCAATTTAGAAAATTTTTGAGAATTAGAGAAAGAATGTCCTTAAGAATGGTTGGTGAATGTGATCCAAGAAGGCAAAATTTACACCTGTACAAATTGAAAACATTTGTCGTCTGCAAATACTGTCATTTTGGAGCAGTCTTAGAATTTGTTCATTCGGTAAAGAGTTAAAGGCAATCTAAAGGATACAGATTGAGTTCTGTAATAGGAGCTTGCAGCCCATTATAAAATGGCAGAAAATATTAAGTTGCCATTATTTGAATGAAAATGTTGCACAGTCATTATAACCATCATGACATTTTTTGTTGGTAAGAGATGCACCACTAAAGATTGAAATTTTTTATAACAGCTGTCTAACTCTTTACCAAACAACAAAATTTTTGACTGGTCCAAATTAAAAGCATTTACAGACGACAAAATAAATGTGATTGAAAAATTGAAATTTGTTTTGGAAGGGATAGAAAACCTTGTGGGAAAAGGAGAAAATGCTGGTTACCAGCATTTTCTCCTTTTCCCACAAGGTTTTCAAAAGGCTTCTTTCACAGGGTTGTTAAAAGTCGGGATTGTGTGGTAAAGAGTTAACACTTTACCAAAGGACAAAATCCTAGACCTGTCCAAATGGAAAGCATTTGCAGATGACAAATGTAGTACAGTTTATTGATTTCTATCTTTGAAACAGTAGGAAAAAATTGTACGAACCAGCATTTTCTCCTTTTCCAACAATATTTTCAAAAGCTCCCATTCCCAGGGTCTTTAAAATTTGGGATTGTGTGGTAAAGCATTAACTCTTCACCACACAATCTAGAGTTTCAACAACCCTGACAAAGAAGCCTTTTGAAAACATTATGGGAAAAGGAGAAAATGCTGCTAACCAGCATTTTCCCCTGTACCCACAATGTTTTCTAATATTTTGAGAAACATAGTTCTATATAAAACAGTTGAGGGAAGAGTAGTCAGGTGAACCGCCTGTGATAAACACTGTAAATGACTAAATTTTGAAAATGATTAAGTATTTGGATTGTAAAAACTCAATTTTTCAGTATCCTAAGGTAATAAACTGTTCACCAAATGGCAGAATTTTAGACTCTTCCCAAATTTAAAGTATTTGCAAAAGACAAATTAAATGTAGCTCAAATGATAATTTCTGTCTTTGATAGTGTAGAAAACATTGTGGAAAAGGAGAAAATACTGGTTACCAGCATTTTCTCCTTTTCGCACAATGTTTTTTTCTTTAAAGTCTCCTCTTTCAGGGTCGTTAAAAAATAGGGATTCTGTCATAAAGAGTTAATGTACAACTGGCTGCCAATATTACAAATTTAACCCTTTACCAAACAATCCCTGGTTTTCACGACTCAGAGGAAGAAGGCTTTTGAAAACATTGTAGGAAAAGGAGAAAATGCTGCTAACCAGCTTTTTCTCCGTTTTCCACAATGTTTCCCAGACTTCCCAGAACAAATTTCATTTTTGGGAGATGTTGATTTTTGTCGTCTGCAAATCCTATGAAATTGGTCTAGTCCAAATTTTTGCTGTTTGGTAAAGGGTTAAGGGTTCCCAATACAGGTGAAAAAATTATATGATTCACATCTCTGTGCGACATTTCCCACCACATTATTACATTGACTGCTGTGCATCAAATTGCACCATTCTTTGGCTCAAAATGCTGCAACAAAATACCATTAACTCTTAGAGCACCAGTTTAACCCTTTACTGCACAATGCGGCCTTTTAACGACCCTGGGAAAGAAGCCTTTTGAAAACATTGTGGGAAAAGGAGAAAATGCTGGTAACCAGCAATGTTTTCTAACCTTTCGGAAACAAATCCAATTATTTTAGCCACAATTGATTTGTTATCTGCAAATGCTTTCATTTTGGACCAGTCTAAAATTCTTTTGTGTGGTAAAGAGTTAAGTGTGTTGCCTTATTTCTCACTGAAATAATCAGCAACAGACAACTTTGAAAATATCTTTGTAAAATACTGATGAATTACTGTAAAGGGATGATTATTCCTTGTGTTGAATTACAAGATGACAAAATGTTATTTTTTTTTACAAAAAAAGTCACAATTAGGTTGAAAGTTGAAATACCTTGTGAATATTCAATGTCAGCTCTGATTTTTTTATCAGTATATCAGAGAACATGGGAAAGATACAATCTACAGTTGATTCTCTGCAACATTTGTTTGGATTTCCAGCATTTACTCTTTTTCCCACAATATTCTCAGAAACCTCTCCAGGGATGCAAAAAGTAGGAAATGTCTTGTAAAGGCTTAACCCTTTCCCAAACAAGCCCTGGTTTTCACGTGTCTGCAGTACAAGTCTTTTGAAAACACTGTGGGAAAAGGAGAAATTGCTCGTTACGAGCAATTTCTCCTTTTCCCACAGTGTTTTCTACCCTTTTGGAGAACTTTCTGTCATTTTCATCAAATTTAAAATTGTCGTCTGCAAACTCTTTCAATTTGGACCAGCCTAAAATTCATCGTTTGGGAAAGGGTTAAGGGTAAAATTTTATTTCTTAGTAAAAATGTTCCACTCACTTATGAATATTCATTGTCAATTCTGATTTCTTGATCAGTATATCAGAGAACATGACTTGTGAAAGATGCAGTGTACAGTTGATACACAGCAATAATTATTTGGTTTTCTAGTATGTAGCCCTTTTTCCCACATTGTTCTCAGAATCTTCTACAGGGATGTGAAAACGGGTGATTGGTTTGTAAATGCTAAGTAGTTAAAATGATTTTTTTAGTAAAAATGGTGCACTTAGACTGAAGTTCGAACTTTCTCATGAATATTCATTGTCAGTTCTGATAGTGTCTTGATCAGTATATCAAGAGAACAATTGGAAAGATGCAGTCTACAGTTGATACTAAGCAACATTTGTTTGAATTTCCAGTATGTACTGCTTTTCCCACAATTTTCATAGAGTCCTCTTCAGGGGTGTGAAAACAGGGGATTAGTGTGTAAGTGCTAAATAGTTGAAATGTATTTCTTAGTAAAAATGGTGCACTCAGAGTGAAGGTGTAAGTTACTCATGAATATTCATGGTAAATTCTGATTTCTTGATCTTCATATCAGAGACCAATGGGAAAGATGCAGTTTACAGTTGATACCTGTCACCATTTATTTGGTTTTCCAGTAATAACCCTTACCAACCAATCCCAAGTTTTCATGGTCCTGAGAAAGAAGCCTTTTGAAAACATTGTGGGAAAAGGAGAAAATGCTGGCAACCAGCATTTTCTCCTTTTCCCTCACTGTTTTCTACCCTTCCCAAAACAAAGGTTAATTTTTGAATCACATTAATTTTTGACGTCTGCAAATGCTTTCAATTGGGAAGTCTAAAATTTTGTCGTTTGGTAAAGAGTTAACCGTTTTTCCTGCAAAATTCTCAAAAGCTTCCTCTTCTTGGATGTGAAAACAAGAGATAGGTTTGCAAATGCTTTAGTTAAAATGTATTCGAGCCATGCTCTATGAAAAGGGGTTTTACTGCATCTGTAAAGAGCATTGACCCAGTTGAACTTGCACCGTTAGGACAGGCTGACCTGAGTTGAAATTTTATGCTGTTGTTAAATTTTCTTCTTTTAACCCTTTACTGCACAATGACGCCTTTTGACGCCCCTTGGAAAGAAGCCTTTTGAAAACATTGTGGGAAAAGGAGAAAACGCTGGTGACCAGCATTTTCTCCTTTTCCCACAATGTTTTCTACCCCATCAAAAAGCAAAGTTGCACCATTTGAGCCACATTGAAATTGTCGTCTGCAAATGCTTTCAATTTGGACAAGGCTAAAGTTTTGTCGTCTGGTAAAAGGTTAAAAGGACCATTCTACCTGATGATTGGCTGTTAGACATAATGGATTGTATATATGCATAGTTAACCCTTTCCCAAACAAGCCCTGGTTTTCACGTGTCTGCAGTACAAGTCTTTTGACAACACTCTGGGAAAAGGAGAAATTGCTCGTTGTGAGCAATTTCTCCTTTTCCCACAGTGTTTTCTACCCTTTTTGATAACTTTCTTCCATTTTCATCAAATTTAAAATTGTCGTCTGCAAACTCTTTCAATTTGGACCAGTCCAAAATTTGTCGTTTGGGAAAGGGTTAAGTAACGACTTGTATGTTATAATGCACCACAGAATATGCATTAACACTTCACCACACAATCCCAACTTTTAATGACCCTAAGGAAGAGGGCTTTTAAAAGCATTGTGGGAAAAGGAGAAAATGCTGGTAACCAGCATTTTTTCCATTTTCCCGCAATTTTTTCTACCCTATCAAGAACAAATTTCATCATTTGGACCACCTTTAATTTGTCGTCTGCAAATGTTTTCAATTTGGACCAGTCTAGAATTTTGGCCTTTGGTAAAGAGTTAACTCTTTACCACACAACAAAATTTTAGACCAGTCCAAATTGAAAGCATTTGCAGACGACAAATTATATGCAAATTAAGAATTGAAATTTGTATGGGAAAGCATAGAAAACATTGTGGGAAAAGGAGAAAATGCTGGTAACCAGCATTTTCTCCTTTTCCCACAATGTTTTCAAAAGACTTCTTTCCCAGGGTCGTTAAAAGTTGGGATTGTTTGGAAAAAAGTTAAACCCCCTTTTCAAGGAGCATGGCTCATAAAAATGTTGCATTTAAGGTGAAGGTCAAACTACCTCATGAATATTCATTGTCAATTCTAATTACTTGATCTGTACATCAGTGAACATAAATGTCATATACTTGCATGGGAAAGATGCAATCTACAGTTTATGCTTGACAACATTTATTTGGTTTTCCAGTGCTTACTCCTTTTTCCAGAATGTATCAAAAGCCTTATGAAAACAAGGAAATGTTTTGTAAAGGCTTTCAGCATAAAATTTTATATGTGAGTAAAAATGTTGCATGTATGGTGGAGGTTTAACTTGGATATGAATATTGAATGGCAGTATATAGTCGGTTTTTAGTTTAACCCTTTCCCAAACAAGCCCTGGTTTTCACGTGTCTGCAGTACAAGTCTTCTGAAAACACTGTGGGAAAAGGAGAAATTGCTCATAACGAGCAATTTCTCCTTTTCCCACAGTGTTTTCTACCCTTTTTGAGACCTTTCTGCCATTTTCATCAAATTTAAAATTGTCGTCTGCAAACTCTTTCAATTTGGACCAGTCCAAAATTTGTTGTTTGGGAAAGGGTTAAACATATTTATTTTACATCAATTGAGAAACAAGTTCTTATAGCTTATACTAATCTCTCTCATTTCTGTTTCCTGGAAACTACACCAGTACTCGCACAAAATGTTTGGGCCAATGAGCAGTCCCAAAGTTGATACCCGCTCCTGGGAATCGAACCAAGGACCTTATGGTTACGAAGCCTACGCTTTACCTCACAACCACGGACACCAAACCTCACGACCACAGACACCACAATTTGGTTTTTCCAGTATTTACTCCTTTTCACACAATGTTTGGAGAAGCCTTTCTCTTCAGGGATATGAAAACATTGGTTTGTGAATGCATTGGGTAGAATGTTATGTCTTAAAAAAAAATGTTGCATTTAGGGTGAAAGGTTGACCATACTCATGAATATTCATTGTCAGTTCTGATTACTTGATCTGTATATCAGAGAACATAAATGTCATATGCTTGCATGGGAAAGATGCAGTCTACAGTTTATGTTTGGCAACATTTATTTGGTTTCCCGGGATACATGCAGCTTGCTGCATTCCAGGATTTCTGTTAGAAGGACATAACTGTCAAAGCAAATTTCCAAGAAACTTTTGGTAAAATGAGAAAAAAAATGGTACAAGTTTCTGGCCTTTTTAATGTGTTGAATGTGATTTAACTCTGTACCAGACAACAAAATTTTAGACAAGTCCAAATTGAAAGTAATTTGCAGACGACAAATTATACATATCTGAAATGATTGCCGTTGTCTGTGAAAGTGTAGAAAACAGTGTGGGAAAAGGAGAAAATGCTGGTTACCAGCATTTTCTCCTTTTCCCACAAGATTTTCAAAAGGCTATTTTCTCGGGGTTGTTAAAACTCGAGATTGTGTGGTAAAGGGTTAAATGAAAAAAAAAAAATGCACCATTTTTAGCCACTTGGAATTTGTGGTCTGCAAGTGCTTTCAAATTTTGTTGTCTGGTAAAGAGTTTACTGTTAGATCCAAGGCAGTATATTTTGTTTTCTGTATGTGTTTCATTAGCAAGAAATTAATAACTCAGTTCTTTACAAAACAACAAAGTTTTAGACTTGGCCAAATTGAAAGCATTTGCAGACGACAAAGTACATGTGGCTCAAATTATTAGATTTGTGTCTGAAAAGTTAGAAAACATTGTGGGGAAGGGAGAAAATGCTGGTCCCAGCATTAACTCCTTTTTTCATAATGTTCTCAAAAGGTTGTCTTTCTCAGCATTGTTAAAACTTGGGATTGTATAGTAATGGAGCAATCCTTTACCAGACATAAAAATTGTAGACTGGTTCAGATTTAAAGCATTTGCAGATGACAAATTGAATGTAGCTCAGATGATTATTTCTGTGTTTGATAGGGTTAAAAAAATGTTGGAAAAGGAAAAAAACGCTGGTTACCGGCATTTTCTCTTTTTCCAACAATGTTTTCAAAGTCTTCTTTCTCAGGGTTGTTAAAACTCAGGATTGTGTGGTGAAGGTTGTAATTCATTGGACGGGCCGGGAAAATACTGAAAGTATAAATATAGAACAATAATGTCGTAAACTACCCAGAGAAACACGAAAGAAACAGCCTAACAGACAGCAATTTACTTGAAATCTCACAGCGCAATAACAAATCATTTCTGAAGAATTTGGTTAAGTATTTACCACACAATTGGAACTTTTACAAATCATACACAAACAGTGTTTGAAAACATTGCAGGAAAAGGAGAAAATGCTGGTTACCAGCATTTTCTCCTTTTCCCGCAATGTTTTATTCCCTTTCACAGAAAATTCCATCTGTTTGAGTCATTAGTAATATGTCGTCTGCATATGCTTTCGATTTGGATGAAACTAGAATTTTGTCATCTGGTAAAGAGTTAAATATTTACCAATAATACAGAAAATGTAAAGCATTACAAAAACTGGAAATTTTTTTTTTTCCTATTTGAGCAAATGCTAAAAGTGAAGGGTTTTATTGAAAAATTTTTAGATGTTTTGAATTCTTTAAGATGATGGATGTAAAACGATGCCAGTTTGTTTTTAGAATCAAGTTGATGTTGGCAATATCGGCATCTTTTGTTGAAACATGTCACCTGATAAATTTGATGTTTTACTGATACCCTTGGTACTTTGATTGAACAGAAGCATTGTTAACTGTTTACCCAACGACAAAAATTTGGACTGGACCAAATTGAAAGCATTTGCAGACGACAAATTAAATGTTGCTATTATGATGATTTCTCTCTTTGATAGGATAGAAAACATAGTGGGAAAAGGAGAAAATGCTGGTTACCAGCATTTTCTCCTTTTCCCACAATGCTTTCAAAAGCCTTTTTCCTGAGGGTCGTTAAAAGTCAGGATTGTGTGGGAAAGGGTTAAGCCTTTACCAAACAAAAAATATTTCAGACTTATTCATAATGAAAGCATTTTTTTACAGACGACATCTTAACCCTTCAAGCACGGAATAAATCCGGCAGGAATGTTCACTGTAGAAATAGGGCCCCCATAATTGCAATATCATTGTTGCTTTTGTGTCCAGTGTTTCAGCAAATCGGGCAGTGTAGATCAGTGATCAGGCTGCACATTTTGTGCAGCGTGATCTTGATCTACACTGGCTGCAAAGGCAGTCATGGTCGTGAAAGGCCCTTTAAAGGTAAAATATGCTTTAAATGATTGGATTCGTCTTTGAAAGGATAGAAAACATTTGGGAAAAGGCAACAGTGCTGGTTACCACGTTTTCTCCTTTTCCCAGAATGTCTTTGAAAGACCTCTTCTTTCACTGATTGATTGATTGTAATATTGTTTAATGCCATTTTCAACATTATTTCAGTTCTATCTCAGCAGCTAGTGAACCTATCCATGCTTTCCTGGAGTCTCTGTTACCAGTACTTTGCACAGTATTCTTCCCAAGTCACTGGCTGCTTTTCCACATAGCATCATCAAAACAATGATAAGCGGTGACAGAGGAATGGATCTTGTTGCAATGACTATCATCAGTCCTCAGCAAGAAATTAACCGAGCTGGAGATTTGAACCAGCAACCCCCAGGTCTCAAGTCCTATATGCCACTGACTGCACTACTGGAGATCGGCCCTCTTCTTACAGGTTCGTAAAAACATGGGATTGTGTGGTAAAGAGTTAAAGATGATACTGAATTCCAACAAAATGATAGGAGGGGTAAAGTTTGAAGATCAACAATGGGAGTTTTTTCAGCAAACAAATTATTTTCTATGGGTAAACAATTTTATAGCCATAATAAAAGTCAAAGAAATTATCTTATTACTAAAACTTAACCCTATACCTCACAATGGCGTCTTTTAATGACTCTGGGAAAGAAGCCTTCTGAAATCACTGTGGGACAAGGAGAAAATGCTGGTAACCAGCATTTTCTCCTTTTCCCACAATGTTTTCTACCCTATCAAGAGAAAATTGCACCATTTGAGCCACATTGGAATTGTTGTTTGCAAATGCTTTCAATTTGGACAAGGCTACAATTTTGTCGTCTAGTAAAAAGTTAAGTATAATCGATCCTAATGCAATTACTTCATGTGGGGATGAGTAAACTTTTTACCAGACAATTTGGAGTTTTAACGACGCTGATAAAGAAGGCTCTTGAAAACATTGTGGGAAATGGAGAAAATGTGTATCAGATTTTGCTCCTTTTTACACCATGTTTTTAAAAGCCTTTTTTCCTCGGGGTCATTAAAGCATGGAATTGTGTAGTAAGGGATTAACCCTTTGCCACACAGTCCCAACTTTTAATAACGCTGAGAAAGATGGCTTTTGAAAACATTGTTGGAACAGGAGAAAATGCTGGTAAGCAGCATTTTCTCTATTTCCCACAATGTTTTCTATCCTTCCCAAAACAAGTTTCAGTTTTTCAGTTACAATCTGAAAATGCTTGGAATTTGGACTATTTCAAAATTTTGTCGTTTGGTAAAGGATAAACCTTTACCATTCCTTTCAAACCTATAATTGCTTTTGCAGACAGTGTAGATGTAGATCAGACTGCTGCAGAATTTTGATTTATGCTGTTCACTTTTCTGAATTTTGATTTATGCTGTTCACTTTTCTGAAATATTCTGCCAAAAATATGTCTAGAAATTTCAGTGTCTGAGTTTTCTTTTTTATGACTGAAAATATTCATCTTGTTTTTTAGATGCTGTAACCCTTTATCAAATGATACCAAGTTTTATCCAGCCTGAGATAGAATTTTTTTTTTTATTTCAGCATTTTCTTTATTTCCCACCAGTTTTCATACCTTTTTAACCCTTTCCCAAACGATATATTTAGGACTGGTCCAAACTGAAAGAGTTTGCAGACGACAATTTTAAATTTGATGGAAATGGCAGAAAGTTATCAAAAAGGGTAGAAAACACTGTGGGAAAAGGAGAAATTGCTCGTTACGAGCAATTTCTCCTTTTCCCACAGTGTTTTCAAAAGACTTGTACTGCAGACACGTGAAAACCAGGGCTTGTTTGGGAAAGGGTTAAACACAAATCACATTGGTGGAACCACATTTTGCTGTCATCTACCAATGCTTGCCATTTTGTCATGTCTAAAAATTACTGGTTGGTAAAGAGTTAAGAATTGATTTAATTTAACCCTTCACCACACAATCCCGACTTTTAACGACCCTAAGAAAGACATCTTTTGAAAACATTGTTGGAAAAGGAGAAAATGCTGGTGACCAACATTGTCTTCTTTTCCCACAATGTTTTCTACTCTTTCTGATACAAATCTCGTCTTTTTTTTACCACATTTATCATCTGTAAATGCTTTCAACCTTGTTAAGTCTGCATTTTTGTCATGTGGTTTAGAGTTTATCCAGTTTTTGAGCTCAAGAAGCAACAGAAATGTACCACACAATGTAGATCAAGAATCAGCAACCATATTGACCAACCATTCTTAACCCTTTACTACACAATCCCGAGTTTTAACGACCCTGAGGAAGAAGCCTTTTGAAAACATTGGTAACCAGCCTTTTGAAAACATTGGTAACCAGCATTTTCTCCTTTTCCCACGATGTTTTCTACCCTGTCTAAGACAGTTTACATCATTTGATTCACATTTCAATTGTCATCTGCAAATGCTTTCAATTTGGACCAGTCTACATTTTTGTTGTTCGGTAACCTTAAGGCTTAGAGTGCCAAATAAACCCTATGTTCAATTCCAGTTAAAAAAAAAAAAGACCAATAAAATTGCAATTTTAAGGTCGCTCTTCTGAATTGTCTTATCAAAAGGGGACAGTGTAGATCAAAGATCAGACTGCGCAAAACATGCAGTCTGATCTTTGGTCTACACTGACTCTAAAGGCAACTATAGATGTGAGAGGTGCTGAAAGGGTTAAGAATATTTTTAGTCTAATTCTAGATGTAGAAATTAACACAACTTCTGATTGGCTACAGGAAATAGTTTAGCCAGTCAAAAGTTATGTTACTTTCAAATTTAGAAAATTCTTTAGAATAAGAGGAAGAATGTTCGTAAGAAGGGTTGGTGAATATAGGCCCAGATTTAACCTCTTACCACACAATCCCAACTTTAAACGACCCTGAAGAAAAAGGCTTTTGAAAACATTGTGGGAAAAGAAAATGCTGGTAACCCGCATTTTCTCCTTTTCCCACAATGTTTTCTACCCTTCCCTAATCAACTTTCAATTTTTGAGCAACATTTGAGTTGTCGTCTGCAAATGCTTTCAATTTGGTCCAGTCTAAAATTTTGTCGTATGGTAAAGAGTTAAGCATGCAACTGGTTAAAAATCCTGAAAAGAGAGTGCTCATTTGTTTGCAAATTTCATTCAAGAAGGAGACAAAAGGCAGAATATGTAAATCAAAGTAAAACCAGATATGGTTATTTATGTTGTCTCGGAAACACAAGTTTTATCTTGGAACAGAAAGACTCTCAAGATAGTACGATTTTCTTACAGAGACACATAAAATTCCAAACCTTTATTCACAATGTCAGATTACGTCATTTCCAATGAGACGTTCTGTTCTCTTTGATATGCTATATAATTTTAGCCCTTTACTGTACATTCACACTGGGGTCTGTATTCACCAACCATTCTTAAGAACATTCTTAGTCTTATTTTCCAGAATTTTCTATATTTGAAAGTTACACAACTTCTGATTGGCTAAACCAGTTGGTTTAGCCAATAAGAAGTTGTGTTACTATCAAATCAAATGTTGGAAATCTTGGAGAATGAGACTAAGAATGTTTTAAAGAACAGTTGGTGAATACAAACCCTGAGTTTAAATAACACTGAGTAAGAAGCCTTTTGAAAACATTTTAAGATCAAAGATCAGACGGCATGTTTAATGCAGTCTGATTTTAATCTAAAATTTCCACAAAGGCAACTATAGTTGTTAAAGGTGCTTTAAGGGTCAGCTTTTTACAGTGCAAAAATGTTGCTTTTTATGTCCCTTCAAAGGACAGCCTCAAAAAACATTGTGGGAAAAGGAGCAATTACTTTTGAGATGTTACAAAAAAAAAAAATCTTGACAATTGAATGCCGTCTATTTTAGTTATTTCAGGTAAATATATTGATAGCATGGGCAGTACCTGGCATTCCACATTGTGCCATACAATAAAACTTGTCACCAAAAAAACCTTAGTAATGCCTTAATGATAATAAAGTAGAAAGCTTTTGAAAACATTGTTGGAAAAGGAAAAAATGCTGGCAGCACACTGTCTGGTATAATCTTAACCCTTTTGCAAAAATTCTCAAGATGTAATGACTGAGAAGAATGAAGGCGTTTGAAAACATAGAGGAGAAAATTTTTGCAATCAGGATTTTCTTCTTTTCCCTCTGTAAATTCTCTCACTATGGTAGCTCTAAAATTTTGTCTCCTGGTCAAGGGTTAACCCTTATCCTGCGAAATAAGTAAAATGAAACTTTCAAACCGGTAGTAAAAACCCAAAGTTTGCTATTTCAAAGGTATTTTTTGGGGAAATATATGTCCTTATCAGACAGTGTAGATCCAAGATCAGACTGCACATTCTGTGCAGTCTGATCTTGATCTACACTGTTCGTAAAAGGTCTTTGAGTTACACTTAACAGCCTAAGGGTTAAAATATTTTTAATCTTGCCAAAAAGAGAACAGCCTGTCCGGGTAGCTCAGTGGTTAGCGTATCTGACTTGTGACCTGGTGGTTGTGAGTTCGATACCCGGTTGAGGCAAACTTTCTTTCCGGCGATTTTTCACCTCTAACCTCTGATTCATGTGAGAAAGTACTCAGTGAATTGGAAATAAAGTTGTGTCAGTACTGGTGTGGGAAAACCAGGAAACACTTGCGTAGGTGCACTGACCGCCGTGATATGACCTCAGCTGTTAAAACGGCATTAAATACAAACAAACAAACGAACCAAAAAGAGAACAGCTGTAAAGTAAGAATATCTTTGTCTTTTCCATGATTCAGCTCTTTAACAAACAATGACATTAAGACTTGTCCAGTTTAAAAGCATCTGTAGACAAAAAGTTGACTGTGGCCAAATTGATGGGATTTGTCTCTTAACCCTTTACAACACAATCCCAAGTTTTAACAACCCTGATGAAGAAGGCTTTTGAAAGCATTGTGGAAAACGGAAAAAATGCTGGTAACCAACATTTTCTCCTTTTCCCAAAATGTTTTCTACCCTTTTAACTCTTTACCAAATGACAGAATTTTAGACTGGTCCAAATTGAAAGCATTTGCAGATGACAAAATAAATGTGACTAAAAAATTGAAATTTGTTTTGGGAAGGGTAGAAAACATTGTGGGAAAAGGAGAAAATGCTGGCTACCAGCATTTTCACCTTTTCCCACAATGTTTTCAAAAGGCTTCTTTCACAGGGCCGTTGAAAGTCGTGATTGTGTGGTAAAGAGTTAAAAATAAATTTCAATTTTTGAGGCATGTTTGTTTCATGGTCTGCAAAATGCTTTTAATCTGGTTGAGTTCAAAGTTTTATTGTTTGGTAAAGAGTTGAAATAACAATAGGGGTATTTAAATGCATTTAAATTTAAATCATACCATTCAAAAGTATGGAAACTATTGTGAAGATGACAATCTGTTATTTTACGGTTGATCCAAGTGTTGGTTGCTGGCAGTGAAATTAATTTCAAAATTAGGTTAAATGCTGCCATGTCACCCTATCTTTTGTTTAGTTTTTGTCTGATTTTGAAATTCATTTTTCTGCCTGCGACGTATACACTTGGACTGACTGCGCAGTAATGGACTGTCATCTTCACAGTATTTTCCGTACTTTTAAATGGTATGATTTAAATCTAAATGCATTTTAGCACCTGCATTGTGTTTTTTGATGCTATTAACTCTTTACCACACGACAAGATGTTTGACTTGTTCAAATCAAAGCATTAAAATTTTTTTTATTGGAGGCTAGAAAACAGTGTGAGAAAAGGAGAAAATGCTGGTTACCAGCATTTTCTCCTTTCCACACATTGTTTTCAAAAGCTTGCTTTCCCAGGGTCATTAAAACTCGGGGTTGTGTGGTAAAGGGTTAAGCCTTAAAGTAATAGAAAACATGGTGCATGAAGGAGAAATGTTGGTTACCAGCATTTTCTTCTTTTCTCATAATCTTTTTTGTTGTCTTCTTCTTTAGGGTTATGAAAACTTGGGATTGTTTAGTAAAGGGTTGATATATCGGTTACAATTTTACCCCCCCCCCCTCCTCATTTGGCATTCAGAAAGATAATGGAAGAGTCAGCGGGTTACAATGAAATAAAGAAAGATATACCAAACTTCCATTTAAGTTTATGTGCCTATAAAACAGATCTAGATGTCTATAAATGTAATTTGAGCCTGGAAGCTTTTAGCAAGTGCATTAGTTCCTTTGCAAAGCGGTTTCATGTTTTAACAACTGTAGGGTAGGAGGCTTTTAAAAACATTATGGGAAAAGAAGAAAATGCTGGTAACCAGCATTTTCTTCTTTTCCCATAATGTTTTCTACCCTTTTATATAAAAATTCCATCATTTGAGGTACATTAAATTTGTCGTCTGCAAATGCTTTGATTTTGGTAAAGTCCCAAACGTTGGTGTTTGGTAAAGAGTTAACTAGAAGTGTCCATAGCACAACTTATCATTCAGATTTCTTTTTTAATCCTTTATCATTACAAGTGCCACTCTTGATGCTTTTGTGGATAGTGTGCATCAAGATCAGACAGCACAGAATGATTGGTCTGATCTGAGATCTTCATAGCCCATTGTAAATTTGTAAGAATTTGCAACAAGTTAGCTGTGTGTGGCATTTTTTATGCATTGAAAGGGAGTTGTCTCCCTTTGTCCAGTTTGTCAATTTTACTAAATTTAATGACTTGGACAAACTGCACAGTTTGGTTGTTGTAAGTTTGACCCAGACAACAAAATTTTAGACCCATCCATACTGAAAGCATTTGCAGACAACAAACAACGTATTAGATGTGATTTAAATGAGAGGGTTAGTTCTTGAAAGGGTAGAAAACATTGTGTTAACCATTATTTTCTCCTTTTCTCAGTGTTTTTTCAAAAGTATCCTTCCTCAGAGTCATTAAAACAAGGGCATGTTTGGTAAAAGGTTAGTTCTTTACTTCGTTAGAGAAAAATTCAAGGAGACAATTTGGCAAACATCCTTCTTAAAAGAAGGGATTGTCAATGTTATGTTATACTTTAACCCTTTACCAGACGACAAAATTTTAGCCTTGTTCAAATTGAAAGCATTTGCAGACGACAATTTCAGTGTGGCTCAAATGATGCAATTTTTCTTTGATAGGGTAGAAAACATTGTTGACAGCATTTTCTCCTTTTCCCACATGTTTTCAAAAGGCTTCTTTCCCAGGGGCGTTAAAAGGCGGCATTGTGTGGTAAAGGGTTAATATGTGATTGATTGATTGTATGGTTTTTAATGCCGTTTTCAACATTATTTCAGTAATATCGCGGCGGCCATTGCACCTATCCATGCTTTCCTGGAGTTTCTTTTACCAGTACTCCGCACAATATTCTTTCCAAGCCATTGGCTGCTTTCCCACATAACCATCGTTGAAAAAATGGTCAGTGGTGAGAGAGGAATGAATCCTGTTGCAATGACCATCATCAATCCTCGGAAAGAAATTGGCCAAGCCGGGGATCGAACCAGCGACCTCCTGTTCTCAAGTCCTGTATGCTACCGACTGAGCTACGGGGCTTGGCGTTTACTATGTGAATTAATGTAATAAACAGAGTGGCCAAAAGGAGAATTGTTCAATATAAGTAATTTGTTCAATATAAGTAATTTCTTCTTTTGCCACAATGTTTTTTAACCATGCTTTGTGAAAAGGGGGTGTAATGCCTTTCCAAAAAGTATTAAACTAGGTCAGCAAGGTCAGCCTTTGCAGGCTGTCCTGGATGGAAACTTTCTGCTATCGGCCATTTTTCTACAGCTCAAAGGACCAGTCTAGCTCATGATTCAGTTGGTTGTCAGACAATATAGATTTTATGGATCTATAATCATAATTATGATTATTACAGGTGTGATGATTAGTGCAATGCATTACAGAGATGCATTAACCCTTTCCCAAACGACAAATTTTGGACTGGTCCAAATTGAAAGAGTTTGCAGACAACAATTTTAAATTTGATGAAAATGGCAGAAAGTTCTCAAAAAGGGTAGAAAACACTGTGGGGAAAAGGAGAAATTGCTTGTTACGAGCAATTTCTCCTTTTCCCCCAGTGTTTTCAAAAGACTTGTACTGCAGACACGCGAAAACCAGGACTTGTTTGGGAAAGGGTTAAAGCCTCTTTTTGCCAGAGCATGGCAAATTTAAATGGGTCTGCTGTGTGAAAGATACAAAGAAGTACTGCCAGAAAGAATGTTGTGGGAGGACAGATTTGAGGACAAGCAGACATGTCTCTGTTATATTCTGTTATCCTTGTGCCCAGGGTTGTTTAGACTGTTTGTATGTGACACCTCATTTATCAGGGGTTGCATTTAGTTACAGTCCTAAATTGTGTTCTTGTTCTAATTTCTGAAAGTTTTTCTAAGATTTATAGGTACACAGTTTCTGAGAGACTATACTGCTAAAGCACTTGGTTTAGCCTGTCAGAAATGGTTTAGCTGATCAGAAAATTAGCTCCTCTGAAATTCTGAATTATTCTGGTTGGCTTATCCATTTCTGATTCACTAAATGAAGTGATTTAGCATTTTTTTCTCACAATATTTTCAATGGCCCTTTTTCATGGGCTTGTTAAAAGTCAGGATTGATTTTTTTTAAAATTTGGGCTTGTTTATGGTCACCACCAGGTAGCCCAAATAGGTGACACCCTCAGAAAGCTGTTAGCTATGTTAAGGGGATTCAGATACAGGATGAAACCCATCCTAAGTTACTCTAGCACTGTCACAGGGGACCTAGCACTGTCACAGGGGACCCAAGTTTAAGGTCTCATCCAGAAGACAGTAATTTGTCAATTACTTATCTTGTGCTCTACCACTTGAGAGATTCCGGCTGATTAACCCTTTACCGCACAACGCCGCCTTTTGACGCCCCTGGGAAAGAAGCCTTTTGAAAACATTGTGGGAAAAGGAGCATTTTCTCCTTTTCCCACAATGTTTTCTACCCTATCAAAGAAAAATTGCACCATTTGAGCCACATTGAAATTGTTGTCTGCAAATGCTTTTAATTTGGACAAGGCGAAAATTTTGTCGTCTGGTAAAGGGTTAAAAGTCAGGATTGTTTGATAAAGATTGAAGACTTTACCAAACAATCCAGTTTATCATGATATGGCGTGCAACACAGGAAAAGGGGCCTTCGGACATACGCGTAAAAGTGTGTCGTCCCAGATCAGGCTGTGCAGTCTGTGACTAATCCGAGATGACACTTCCCGTTTTTGTGTGATTTTCTGTTTTACGAAACTCTACTGTATGAAAAAATCTTATGTAGTTGTAAAGTGCTGCCTCGGATTAGCCTGCGCGGACTGCGCAGGCTAATCCAGGACGACACTTTACATAAATTTCCGAAGGTCTCATTTTGCATGTTGCGGGCCATACCGCATAGAACACAAGGTAACCACATAAATTGGCTTTAGGGGGTGCTGATATATTGAAGCAACTGGTTTTTTGCAGGAATTCCTATCTGCAGAGACCTGGAAAAGCACTTACTCTAGATATCTGAGATTTGTGACAACTGATTAGTTTACATTCTGTTCTTGCAAAAAAAAAGGGAGGTAAATTGATGCAGTCAAGTGTTGTATTATGTGACAAGTCTATTTTTTACAGTGCAGCTGCCTTGGTTTGTTTTTGTTGCACTTGTATTAATGTTCAGAAGGTTCTCTCTGTTCACAAAATCAACCAGTCGGTTTCTCCCAAAGGGTTCTCTCTGCTCCGAATCAGCCAGTCAATTTTCCTGCAAAAAAGAATTTTTGTTAACTCCTTCCCATATGACAAATTTTGGACTCTTCCAAATTGAGATGATCTGCAGGTGACAGATCTGAAAGTGGTACAAATGAAGTAAAGTTCATTGACAGGGTAGAAAACAGTGTGGGAAAAAGGAGAAAATGCTTGTCATCAGCATTTTCTCCTTTTCCCTCAATGTTTTCAAAAGCTTTTTCCCACAGGCGCGTTAAAACTGAGCATTAACCTTTTACCACACAATCCTGAGTTTTAATGACCCTGAGGCAGAAGGTTTTAATAAACATTGTGGGAAAGGAAAAAAAATGCCGGTAATCAGCCCTTTCTCCTTTTCCCACACTGTTTCTACTCTACCAAAGACGGAAATCATCATTTAACCTACATTTAATTTGTTGTATGCAAATGCATTCAGTTTGGTAGAGTCCAAAATTTTGGTTAACCCTTTAACACACAATCACAAGTTTTTAATGACCCTCAGGAAAAAAGCCTTTTGAAAACATTGTGGGAAAGGTGAAAATGCTGGTAAACAGAATCTTTTCCTTGTCCAACAATGTTCTGTACTCTTCCAAAGATGAATTTCTATTTTTAAGTTGCAGTGATTTTGTCTTCTGCGAAAGCTTTCAATTTGGGAAAGTCCAAAATTTTGTCGTTTGGTAAAGGATTAACCCTTTACCACACAATCCTGAGTTTTAACCACTGTGAAGAAGAAACCTTTTGAAAACATTGTGGGAAAAGGTGAAAATGCTGGTAACCAGCATTTTCTCCTTTTCCCACAATGTTTTGTACTGTTTTAAAGACAAATGCCATCAATTGAGCCACATTTAAATTGTTGTCTGCAAATGCTTTGAATTTGGACAAGTCTACACTTTTGCCGTTTGGTATAGAGCTAAAAGAAGCTTTTTGGAGTAAATCATTGATCTTAAAATCTTAATCTTTGTTTATTTGTGGATTTATCTGTAGCCTGGTGGCTGACTCTTTACAAAATGACAAATTTTTGTCTGTCCAAGTTTAATGCATTTTCAGGCAACATTGTTATGTCTTACTGAAATACGGGAATTTATGTTTTAACCCTTTTACCACACCATCCCGACTTTTAACGACCTCAAGAAAAAGGACTTTTGAAAACATTGTGGGAAAAGGAGAAAATGTTGGTAACCAGCATTTTCTCCTTTTCCCACAATTTTTTCATAACCTTTGAAAGACAAATTTCATAATTTGTGCAAAATTGAAAATGTTGTCTGCAAATGCTTTCAATTTTGACTTGTTGAAGATCTTGCCATTTGGTAAAGACTTAATTTTTAAGTTAAATAGCGGCAAAAGAAGAAAATACTGCTTACCAGCAGTACCACCTTTTCCTACAATGTTTGCTGCCTTTATAAAGACAAATTTCATCATTGGAGCTATGTCTAATTTGTCGTCTGCAAATGCTTTCCTTTTGAACGTGTCTAAAAATTTTCAATTTGACAAAACTGAAGACTGGGTCAGAATGAAAGCTCCTGCAGACGACATTTTGCAGACTGGTGTGCAGTAAAGAGTTAACCCTTTACCATTTTACCTGTTACCATACCATCCCAACTTTTAACAACCCTGAGTGAGAAGGCTTTTGAAAACATTGTGGAAAAAGGAGGAATTGCTGGTTACCAGCATTTTCTCCTTTTCACCAAATGATTTCTTCTCTGTCAAAGACAAATTCCATTATTTGAGCCAGATTTAGTTTGTCATCTGCAATTCTTTCAATCTGGACCAGTCTTAAATTTTGTGGTAAACGATAAAATTTTAGACTAGTCCAAATTGAAAAGTAAGTAACTAAGATTAAAATTTCTTTTGGGAAGGGTAGAAAATATTATGGGAAAAGGAGAAAATGCTGGCTACCAGCATTTTCTCCATTTTCCAAAATGTTTTCAAAAGGCTATTTTGTAAGGGTTGTTAAATGTCAGAACTGTGTGTTATATATTTAATGGTTTCTGAGAAAAAGTTTCTGTCTGGCTCTAATTGCTGGCTCCACACAATTACTAACTGTTATGTTTTTTGGGCATTTTCTACAAACTTTGTTTATATGGCGTGCAACACACGAAAAGGGGCATTTGGACATAATGCGTAAAAGTGTGTCGTCCCAGATATGCCCGTGCAGTCTATGGCTAATGATACTTCCCATTTTTGTGCGATTTTCTGTTTCACGAAAGTCTACTGTATGCAAAAATCTTTTGTAGTCGTAAAGTACCGTCTCGGATTAGCCTGCGCAGACTGCACAGGCTAATCCGGGATGACACTTTACGCAAATGTCCAAAGGTCTCATTTCGCATTTTGTGTGCCATATGACATTCAACTATTTACTGGAAAAAAAATTCAGACGTCTCCAAATAGAAAGTATTCACAAAGAACATGGTAAATTTGGTGCAAATAATGGGGTTTGTCCATAAATGCTGACAACCAGCATTTTCTCCTATTGCCACAATGTTTTCTGTCCTATCAAATACAAGTTCAATCATTTGAGCTACATCTAAATTGTCCTCTGCAAATGCTTTGAATTTGGTACAGTCTAAAATTTTGCTGTTTGGTACAGAGTTAACCTTTTCCAACACAACAAATTTTTAGACTTGTCCAAATTGTAAGCATTTGCAGACGACAAAATAAACGAGACTGAAAAATTGATATTTGTTTTGGAAAGGGTAGAAAACATTGTGGGAGAAGGAGAAAATGCTGGTTACCAGCATTTTCTCCTTTTCTCATAATGTTTTCAAAAGGCTTCTTTCACAGGATTGTTAAAACTCGGGATTGTGTGGTAAAGAGTTAACCCTTTACCTCGCAATCTGGAGTATTAACGACCCTGAGAAAGAGACCTTCTGAAAACATTGTGTGAAAAGGAGATAAATGCTGGTAAGCAACATTTTCTCCGTTTCCCACAATGTTTTCTGTCCTTTTACATACAAATCTCACAATGTGAGCCATATTTAATTTGTTATCTGCAGATGCTTTCAATTTGGACAAGTGTAAAAATTTTGTCATGTGTTAAAGGGTTAAAGAATGATTATGTGGTTTATTTTTACTTAATTAAGGGACAGTTTTTTTTGCTGTTCTCAAGAGAGACAAAAGATGACAGCTGGGATGCCACTGTCTAATAGACTAACATAATCCCAGGAATTCTTGAAGTGTTCTGGGATTCGCCGAGTTTTTTTTTTTTTACCTTCAAAGTGCTTGAACCTACTTTTAGAGTTGCTTATGCAGACAGTGTAGATCAAGATCAGAGTGCACAGAATTTGGTATTTGCAAAACATTCTATATTGCATTCTTAGTCTTATTTTCAATTCAGAAAGTAACACAATTTCTGATTGGCTAAAGCAAATTGTTAAACCAACCAGAAATTTCATTACTTTAATACTTGGAAATTTTGGAGAATTACATTAGGAATATTTTAAGTCTTTACCACTTGACCAAATTTTAGACTCGTCAGAATTGAAAGCACTTGCAGATGACATATCAAATATGGTTAAATTGATGATTTTTGTCTTTGAATGGTTAGAAAACATGGTGAGAAAAGGAGAAAATGCTGGTTACAAGCATTTTCTCCTTTTTTCCTCTATGTTTTCTAAAGTCCCCTTCCTAAAAGTTGTTAAAACTTGCAATTTTGCGGTAAAGGGTTATAGGATGGTTGGTGAAGACAGGCCCTGAACAACCTTTTTCCTTTCTCAAGAGAGACAAAAGATGACAGCTGGGATGCCACTGTCTCATCAACTAACAGAATCCCAGGATTGTGAAATGTCCTGGGATTTGGACATTTTTCAACCTTCAGTGCTTAACCCTTTACCACACAATCACAGGTTTTAATGACCCTGAACAAAAGGCCTTGTGAAAACATTGTGGGAAAAGGAGAAAATGCTGGTAACCAGCATTTTCTCCATTTCCCACAATGTCTTCTACCCTTCCCAACACAAATTTCAATTTTTTAGTTACATTTAAATTGTCATCTGCAAATGGTTTCAATTTGGACAAGTCTGAAATTTTGTTGTTTGGTGAAGGTTTGATTTTTCATGTCCCAGGGGAAAGAGGCTTCTGAAAACATTGTGAGAAAAAGGAGAAAATGCAGATTACTAGCATTTTCTCCTTTTTCCCACAATGCTTTCTACCCTTCCAAAGTCATTTCTTTCATTCAAATAATTAATCTTGCAGTGCAAAAACTTTGATGATTTCTTTTATTTCTGTCTTCAAGTTCTGCTAGTTGTTAGGTTTCCAAATGGAAACTTGCACCCAAAGAGAGGAGTTCTGTGTAGCTTTTCGATTAACCCTTTCCCAAACAAGCCCTGGTTTTCAGGTGTTTTCAGTACAAGTCTTTTGAAAACACTATGGGAAAAGGAGAAATTGCTCGTAACGAGCAATTTCTCCTTTTCCCACAATGTTTTCTACCCTTTTTGAGAACTTTCTGCCATTTTCATCAAATTTAAAATTGTCATCTGCAAACTCTTTAAATTTGGACCAGTTCAAAATCTGTCGTTTGGGAAAGGGTTAAGTGTAGGCCTTGTAACCTATAGGCAATGGGTTAAAGTCTCACTGGAATCACTGGGTTTTTCATAGAAGTGTACATGATCAAGACACTTATGAGCCCCAGCCTAGTACTAGTGAAACCCAGGACATACATGAACAAGGGAGCTGTCACTGGGATATGACTGAAATAATGTAGAAATCAGCATAAAACACCATTCAGTAAACCAGTCAATCAAGCAGAGTGACAGGTAACCTTTAACCCTTTACCACACAATCACGACTTTTAACGACCCTGAAGGAAAAGCCTTTTGAAAACATTGTGGGAAAAGGAGAAAATGCTGGTAACCAGCATTTTCTCCTTTTCCCACAATGTTTTCTACTCTTCCCAATACAAATTTTAACTTTTGAGCTACATTTGATTTGTCATCTACTGATGCTTTCAATTTGGACCAGTCTAAAATTCTGTCGTTTGGTAAGGAGTTAAGAATATTTGACACAGTTATGTCCCTTTTTCAACGTAGAATTCGAATGTGTGGTGTCGTGGTTGTAAGGTAGAGCGTCGGCCTTATAACCATAAGGTCCTGAGTTTGAGACCCGGGAGCGGGTGTCAACTTGGGGACTGTTTATTGGCCGCCACATTGGGCGCGAGTACTGGTGTAGTTTCCAGGAAGCAGAATCGAGAGAGATTAATGTAAGTTGTAAGAACTTGTTTCTCAATCGATGTAAAATAAATATGTTAAAACTAACGTGGAAGTTTACTGAAAAAAGCAACTGCTGTGAAGTGTGAAACATTAGCACCAGCATGGAGTGCTGTTATATTTTTGCCACAGGACATAAAACCTTAGAGCTTCTGCACTGTGCTTGTGAAATGCGGGCCTTGATTGAAAGAAATACCCCCGAATGTGGCGTCAACGCAAAAAATATGAATGCTTGTAAATGAAATTACAGACTGTCTAATTTGTGTCTATTCATTTCTGCGTACAGTTTTGTCGTCAACCAGTCTAAGACGGAACTCTTTCTTGGATTCTGAATGATGTGTTTGATTAGATGTAAAGACCAACAATTTGCTCTTTGCCAATTTCTCCTTACACTACAATGTTTTCTAATGTAGTCTGCTGCGAGACAAAAAAGAGACGATTGCAGGAGGGAATGAATTAGTTATTTTTTTCCAAACAACACAATTCTGGACATGACCAAACTGAAAGCATTTGCAGACGACAAATCAAATGTGGCTCAAATGTTGATTTCTGTCTTTGATAGGATAGAAAACATTGTGGGAAAAGGAGAAAATGCTGGTTATCAGCATTTTCTCCTTTTTCCACAATGTTTTAATAAGCTTTCTTGTTCAGGGTTGTTAAAACTCAGGATTGTGTGGTAAAGGGTTAACCCTTTTATTACTAAATAAACATTGAAATTTTGAGTCAGGAAAAAAACACCAAAATGAATGCCATTTTTAACCCTTTACCACACAATTCCAAGTTTCAACAATGATGAGGAATAGGCCTTTTGAAAACAGTATGGGAAAAGGAGAAAATGCTGGTAACAGCATTTTCTCCTTTTCCCACAATGTTTTCTGACCTTTTTAGGACAAATCTCACCATATGAGCCCTATGTAGTTTGCTGTCTGCAAATGCTTGCACAAGTGTAAAATTTTGTTGCGTGGTAATGGCTTAAGGTTGCCTTTGGCCAGATTGTCTCAAGACAGCAGACAGTGTAGATCCAAGATCAGAATTCATGCTTTATGCAGTCTGATCTTGATCTGCACTTGCGGCACAGCAACTATGGTTGTGAAAGGCAATTTAATACTTTTCCAAATGACGAAATATTAACATTTTTGAATTTGAATGCTTTTGCAGAAGAAAAGGTGGTTGTTGCTGAGATGGTGGAAATTATCTTGGAAGGGCTTGAAAAGAATGTGGGAAAAAGAAAAAAATGTTGGTTACTAGCATTTTGTCCTTTTTCCACAATGTTTTCAGAAGTCTCTTTCCTTCGGGTCGTCAAAGTACAAGATAGTTTGTAAAGGGTTAACCCCTTACCACATAATAATGCCTTTAACAACCCTGATGAAAAAGGCTTTTGAAAACATTGTAGGAAAAGGAGAAAATGCTGGTAACCAGCATTTTCTCCTTTTCCTACAATGTACTCCACCCCTTCAAAGACAAACCCTATCATTTGATCCACATTTAAACCGTGGCTTGCAAATGCTTTTGATTTTGACATGTCTAGAATACAGCCATGCGGTAAAAGGTTAACTTTTTCACTACTAATGACGACTTGACTACCTTTTGCGGACAGCGTAGATCAAGATCAGACTGCACAGAATGTGCAGTCTGATCTTGATCTATGCTGTCCGCTACTCTATTTTTAAACTATGATGAATGTTGTTTT
The DNA here is from genome assembly GCA_945859785.2 of Tridacna gigas. NCBI lineage: Eukaryota > Metazoa > Mollusca > Bivalvia > Cardiida > Cardiidae > Tridacna > Tridacna gigas. The sequence continues at coordinate 49,664,424 of OX244043.2, forward strand.
AAATGGCAGTGGAAATCTATTTTTAGAGCTCGGAAAAAACATGTAATTTCTGGAGTTAGTAGTGAAAGAGTTAAGTGCAGAGAACAGAATGCCTCTGGGCTCAGATGGCTCCTGAATGCGGGTAGGTAAATTATCCTTTTGTAATTACCTGGGTCGGAATGAGTCACGGGCACTTCAAACCCACGCTGCTGCATGTGACATAATGATTAATTATTGGAGGGCTACACCAGGTTTATTTTGCTTTTATTGGCAGTGTGGATCAAGATCAGATTGCACAAAATGTGTAGTCTGATCGTGTATTTATTATGTTTGAAACTTTGTTATATTATCTTGTTTATAATGAGTCACTTCAAACCAAGGCCGTTGCATGTGACATGTGACTTATCCATGGAACACTTTATCCAACTTGATGTTGATTTTGCAGACAGAGCAGATCAAGATCAGACTGCATGGAATATGCAGTCTGATCGTGAACCTACACTATCTGCTACTTTGTCATATAATTTTGTTCAGAATGAATCTTTGATATTTCAAGCACTGGGTTGCATGTGTAAAATATTACAATTCACCCCTATCCTGCAAATAAGTGAAATGAAACTTTTAAGCCAGTAGTAAAACCCATTTTTTTGCTATGTCAAAGTTACTTTTGGAGGTAAAATAACTCTTTACTGGACAGTGTAGATCCAAGATCATACTCTTTGCAATATGATCTTGATCTGCACTGCCTGCAAAATGTCATTGAGTCACGGTTTGTAGTCTAAATCCTTGGCCTAAATTTTATTGCATAAGCCTTCACTTATACTGCTTTTGCAGGAAGTGTATGTTCTTTGCAGTCTGATCTTAGGTCTACACTGTTTGCTCCTTTGTAATATTATCTTGATCTAAATGAGTCATTGACACTTTAAACTTAGACTGTTGCATGTGACATATTCGTTAACCCTTTACTACACAATCCCGACTTTTAATGACTCTAAAAGAGGAAGCTTTAGAAAACATTGTGGGAAAAGGAGAAAATGCTGGTAACCAGCATTTTCTCCTTTTCCCACAAAGTTTTCCACCCAGAAATCATCTTTTTAGCAACATTTAATTTGTTGTCTGCAAATGTTTAAAATTTGGCCCAGGCCAAAATTTTGTGATCTACCCAAAGTCATGTTGCTACTGTGGACAGCGTAGATCAAAGATCAGGCTGCATGTTCTTTGCAGTCTGATCTTTGATCTAAACAGCCTGTTACTTTGTCATGTGATCCTGTTCTAAATGAGTCATGAATCTTCAAACCCAGGCTGTGGTATTTGACAAAGAATTCAAGTTTGATCCTTAACTACTTCTTGTGTAACTTTTGTAGACAGTATAGATCAAGATCGAACTGCATATAACATGCAATCTGATCTTTTGTTATACATTGTCCGCTACTTTGTCACATTATAATGGTTGTCAATGAGTCATTTAGACTTCAAACCCGCAGAGTTGCATATGACATAGAATTAACGCTTTCAGTGACACTGTCACCTTGGATAGCTTTTGTGGATGGTGTAGATCAAGATAAGACTGCACAAAACGTGCAGTCTGATCTTTGATCTGCACCGCTCGCTACCTTATGTTAGCCTTTGGCCGGAGTCAGCTTCAATTGCAACAAAAGTATACTTTTAGACATCGAGAAAACTCGAATCCATTTAGTCAGCAGTGAAAGAGTTAATTATCCCTAAACATTACTTTGTGTCACTTTTTCAGACAGTGCAGATCAAGATCGGACTGTACATAACATGCAGTCTGATCTTTGATACTCATTTTCACATCATACTTTGGCAAATGATGTGATTGTGAATGAGTCATTTTAGACTTCAAACCTGCACTGTTGCATGTGACAAAGAATTAACCCTTTACCACAAAATCCTGGGTTTTCACGGCCCTGGGAAAGACTGCTCTTGAGAACATTGTGGGAAAAGGAGAAAATGCTGGTAACCAGCATTTTCTCCTCTTCCTGCAATGTTTTCTACCCTATCTAAGACAGTTATCATCATATTAGCAACATTTAATTTGTCATCTGCAAATCTTTTGAATTTCGTCCAGTTCAAAATTTTGCCATTTGGTAAAGAGTTAATTGTCCTTTAAAATTACTTTATATGTTACTTTTTCAGACAGTGAAGGTCAAGATCAGACTGCACAGAAAATGCAGTCTGATCTTTGATATACACTGTCCACTACTTTGTGATATTATAATGGTTGTCAATGAGTCATTTAGACTTCAACCTGCCAGATTTGCATGTGACAAGATTAATGATCCCTAAACATTACTTTATATGTTACTTTGCAAACAGTGAAGATCAAGATCAGACCGCAGAATATGCAGTCTGATCTTTGATATACACTGTTACACTATACTTTGCCACATTATAATGGTTGTCAATGAGTCATTTAGACTTCAACTTGCCAGATTTACGTGTGACAAGATTAATGATCCCTAAACGTTAATATTTATGTTACTTTGCAGACAGTGCAGATCAAGATCAGACCACACAACATGCAGTCTGATCTTTGATATACACTGTTACAATATACTTTGCCACATTATAATGGTTGTTAATGAGTCAGACTTCAACCTGCCAGATTTGGGTGTGACAAGATTAATGATCCCTAAAGGTTACTTTATATGTTACTTTGCAGACTGTGCAGATCAAGATCAGACCACAGACCATGCAGTCTGATCTTTGGTATACACTGTTACATTATACTTTGCCACATTATAATGGTGCAGACAACAACCTGCCAGATTTGGGTGTGACATAGGGTTAATAATCCATTACTTCATGTTAATTTTTCAGACAGTGCAGATCAAGATCAGACTGCACAGAAAATGCAGTCTGATCTTTGATATACACTGTCCACTACTTTGTGATATTATAATGGTTTTGAATGAGTCAGACTTCAACCTGCCAGATTTGGATGTGACATCCATTACTTCATATGTTAATTTTTCAGACAGTGCAGATCAAGATAAGACTGCACAGAAAATGGAGTCTGATCCTTGATGTACACTGTCTGCTACTTTGTCACATGATGTGGTTGTGAATGAGTCATTTAGACTTCAAACTAACAGAGTCGCATGTGACACGGGATTAATGGGTTTGTATCATGCTTTATAGTGCAGTTTTTATGCTGAGTGCATTGTGTGTGAATCTGCTACAGCTCCAAGGCAATCAATTATCTTTCAACCCTTTACCACACAATCCCTGAGAAAGATCTTTTGAAACTATTGTGGGAAAAGAAGAAAATGCTGATAACCAGCATTTTCTCCTTCTCCCACAAAGGCATCAATTGATGAGCCACCCTTGATTTTTCATCTGCATCATACTTTGAATTTGAACAACTCTAAAATTTTTTTGTCTGGTAAAGGGTTATTCCTTTACCATACAATCAAGTTTTAACGACCCTGAGGAAGATGGCCTTTTAAAAACACTGTGGGAAAAGAAGAAAGTGCTGGTAACCAGCATTTTCTTCTTACCGCACAATGTTTTCTTCCCTGCTAAAATCAAAGTTCAGTAATTTTAGTCACAATCAATTTGTTGCTTTCAATTTAGACAAATCTAGATTTGGTATTTGATAAAGATTGAATCCTTTACCTGACAATCACATGACACGGTATTGATGACCTTGAAGAGAAAGGCTTTTGAAAACAATGTGGGAAAAGGAGAAAATTTTTGCTAATGTTTTTTAACCTTTTGAAGAGAGATTGTATCTTACATGCCACATTTTGTTTGTCGTCTATAATTGCTTTGAATTTAGGCAAGTCTATTATTTTGATGCGAGTGATTAGACGACAAAATTTTATAGACAAGCCAATATCGAAAGGATTTGCATTTGATATGGTAAATGTGGCTCAAATGATGTGATCTGACTTTGAAAGGGTAGGAAAAATATTGTGGAAAAAGGAGAAAATGTTGGAAACTATCAGCTTCTCCTGTTTCCACAAAAAAGCTATATTCCTCAGGGTCATTAAAAGACAAGATTTTTTTTTGGTAAAAGGTTAATTGTTAACTATTCAAACTCTTCTCGGACAGTAAAAATCAGATTAACTCTTCACCAAACGTCAGAAATGTAGACTGTTCTAAATTGAAAGCATGTGCAGAAGAACAAAATAAAATGTGACTTGAAATTTGTGTTGGAAACGGTGGAAAACATTGTGGGAAAAGGAGAAAATGCTAGTTACTAGCATGCAGGTTGCCAGCATTTTCTCCTTTTTCCACAGCATTTTTTTTTAGCTTTTTTTCTAAGAGTTGTTGGGATTGTGTGGTAACTGGGCAACTCTTCACCACACAACAAAATTTTGGTCTGCCATTCTGGGATTTTCTACTCTTTCCAACATGTTTTCAAAAAAGACTTCTTCCTATGGGTCATTAAATTCGGGAATGTGTGGTTATGACAGAATTTTAGATGGGTCCAAATTTAAAGCATTTGCAGACGACAAAATGGTTGTGACTGAAACAATGAAATTTGTTCTGGGAAGGGTAGAAAACATTGTGGGAAAAGGAGAAAATGCTGGTTACCAGCATTTTCGCCTTTTCCCACAATGTTTTCAAAAGGCTTCTTTCTTAGGGTCGTTAAAACTCAGGATTGTGTGTTATGGGTTATAGCAATCACTGAGGACAGAATGATAAGATGTTGCCAGGATGATGGAATCTGTCTGTTGATTGGTATAAAACAATCGAGGAAAAAATGCTGGTTATCAGCATTTGCTACTTTACTGACATTGTTTTATTCCTCAGGGTTGTTAGATAGCCCAGATAACTGTCCCCAAAGGCGATTTTAGTTTTTGATTGGTCGCCTCTGGCTACAGAGACGATCATGAAAAAAAACAGTTGAAATCTGCACACAGATTTTGTGCGCACTTTGAAACTCTCTAACATTTCACAAGTAGAGGACAAAACTAGAATTTGAACATACCTGTTGCCTATGGATTCAATAATCCTTTGTTTCAAGTAAAAAAATTTTCGATTTAACCCTTTACCACACTATCCCGACCTTTAACGACCCTGAAGAAGAAGGCTTTTGAAAACAATGTTTTCAAAAGCCTTCTCAAAACAAATTTCAATTTTTCAATCACATTTGTCGTCTGCAAATGCTTTCAATTTTAAGCAGTCTAAAATTTTGTCGTTTTGTAAAGAGTTAAACGCTAAATATATGAAAAAAAAAAAGTTCGACCCATCTGTATCCTGAGGTCTCTACTTTCCCCAAAATACACACAAAATGGCTGCCAAACATGATGTTTCATTCGTTCTTTTCGAGATTTACATGTTGTTATAAAAGACTTCTTCGAGCTTTAAGTAATGAAATGTTTGGTAATTTGTACTTGGTCATGTGTGTCACTCAAAATGAATTGTAATTTGCTGCAATACAGAATGATGAAACTGAAGAAATAGAGAGTCAGTACAGCGTTGTATCTTTGCTACTGGAAAATTCATGATATACTTGAGAAAGTGCGGTGCACAGTAAATGTCCAAATAAGAAAGGAAAGGACCGCAAACTTCTCGTTATTGAGACTAGGTTGTTAGAATACAGGATTTTTTTGTAAAGGATTAACCCTTTACCAAATGACAAAATTTTAGACTCATCTTAATTGAAAGCATTTACAGACAACAAATTAAATTTGGTCTAAATGATGTAACTTGTCCCTAAATGAGTAAAATATATTGTGGGAAAAGGAGAAAATGCTGGTTACCAGCATTTAAAATGCTGATTACCAATATTTTCTCCTATTCCACAATTTTTTCAAAAGTCTTTTTTTTTTAAAGTCCATAAAACTCAGGATTTTGTGGAGAAAGGTTAAGTGAACATTTGTATCTTGAAAATGGCAAAAATCGAAAGCAATTAAACCAGATGTGATATATTGTTACAGGGAGGTCTTAATAAATCCAATTCAAAATAATCAACTAGTGAAAATTTCACGCTTAGAACTCAAGCACAACTTGACTTGCTCTTGCAGACAATAGAGACAATTATTAGACTGCACAGAACATTCTGTTTCATCTTGGATGTTCACTGTTTGATGTTTTGCGAGATATTCTGGTGAAAAAGTAATTTGATATCACAAACTTTCAGTAATTTTTTATTTTTTTTAGTGTGCCTGAAGTTTTGATAATGATTTCTGTAGTGTTCTAAGAGTTAACCAAATTCACTGTACAAATTCATCTATTTCTACTTTTTGAAGACATTCTGGAAAAAGCTGAACTTGCTTGTATTAAGCCTTTACCAAACAACAAAATTTTAGCATTGTCCAAATTCAAAGCATTTGCAGACGGCAAGTTAAAGGTGGCCCAAATGACAAAATTTGTCCTTGATAGAGGAGAAAACATTGTGGGAAAAGGAGAAAATGTTGGTTACCAGCATTTTCTCTTTTTCCCATAATGTTTCAAAGGGCTCCTTTTCCCTGCGTCGTAAAAACTTGGGATCTTGAGGTAAATGGTTTAACAACTGCTCCTTTCTTAGAGATGTTTTCCATATCAGTTAAAAAAGCATTCCTTTCCATCAATTGTTCCTTGGCATCAATCTCTCAATAGTTTTATAAGTAGGAAAAAGCTTGTAAATGTTTACCAAACAACAAAATTCCAGACTTGTCCAAATTGAGACCATAATTATGCAGATGACATAATTAATGTGGCTCAAAAATTGAAATTTGTGTTGTGCAGGGTAGAAAACATTGTGAGAAAAGGAGAAAATGCTGTTACCAGCATTTTTATATGCCCGAAAGGTCGTATTATGTTATACCCCCGGTCGTCCGTCCGTCCGTTAGCAATTTCTTGTGTGTGCAACTCCTCCTACAGTTTCCATCTGAATTATTTGAAACTTGCCACAATGAATCTCCATGATGTCTAGTTGTGCACCTGACTCTTAGAATTTGGATCGCTGCTTGTGTTCTAAAGTTATCTGCCCTTAATTTCTGAAATAACCTACTTTTCACTTTGAATTTTTGTTCAGGCCATAACTTCCATACCATAAAAGGTATCAACTTGAAACTACATACACTGATAGAACACATTATGGAGAAAAGCAGTGTACAAGCACCATAACTCTGCTGCTCTTGTTTTTTGAGTTATTGCCCTTTGTTAATTTTCAGTTTGAATTTTTGTCCAGGCCATAACTTCCAAACTATAAAAGCTATTAACTTGGACCTTCATACACTGATAGAACACATGATGGAGAAGTGCAGTGCACATGAACCATAACTCTGCCACCTTTATTTTTTGAGTTACTGCCCTTTGTTAATTTTCAGTTTGAATTTTTGTCCAGGCCATAACTTCCAAACTTTAAAATCCATCATCTTGAAACTTCAAAGACTAATAGAACACATTATGAAGAAGTGCATTGCACAAGAACCATAACTCTGCCATCCTTCTTTTTGAGTTATTGTCCTTTGTTAGTTTTCACTTTGAATTTTCGTCTGGGCCATAATTTCTAAATTATAAAAGCTATGATCTTGAACCTTAAAAGACTGATAGAACACCTTGTGGAGAAGAGCAATTCACAAAAATTGTAACTGTGCCACCCTTATTTTTTTAGTTATTGCCCATTAATATTTTTCACATTAGATTTTTGTTTGGGCCAGATCTTCCAAACTATAAAAGCTATCAACTTGAAACAATATACACTGATAGAACAGATTGTGGAGTGGAGAAGTGCAGTAAACAAGAACCATAACTCTGTCACCCTGAGTTTTTGAGTAATTGCCCTTTAATAACTTCATTTTGAATTTTTGTCCTGGCTACATCTTCCAAACTAGAAAAGCTATCAACTTGAAACTTCATACACTGACAGAACACATTATGGAGAAGTGTCATGCACAAGAACCATAACTCTGATACCCTTATTTTTTGAGTTATTGCCCTTTATTTATTTTTAAAATTTTACTTTGAATTTTTGTCTGGGCCATAACTTCCAAATTATAAAAGCTCTCAACTTGAAACTTCAAACACTGATAGCAGTAGAGGGTTAAATGCTTTTTTTCCCTTCAATAAACTATTACAGACAATCAAGACTTACTTTCTTTATCATGGAGAATAACTACTCTTCATTCACGGCCCATCCTTCATTTCAACTCATTTCACTGACAAGCCCCTTCGGGCGTATATGCGCCGCTCTGCAAAGCTCTTGTTTCCTTTTCTTATAATATTTTCAAAAGCTCAGGGGCATTAAAAATCTGGACTGTGTGGCAAAGAGTCCAAGTATTGGGTCAGCCCTTTATTAACCCTTTACCACACAATCCCCGACTTTTAATGACCCTGTGAAAGAAGCCTATTGAAAACATTGTGGGAAAAGGAGAAAATGCTGGTAACCAGCATTTTCTCCTTTTCCCACAATGTTTTCTACACTTCCCAAAACAAATTTCAGTTTTTTAGCTACATTTATTTTGTCGTCTGCACCTGCTTTCAGTTTGGACTGGTCTAGAATATTGTCGTTTGGTAAAGAGTGAAAGGGTCATTTGTATTCAGGACCCTGAAATAGAAAGCTTTTGAAAACATTGTGGGAAAAAGAGGAAAATGCTTATAACTAACATTTGCTCCATTTTGTTACAATGTTTTCTACCCTTTCATAGAGGAATTCCATTATTTATATGCATTTTATTTTGATATGGATGAATCAGAAATAGTGAGCCGAGCCCCCATAGCTCAGTCGGTAGCATACAGGACTTGAGAACTGGAGGTTGCTGGTTTGATCCCCGGCTTGGCCAATTTCTTTCCGAGGATTGATTATAGTCATCGCGACAGGATTCATTCCTCTCTCACCACTGACCATTATTTCGACGATGGTTATGTGGGAAAGCAGGCAGTGGCTTGGAGAGAATATTGTGTGGAGTACTGGTTACAGAAACTCCAGGAAAGCATGGATAGGTGCACTGGCCGCTGTTATATAACTGAACTAATGTTGAAAACGGCGTTAAACACCATACAATCAATCAGTCCATCAGAAATAGTGTTTTTTTCGGTAAAGAGAGATGAATCCAATTAAAAAGAATCATGTTGTAAAATTTAACCCTTTACCAAACAATCCCTGGTTTTTATGACCCGCGGAAAGAAGGCCTTTGAAAACATTGCAGGAAAAGGAGAAAATGCTGGTAGCCAGCATTTTCTCCATTTCCCACAATGTTTTCTACCCTATCAGAGACCTTAAGGTCATTTGTACCAATTTTGAATTTGTCGTCTTCAGATGTTTTGAATTTGAAAGAGTCTAAAATTTGTCAAAAGGGTTAATGCATTTTCCTTGCTTGCATTTTATGACCAGTTCTGCTGTAAAAGATGTGCCTTTATGATTACATGTAGTCATGAATTGCATCCTTTGCTCTTTACCAAACGACAAAATTTTTAGACTTGTCCAAATTCAAAGCATTTGCAGACGACAAAATAAAGGTGACTCAAAAATGGAAATTTGTTTTGGGAAAGACAGAAAATATTGTGGGAAAAGGAGAAAATGCTGGTTACCAGCATTTTCTCCTTTTTCCACAATGTTTTCAAAAGGCCTTTTCTTCAGGGTCGTTAAAAGTCAGGATTGTGTGATACAGGGTTAAAAAGCTTTTCTCAACTTAAGTTGCCTTTGTCGGCAGTGTAGATCAAGATCAGACTGCATAAAATATGCAGTGTGATCTTTAAACTACACTGCCTGCTTCACTTTGCCATTATTTGAGTAACTTCTCTAGACAGAAAATGTTAGTTGGATTTACATGATGCTTTCAGGCTTAACCCTTTACCACACAATCTCAAGTTTTACATACCCTGAGATAGAGGTCATTTTAAAATACTGTGGGAAAAGGAGAAAATGGTGGTAACCAGCATTTTCTCCTTTTCACACAGTGTTTTCTACCTTGTCACAGGCAAATCCTACCATTTGAGTCACATTTTATTTGTCATCTGCAAAGACTTTCAATTTTGACAAGTCTAAAATTTTATCATGTGGTAAAGAGTTAATTCTTTCCTGTATTTTCTTACGTTTTGCTTTAAGTGGAGTGTAGATTCCAGCATTTGTTTGGGTTTTTATGCCATTTTCAACATTGCCATTGTTTGTCTGTTTATTTGGCATTAAACCCTTTACCAGACAATCTCAAGTTTTGACAACCCTGAAATAGAAAACATTTGAAAACATTGTGGGAAAAGGAGAAAATGCTGGTAACTAGCATTTTCTCCTTTTCCCACAATGTTTTCTACCCTTCCAGAAACAAATTTTAATTTTAGAGTCACATTTATTTTTGCGTCTGCAACTGCTTCCAATTTGGGCAAGTCTACAATTTTGTCATTTGAGGTAGAGTTAACAGTATTTTCAACTTATATATTTATATCACAGCAGCCAGTGCATCTTTCCATGCATTTTTTAGAACTCCTTTTACTAGTAATTCTTTCTAAGCCACTGGCTGCTTTTCCACAAAACAGTGTTCAGCAGCAAGAGCTGACGCAATAAGCAACTCAATCCGGATTCATCGCTACAAGGGTTAGAATTTAAAATTGATTGAAATCTGTCTGTCTGGTAGAAAATGGCTTCCTGCATGCAAATTTCCTGTAATAAAATAGGGGCAGTTAGTCTAATTGTGGAAGGTGAATGTTTACTGCCGTTTGACATCACATTAGTCAGTCGGAACAGCAAGACTTCAACCCTTTACCACACAATCCCGACTTTTAACAACCCTGTGAAAGAAGCCTTTTGAAAACATTGTGGGAAAAGGAGAAAATGCTGATTACCAGCATTTTCTCCTTTTCCCACAATGTTTTCTCTATTTTTAAAGGGAAATTTAATCATTTGAGCAAAATTTAGATTGTTGTCTGCAAATGCGTTTGAAATGGACTAGTCCAGAATTTAAGACTTAACTCTTTACAGAATGACAAAACTTTAGAATAGTCCGAATTGAAAGCATTAACTCTTTACCAAACAACAAAATTTTAGACTGGTCCAAATTGAAAGCATTTGCAGACGACAAAATAAATGTGATTGAAAAATTGAAATGTCTTTTGGGAAGGGTAGAAAACATTGTGGGAAAAGGAGAAAATGCTGGTTACCAGCATTTTCTCCTTTTCCCACAATGTTTTCAAAAGGCTTCTTTCACAGGGTTGTTAAAAGTCAGGATTGTGTGGTAAAGAGTTAATGTAGATGACAAAATAAATGTGACTCAAAAACTGAAATTTGTTTTGGGAAGGGTAGAAAACATAGCGGGAAAAGGAGAAAATGCTGGTTACCAGAAATGCTGGTTACCAAGATTTTCTCCTTTCGCATCAATGTTTTCAAAAGGCTTCTTTCTCAGAGCAGTTAAAAGTTGGGATTGTGTGGTAAAGGGTTAATCCTTCATAAGACATTCCAGAGTTTTAAGACCCTTAGGGAGAAGGCTTTATGCTGGTTACCAGCATTTATGCCTTTTACCCACAGTGTTTCCTACACCGTCTAAAGACAGATTGTATCATTTTGGCCAAGTCTTAACCCTTTCCCAAACAAGCCCTGGTTTTCACGTGTCTGCAGTAGAAGTCTTTTGAAAACACTCGTAACGAGCAATTTCTCCTTTTCCCACAGTGTTTTCTACCCTTTTTGAGACCTTTCTGCCATTTTCATGAAATTTAAAATTGTCATCTGCAAACTCTTTCAATTTGGACCAGTCCAAAATTTGTCGTTTGGGAAAGGGTTAATCCCTAACTAGACGACAAAATTTTAGATTTGCCCAAACTGAAGGCTTATGCAAACAACACAATTAATGTGACCCAGAGATAGAAATTTGCCTTTGAAAGGGTAGAATATTGTTGAAAAAGGAAAATGATGGTTACCAGCATTTTCTCCTTTTCCCCACAATGTTTTCAAAAGACTTATGAAGGGTTAATTTGTCATCTATGAATTCTTTCAATGTAGAATGGTTTAAAATTAAATCATCTTGTAAAGAGTAAAGAAAATTATCAGAGAAGTACAGTGTGTGTGTGTGTGTGGGGGGGGGGGGGGGGGGGGAAGAGAAATCAAGGGTTCATAATCAACTTGATCTAACTCCAAATTCCCAAACTAGGAATCTGATTGGCTGAGATATTTTCTTGGGTCTGATCTTGATCTATATTGTCACAAAAACACCCCATGTTTCTTTCTGCTCGCAAAAAAATCTAGCAGAAATGAATCATTCTGCAGCTGATTTATCACCCCGATTACGTAATTCTTTTATCTACTGTACTTTGATTCACTGGCTTATGAATATTCATAACAGAAAAATCAAGATTATACATTTTAAACCTCTTACAGCGCAATCCTGAGTTTTAATAACCCTGAAGAAGAAGGCTTTTGAAAACATTGTCAAAAAAAAGGAGAAAGTAACTGGCAACCAGCATTTTCTCCTTTTCCCTCACTATTTTCTATCCTTTTTAATAATTATGAATCTCTTCCTATGAGTAACAATCAAATTTATTGACTTCAAATCCCTCAAAATTGGACAAGTCTAAAATTTTGTCAAGTGGTGAAGAGTTAACCTTTTACCAAACAATTCTGAGTTTAAATGACTCTAAGTAGAAGGCTTTTTGAAGACATTGTGGCAAAAGGGAAATTCTGTTGAGTTGATAACCAGCATTTTCTCCTTTTCCCACCATGTTTTCAGAAGGCTTATTCCTCAGAGTCATTACAACACAAGATAAAGGGTTTAACCCCTTACCACAAGACAAAAAATTATACCGGTCCAAATTGAAAGCATTTGCAGACGACAATTTCAATGCGGCTCAAATGATGTGATTTTTGTTTGATTGGGTAGAAAACATTGTGGTACAAGGAGAAAATGCTGGTTACCAGCATTTTCTCCTTTTCCCACAAGGTTTTCAAAAGGCTTCTTTCTCAGGGTCATTAAAAGTCGGCATTGTGTGGTAAAGGGTTAATACATTTCGCAGTTAAAAAGTTAATGACTCTAAAACAAAATCATTTTACTTGAATTACGTTGCACAGGGAATATGAATCATCTTGTACCAGTAGACACAATTCCAATGCATTAAAACAGCACAAAAAGTGTGGAAAAAAACTCTATGATGCAGCATGTTGATTGATGCTACCTTGTCATTTACCCAAGTCATGAATCAGTGAGAAAATCAAAGTTCTGAAGGTACTGACAGACAATAGGTGTAAGCAGGAACAAGAGTCATTGAATTTAAGGTTTCTTACTGAAATAATGTTGAAACACCATTCAATAAATATCAATAAAACAGCTCAAAAAGTGTGAAAAAAAAATGTATGATGCAGCATTTTGATTGATGCTACCTTGTCATTTACCCAAGTCATGAATCAGTGAGAAAATCAAAGTTCTGAAAGTACTGACATCAAAAAGTGAAAGCGATAACAAAAGTCATGGAATTTAAGGTTTCTTACTGAAATAATGTTGAAACACCATTCAATAAATATCTATAAAACAGCACAAAAAGTGTGGAAAAAAACTCAATGATGCAGCATGTTGATTGATGTTACCTTGTCGTTTACCGAAGTCATGAGAAAATCAAAGTTCTGAAGGTATTGAGAACCAAAAGATGTAAGCTATAACAAAAGTCATTGAATTTTAGGTTTCTGTATGGTCATAAATCAGAGTTGAACCTTGAAGCACAAAGCATGTCTGATACTGATTAACTTTATACCACACTACAAAATCTTAAATTGGTCCATATTTAAAGCGTTTGCAGACAAGAAATTACATGTTGCTTAAATTTATGAAATCTGTCTTTGAAAGGGTACAAATATTATTGGGGAAAAGGAAAAAAATGCTGGTTACTAGCAATTTCTTCTTTTCCCACTATGTTTTCAAAAGTTGTTTTCTTGGGATTGTTGATACCCGGGATTATGTGGTAAAGGGTTAACAATGTTGAGTCTTTTATTGAAATGTTCATTTACTTAGAAATATATGGGTAAAGACTTTCCATTATTGCAATACTTTTTGTTGTCTATCTTGTACCTGGACACCAGAAATAGCAGCTGTTGCAGTTGTAAGGCTGTTCTGGAAGGATATATACAGAAAAAAAATTGGCCAGTGTTGATCCAACAATATAATACTTCCATATTCTGTGCAGTTTGATCTTGGTTTATTTTTTTTGGCATTTGATATTTTAGCAGCATTGATTTTTAGTTCAGCTGTTTTCTAAGAAAAAAATCATGGTATTCTTTAGCCCTGTTGTCGATGTCATCTGTGTTGCCGTCATTGTGGTGCAAAAACTTTGACGTATTATAATATCTCTGTCATTACAGAAAATATTTACTTCAAACTTGGACTAGTTGAAAACTATCAAAAGGGGAACTCATACAACAGGGGTAGGTAATCATCAAAATATTTTTGACACAGTTATGTCCCTTTTTCGACTTAGAATTTATACTGAAAATCAATCTGTTTCTCAAAGCAACTCCAGCCGAGGGTTGCATCAGCATGTGGTGCTCTAGTTGATCTTTGCATCTGAAGGAAAATGGTTCTGTTAATCGAAGCATCAATTTGCTCTGAAGAATTGCATCATCTTCTGACTGTTTATGGTCTTCAAGCCAAGATTAAGTCTGCTATTGATCAGGATGATTGATTTCACCCTTAGCAGGCCAGGGACAATTGTAAATGTTCATGCCTTTAACCCTGAACCCTTTACCACTCAATCTTGAGTTTTAACGACCCTGAAAGAGAAGGCTTTGGAAAACATTGTGGGAAAAGGAGAAAATGCTGGTAACCAGCATTTTCTCCCTTTCCCACAATGTTTTCTTCCATATAAAAGACAAAAATTGATCAGGATGATTGATTTCACCCTTAGCAGGCCAGGGACAATTGTAAATGTTCATGCCATTTAACCCTGAACTGTTTACCACTCAATCTCGAGTTTCAACGACCCTGAAAGAGAAGGCTTTGGAAAACATTGTGGGAAAAGGAGAAAATGCTGGTAACCAGCATTTTCTCCCTTTCCCACAATGTCTTCTACCATATCAAAGACAAAAATCATAATTTCAAGTACGTTCATTTTCCTTCTGCAAATGCTTTCAGTTTCGTCGAGTCCAAAATTTTGACACAATTATAGCCTTGTCCAGATTGAAAGCATTAGCAGACAGGAAATCAGATGTTATTTCAAACATAAATTCTGTGTTTGAAAAGGGTAGAAAACATTGTGGGAAAATGAGGCAATACTGGTTACCAGCATTTTCTCCCCTTCCCAGAATGTTTTCATATTTAGGCTTCTCCATGAGGGTCATTAAAAGTCAGGATTGTGGGTTAAAGCGGTTAAACTGCTAAATAAATTTAACCCTTTACTACACAATCCCAACTTTTAATGACCCTGAGGAAGAAGGCTTTTGAACACATTGTGGGAAAAGGAGAAAATGCTGGTAACCAGGAATTTCTTCTTTTCCCACAATATTTTCTTATGTATCAGAGACAGAAATCACCATTTGAGCTACATTGGATATGTTATCTGCAAATACTTTCAGTTTGGTCTAGTCCAAAATTTTGTTGTTTGGTAAAGATTTAAATGAAATTTCTAGCTGTCAGTGAAAATCCAGATATTGCAATTTCAAAATTAATTTTTGTGAAAAAAAAAAGGAAAAAAAAAAGCCTCACTGTACTGGACAGTAAAGGTCTAAGATTGCACAGAACGTGTAGTCTGTTCTTGATCTACACTGTTTGCAACAGGTCGTCGATTCAGAATTAACAGTCGAAGGGTTAAGAGGAAATTTAATCCTTCACCAAATAGCAAAATTTTAGACTTGCCAGAATAAAAAAGTAACTCAAAAATAGAAATCGCCTTTGGAAGGGTAGAAAACATTGTGGGAAAAGGAGAAAATGCTGGTGACTAGCATTTTCTCCTCTTCCCACAATGTTTTCAAAAGGCTTGTTCCTTAGGGTGGTAAAGCTCGGGATTGTGCGGTAAAGGGATAAAGATTCAATCTGATCAGTGCAGTTTGTAATTTCAGGCTGATTACATAAAACGTAAAGTAAAAAACATGCTGTGACTCATGGGGTACCCTCAATGGCATAACTGCTCATGGGCATTGATGAACTTGTTTAACCCTTAACCAAACAAACTCGGGTTTTAACAACCCTCAGGAAAAGGACTTTCGAAAACATTGTGGGAAAAGGAGAAAATGCTGGTAACCAGCATTTTCTCCTTTTCCAACAATGTTTTCTATCCTTACAAAGACAAATTCCACCATTTGAGCCACAGTTGACTTGTCGACTGCAAATGCTTTCGATTTGGAAAAGTCTAAATTTCTCTTGCACTTTACCAGTAGACACACTTTTTAGTTTTGTCCAAATTGAAAGCATTTGCAGATGACAATACCAGTAGGCACAATTTTAGTTTTGTCCAAATTGAAAGCATTTACAGATGACAATACCAGTAGGCACAATTTTAGTTTTTTCCAAATTGAAAGCATTTGTAGATGACAAATTTGGCTCATGCTACTTTCTAAGACAGGCTAGAAAATGTTGAGAAAACGGAGAAAATGCTGGTTACCAGCACTTTCTCCTTTTTCCATGATGTCTTCTAAAGACTTCTCTTGAAAGGTTGTAAAAACTTGGGATTGCACTGTATAGGATTCTTTAACAAATGACAAAATTTTAGTATTGTCATAATTTAAAGCATTTGCAGATGACAAACTAAATATTACTTAAAAGATCAAATTTGCCTGTTAACTCAAAATGAAAAAAATTGTAGACACATCCAAATTGAAAACATTGCACACCTCAAAATTAATGTTACTCAAAAAATCGAATTGGTTTTTAGAAGGTAAGAAACCATTGTAGGGGAGGGAAAAAGAGCTGGTTATCAGCATTTTATCCTTTTAGCATATTTTCAAAAGCTTCTCTTCTCGGGGTTGTAAAAAGTCGCTATTGTTTGGTAAGGGGTAAACCTTTATCACACAATCCCGGGTTTTAATGACCCCAAGGAAGACGCCTTTTGAAAACATTGTGGGGAAAAGGAGAAAATGCTGGTAACCAGCATTTTCTCCTTTTCCCACAATGTTTTTTCCCCTTCCAAAGGGAAATTTCAGTTTTTGAGTTACATTTGGTATGTCATCTGCAAAATGCTCTCAATTTGGACCAATCTAAAATTATGCCTTGTGGTAAAGGATTAAACCTGGGGTGTGGAAATCTTAGAAATTTCTACTTGTCCACGGACAAGTAAATTACAAAAATCTACTTGTCCGCCAGTGTGGCTCACTTGTCCGATTTTAATTAAAATACACACAAAGTGACGTGTCCGCAACATGGGGATACTCTTGACAAACCTTAAAAAAATGTTGTTAGGATTGTCTGCATTCAACCACAGGAATTCTTTCAAGCACGCTTCGTTTAAAAAAAAAAATGTTTTTGTCACATTTCTAATCACGGTCTGTTTTATGTTTGGAGCCGCCAAAAAGTCTCAGACTTCCAACTTCCGCTTGCATCAAAGATTTGATTAAGAAAAAAAAAAACAACATTTTCTCCAATTTTACGCACCAATTGATAGCTGAATCGAAAACTTTTGGAATTTGAGACAGCTTCCGGCAGAGGAGTTAAATCATGACCCATTTCGCACCGAAGCTGTTTAAGATCTGATTAAAGGCTAAAATTTTCATGTGTACGACATTGTCATCAAAGATCTCTGAACCAGTGCTAGAGTAATACTAATGAAATTATTTTAATCCATAATGATGATATTTAAGGTGTTTACACATTTTTAAAAAAAAAATTGACGCGCAAAAACAGCCGCATATTTTTCCGATTTTGTCATAAGCGGTGAAAGCGGAGGTAGACCAAATGTGTATTTTGGGTTTCCAGAAATCAGGGATCATCTCAAGATACTGTTTATCATTCGAAATGTCATTATGTACGGAGTGAGAGCATATGTATTTCACTGGATATGTATATTATATACAACAGATTTTTGTTTCAAATTTTCCTCATATTTTCTACTTGTCCGTGGACAACTAGACTGAAAAAAGTCACTTGTCCGACACTGAATTT
This sequence comes from Tridacna gigas, assembly GCA_945859785.2. NCBI lineage: Eukaryota > Metazoa > Mollusca > Bivalvia > Cardiida > Cardiidae > Tridacna > Tridacna gigas. Next base: position 49,682,360 of record OX244043.2, read on the forward strand.
TCCCGAGTCGGACGAGTCGGACATAGTATTTCCACACCCCTGTAAACATTGTGAAGAAGAAGAAAATTCTGGTTTGCATTTCATTGCAAAGACTATCGCCAGTCCTTGGAAAGAATTCAGCCAAGCTAGGGATCAAACCTGTGACTCCTGGGTTTCAAGCCTTTATGTTACCTATTGAGCTACTATGTCGGACGCAACTCTTAAGCACGCAAAATGTTGGAAAATGTCGGTTATAAAATTACCAGAATTCCCTGGCCCATCCAACACGTCAACTTTCCTAATCTGTCTGACCACAAACCACAAAGTCTAGTTCTACAAACCACAAACACCATTTTGTACAGAATGCCCCCTTGCATTACCATCTTGTTTTTTATTTTTTGGAAATCTTCATTTAGTGGGGGCCACTCCACTGGCAAACTGATTGCTTTAACTCTTTCCCACACAATCCTGACTTTTAACGACCCTGTGAAAGAAGCCTTTTGAAAACATTGGTAACCAGCATTTTCTCCTTTTCCCACAATGTTTTCTACCCTTTCCAAAACAAATTTCAGTTTTTCAGCCACATTTATTTTGTAGTCTGCAAATGCTTTCGATTTGGACCATGTCTAAAATTTTGTTGTTTGGTAAAGAGTTAACTAGGTAAGTTTTGACAGACTGTAATAATTACAGATAACCAGTATTCCCTCCTTTTCCCACAATGTTTTGTACCTTATCAGACAGAAATTATCATTTAAAATATATTCAGTTTGTCGTCTGCAAATACTTTCAATTTGGTCGAGTCTAAAGTTTTGACGTTTGGTAAAGAGTTCAGAACATTCTTAGCCTTAATGTCAAGAAATTTCTTAATTTGAAAGTAGCACTTACACTTCTGATTGGCTAAACCAAAAAGGTGTAGCCAATCAGAAGTTGTGTCTCTTTCTTGATCTAGATTTAGCCTTGAAATGAAATTGAGAATGGTTGGTGAATATGAACCATGATCTTCTGGACTTGGTGCAAAAAAAAGAACGATGAAAGTTATACCTGTCATTATTGATCTTACAGCTCGGTGCAAAAAAGCGATAAAAGCTACACATGGCATTACTGATTGCTAGGCTCCGTGCTAAAAAGCGATGAAAGTTATGAACATTCATAGCCTCCTTGTCAAGAAATTTCTGAATTCGAAAGTAACCTCTACAATTCTGGTTGTCTATACCAAAAAGGTTTAGCTGTCAGAACTTGTGTTTCTTTTTAGATCTAGATTTAGGCTCGGAGTGAAATTAAAAATTTGTTAATACAGATCATGATCTTCTGGACTTAATGAAAAAAGAACAATTAAAGTTTTGTTTGTCATTATTGATCTTGCAGTTTGATGCAAAAAAGCAATAAAAGTTATGCATGGTATTACCAGTAATGCATGGTTTTACCGATCTTCTGGGCTTGGTGCAAAAAAGGAATAAAAGTTATGCATTGCACTCACAGAGTTAAGTACAGATTTTCTTTCAACAAAAAAGTGAAACTTTAATGTAAAACTGATAAACTAAATGTTTCTTGGGAGGTAAGTTTAAACGTTCATGAAAAAGAAATGATAAAGAAGAAATTAACCGTCTTCCCCTTAACCCTTAACCATACAATTCTGAGTTTTAACGACCCTGAGAAAGAAGCTTTTTGAAAACATTGTGGTAAAAGGAGAAAATGCTGGTTACCAGTATTTTCTCCTTTTCCCACAATGTTTTTTACCAATTTAAGGACAAATACTATCATTTTAAAAATATTTGAATTGTCATCTGTAATTTCCCTCATTATAAACAAATCTAAAATTGTGCTATGTCTTCAACCTTTTACCACACAATCCCGACTTTAAACAACCCTAGGTAAGAGGCCTTTTGAAAACATTGAGGGAAAAGGAGAAAATGCTGGTAACCTGTCACATTATTGTCATTGAAACTTGTTCACTCTTTACCAGACAAAAAGATTTCAGACTCATCCAAATTGGTGGAGTTTGCAGACGACAACTTAACCCTTTACCACACAATCCCAAGTTTTAACGACCCCCCCCAAGGAAAAGGACTTTTGAAAACTTTGTGGAAAAAGGAAAAAATGCTGGTAACCAGCATTTTCTCCTTTTTCAACAATATTTTTTCACCTATTATAGACAAAACCAACCAAGAAAATCACATTTGACTTGTCATCTGCAAATGCTTTGAATTTGGAAGAGTTAAAAAATTGTTGTTTGGTAAAGAGTTGCAAGTTAAAACAACTGTGACAGAGAGGGCTTTTGAAGTCATCGTTGGAAATGGAGAAAATGCTAGTAACCAGCATTTTCTCTTTTTCCAACAGAATTTTCTAGTCTTTCACAGGCAAATGGAATTATAAGGCCTATTTCTCCTGGGTTGGAAAAAAATAGCAGGCAAAGCATCAAAATGAAATGTTTGGTTTCATGATAGTGGTATCAGTCATGATAATGATGTACTGGGTGACCTTTCATGTCATGTAGTGCACAATTGTAATAACATTATAGGTAATGGTAATAAATTTTATAATAATGTGGTTATATAAAACATTTTATTTGTCTGTTGTCTCAATTCTTTAACAAACGACAAAATTTTAGACTTGAAAGCATTAGCAGATGACAAATAAAAAGTTACTTTTATTTTATATTTTAAAGGGTAGAAAACATTGTGGAAAACCAGCATTTTCTCCTTTTCCCACAATGTTTTCAAAAGGCTGCTTTCCCAGGATCATTAAAATCTGGGATCGTGTGGTAAAGGGTCAATCTGTAAGCATACAAATGTGACTGTTTACAAGTCAGGAGTGGACAGCTCCGGGATATGTGGACAGAAAAGGAGCGTTTCATCATTAATCCTTTACCCAGATGGCAAAGTTTTAAACTTGCCAGGGGCCCTGCCAGGCTCAGTGGTAAATTGTAGGACTCACAACCTGGAGACCCCAGGTTCAAGCCTCAGTGGAAGCACTGGGTTTTTGGTGAGAGTGTCCTTGGGCAAGACACTTCAGAGCCCTAGCCTAGTGCTGGTGAAACTCGGGGCATACATCAATATGTCAACTGTCGCTGTGATATGACAGAAATAATGTTGAAATAGGAGTGAAACACCATTCAATCAATATGAAATGGCCAAATTGAAAGCATATGCAGACGACAAATTCATTGTTGCTCAAATGACATAACTTACCTTGAAAAAGGTAGAAAACATTGTGGGAAACTGAGAAAACACAGGTTACCAGCATTTTCTCAACTTCCCATTATGTTTTTATAAGCCGTTTTCCTTCGGGTTGTTAAAACATGAGGTTGTTTCATAAAGGGTCGGGAACGAAACAGGATGTTGCTGGGTACAAAATGTAAAATTCCCATACAAACACAAAAAAGTACTTTGAATGAAATATGGTTGTCTGTGAGCTGTAACGATGTTAGGTAATGGACCAGTTTCTCCAGTCATGAATAAATAAATAGCCCGCCTTTTTCACAATTGGTTTTTGGGGGGGACTTTATCTTTGATGCATTAACTCTTTACCATACAATGACGACTTTTGAAGACCCTGAGGAAGAAGGCGTTTGAAAACACTGTAGGAAAAGGAGAAAATGCTGCTAACCAGCATTTTCTCCTTTTCCCACAATGTTTTCTACCCTATTAAATAAAAACCAAATCATCTGAGTCACATTAAAATTTTCGTCTGCAGATGCTTTCAATTTGGATGGAACTAAAATTTTGTCGTGTAGTAGAGGGTTAGCTCTCTACCAGGTGACCAGATTTTAGACATGACCAAATTGAAAGCCTATACACATACATATGACAGACTAAATGTGGTCGGAATAACAGGAGTCATCTTTGAAAGGACAAAAAACATTGTGGGAAAAATGGAGAAAATGCTGATAACCAGGATTTTTTCCATTTTCCCAAGATGTTTTCAAAAGGCCTTTTTCCTCAATGTGGCGCCAAGCCCCTGTAGCTAAGTTGGTAGCATACAGGACTTGAGAACAGGAGTTTGCCGGTTCGATCCCCAGCTTGGCCAATTTCTTTCCGAGGATTGATAATAGTCATCGTGACAGGATTCATTCATCTCTCACCGCTGATCATTGTTTCGACGATGGTTATGTTGGAAAGCAGCCAGTGGCCTGGAAAGAATATTGTGTGAAGTACTGGTAAAAGAAACTCCAGGAAAGCATGGATAGGTGCACTGGCTGCCATTATATAACTGAAATAATGTTGAAAACAGCGTTAAGACACCATACAATCAGTCAATCAATCCTCAATGTCGTTAAAACTGGAGACTGTGCGGTAAAGGGTTAAGCATTTTACATTCATGTTTAGAAAGTTGATCAAGAATCCACTGTCTTTTGTGGACAGTGTAGATCAAGATCAAACTACACTGTCCACCGTTTTGTGAATATTCTGACGGAAACATTGAAATTACAGTCTTTGTATAACGTAAATAATTTTATTTTGTCTCTGCAAATGCTTTCAATTTTGGACTGGTTCAAAATTTTGTCGTTTGGTAAAGAGTTAAAAAAAAAGGATGTATAATTACTAATTCATGTTTAGATGAAAAGCGTTGTTAAGAACATGCGTTTTTAATTAAATAACAAAGTACACCCTGTCACATTATTGTCATTGAAACCTGTTCACTCTTTACCAGACTAAAAGATTTTAGACTCATCCAAATTGATAGAATTTGCAGACGACAACTTAACCCTTTACCACAAAATCCCGAGTTTTAATGACCACCCCCCAAGGAAAAGGACTTTTAAAAACTTTGTGGGAAAAGGAGAAAATGATGGTAACCAGCATTTTCTCCTTTTCCCACAAAGTTTTCTACCCTTCCAAAATAGATATCGATTTTTCAGTCACATTTACAGTATATTGTCGTCTGCAAATGCCTTCAATTTGGACAAGTCTAAATATTTGTTGTTAAATGTAGCTCAAAAGATGATTCTTACCTTTGAAATGGTAATAGAAAACATTTTGTCCATTTCTTGAAATGTTTTCAAAAGCCTTCTTACTTCAGGATTATTAAAACTTGGGATTGTGTGCTAAAGAGTTAACACTTTACCAGACAATAGGATTTTACACTTGTCCAAATCAATAGAATTTTTTGAGTGACATTTTAAATGTGGTTTAAGTAATTGTTTTTTTCTGTAGAGAAGGAAAGATCTTGGGAAAAGGAAAAAAAAAATTGATGGTAATTCAGTAATTTCTCTCTCCTTTTCCTACAATGTTTTCAGAAGCTTTCTTTGTTGGGAATGTTAAAACATGTGATTGTTTGGTAAAGGATTAATCACATTATACGATCATAATGATGGCTCCCAATTCTGCTACACTGAAATATCGGTCAATGATCAATCAATCAGTGGGACGAGTGACTCTTAGTTTTAACGCCCTTGAGTTGGACGGCTTTTGAAAATATTGTGGGAAAAGGATGAAACGCTATTGAAGGCACACGATACTGCTACATTAACCCTAAAAATGCTGAATAAACCTATCAGACATTTTCATCATGGAAATATGACCCAAATAATTACAATTTCATGGATGCTTTTGTCTACAGTGTTTCAGCAAAGCGGACAGTGTAGATCAAAGATCAGGCTGCACGTTTTGTGCAGCCTGATCTTGATCTACACTGGCTGCAAAGGCAACAATAGTTGTGAAAGGCGCTTTCAGGGTTAAGATATCGGTCACTGATCAATCAGTCAGTGTGCAGAGTGACTCTTAGATCTCATATAAATGTCTAAACCCTTTACCAAACAGTTCCATGTTTAACGAACTTGAGTTGGAAGGCTTCGGAAGATATCGTGGGAAAAGGAGAAAATGCTAGAGAAGGCACACTATACTGCCACATTAAAATACTGGTCACTGATCAATCAGTCAATGTGTAGAGTGACTCTTAGCTCTCATATGACTGACTCAGAACCCTTAACCAAACAGTCCAATTTTGATAGAACGTGAGTTGGCAGGCTTTTGAAAATATTGCGGGAAAAGGAGAAAATGCTATTGAAGGCACAACAATACTGCTTTATTGAAATATTGGTCTGTGATCAATCAATCAATGTGCAGAGACACTCTTAACTTTCATAATGTTTGTCTTATCCTGTACCAAACAGTTCCATGTTTTAACGACCTTGAGTTGGAAGGCTTTGAAAATATCGCAGGAAAAGGAGAAAATGTTGGTAACCAAATGGTTTTGACTTGGACTGGTCAAAAAAAATTTCATCTTGTAAAGTTAACTTGGCACGGAAGAAAAGATTGGCGCTTTACTCTTTACAATGCAATCCCGACTTTTAACAACCCTCAAAGAGAAGATTTTTGAAAATATTGTGGGAAAAGGAGAAAATGCTGGTGACCAGCATGTTCTTCTTTTTCCTATGATGTTTTTTACCCTATTAAAGACAGATCGTATCATTTTAGCAGCATTTGTTGCCTGCAAATCTCAAATTTAGTCCAGTCCAAACATTTGTCGTTTGGTACAGATATAACCCTTTACTGTGCAATGCTGCCAAGAAAGAATCCTTTTGAAAACATTGTGGGATTCCTGCAATGTTTTCCACCCTATCAAAGAAAAACTGCACCGTTTGAGCCACATTGAAATTGTCGTCTGCAAATACTTTCAGTTTCGACAAGGCTAAAATTTTGTCATCTGGTAAAGGGTTAAAAGGGGTTTCGAAGGGAGAGAGAGAGAGAACAAAAATCCATGTTCCAGCCAATAATGGTCGGCCAGGAGTCATTCATTTGATCAGATTGCCCGATCTAAATTGCAGATTGCATAACCTTCCATGTTGCAGGAGGAATAATCAATATTTAATAATTTTTTATTGATTTGATTGAGTCAGTGAAGTTGGACCTTGCTCTTTATACACCTTGTTTCACCAGCCTGAATAGCTTAACTCTTCACCAAACGACAAGATTTTAGACTGGTCCCGTTTGAAAGCACTTGCAGACAACAAATAAATATGGCACAAATGATGGGACCTGTATCAGATAGACTAGAAAACTTTGTGGGAAAAGGAGAAAATGCTGGTTACCAGCATTTTCCCCTTTTCCCACAATGTTTTCAAAAGGCCTCTTTCTCAGGGTCTTACAAACCTCAAGTCTAGGGCCATGTGGGGGTGTGAGTTCAAGCCCCATGGCTGGCCATCTAAAATTACTAATTGTCTTTCAGATGAGATATTAAACTGAGGTCCTGTGTATGGATGCTATATGCAAAGCACGTTAAAGAAGCAGGCTCAGTTTAGGATGGGTTTCGTCCTGTATCTTGCACTATCCTCTGTAACATAACTAACGACCTTCTGGGGGCATTGCCCATGTGGGCATTGGGATGTCAATGATAAATACCATAAATGGAAAATCAATCAATACACCTTATTTCTGTGCTGAGTCCAAAAGCTCAGTCAGTAAAGTACAGGTCTTAACCCTTTACTGCACAATGACGCCTTTTGACGCCCCTGGGAAAGAAGTCTTTTGAAAACATTGTGGGAAAAGGAGAAAATGCTGGTAACCAGCATTTTCTCCTTTTCCCACAATGTTTTCTACCCTATCAAAGAAAAATTGCACCATTTTAGACAAATTGAAATTGTCGTCTGCAAATGCTTTCAATTTGGAGAAGGCTAAAATTTTGTCGTCTGGTAAAGGGTTAAAACGTGTGGGTTGCTGGTTCAAATTCCCAGCCCACCAATATTTTCCAGGGGTTTATGATACTCATTGCGAGGTTTCATTCCTCTCTCAAGGCTGATCATTCTTTTGACAATGATTATGTTTGAAAGCAGCCAGTGGCCTGAGAAGAATATTTTGCAAAGTACTGATTAAAAAAGTGGAAAACATGGTTAGGTTCAGTGGCCACTGCAGAAATTACTGAAATAGTGTTGAAAATAGCATTAATCATTATACAAACACAAATTGCTGATTACCATTCAAAAGCCTTCTTCCACAGAGTCGTTAAAATTGTCGAAACGTTGGCAAAGATTTATTCCATAGGGTGTCTATCCTAACCTGTATCCTGGTAAATAACTTAAATGGAATTTTGAATCCGATGGTGAAAACCAAAATGTTGGTATTTCAAAGTCATGTTGGTTGGGGAAAATTTTATCTCCTTATCAGGCAGTGTAGATCCAAGATCAGACTCCATGTTCTGTGCAGTCTGATCTTGATCTACACTGTCCACAAAAGGTCCGAGAGTCGTGCTTAGCAGCATAAGGGTTAACATACAAGTTGGTTGTTTTTGTGGCCATTGTAGATCAAAGGTCAACCCCCCCCATAGAATGTTCAGTCTGATATTTGATGTAATACTCTCTTGTATGTGATCAGATCATTTCAGTTAAGGGTTCCGACAAGATTGGTTTCAGTGAGACAGCTTCTGTATTTGTAAGAATAAGCTATAAACAAAATTGAACCGTAATTGGAAAAAGGATGAGAGTTAAACAATTTTGCCTCTGTATTGTTTCATTTGTTCATTTATTGTCTAGCCAATTAAATCCTGGGTCCTGTTAACCCCTTTACTAAACAGTCCAGAGTCCGGATTCATGAACCACTCTTAGTCCCATTCTTAGTCTAATTTTAGATTTTGAAAGTAACACAACTTCTGATTGGCTTAACCAATTTGGTTTAGCCAATCAGAAGTTGTGTTTCTTTCAAATTTAGAAAATTTATGAAAATAAGACAAAAAATGTTCGTAAGAGAGGTTAGTGAATACACTTGATTGGTTGGTATTTTACTCCACTTTCAACATTATTTCAGTCATATCACAGCAACAGCTCACATATTGTTGTATTTCTTTGGGTCCACGAGTACTAGGCTAGGGCTCGGAAGTGTCTTGCCCAAGGACACTCTCACAAAAAAGTTAGTGAATACAGACCCTAGAGCCTAACCCAGAGGGTTTTTTTTACAACCATAGGGATGAAGGCTTTTTATGAAATAGTGGGAAAAGGAGAAAATGATGGTAACCAGTCTTTTCTCCTTTACCCACAATGTTTTCTATCCTTTTAAAGATAATTTCTATTATTTAAGCCATGCTTTTTAAGTGGTCTGGAAATGCTTCCAAATGCTAACATTTTGTCATTTGGTCAAGAGTTAACTGTACCAGCAGCAAATTTAAGACTTGTCCAAATTAAAAGGATTTGCTGACAACAATTAATTTGACAATCTCAAGTGATGGAAATTGTCTTTAAAAGGGTAGAAAACATTATGGGAAAAGGAGAAAATGCTGGTTACCATCATTTTCTCCTTTTCCCACAAAGTCTTTAACTCTTTACCACACAATCACGGGTTTTAACGACCCTGAAGAAGAGGCCTTTTGAAAACATTGTGGGAAAAGGAGAAAATGTTTGTAACCAGCATTTTCTCCTTTTCCCACAATGTTTCCTAACCCTCCCAAAACAAATTTCAGTTTTTCAGTCACATTTATTTTGTCGTCTGCAAATGCTTTCAATTTGGATCAGACTAAAATTTTGTTGTTTGGTAAAGAGTGAAAGGTCTTCCAACCCAGGGTCGTTCAAACTCAGGATTTTGTGGTAAAGGGTTAACCCTTTACCGCACAATGCCGCCTTTTAACGACCCCGGGAAAGAAGCCTTTTGAAAACATTGTGGGAAAAGTAGAAAATGCTGGTAACCAGCATTTTCTCCTTTTCCCACAATGTTTTCTACTCTATCAAAGAGAAATTGCACCATTTGAGCCACATTTAAATTGTCGTCTGCAAATGCTTTGAACTTGGACCATGCTAAAATTTTGTCATCTGGTAAAGGGTTAACGAAGGACATGTCAATACTGTTTTGTAAAATCCTCAGCGCCATTCATTTGTAAATCCAACATTACAGCCATGCTCTGGCAAAATGGGTTAAACTCTATACCAGACGACAAAATTTTAGACCCGTTCAAATTTAAAGCATTTGCAGACGACAATTTCAGTGTGACTCCAATGATGCGATTTGTCCTTGATAGGGTAGAAAACATTGTGGGAAAAGGAGAAAATGCTGGTTACTAGCATTTTCTCCTTTTTCCACAATGTTTTCAAAAAGCTTCTTGCTCAGGGTTGTTTAAAAGTTGGGATTGTGTGGTAAAGGGTTAATGCATATTACCTGCAGGCAAGTTGTTACATAATTACGGATCCCTAAAATCCATTTTGTGTGACGACCGACTGAGTCTCGAGGTAGAATATTCCTTCAATATTTGAAAATTTACAAGTAGCAGAAAGTTTTAACAGACTGTGCAAGCTGACAAGGGTTGATAGTTTTTGTAGATAGAACATCATTCATATCTGTTGGGTTGACCAGAGACAAGATTGAATTTGTCCTCTTTAGTTCGGGTATTACTTCTGTTTATTGCTATATAGCCATGATAATGCATGTGTTTAAAATCAAAATAAACAAAATTTACTTTCATAATATTCGACTGGATAAGACTACGGCTTTCCAACAAAGGGATCCTGAGACTGAGTTGACAACAGGTCACCTTATTCGTTGAATCAGCAAATCAACAAAATATACAGATGTCTCATGTCAAAGTGAATTATGAATTAACCCTTTCCCACACAATCCTGGGTTTTAATGACCCCAAGGAAAAGGACTTTTGAAAACATTGTGGAAAAAGGAGAAAATGATGGTAACCACCATTTTCTCCTTTTTCCACAATGTTTTCTACCCTTCCAAAGACAATTTAAATACTTTTTGCACATTTTAATTTGTCGTCTGCCAATCCTTTCAATTTGGATGAGTCTAAAATTTTGTCGTTTGGTAAAGAGTTAAGTGCAAGGATTTGACCTTGATCTACTTTCACTTTAACCAATCTTAAGTAGAAGATGACAAAATCACAAAGGGCATTGTGAGTGTTACTCATAATACTTGATCTAATTCCGACTTGTTGATCATTCAGTCTTTGCACATTTGCGAAATGACATTTACATTCAAATGTTTTTATATTTTGTAACATTTATTGAATTGTTGGTTTATACATACTATTCCTAAAGCCCAAATTGTTCAGCAACCAGTCTTAGTTTTAGTCCTAATCTTTTTATAGATTTACATAGTAACACAACTTCTGATTGGCTACACCGTTCAATTTAGCTGATCAGAAGTTGTGTTACTTTTGAATTTAGAAAATTCTTGAGAATTTGACTAAGAATGAAACTAAGACTGGTTGGTTCAGACCCAGTTGATACACTATCACCAGGAAACTTTACAAGTACTGTGTCAGAGCTCCAGATAGAGGGAGTGATTTTGATGGGTACTCATTAGAATCGTCTCATCGAGATGATTCTAATGAATACGCACAACATTATGGTTTGGAAGAGAGATAATGGATTTAGAATACTATCAATCCCTTTTATCTGGAGGGCTGCAATATGGATTTTGGCATGCATCAAACAGAGAGTTTTTGAAATATTTTTACACTTGGAGCTTTACTAGAGAAAAGAAAATTAGACTTACACATTTTAAAGAAAATTTCAGACAATAGTAACCCTAGATCTGGTTCATCTCAAAAAGGGTGGAAAACATTGAGAGAAAAGGAGAAAATGATTCTTTTTACAAAGGGTTAACCACAGGCTCAGGCTACTGAGAACTTACAGTATGGTCCAAGATCTCGTTCTGGTAATTCTGTAGATTTTCCCAATCCAAACAGCCATGAAATGTCGGTCATTAGGGAATCACCATTTTCATTCAGTTTCCAGTCAAGGGTTAGCCCTAAATGTGCTGCGGGATAAATACAATGGACATTTTTAGTGCAAAGGATGCAGGATTTAAACTTTATCCCTTTACCACCCAGCCCCAACTTTTAATTACCCTGAGGAAGAAGCCTTTTGAAAACATTGTTGGAAAAGGAGAAAATGCTGGTAACCAGCATTTTCTCATCACACAATGTTTTCTACCCTTTCCAAAACAAATTTTGATTTTTCAGCCACATTTATTTTGTCGTCTATAAATGCTTTCGATTTAGATTAGTCTAAAATTTTGTCGTTTGGTAAAGTGTTAAGAATATTTTTGTCAGTATTATCTGGCAAAGAAGCAGACAGTGCAGACTCATGATCAGACTTTGTGTTCTTTGCAGACTGATCTTGGGTCTACATCATCAGCAGAAGCGACTGAATTTGAGGGTTCACCACTACATGGGTTGATGTTACCAAAGGTCAATATTTTAGACTCATCCAAATTGAAAGCATTTTGCTGACAACAAATTAAATGTCAACACAAAACATGAAATATGTCTGTGATAGGGTAGAAAACATTGTGGGGAAAAAAAGGAGAACATGCTGCTTACCAGAATTTTCTCCTTATCCCACAAAGTATTCAAAAGCTTTTTTTCTCAGGGTCATTAAAATTCAGAATTGTGTGTGAAAGGGTTAAATTGAAACAAAGTTTTCAAAAGCTTTTTTTCTCAGGGTCATAAAAATTCAGAATCGTGTGGTAAAGGGTTAAATTGAAATGCATGGATGTGTAATTTACCATTGAAATAAACTGAAATTGATCACCCTGTGAGAGCATGTATGGGTTGTAGAAAATGGAATTAAAGTCTCTGGAGTTAATCCTGTACTTTAAGCATACTGATGAAGACGATTTTTGAAAACATTGTGGAAAAAGGAGAAAATGCTGGATAACCAGCATTTTCTTCTTTTTCCACAATGTTTTCTATCCTTTCATGAACAGATCGTATGATTTGAGTTGTGGTTAATTTTCTTTTCTGTAAATGCTTTCAATTTAGGCAAGTCTAAACATTGTGTTATCTGGAAAAGGGTTTTTATCAGAAAGCCAAAAAAAACACAGAAATGTCACGTTCTAAAAATGTTAGGCTGTTTCTAACAAGGAATGAACATTTTCCCTCTTTTTCCTTTTATCGTGATTGTCGTCATTCCCTGATGTCCTTTGTGATGAGGGGTCCTGAGTGGCCCAGTGGGTAAGAGGTTTGATTCTGAACAGAGGCTCTGGGTTTTCATGAGACTATCTTTGGGCAAGGCACCAGTACTGATGGAACCCATGAAACACACCAATAAGTGAGCTTTTGCCATATTATGATTGACATAATGTTAAAAGTAGCTCAAAACACCAATCAGTCAATCAATCAATCAGACAGTCAGTCACTCAACCAACCAACCAACCAACCAATCAGTCAATTAGTGTTTCCCAGTGAGTTGTTCTGATTGGTGTTGCAGTCTTTGCTTTATTTCAGCTTTTAATACTGCACCATTTCAACCTTAGACTGCCCATCACATTGTAAGTTGCATTTGCAAACTGTGTATATCAAGATCAGAGTACACAGAACAATCACTCTTATCTTGAATGTACAGTCTTATCTGTTTTTGATTTACAATCCTAGCATAAATTCTGTTGCTGCCAAATAGAGATCTATTTGAAATAAGCCTATACTAAACAATCCTGAGTTCTTACAACCCTGAGGAAGAAGGCCTTTGAAAATATTGTGGGAAAAGGTGAAAATGCTGGTAACCGGCATTTTCCTCCTTTCCCACAATGTTGTAAGGACAGAACCCATTATAGGAGCCAGATTTGATGAATCGTCTGCAAGTGCTTTGAATTTTGATAGGTCTTAAATTTCACTGTTTGGTAAAGAGTTGAGACTTACTTGATGGCTCTAAATACTTTTCTATTTCAAACAAAGAGGCATTTTCATTATCATTAACCCTTTACCACAGAGTCCAGAGTTTTAGCAACCCTGAGAGAAAAGCCTATTGAAAGCATTGTGGGGAAAAGGAGATAAAGCTGGTAACCAGCATTTTCTCCTTTCCCCATAATTATGTTTTCTACCTTTTCAGGTAAAAATCCCTTCATTTCATGTGCACTTAATTTTTTCATCTGCAGATGCCCTCAATTTGGACAAATTGAAGTTTCTTTGCATGGTTAAGAGTTAAGCATGCAGAAGTGAAAGGTGTAGATCATCCTGTGTATTCTGATCTTGATCTGCAACATCTGCCATTAGTGAAAGATTTAAACCTTATCCAGCTAAAAGAAATGAATTTTTCAAGCCAGTAGAGAAAACCCAAATTTTCCTATTTCAACAGTATTTTTGGAGTAAAGATATCTACTTATCGGAAAATGTAGATCCAAGATCAGACTGAATGTTCTCTGCAGTGTGATCTTGATCTACACTGTCCGCAAAAGGTCAGTGAGTCGCTCTTAGCAGTGAAAGATTTAATGTAGATACGAAATAATGGCTTGTGGCAAAGTTTTCAGGAAGGAAGGATTATATGTCTGTCTGGTCGAGAATTTTTATGATGCTTTAGGGGCTTGTGTCAGTCATGTGATCTACGTATAAAATAACGGCAAAATAATTTTTTTATTTTGCAATCAATGACTGCGATACTAGGTCATTTGACTTCATGCAGACCAGAAAGGTCTCTGTTTTTGTGTTCACTATTATTTGAGCCATGCCCTGGCAAAAGGGCTTTAACCCTTGCCCAAACGACAAATTTTGGACTGGTCCAAATTGAAAGAGTTTGCAGACGACAATTTTAAATTTGATGAAAACGGCAGAAAGGTCTCAAAAAGGGTAGAAAACGCTGTGGGAAAAGGAGAAATTGCTCATTATGAGCAATTTCTCCTTTTCCCACAGTGTTTTCTGTACTACAGACACGTGAAAACCAGGGCTTGTTTGGGAAAGGGTTAACTTTTTACCAAACGACAAAATTTTAGACATCTTCCAAATTGAAAACGTTTGCAGACGACAAAATAATGTGACCCAAAAATTGAAATTAGTTCTGGGAAGGGTAGAAAACATCGTGGGAAAAGGAGAAAATGCTGGTTACCAGCATTTTCTCCTTATCCCACAATGTTTTCAAAAGGCTTCTTTCTCAGGGTCGTGAAAACCTGGGATTGTGTGGTAAAGGGTTAATGGATCTCCAAGATGCATTATACCAAGCAATTCATCACATAATTATGGATCCATAAAATCCATTTTGTCTAACAACTGGCCGGATCCTGGGCTATGGGGCAGAAAATTGACCGAAAGCAAAATGTTTTGACCCAGGTCAGTCTGTGTGGATTGCCCAGGCTGACCTGGGTCGATACTTTTTGTAAATGCATTAAACCCTCTTCTGCCAGAGCATGGCTCATTAACACTTTACCAAACGACAAAATTTTAGACTGGTTCAAAATGAAAGCATTTGCAGACGACAAAATAAATATGACTTTGAAATTGAAATTTGTTCTGGGAAAGGTGGAAAATGTTGTGGGAAAAGAAGAAAATGCTGGTTACCAGCATTTTCTCTTTTTTCCACAGTGTTTTCAAAAGGCTCCTTTCTCAGGGTCGTTAAAAGTCAGGATTGTGTGGTAAAGGGTTAATAGCCTGGCAAACAGGGTAATAGTACAATAAAGTTTGGTCTGTTAGTCATACGTGTGCTCAGTCTGCTTGTCCACATTTCTGCAGCGTTCTGTGTCAAAGCATGGTTGTCTGGGATACAAAGTCATGATGGAACAGCCATTACGTAACCATAAAGACAATTTTGAGGTATATACTTCTAACTTGTACAATTGACACAAAACAGAAATATTCAAAAGAAAACATGTTTTAATGTAAGTTGTTGTTGGAAAAATTACAACTATAATTTCTCCTTCCCTACAGTGTGTGAATTCGTTTCCAAACAACAAATTCATAGACTCATCAAAATTGAAATCATTTGTACACAACAAGTCACTTTTTACACAACAAGTCACAAATGGCTAAAATTTGGGTATTTGTGTATGATAGGGTAGAAAACATTGTTGGAAAAGGAGAAAATGCTGGTTACCAACATTTTCTCCTTTTCCCATAATGTGTTCAAAAGCCTTATGATTAGGGTCATTGAAACCCAGAATTGTGTGGTAGAGCATTAAGCTGTTTATTATTTGGGCAAGCAGTAAAAAATCTTGATAAAAGACATACAGGGTTTGTTATGAATGTCATTTAAGATAAATGTCTCTTTCTCATTTCAGATTGAAATAGACTGGGAGAAAATTGAAGCCAAGATTGAAATGGAATATCAAAAAGAAAGAGAGCGCCCAGAGCGCCCTGTCTCAACAACAACCCAAGGAGGTGGTGGGGTAGGCAGGGGTATGGGAAGCCGACAGTCTGTGAAGACCTAGACAGAATTTTGTGCGAATGGTGCGTCTTCTGTGTGACGTTCAAAAACTTTAATATGCATTTGCTTAGACCAAAAACCTAATAATTCCATCGTTTTTTTGATACTGAGGAAGAAAGTTCAGAAAACCTTGTAACAAAAGGAGAAGATGCTAGTACTAGGCATTCCTCCTTTTTTCACAAAGTTTCTGATTATTTCAAAGACAAATTCCATCTTTTAGGTCAATTTGCAGCCTGCATAATATTAACCCTTAGGCTGCTAAGTGCAACTTTTGAAGACAGTGTAGATCAAGATCAGACTGCACAGAACGTGTAGTCTGATCTTTGATCTACACTGTCCAATAAGGAGATACCTTCCCCACCAAAATACCTTTGAAATGGGAAAATTTGAATTTTTACTATCTGTTTGAAGTTTCATTTCTTTTTTTTAACTCTTTACCACACAATCCCGACTTTCAACGACCCTGTGAAAGAAGCCTTTTGAAAATCTTGTGAGAAAAGGAAAAAATGCTGGTAACCAGCATTTTCTCCTTTTCCCACAATGTTTTCTACCCTTCCCAAAACAAAGTTCAATTTTTCAATCACGTTTATTTTGTTGTCTGCAAATGCTTTTGATTTGGAAAAGTCTAAAATTTTGTCGTTCGGTAAATAGTTAAGCAGGATAAGGGTTAATGCTATAAACATGGACATGTCTTTAATTTTGTTACCTGGTAAAGAGATACAGGGGACGAGAAATTGTGTAATCGAAAATAAAATTGTACTATTTCGTATGATGCTAAATTCTAGCTTGGCTGTTTTCTGGCGCCATAGCACCATTATTGCTAAACCCTTTACTGCACAATGCCGCCTTTTTAACGAACCTGGGAAAGATGTCTTTCTAAAACATTTCGGGAAAAGGGGAAAATGCTGGTAACCAGCATTTTCTCCCTTTCCCACAATGTTTTCTACCCTTTCAATGGAAAATTGCACCATTTGAGCCACATTTAAATTGTTGTCTGCAAACTCTTTCAATTTGGGCAAGGCTAAAATTTTGTCGTCTTGGTGCAAAAACTTTGACAGTTTCTGGTATCCCTATACCACACAATCCCGACTTTTAATGCCCCTGAGGAAGAAGGCTTTTGAAAACACTGTGGGAAAAGGAGAAAATGCTGGTAACCAGCATTTTCTCCTTTTCCCACATTGTTTTCTACCCTATCAGAGAAAAATCATATCATTTGAGCCACATTGAAATTGTCGTCTGCAAATCTTTTCAATTTGGACGGGTGTAAAATTTTGTCATGTTGCAAAGGGTTAATTACAAAAGATATTTACTTCAAACTCGGCTAGTTGTTAAGCCTTTACCAAATGACAAAATTTTAGCCTGGTCCAAATTGAAAACATTTGCAGACAACAAATGCTGCACAAATTATGAAATTTGTCTATGGAAGGATAGAAAGCATAGTGGGAAAAGGAGAAAATGCTGGTAACCAGCATTTTCTCCTTTTTCCCACAATGTTTTCAAAAGTCCCTTTTCTTTGGGGTCATTAAAATTGGAGAGTGTGTGGTAAAGGGTTAAAGCTTGTGAATAAATGTTTAACCCTTTCCCAAACGACAAATTTTGGACTTGTCCAAATTGAAAGAGTTTGCAGACGACAATTTTAAATTTGATGAAAATAGCAGAAAGGTATCTAAACGGGTAGAAAACGCTGTGGAAAAGGAGAAATTGCTCGTTACGAGCAATTTCTCCTTTTCCCACAATGTTTTCAAAAGACTTGTACTGCAGACACATGAAAACCAGGGCTTGTTTGGGAAAGGGTTAACCTTTTTCCACCTGACAACATTCTAGGCTTGCCACAAGAGAAAAAATATTAGACCTGTCAGATTGAAAGCATTTGCCGCCAAAAAATTAGATGCAGCTAAAATGGTGGTACTTGTCTCTCAGAGGGTAGAAAGCATTGTGGGAAAAGGAGAAAATTCTGGTTACCGGCGTTTTCTCCTTTTCCCTCAATGATTTGAAAAGCAATCTGTCTTAGGGGTCGCTAAAACTTAGCATTATGTGATTAAAGAGTTTGTCCATGAGAAAGTAGGGATTTGAAATACTGTGAGAAAAGGAGGAAAATTTGGTACCCATCTTTTTCTCCTATTCTCATTTTGTTTTCGACCTTTTCAAAGACATAAACTGTTATTTGCAAAATTCTTTCAAATCAGATACGTCTAAAAATTTCATGTCTGATAAATAGACACATGATTGTAATTTGAAACACTGAGTTGTTTATTCCGTCCATCTGATATATTACATCATATAATTTATTGTAAAAGCTAGGTTTGTACAGATCTGATTTATTATTTATGATGACAAAATATTAGATATTTTTTTCAATGATTGTGGTAATAAATTATGTAGATGTTTTACATTTGGTAAAAAAAAATAGCAAATAAAATTTTCATCAAGATGAAAACCTTTTGATGTATTCAATTGTAAACCAGTAGGAGGAGGCTATCCTTTCACTTTTGAGATACAATTGTGTGTCATGCTCAGTGGAAAGGGGGTTTAATGCATCTGCAAAATGTATCAACCATTTCAGCATGCACAGACTGCGCATGCTGACATGAGTCTAAATGTTTTGCTATTGGTATATTTTGTGCATGCCAAAGGACTTTTCTACCTCTTGATTCCGTTGATTGCTAGACAAACTGTATTTTATAGATCCATAATTATGTGGTAATTGATTTGGTATAACTCTTTACCAAACGATAAAAATGTAGACTGGTCTAAATTCAAACCATTAGCAGACGACAAAATAAATGTGACTGAAAAATTGAAATATGTTTTGGAAAGGGTAGAAAACATTGTGGGAAAAGGAGAAAATGCTGGTTTTCAGCATTTTCTCCTTTTCCCCTCAATGTTTTCAAAAGGCCTATTTCACAGGGTCTTTAAAAGTCGGGATGGTGTGGTAAAGAGATAATGCATCAGAGATGCATCAAAACACCTTTTTGCCAGAGCATGGCTTGTATACATTTCCCCAATATTTCAAGTCTTTACCAAGTGATATTGTGTTTTAATGACCCTGAAGAAGAAGGCCGTTTGAAAACATTGTAGGAAAAACGGAAAATGCTGGTAACCAGCATTTTCTGTTTTTCCTGCAATGTTTTCCATCCTATCATTTTACTATCATTTCAGGAGTATGTAACCATTCTAAAATTTTGTTGTTTTGTAAAGGGTTAACTACTTTGAGGAAGGGCTTTTGAAAGCATTGGGTTTTCTACAGTTTTGACCCTTTACCAAACAACAAAACTTAACCCATAGAGCGCCGAATAAACCTGTCAGACATTTTCATACTAAAAATATGACCCAAGTTATTGCTGTCATGGTTGCTTTTGTGTACTGTGATTCTGCAAAGTGAACAGTGTAGATCAAAGATCAGGCTGCAGGTTTTGTGCAGCCTGATCTTGATCTACACTGGCCGTAAATGCAACTACAGTCGTGAAAGGGGCTTTAAGGGTTAAATATGGAAGTCATTGTGACCACTGTTCTATCATCTTTTGGAATGATTTGATGTGGCTTGAGCCCTCTACTTACAAAGACACGATATGATTTTGACCATTGGATTGTGACATTTTTTTTCTCAGTAGAAAAGAATGCCCATAGATTCCACAGCACAATTTTGCATCAAACAGAGAACAGGGAAAGACCCTGACGAATGTGCTGTCTGAACATTAACCCTTTCCCAAACGACAAATTTTGGACTGGTCCAAATTGAAAGAGTTTGCAGATGACAATTTCAAATTTGATGAAAATGGCAGAAAGGTCTCAAAAAGGGTAGAAAACACTGTGGGAAAAGGAGAAATTGCTCGTTACTTCTTTTCCCACAGTGTTTTCAAAAGACTTGTACTGCAGACACGTGAAAACCAGGGCTTGTTTCGGAAAAGGTTAATCTGAGCTAATATTTATAGAGATATTTCTGATCAAAATACTCTAGAACAAGGAACAAGCGAGTTTTGATGACTTCTGGTAACTGAAAGCTTTGAATAAGTGTTGAATAAACATTGTGATCTGTCCCAGCAAACATAAAATTGTGATCTTTGCCCAAAACATGACCTTGTGATCTATGCCCAACAATAAAACATTGTGATCCAAGATCTCCTCAAAAAATAAGATTGTGATCAAAGTCCCATAAAAACCATTGTGACCTATGTACAAAAACATAACACTGTGATCCAAGCCCAAAAATCTAATATTGTGATCCAAGCCCAAAAACCTAACATACTGATTTTTGCCCCAAAACATAACATTGTGGTAGGTGCCCGAAAAACCTAACAAATATTTGTGTGATACAAAATAGTGGACAGTGCAGATCATTTCTTGCAGTCTGATCTTGATCTACAATGTTTGTTAAATGTAGTCAGTTGTTGAACTGAGTCACTTACAAAAACAACTTAAGTTTTGATTATCGACTGGATTGTCTTCCCCAGAGACCAAAACAATTCACAGAAAACTGTTCCATTAAAAAATTCCACAAATGATTGTTTATTGTGTAACTTATATCTCATGACAAGATTTCAGACATGCCCAAATTGAAAGCATTTGCAGACCACAATTTGAATCTGGCTCGAATGGTGAATTTGTCTTTGATATGTTAGAAAACATTGTGGGAAAAGGAGAAAATGCTGGTTATTCACATTTTCTCCTTTCCCAAAATGATTCCAAAAGGCTTCTTTCTCAAGTTCTTTAAAACTTAGGATTATGTGGTATAAGGTTGACACTGTTTTCACCAATATTATTTCATTTATATAGCGGCTGTGTTTTTCTGACGTTTCCTTTACCAGTACTTTGCACAACATTGTCTTCATGCCACCGGCTGCTTTCACACAGAACATCTTTCAAAATATGTTCAGCCAGTAGAGAGCAAAGAATCCTGTCGCAATGACTATCAACAATCCTTGAGAAGAATTTACGAGAGTTGAGAGAAAGGAACCAGCAACAGCTTGGGTTTCAAGCTCTGCAGGTTACCAACTGAACTGACAGGCCTGGCTAACCCTTTACCAAACAACAAAATTTTATACTTGTCCAAATTGAAAGCATTTGCAGACGACAAATTAGATATAGCTCATATGGTGAGATTTGTCTGTAACAGGACAGAAAACATTGTGGGAAAAGGAGAAAATGCTGGTGACCAGCATTTTCTCCTTTTCCTACAATGTTTTCAAAAGGCCTCTTTCTAAGGTTTGTTAAAACTTGGGATTGTGTGGTAAAGGGTTCACCTTTACAGTGCCAAATAAATGAGCCATGTTCTCTGAAAGGGGGATTTAATGCATCTGCAAAACAATATTGACCCAGGTCAGCCTGCGTGGATTGTGCAGGCTGACCCAGTTGAAAACATTTTGCTATTTGTAAATTTTCTGCATGTCACAGGACCATTCCTCCCCATAATTCTGTTGATTACTTTTAGGCTATCGGTAAATGGACTTTATGTAAAAATTATGTAATCTTGTGCTTGGTATGATGTCTGATGGAGATGCATAAACTCACTCTAGCCAGAGTAAGACTTGAGTCAAACAGAAAGTTTCACACAACCCAGTAGCAAGCACAACATGCTCAAGGGGAGCTTTTAGGATCACCCGGTGTCTGTCGTTCGTCGTGCGTCTGTGCGTCGTGCGTCGTTTGTCGTGCGTCATCAACAATTCTTTAAACATCATCTCCTCCTAAACCACTGGGCCAATTTGGACCAAACTTGGCAGGGAGGAGGTCCTCTTTAAAAAAAGTTCACAAAATTTAATTCCGTCTAAAACTCTGGTTGTCACGGCAACAAAATGGAATTTTCTAAGAAATTCTTTAAAAATCTTCTCCTCTGAAACCGCTGGTCAGATTTTGAAATAATTTCACAGGAATGTTCCTTGGGTGACCCTTTTCAAACCTTGTTCGCAAAATTTTGATCTATCGAAAAACATGGCTCTGGTGAATGGGGGCTACTTGCACCATACGGAAATGAAGAAATTCTTTAAAATTCTTCTTCTCTGAAATGGCTGATCAAATTTTGAAATAATTTCACAGACATGTTCCTTGGGTGACCCTTTTCAAAAGGTGTTCAAGAAATTTGGATCTGTCGAAAAACATGGCTCTGGTGAATGGGGCCTACTTGCACTATACAGAAATGAAGAAATTCTTAAAAATTCTTCTTCTTTGAAACGGTTTGTCAGATTTTAAAATAATTTCACAGGGATGTTCCTTGGGTGACCCTATTTAAAACTTGTTCGCGAAATTTTGATCCGTCAAGAAACATGGCTCTGGTGAATGGGGGCTACTTGCACTATACGGAAATGAAGAAATTCTTAAAAATTCTTCTTCTCTGGAACTGCTGGTCAGATTTTGAAATAAATTTGCAGAGATGTTCCTTGGGTGACCCTTTTCAAAACTTGTCCGCGAAATTTTGCTCTGTCGAAAAACATTGCTCTGGTGACTAGGGCTACTTGCACTATACGGATATGAAGAAATTCTTAAAAATTCTTCTTCTCTGAAACGGCTGGTCAGATTTTGAAATAATTCCACAGAGATGTTCCTTGGGTGACTCTTTTAAAAAAGTGTTCGCGAAATTTTGATCTGTAAAGAAACATGGCTCTGGTGAATGGGGGCTACTTGCACTATACGGCCATGAAGAAATTCTTAAAAATTCTTCTTCTCTGGAACTGCTAGTCAGATTTTGAAAAAATTTCATAGGAATGTTCCTTTGGTGACCCTTTTCAAAAAGTGTTCGCGAAATTTTGATTTGTCGAAAAACATGGATCTGGTGAATGGGGG
Organism: Tridacna gigas; assembly: GCA_945859785.2. NCBI lineage: Eukaryota > Metazoa > Mollusca > Bivalvia > Cardiida > Cardiidae > Tridacna > Tridacna gigas. The sequence goes on from OX244043.2 coordinate 49,705,173, forward strand.
CTACTTGCACTATATGGATATGAAGAAATTCTTAAAAATTCTTCTTCTCAGAAACGGCTGGTCAAATTTTGAAATAATTCCACAGAGATATTCTTTGGGTGACTCTTTTCAAAATTTGTGCGTGAAATTTTGATCTGTCGAGAAACATGGTTCTGGTTACTGGGGGCTACTTGCACTATACGGACATGAAGAAATTCTTAAAAATTCTTCTTCTCTGAAACTGCTGGTCCGATTTTGAAATAATTTCACAGAAATGTCCCATGGGTGACCCTTTTTGCAAATTGTTTGCAAAATTGTGATCTGTCAAAAACATGGCTCTGATGGAGGGGCTACTTGCACTATAGGGACATGAAGAGGAATTTCTTAATTCTTCTTCTCTGGAATGGCTGGTCAGATTTTGAAATAATTTGACAGAAATGTTCCAAGGGTGACCTTTTTCAAAAATTATTAGGGAAATTTTTATCCGTCGAAAAACAACAGCCAATTGTTGGCACCTGCATGTGGTGCTCTTGCTTGACTTATGTTTTTTAGCTCATGGTGAGCTATTGTGATCGTGCTGTGTCTGGCGTCTGTCATGCGTTGACCGTCATCAACTTTTTACCTTGTGTATGCTCTAGAGGCCACATTTTCGGTCCAATCCTCATGAAACGTGGTTAGAATGTTTGTCTTGATGAAATCTTGGATGAGGTCTAAATTGGGTCATGTGGGGTCAAAAACTAGGTACTTGGTCAAATCTTAGAAAAACCTTGTGTGCACTCTAGAGGCCACATTTTCAGTCAGATACTCATGAAATTTAGTCAGAATGTTTGTCTTGATAAAATCTCGGACAAGTTCAAAAATGGGTCATGTGGGGTCAAGAACAAGGTCACTAGGTCAAATCTTAGAAAAACCTTGGGTGCACTCTAGAGGCCATATTTTCAGTCAGATACTTGTGAAACTTGGTCAGAATGTTTGTCTTGATAAAATCTCGGGCAAGTTCGAAATTGGATCATGTGCGGGCAAAAACTAGGTCACTAGGTCAAATCTTAGAAAAACCTTGTGTGCACTCTAGAGGCCACATTTTCAGTCTGGTACTCGTGAAATTTAGTCAGAATGTTTGTCTTGATAAAAACTCGGATGAGTTCGAAATTGGGTCATGTGGGGTCAAAAACTAGGTCAGTAAGTAAAATTAAAGACATACCTTGTGGGCACTCTAGAGACAATATTTTTCGCTCAATTGACTTGAACATTGGTCAGAATGTTTTTCTTAATTGAATCTCAGATAACTTTGAAATTGGGTCACCTAGGGTCATAAAGTAGGTCACTAGGTCAAATTAACTCTTTACCAAACGGCAAAAATTTAGACTGGTCCAAATTGAAAGCATTTGCAGACGACAAAATAAATGTAATTGAAAAATTGAAAATTGTTTTGGGTAGGATAGAAAACGTAATTGAAAAATTGAAAATTGTTTTGGGTAGGATAGAAAACATTGTGGGAAAAGGAGAAAATGCTTGTGACCAGCATTTTCTCCTTTTCCCACAAGGTTTTCAAAGGACTTCTTTCACAGAGTCATTAAAAGTCGGGATTGTGTGGTAAAGAGTTAAAGAAATACCTTGTAGACACTCTAGAAGCCACATTGTTCACTCAATTGACTTGAAAATTGGTCAAAACGTTTGTCTTAATTAAATCTTGGAAGAGTTTGATATTTGGTCACCTAGGGTCATAAACTAGGTCAGTAGGTCAAATTAAAGAAATACCCTGTGGACACTATAAAGGCCACATTTCTTACTCAATTGACCTGAAAATTGGTCAGAAAGATTGTCTTGTTGAAATCTTGGATGAGTTCGAATTTGGGTCACCTAGAGTCATAAACTAGGTCACTAAGGTCAAATTAAAGCAATACCTTGTGGGCACTCTAGATGTCACATATTTTGCTCAATTGACTTGAAAATTTATCAGAATGTTTCCATTAATTAAATCCTGGATGAGATTGAAATTGGGTCATCTGGGGTCATAAAGTAGGTCACTAGGTCAAATTAAAGAAATACCTTGTGGGCACTCTAGAGGCCACATTTTTTGTCTTGATGATATCTCAGAGGAGTTCAAAATTTGGTCACATAGGGTCATAAACAATTCACTGGGTCACATTGAAGAAATACCTTTTGGGCATTCTAGAGGCCACAATTCTTGCTAAATTGACCTGAAAATTGGTCTACATATTTGACTTGATGATATCTCGGATCAATTAGAAATTGGGTCTCATAGGTTCATAAACTAGGTCACTGGGTCAAATTAAAGAAATGTATTGTGGGCACTGTAGAGGCTTCAGTTTTTGCTCAACTGACCTGAAAATTTGTCAGCATGTTTGACTTGATGATATCTTAAATGGATTTGAAATTGGGTCACATAGGGTCATAATGTAGGTCACTTGGTCAAATTACAGAAATACCTTGTTGGCACTCTAGAGGCAGCAGTTCTTGCCCAATTCACCTGAACCTTGGTCAACAAGTTTGTTTTGATGTCTCGGATGAGTTTGAAATATGGTCACATAGGGTCATAAACTAGGTCACTAGGTCAAATTGAAGAAAGACATTTTGGACACTCCGGAGGCCACATTTTCAGCTCAATTGACCTGACAATTGGTCAGAATATTTGTCTTAATAATATCTCAGATGCGTTTTAAATTGGGTCATTATGACCCTGGAGTGAAATTTCGCCTATTGACTCAGGTGAGTGATCCAGGGCTATCATGGCCCTCTTGTTTTTTTTACAATCTTGAGAAAGAAAGGCTTTTGAAAGTATTATTGATAATGGAGAAACTACCATGTATGTTACTGACTGAAGTATTGGGTTTGACACAATGTAACTCTTAATCACACAATTCCATGTTCTAACAAGCCTGATGAAGAAGGCTTTTGAAAAACATTGTGGGAAAAAGAGAAAATGCTGGTAACCAGCATTTTCTCCTTTTCTCACAAAGTTTTCTTCCCTATCAAAAGTCAAGCCACATTAGCTGACTCGGTAGGGGGTACAGGACTTGAGAATCTGTGGTTGCTGGTATGATTCCTGGCTCGACCAATTTCTTTCCAAGGATTGATGATGGTCATTGCGACAGGATTTATTCCTCTCTTACCACTGACTATTGTTTTGTTGATGGTTATGTGAGTAAGCAGCCAGTGGCTTGGGAAGAATATTGTGCAGGGTGCTGGTTAAAGAAGCCCCAGGAAAGCATATATAGGTTCACTGGTCACTGCGATATAACTGAAATAACATTGAAAACAGCATTAAAAACCATACAATTCCCTAAGACAAATTCCATCATTTTAGCCACATTAAAATTGTAGTCTGCAAATCCTGTCAATTCGGACAAGTCTAAAAACAAAGCATATTTTTGTCGTTTGGTAAAAAGTTAAAATTTTAGTTAAAATAGCGGGTGCCATCAAATGATTTTTCCAGGAAGAAAATAAAAGAACCAGACAGATTGATTCGCTAACGAGCTCACAACTTGTTTCGACATTCAGACGACAGTGGTGCTATTTTTGTACACCATTTTGTCTGCAGACAATTCTTCTCAATCCATTCTTATCCCGTGTAATTTCTTTCTTAGTGCATAAAACATTTTTCGATGCGACACATTAAATGAAAGGCCAATATTTAACTCTTTACTAGACAACAAAATTTCAGACTCTTCCAAATTGAGAGCAATTTGCAGACGACAAATGTGGTTCCAACAGTTGTCTCTGAATGGGTAGAAAACATTGTGGGAAAAGAAGAAATGCTGTTTACTAGCATTATCTTCATTTCTCACAATATTTTTTTAAAAGCCCATTTCCTAAGAGTTGTCTATACTTCCTACAGTTTGGCACAGGGATAGGCAGATCTATTCTATTTTTAGAAGACCGAATTCTTTGCCAGTGCATGTTTGATGCCGCAGATAAGTCCAAATAAGCCAACTCTACAGACCGTGAAATTTCATCTTACTTTTATCCTTTACCTGAGGAAGAAAGCTTTTGAAAACATTGTGGGAAAAAGGAGAAAATGCTGGTAACCAGCATTTTCCCCTTTTCCCACAATGTTTTCTAAACTAGCAATGACAAATTTCTTTATTTGGGCCACCTTTACTTTGTCGCCTGCAAATGCTTCCAATTTGAACCAGTCAAAAATTTTGTTGTTCGGCAAAGAGTTAACCCTTTATCAAATGACAATATTTTAAACTTGTCCAATTTCAAAGCATTTGCAGATGACAAATGTGGTTAAAATGATGGAAGTTGTGAATGAAAGAACAGAAAACATATAATTCAAGCAACATCTAAATTTGTCATCTGTAAGTGCTTTCAATTTGGAAGACTAAAAATTTAGGTTGTTTGATTGAAGAGTTAACTCTTTACCACACAATTCCGACTTTTAACGACCCTGAAGATTGATTGATTGATTGTATGGTGTTTAACGCTGTTTTCAACATTATTTTAGTTATATAACGGCGGCCAGTGCACCTATCCATGCTTTCCTGGAGTTTCATTTACCAGTACTCCGCACAATATTCTTTCAAAGCCACTGGCTGTTTACCCACATAACCATTGTCGGAACAATGGTCAGCAGTGAGAGAGGAATGAATCGTGTTGCGATGACTATCATCAATCCTCGGAAAGAAATCGGCAAAGCCCGGGATCGAAGCAGCAACCTCCTGTTCTCAAGTCCTGTACGCTACTGACTGAGCTACGGGGGCTTGGCATGACCCTGAAGAAGAAGCCTTTGAAAACATTGTGGGAAAAGGAGAAAATGCTGGTAACCAGCATTTTCCCTTTTTCCCACAATGTTTTCTACCCTGTCAGTAAAAAATTTTTTGAGTCACATTTATTTTGTTGTCTGTAAATGCTTTGAATTTGGACAAGTCTAAAATTTTGTCGTTAGGTTAAGAGTTAAAAAAACAATAATCTGGTAGAAAATGAGTTAAGGGTTAACCCTTATCCTGCTAAATAAGTTAACTCTTTACCAAACGACAAAATTTTGTACTTGACCAAATTGAAAGCATTTGCAGACGACAAAACAAATGTGACTGAAAAATTGAAATTTGTTTTGGGAAGGGTAGAAAACATTGTGGGAAAAGGAGAAAATTCTGGTTACCAGCATTTTCTCCTTTTCCCACTATGTTCTCAAAGGGCTTCTGTCTGAGGGTTGTTAAAAGTCGGGATTTTGTGGTAAAGAGTTACACAAAATTTTCAAGGTGATGGTAAAAAACCCTAATTATATTATCTCAAACTTACTTTTTAGGAGAACAATATCTCCTTATCGAACAATGTGGATCCAAGATCAGACTGCACAGTCTGTGCAGTCTGATCTTGATCTACACTGTCCACAAAAAGGTTACCAGCATTTTTCCCTTTTCTCACAATGTTTAAAGAGGTTTCTTGCCCAGGGTCATTGAAACTTGGGGTGTGGTAAAAGATTAAGGGTTAACCCTTAAAGCACCTTTCACGACTATAGTTGCATTTGTGGCCAGTGTAGATCAAGATCAGGCTGCACAAAATGTGCAGCCTGATCTTTGATCTACACTGTCCGCTTTGATGAATCACTGTAGACAAATGCAACCATGAAATTGCAATTTTTTGGGTCATAATTCTAGGATTAAAATGTCTGGCAGGTTTATTTGGCGCTCTAAGGGTTAAAAGCCATATTTAGTCTATAGGAGACCTATAGAGTCAATTTTCACACCCAATGTCCAGTTGGTCAAGTTCATGCATTGACTTTTGTTCCACATGATTGATCTTTTCCCTCTATTTTGATCATTAAAAATTTTTCAATCACTCCCACCACAGTCTTTGGTCAAAGAAGATGATTACATGAACTTTCTAATTTTGTTGTACCAAGCACAGGAAACAATTTTTCTGTAAGTCTATACCTACCTTTGTTTTGTGGGCTTTGCATGATTTTCATTTTGTTTCTTAACCCTTTACAACATAATCCCGACTTTTAACGACCCAGAGGAAAAAGCCTTTTGAAAATATTGTGAGAAAGGAGAAATCCTAGTTACCAGCATTTTTTTTCCTTTTCTCACAGTGTTTTCTACCCTATCAAAGCAATATCACATTGTTTGAGCCACACTGAAATTGCCGTCTGCAAATGCTTCGAATCTGGACAGGTTTAAAAATTTGTCATGTGGTAAAGGGTTAAACAGTCCAACTTTTTGCAGTTTTAATCGGAAGCAAACATGTCGAGCAGTCTGGGGAGCTCAGTGGTGAGAGCACCTGCCCTTTAAGCAAGGGGTACCAGGTTCGAATCCGGTACCAAACATGCCTTTTTCATTAGGAATTTACCTAGTTTAACCCTATACCAAACAATCCCCGGTTTTCACAACCCAGGGAAAGAAGGCTTTTGAAAACATTGTGGGGAAAGGAGAAAATGCTGGTTATCAGCATTTTCTCCTTTCAGAGGGCTTGTTTCTCAGGGTCATTAAAAGTCGGGATTGTGTGGTAAAGGGTTAAGGACCTGTTTTTCTAAATTGCAACCACTTGATTTTCATCCATTGAAACTTTCCACCATTTAAGTCTATGATGTTTTGTGGTAAAACTCAATAAGCTAAGAGCTTCAAGTTGAGAAAATTAAAAAAAAATTCATTGGTACAACTGTGTATGTTTTTTTCCTTCACACAAGGCTTACAATAGTATCCAAATGGCTTGGGACATAAATATTACATGTACATTTCTTTGCACTTCCAATTGCTGCATGAACGGAGTGGCCCTCCATTAAATATTAGTGGCCCTCCATATGAAGTAACACAAGTCCTGATTGGCTAAACCATTTGGTTTAGCCAATCAGGAGTTGTGTTAATTTCAGTTTAGCCAATCAGGACTTGTAGAAAATCTTGGAGAATAAAACTAAGAATATTCTTAAGAATGGATGGTGAATACGGTCGCTGGAGTCAAGGAATTTATGGTCAATAATTGGGACATCAGTCACTGAATTAAGTCCAAAAAGTAAAGTGATGCAGTAAATTTGTTAAGACTTTGACCAGAACAGCAATCTGAATAAAATGTCAAATGCTCAATATTTGAGGGCAGCAAATTTGATACAGGGTCAGTAAACATGTTCCTATTTCACAGAAATCTCTTTGGCCGCCCCTTTCATTCAAAAGGTAAGATGAGAACCTTAACTCTTTTCCACACAATCCCTAAAAGAGAAGGCTTTTGAAAACATTGCGGGAAAAGGATTGATTGATTGAGTGATTGATTGTATGGTTACCAGCATTTTCTCCTTTTCCCAAATGTTTTCAAAAGGCCTCTTTCTCAGGGTCATTAAAACTCGGGATTGTGTTGTAAAGGGTTAAATGATAGGATTTGTCTCTGAACAGGCAGCAAACATTGCTGGAAAAGGAGAAAATAATGGTTACCCCCATTTTCTCCTTTTTTCACAATAATTTCAGAAGGCTTCTTTTTGGAGGAGTTGTCCTTACCCCACTTTAGTATCAAAAGCCTTCTTTCTTGGGTTTGTTAAACTCAGGATTGCTTGAAAAAGGGTTCAACTTTAGTTCACATTAACTCTGATTTGAGCAATAGCTTTAGTTACAGTGAGTTGGTTTTACATTGATCACAGTTTGTTCGACCATATGAAGCCAAGCCCCATAGCTCAGTCTGTAGCGTACAGGACTTGAGAACAGGGCGCTGGTTCGATCCCCGGCTTGGCCAATTTCTTTCCGAGGACTGATGATAGTCATTGCGACAGGATTCATTCCTCTCTCACCGCTGACCATTGTTTTGACGATGGCTATGTGGGAAAGCAGCCAGTGGCTTGGAAAGAATATTGTGTGGAGTACTGGTAAAAAGAAACTCCAGGAAAGCATGGATAGGTGCACTGGCTGCCACAATATAATTGAAATAATGTTGAAACCGCGTTATATCATACAAGCAACAATCATAATCGACCAAATGAAAAAGTACCTGTGTTTTGGTAATGAAAACTTCAACTTTTGTTTTAGTCTGTATGTAAGTTGACTAAACTGCCTTTTGACCAAACGTCTTTCGAAGAAATGTTGTACACCCATTTTGTCTTACCACATTACAAAAAAGTAGACTTATTTGAATTGAATGTACTTGCAGATAACAGATCAATAGTGGCTTAAATCAAGGTATTTGTCATTGATAGTATAGAAAACATTGTGGGAAACGGAGAAAATGCTAGTTCTTAGGATTTTCTCCTCTTCTGATAGTTCATGTATTTGAAAAAGACTTGTTCCTCAGGTTGTTAAAACTTGGGATTGTGTGGTAATGGGTTAATGAAATGCACTAATTGAAAATTGTGTTGACCCATTGTTGAAACTTCAAAGTTAATGAGAACAAATTAAACCAGGGCCTATCATGTCAATTTTTTGAGAGACTGCAGCCAAAATTGCAAAAAAAAGGGGTTGAATATTCAGATAGTTTCACATTACCAACGGAATAACTCTTATCCTGCTAAATAACTTAGTTAACTCTTTACCAAACGACAAAAATATACACTGGTCCAAATTGAAAGCATTTGCAGACGACAACTGAAATGTGAATCAAATGAAGTAAATCGTCTTTGGTAGGGTAGAAAACATTGTGGGAAAAGGAGAAAATGCTGGTTACCAGCATTTTCTCCTTTTCACACAATGTTTTCAATAGGCCTCTTCCTCAGGGTCGTTAAAACTCAGGATTATGTGGTAAAGAGTTGAATAAAATTTTCAAATGACGGTAAAATCCAAAATGTTGATACTTCAAAGGTATGGGGGTTTGGGAAACATCTCCTTATTAGACGGTGTAAATCCAAGATCTTGATTTACACTTGTCGGCAAAAGGTCTGTAACCAGCAGTGTCCTTCTTTTTCCCACAATGTTTTCAAAGCCTTCTTCCTCAGGGCTGGGATTGTTTGGTAAAGGGTTAAAGTGGAGTGATGGCCAATTGTAACAAGCAAGCAAACTGGTAAGAAGCATCATCTTTTTAGCTCACCTGAGCACCAAGTGCTCAAGGTTAGCTTTTGTGATCGTGCTGTGTCCTGCATCCGTTGTGCGTCATCTGTAGTCCAGGTATCAACAATTACCTTGTGTGCACTCTAGAGGCTACATTTTCAGTCATATAGCCATGAAACTTGGTCAGAATCTTTGTCTTGATAACTTGATAATATCTCGGATAACTTCAAAATTGGGTCATGTCAGGTCAAAAAGTATGTCACCGGGCCAAATCTTAGAAGAACCTTGTGTGAACTCTAGAGGCTACATTTTTGGCCTGAAATTTATGAAGCGTGGTCAGAATGTTAGTTTTGATAATATCTTTAAAAAAGGTTAAAATTGGGTCATGTTGGGTCAAAAAGTAGGTCACTGAGCCAAATCTAAGAAAAACCTTGTGTGCACTCTAGAGGCCACATTTTTGGCTTGAAACTTATGAAACTTGGTCAGAATGTTTGTCTTGATAATATCTTGGACAAGTTCGAAATTGGGTCATGTCAGGTCAAAAAGTAGGTCACTGGGCCATATATTAGAAAAAAACCTTGTGTGTGTACTAGAGGCTACATTTTCAGCCTGAAACTTATGAAACTTGGTCAGAATGTTTGTCTTGATGAAATCTCGGATAGTTTCGAAACTAGGTCATGTTCAGTCAAAAAGTAGGTCACTTGGCTAAATCTTAGAAAAACCTTGTGTGCATTCTGGAGGCCACATTTTCAGCCTGAAAAACTTATGAACCTTGGTCAGAATGTTTGTCTTGATGAAATCTCGGACAGCTTCGAAACTAGGTCATGTTCAGTCAAAAAGTAGGTCACTTGGCTAAATCTTAGAAAAACCTTGTGTGCATTCTGGAGGCCACATTTTCAGCCTGAAACTTATGAGACTTGGTCAGAATGTTAGTCTTGATAATATCTTTAAAAAGTTGAAATTGGGTCACATCGGGTCAAAAAGTAGGTCACTTGGCTAAATCTTAGAAAAACCTTGTTTGCACTCTAGAGGCCACATTTTCAGCCTGAAAGACATGAAAGTTGGGTAGAATGTTTGTCTTGATGATGTCTCAGATAAGTTTGAAATTGGATCATGTCGGGTCAAAAAGTAGGTCACTAGGCTAAATCTTAGAAAAACCTTGTGTGCAATTTAGATGCCACATTTTCAGCCTGAAAATTACGAAACTTGGTTAGAATGTTTGTCTTGATGATGTCTCGGATATGCTCGAAATTGGGTAATGTGGGGTCAAAAAGAAGGTCACTTTGCCAAATCTTAGAAAAATCTTGTGTGCACTCTAGAGCCACATTTTCAGCTTGAAAATTACGAAACTTGGTCAGAATGTTTGTCCTGATAATATCTCTGACAAGTTGGGTTGCTTCGGGTCAAAAAGTAGGTCACCGGGGCAAATCTTAGAAAAACCTTATGTGCACTCTAGAGGCCTCATTTTCAGTTTGAACTTATGAAACTTGGTCAGAATGTTTGCCTTGATGATATCTCGAATGAGTTCAAAGTTGGCTCATGTTGGGTCAAAAAATATGTCCCTGGGTTAAATCTTAGAAAACCTTGTGGTCACATTTTGAGCCTGATACTATTAAAACTTGGTCAGAATATTTGTCTCGATGATATCTTGGACAGTGTAAAATTGGATCATGTTGGATCAAAAAGTAGGTCACTTGGCCAAATCCTAGAAAAACCTTGTGTGCCTTCTGGAGGCCAGATTTGCAGCCTGAAACTCATGAAAGTCGGTAGAACGTTTGTCTTGATAAAACCTGGAACAAGATTGAAATTTGGTCATGTCCGGTCAAAAAGTAGGTCACTAGGCTAAATCTTAGAAAAACCTTGTGTGTATTCAAGAGCCACATTTGTAGTTGGATACTCATGACACTTCGTCAGATTGTCTGTCTTGATGATATCTCTTACAAGTTTGAAATTAGGTCATGTCAGGTGAAAAAGTAGGTCACTGGGCCAAATCTTAGGAAAACATTGGATGCTCCATAGGGGCCACATTTTCAGTCTTATACTGATAAAGATTGGTCAGAATGTTTATCTTGTTGATATCTCAGACAAGTTCGAAAGTAGGTCATGTCGGGACAAAAAGTAGGTCACATGGTCAAATCTTGGATAAACCTTGTGTGCACTCTAGAGGCCACATTGTCAGCCTAATTCTCATGAAACTTGGCCAGAAAGTTTGCTATGATGATATCTTGAACAAGTTACAGATGGGTCACATCTGGTCAAAAAGTAGGTCACTGGACCAAATTTTAGAAAAGCTTTGTGTGCACCGTAGAGGCCACATTGTCAGTCTGATACTTATGAAACTTGGTCAGAATATTTGTTTAAATGATATCTTGGACAAGTTTGGAATTTAGTCACACTGGTTCAAAAAGTAGGTTATTTACACTCATGTGTTTTTTGTCATTAAAACCAGGATCTCTTCAGCTTTATCAACTGTGGATGACTTTACACAGGTGAGCGCTTTTGGGCCAATAGCCCTTTTGTTCAACAGTGTTTTCTACCCTTTCAAAAATGGTGCCCAGTATTGTTTTTAGTCACCATGGATATCAAATCAATTATTCTTTTTATTTTCTCTGAAAAATTAAGTGCCCCATTTTTACATTAGAGTGCCCCCTTTTTAGCTCTCCTGAGAACTAAGTGCTCAAGCTGAGCTTTTTTGATAGTGCTGTGTCCGTCATCTGTCATGCCCTATCCATCGTCCATCGTCAGTCATCCAGGTGTCAACAATGACCTTGTGTGCACTCTAGAGGCCACATTTTCAGTCAAATACTCATGAAACTAGGTCAGAGTGTTTGTCTTGATGATATCTCTTACAAGTATGAAAATTGGTCATGTTGGGTCAAAAAGTAGGTCACTGGGCCAAATCTTATGTAAAACTTGTGTGCACTCTAGAGGCCACATTTTCAGCCCAATACTCATGAAACTTTTTACTTCTTTCTCTTTCCAGGTTGATCTACAGAAGGATTTAACCCTTAAGATAAGTATTATTATACTTTGTTATTTAAGAAATGGCACTTGTTTTGTCACTCCTTGCTCATGCTGCTGATCTCTGTTCATGGGCGAGGAAGACATTGGGGGAGGCTGACACAGCCACCCCATATGTCGTCTCTGACATTGATGGAGATTGTTTGAAGATCTCATTTGTAGGGGATGAAGAGACCTCTGATGATGTGTGCAGTGAGGGTGTTTCTATGGAGTCAATGGCATGGGATGACATGGACAGTGTGGAGGAGTTGGGGGAGAGTTAAGCTTTTTAGAGCTAAGCTGTTCCTCCTTGTGCAGTGGTGGAAGTGGAGATTGGGTATGAGAGTTGTATGGTTCTCAGCCCCATATCCACATCACTGGAGATGTGGAACAGCTTTACCCAGGACTTCTTCAGACTTGCCTTCTCAGAGGAGGAGTGGGAGGAAGAACTGGAATCTAGATCTAGATTCTGCCACCTTTTTGTCTGTTGTAAATATGTGGAGATGGTGAAAGAGAACCATATGGTTCATTCCATCATTTCTACATCATCTATGATGTCAGATGGTGCGAATATTGAGGTTGTGGATGATGTGGAGAGGGAGATCTTCTGTGATGTAGATATCGAGGAAGACTTGAAGTTATACCTCTGTGTCCTCCTTGACAGAGGACATCTTGCAGACTAGCGAGGATTGTGTCAGTCTGGCTGATGGAGAAGACGCAGAGCTGGGCTTGAACTCTTTCTCCATCTGCCCGGCCATTGAACTGGGGCTTTGTTCTATTCCGTCTGCTGTTGTATGTAAATCACAGCCTGTAGTAGTCACACGCAGACAGTTGTATGCGGTTGGGATTGTGGTAAGGAGAGATGTTGTTTGTAAGGAGAGGAGGAGGTGCAGTTTGTTATGAGTGGGGATGGATAGTTCACTATAGTTTAGAGACAGGTATATAGGCTTGCACTGGCTATCTGTCCTGCCCTGTCTTGGCCTGAAACTGTGGTAATTACCAAGGATCCATTGTGAGTCCATCAGTGTGGCACACTGGGTATACAATCAGGGGATGAATGTGTTGTCAGTTGTGCACATGTAGACCTAGGATTCTTCAGTCCAGGAAGTACACTAGATAAGAGAAGAACCCCAGAACACACACACTAATACTACTTTCATCTTTGTACAGACATTAGACCTTTGTATTTTTTCCGCAATAATAAGCTATATCATATAGAACTTTGGCATTCAGCAAGTACTAGTGTTTACTAGGAAACAGAAATGCATTAGGATTAGGTAAGGATGGAATCTGCCTGCATTTTTGACCAGGACTTGCATGTAGATTTTTTAAATGCCTCCTTTTTTTCTCAATTTTTCTAGATGTTAGCGAAAGTTATGGATGGAATATCTCAGGCTTTTTGACAAGGACTTGCATGCAGATTTTGGAATTGCCTTTGTTTTTCTTTGTCCTTAAATTTTTTAGATGTAAGAAAAAGGTATGGATAGAATGTGTCTGCATTGTTGACCATTTTTGTACAGACATTGGACTTTGGAGTTGCTTTTTTTCTCAATAATAACCTATATCATATAGAACTTTGGCATTAATTAAGTACTAATGTTTACTAGGAAACAAAAAATGGACTAAGATAAGGTATGGATGGAATCTGCCTGCATTTTGACCCGGACTTGCCTGCAGATTTTTGAAATGCCTCTTTTTTTCCCTCAATTTTTCTAGGTGTTAGAGAAAAGTATGGGTGGAATCTGTCAGGATTTTCGGCCAGGACTTGCATGCAGATTTTCGAATTGCCTCTGCTTTTTTTTTTTTTTTTTTTCCTCAATTTTGCTAGTGTTTAGGGGGAAAGGTATGGATGGAATCTTTCAGCGTTTTTGCCCAGGACTTGCATGCAGGTGTTTGATTTTTTTCAATTTTGTCAGGTGTTAGCAGAAGGTATGGATCAAATCTGACAGGATTTTTAACCAGAACTTGCATGCAGATTTTTTAAATGCCACTTTTTTTTCAATATTTCTTATTTTTCTAGGTGTAAGCAAAAGGTATGAATGGAATTTGTCAGGATTTTTGACCAGGACTTACACGCAGATTTTGGAATTGCTTTTTTTTGTAAATTCTCAATTTTGCTAGGTGTTGGGGGAAAGGTATGGATGGAATCTTTCTGTGTTTTTGACCTGGACTTGCATGACGGGTTTTGAATTGCTTTTGTTATTTTTTTTTTCACTTTTGCTAGAGAAAGTTATGAATGGAATCTATCTGTATTGTTGACCAATTTTGAAGAGACATTTGAGCTTTGAGTTGCTTTTTTTGTGCTCAATAATAAGCTATATCATATAGAACTTTGGCATTCATCGAGTACTAGTGTCTACTAGGAAACAAAAATGCATCAGGATAAGGTATGGATGGAATCTGCCTGCATTTTTGACCAGGACTTGCATGTAGATTTTTGAAATGCCTCTTTTTTAAATTTTTTTCCTAGGTGTTAGCAACAGGTATGAATGGAATCTGTCAGGATTTTTGACCAGGACTTGCATGCAGATTTTGAAATTGCCTTTTTTTTTTTCTCAATTTTGCTAGGTGTTAGGGGTAAAGGTATGGATGGAATCTTCCTGTGTTTTTGACCTGGACTTGCATGCAGATTTTTGAATTGTTTTTTTCCCCTTTTTGCTAGGTGTTAGCAGAAGGTATGGATGGAATCTAACGGGATTTTTAACCAGAACTTACATGCAGATTTTTGAATTGCCTTTGTACTTTTTTTCCTCAAGTTTTCTAGATGTTAGAGAAAGTAATGGGAGGAATCTTGTCAGCATTTTTGACCAGGACTTGCTTGCAGGTTTTTTGAATTGCCTTATTTTTTTCTTTTTTTTCCCGTTAATTTTCCTAGGTGTTAGGGGGAAGGTATGAATGAAATTCATCGTATTGTTGACCATACTTGTACAGACGTTGGACCTTTGAATTCCTTTTTTTTTTTTTTTCCTTAATGATAAGCTGTATCATACAGAACTTTGGCTTTCATCAAGTACTAGTGTTTACTAGGAAACAAAAATGAATTAGGATTAGGTATGGATGGAATCTGCCTGCATTTTTGACCAGGACTTGCATGCAGATTTTTAAAATGCCTCTTTTTTTTTTTTTCAATTTTTCTAATTTTTCTAGGAGTTAGCAAAAGGTATGAATGGAATCTGTCAGGATTTTTGACCAGGACTTACATGCAGATTTTAGAATTTCCTTTTTTTTTTTTAATTCTCAATTTTGCCAGGTTTAAGGGAAAAGGTATGGATGGAATCTTTCTGTGTTTTTGACCTGCACTTGCATATAGGGTTTTGAATTGCTTTTGTTTTTTTCTCAGTTTTACAAGGGAAAAGTATGAATGGAATCTGTCTGTATTGTTAAGCATTTTGTAGAGACATTGGAGCTTTTAGTTGTATTTTTCTGTCCTCAATAATAAGCTATATCATATAGAATTTTGGCATTCATCAAGTACTGGTGTTTACTAGGAAACAAAAATGCATTAGGATTAGGGGGATTAGGTATGGATGGAATCTGCCTGCATTTTTGACCAGGACTTGCATGCAGATTTTTGAAATGCCTCTTTTTTTTCAATTTTTCTAGGTGTTAGCTAAAGGTATGAATGGAATCTGTCAGGATTTTTGACCAGGACTTGCATGCAGATTTTGGAATTGCCTTTTTTTTCTCAATTTTGATAGGTGTTAGGGGGAAAGGTATGGATGTACTTTTTTTCCCTATATTTTCTAGATGTTAGATGTTGGAAAAAGTGATGAATTTTGTCAGCATTTTTGACCAGGACTTGTTTGCAGGTTTTTTGAATTTCCTTTTTTTTTCCCCTAAATTTTCTTAAGTGTTAGGGGGGAAGGTATGAAAGAAATCTGTCTTTATTGTTGACCATTCTTGTACGGACATAGGACATTTGAGGTTTTTTTTTTTTTTTTTTCTTAATAGTAAGCTATATCGTATAGAACTTTGGCATTCATCAAGTACTAGTGTTTACTAGGAAACAAAAATGCGTTAGGATTAGGTATGGATGGAATCTGCCTGCATTTTTGACCAGGACTTGCATGCAGATTTTTGAAATGCCTCTGTTTTTCATTCTTTCTAATTTTTCTAGGTGTAAGCAAAAGGTATGAATGGAATCTGTCAGGATTTTTGACCAGGACTTACATGCAGATTTTAGAATTGCCTTTTTTTTTTTAATTCTCAATTTTGCTAGGTGTTGGGGAAAAGGTATGGATGGAATCTCTCTGTGTTTTTGACCTGGACTTGCATGCAGGGTTTTGAATTGCTTTTGTTATTTTTTTCCTCAGCTTTGCTAAGGAAAGGTATGAATGGAATCTGTCTGTATTGTTAACCATTTTTGTAGAGATATTGGAGCTTTAAGTTGTATTTTTTTGTCCTCAATAATAAGCTATATTAGGATTAGGTATGAATGGAATCTGCCCGCATTTTTGACCAGGACTTGCATGCAGATTTTTGAAATGCCTCTTTTTTTTTTCTAATTTTTCTAGGTGTTAGCAAAAGGTATGAATGGAATCTGTCTGCCTTGTTAAACATTTTTGTAGAGCCATTGGCGCCTTGAACTGTATTTTTTGTCCCCAATAATAAGCTATATCGTATAGAATTTTGGCATTCATCAAGTACTAGTGTTTACTAGGAAACAAAAATGAATTAGAATTAGGTATGGATGGAATCTGTCTGCATTTTTGACCAGGACTTGCATGCAGATTTTTGAAATGCCTCTTTTTTTTTTCAATTTTTCTAGGTGTTAGCTAATGGTATGAATGGAATCTGTCAGGATTTTTGACCAGGACTTACATGCAGATTTTGGAATTGGTTTTTTTCCTCAGTTTTGATAGGTGTTAGGGGGAAAGGTATGGATGGAATCTTTCTGTGATTTTGACCTGAACTTGCATGCAGGTTTTTGAATTGCTTTTTCCCCGATTTTGCTAGGTGTTAGCAGAAGGTATGGACGGAATCTGACAGATTTTTAACTAGAACTTACATGCAGATTTTTGAATTGCCTTTGTACTTTTTTCCCTCTATTTTCTAGATGTTAGAGAAAGTAATATGAGGAATTTTGTCAGCATTTTTGACCAGAAATTACTTGCAGATTTTTTTAATTGCGTTTTTTCTCTCTTTTTTCCCCTAAATTTTCATAGGTGAAAGGGGGGAAGGTATGAATGAAATCTGTCTTTATTGTTGATCATTCTTGTACAGACATTGGACATTTGACTTTTTTTCTTAATAATAAGCTATATCATATAGAACTTTGGCATTCATCAAGCACTAGTGTTTATTAGGAAACAAAAATGCGTTAGGATTAGGTATGGATGGAATCTGCCTGCATTTTTGACTAGGACTTGCATGCAGATTTTTGAAATGCCTCTTTTTTTTCATTTTTTTTCCCAATTTTTCTAAGTGTTAGCAAAAGGTATGAACAGATTTTTTTTTTCTTTTTTCTTAGTTTTACTAGGGAAAGGTATGAATAGAATCTGTCTGTATTGTTGACCATTTCTATAGAGACATTGCAGCTTTGAGTTGCTTTTTTTGTCCTCAATAAGAAGCTTTATCATATAGAACTTTGGCATTCATCAAGTACTAGTGTTTACTAGGAAACAAAAATGCATTAGGATTAGGTATGGATGGAATCTGTCTGCATTTTTGACCAGGACTTGCATGCAGATTTTTGAAATGCCTCTTTTTTTTTTTTTTTTTCAATTTTTCTAATTTTTCTAGGAGTTAGCAAAAGGTATGAATGGAATCTGTCAGGATTTTTGACCAGGACTTACATGCAGATTTTGGAATTGCCTTTTTTTTTTTTTTTAAATTCTCAATTTTGCTAGGTGTTAGGGGAAAAGGTATGGATGGAATCTTTCTGTGTTTTTGACCTGCACTTGCATGTAGGGTTTTGAATTCCTTTTGTTATTTTTTTTCTCAGTTTTGCTAGGGAAAGGTATTAATGGAATCTGTCTGTAGTGTTCACCATTGTTGTAGAGACATTGGAGCTTTAAGTTGTATTTTTTTGTCCTCAATAATAAGCTATATCATATAGAATTTTGGCATTCATCAAGTACTGGTGTTTACTAGGAAACAAAAATGCCCTAGGATTAGGTATGGATGGAATCTGCCTGCATTTTTGACCAGGACTTGCATGCAGATTTTTGAAATGCCTCTTTTTTTAAAATTTTTCTGGGTGTTAGCTAAAGGTATGAATGGAATCTGTCAGGATTTTTGACCAGGACTTGCATGCATATCTTTGAATTGCCTTTTATTTTCCTCCATTTTGATAGGTGTTGGGGGAAAGGTATTGATGTAAGCTTTCTTTTTTTTTGACCTGGACTTGCATGCAGGTTTTTGAATTGCTTTTTCTCCCATTTTGCTAGGTGTTAGCAGAAGGTATGGATGGAATCTGACGGGATTTTAACCAGAACTTGCATGCAGATTTTTGAATTGCATTTGCACTTCTTTTCCTCAATTTTTCTAGATGTTAGGGAAAGTAATGGGAGGAATCTGTCAGCATTTTTGACCAGGACTTGCTTGCAGGGTTTTTGAATTGCCTTTTTTTTTTTTTTTTTTTCCCTTAATTTTGCTAGGTGTTAGGGGGAAAGGTATGAATGAAATCTATCTGTATTGTTGACCATTTTTGTACAGACATTGGACCTTTGAGCTCCTTTTTTTCTTAATAATAAGCTATATCATATAGAACTTTGGCATTCATCAAGTACTAGTGTTTACTAGGAAACAAAAATGCATTAGGATTAGGTATGGATGGAATCTGCTTGCATTTTTGACCAGGACTTGCATGCAGATTTTTGAAATGCCTCTTTTTTTCAATTTTTCTAGGGGTTTAGCAAAAGGTATGAATGGAATCTGTCAGAATTTTTGACCAGGACTTGCATGCAGATTTTGGAATTGCCCTTTTTTTTTTAATTCTCAATTTTGCTAGGTGTTGGGGGAAAGGTATGGATGGAATCTCTCTGCGTTTTTGACCTGGACTTGCATGCAGGGTTTTGAATTGCATTTGCTATTTTTGTCCCAGTTTTCTTCGGGAAAGGTATGAATGGAATCTGTCTGTTTTGTACATCATTTTTGTAGAGACATTTGAGCTTTGAGTTGGTTTTTTTGTCCTCAATAATAAAGTCTATCATATAGAACTTTGGAAATCATGAAGTACTAGTGTTTACTAGGAAACAAAAATGCATCAGGATTAGGTATGGATGGAATCTGCCTGCATTTTTGACCAGGACCTGCATGCAGATTTTTGAAATGCCTCTTTTTTTTTTCTTCTTCAATTTTTCAAATTTTTCTAGGTGTAAGCAAAAGGTATGAATGGAATCTGTCAGGATTTTTGACCAGGACTTACATGCAGATTTTGGAATTGCCTTTTTTATTTAATTCTCAATTTTGCTAGGTGTTAGGGGAAAAGGTATGGATGGAATCTGTCTGTGTTTTTGACCTGCACTTGCATGTAGGGTTTTGAAATCCTTTTGTTATTTTTTTTCTCAGTTTTGCTAGGCAAAGGTATGAATGGAATCTGTCTGTAGTGTTGACCATTGTTGTAGAGATATTGGAGCTTTAAGTTGTATTTTTCGTCCTCAATAATAAGCTATATCATATAGAATTTTGTTATTCATCAAGTACTGGTGTTTACTAGGAAACAAAAATGCACTAGGATTAGGTATGGATGGAATCTACATGCATTTTTGACCAGGACTTGCATGCAGATTTTTGAAATACCTCTTTTTTTCATTTTTCTGGGTGTTAGCTAAAGGTATGAATGGAATCTGTCAGGATTTTTGACCAGGACTTGCATGCATATCTTGGAATTGCCTTTTTTTTTCTCAATTTTGATAGGTGTTAGGGGGAAAGGTATGGATGTAAGCTTTCTGTGTATTTGACCTGAACTTGCATGCAGGTTTTTGAATTGCTTTTTCTCCCATTTTGCTAGGTGTTAGCAGAAGGTATGGATGGAATCTGACGGAATTTTTAACCAGAACTTGCATGCAGGTTTTTTAATTGCATTTGAACTTTTTTTCCCCAATTTTTCTAGATGTTAGAGAAAGTAATGGGAGGAATCTGTCAGCATTTTTGACCAGGACTTGCTTGCAGGGTTTTTGAATTGCATTTTGTTTCTTTTGTTTTTTTCCTTAATTTTCCTAGGTGTTAGGGGGAAAGGTATGAATGAAATCTTTCTGTATTGTTGACCATTTTTGTACAGACATGGGATCTTTGAGATCCTTTTTTTCTTAATAATAAGCTATATCATGTAGAACTTTGGCATTCATTAAGTACTAGTGTTTACTAGGAAACAAAAATGCATTAGGATTAGGTATGGATGGAATCTGCCTGCATTTTTTGACCAGGACTTGCATGCAGATTTTTGAAATGCCTCTTTTTTTCAATTTTTCTAGGGGTTTAGCAAAAGGTATGAATGGAATCTGTCAGGATTTTTGACCAGGACTTACATGCAGATTTTGGAATTGCCTTTTTTTTAATTCTCAATTTTTCTAGGTGTTGGGGAAAAGGTATGGATGGAATCTTTCTGCGTTTTTGACCTGCACTTGCATGTAGGGTTTTGAATTGCTTTTGCAATTTTTTTCCCAGTTTTCCTCGGGAAAGGTATGAATGGAATGAGTCTCTTTGGTACACCATTTTTGTAGAGACATTTGAGCTTTGAGTTGCTTTTTTTTTGTCCTTAATGATAAACTCTATCATATAGAACTTTGGCATTCATCAAGTATTAGTGTTTACTAGGAAACAAAAATGCATTAGGATTAGGTATGGATGGAATCTGCCTGCATTTTTGACCAGGACTTGCATAAGGATTTTTGAAATGCCTCTTTTTTTTTTTCAAATTTTCAAATTTTTCTAGGTGTAAGCGAAAGGTATGAATAGAATCTGTCAGGATTTTTGACCAGGACTTACATGCAGATTTTAGAATTGCCTTTTCTTTTTTCTTTTTTTTTTTTAATTCTCAATTTTGCTAGGTGTTAGGGGAAAAGGTATGGATGGAATCTGTCTGTTTTTGACCTGCACTTGCATGTAGGGTTTTGAATTCCTTTTGTTATTTTTTTTCTAAGATTTGCTAGGCAAAGGTATGAATGGAATCTGTCTGTAGTGTTGACCATTGTTGTAGAGACATTGGAGCTTTAAGTTGTATATTCTTTTGTCCTCAATAATAAGCTATATCGTATAGAATTTTGGTATTCATCAAGTACTGTTGTTTACTAGGAAACAAAAATGCACTAGGATTAGGTATGGGTGGAATCTGCATGCATTTTTGACCAGGACTTGCATGCAGATTTTTGAAATGCCTCTTTTTTTTAATTTATCTAGGTGTTAGCTAAAGGTATGAATGGAATCTGTCAAGACTTTTGACCAGGACTTGCATGCATATCTTGGAATTGCCTTTTATTTTCTCTTTTTTGATAGGTGTTAGGGGGAAAGGTATTGATGTAAGCTTTCTGTGATTTGACCTGAACTTGCATGCAGGTTTTTGAATTGCTTTTTCTCCCATTTTGCTAGGTGATAGCAGAAGGTAAGGATGGAATCTAACGGGATTTTTAACCAGAACTTGCATGCAGATTTTTTAATTGCATTTGCACTTTTTTTCCTCAAATTTTCTATATGTTAGGGAATGTAATGGGAGGAATCTGTCAGCATTTTTGACCAGGACTTGCTTGCAGGGTTTTTGAATTGCCTTTTCTTTTCCTTAATTTTGCTAGGTGTTTGGTATGAATGAAATCTATCTGTATTATTGACCATTTTTGTACAGACACTGGATCTTTGAGCTCCTTTTTTTCCTCAATAATAAGGTATATTATATAGAACTTTGGCATTCATCAAGTACTAGTGTTTACTAGGAAACAAAAATACATTAGGATTAGGTATGGATGGAATCTGCCTGCATTTTTTGACCAGGACTTGCATGCAGATTTTTGAAATGCCCCTTTTTTTTTTCAATTTTTCTAGGGGTTTAGCAAAAGGTATGAATGGAATCTGTCGGGATTTTTGACCAGGACTTACATGCAGATTTTGGAATTGCCTTTTTTTTTAATTCTCAATTTTGCAAGTGTTTAGGAAAAGGTATGGATAGAATCTTTCTGTGTTTTTGACCTGCACTTGCATGCAGGGTTTTGAATTGCATTTGCTATTTTTTCCCCAGTTTTCCTCGGGAAAGGTATGAATGGAATCTGTCTGTTTTGTACACCATTTTTGTAGAGACATTTGAGCTTTGAGTTGCTTTTTTTTTTTTGTCCTTAATAATAAACTCTGTCATATAGAACTTTGGCATTCATCAAGTACTAGTGTTTACTAGGAAACAAAAATGCATTAAGATTAGGTATGGATGGAATCTGCCTGCATTTTTGACGAGGACTTGCATGCAGATTTTTGAAATGCCTCTTTTTTTTTTTTTTTCAATTTTTCAAATTTTTCTAGGTGTAAGCAAAAGGTATGAATGGAATCTGTCCGGATTTTTTACCAGGACTTGCATGCAGATTTTTGAATTACATTTTTTTTTTTAATTCTCAATTTTGCTAGGTGTTAGGGGAAAAGGTATGGATGGAATCTGTCTGTGTTTTTGACCTGCACTTGCATGTAGGGTTTTGAATTGCTGTTGTTATTTTCTTTTCTCAGTTTTGCTAGGCAAATGTATGAATGGAATATGTCTGTAGTGTTGACCATTGTTGTAGAGACATTGGAGCTTTGAGTTGAATTTTTTTTTTTGTCCTCAATAATAAGCTATATCATATAGACTTTGGCATTCATCAAGTACTGGTATTTACTAGATAACAAAAATGCATTAGGATTAGGTATGGATGGAATCTGCCTGCATTTTTGACCAGGATTTGCATGCAGATTTTTGAAATGCCTCTTTTTTTTTTTTTTTTTTTTCAATTTTTCAAACTTTTCTAGGTGTAAGCAAAAGGTATGAATGGAATCTGTCAGGATTTTTGACCAGGACTTACATGCAGATTTTGGAATTGCCCTTTTTTTTAATTCTCAATTTTGCTAGGTGTCAGGGGAAAAGGTATGGATGGAATCTTTCTGTGTTTTTGACCTGCACTTGCATTAGGGTTTTAAGTTGCTTTGTTATTTTTTTCTCAGTTTTGTTAGGCCAAGGTATGAATGGAATCTGTCTGTAGTGTTGACCATTTTTGTAGAGACATTGGAGCTTTGAATTGTATTTTTTTGTCCTCAATAATAAGCTATATCATATAGAATTTTGGCATTCATCAAGTACTGGTGTTTATTAGGAAACAAAAACGCATTAGGATTAGGTATGGATGGAATCTGCCTGCATTTTTGACCAGGACTTGCATGCAGATTTTTGAAATGCCTCTTTTTTTTTTAATTTTTCTAGGTGTTCGCTAAAGGTATGAATGGAATCTGTCAGGATTTTTTTACCAGGACTTGTATGCAGAATTTGGAATTGCCTTTTTTTTTTTCTCAATTTTGCTAGGTATTAGGGAGAAAGATATGGATGGAATCTTTCTTTGTTTTTGACCTGAACTTGCATGCAGCTTTTTGAAGTGCTTTTTTTCGCCATTTTTCTAGATGTTAGCACAAGGTATGGATGGAATCTGACAGGATTTTTAACCAGAACTTGCATGCAGATTTTTGAATTGCAATTGCACTTCTTTTCCTCAATTTTTCTAGATGTTAGAGAAAGTAATGGGAGGAATCTGTCAGCATTTTTGTCCAGGACTTGCTTGCAGGGTTTTTGAATTGCCATTTTTTTTCTTTTTTTTTTTTCCCTAATTTTGCTAGGTGTTAGGGGGAAAGGTATGAATGAAATCTATCTGTATTGTTGACCATTTTTGTACAGACATTGAACCTTTGAGCGTTTTTTTATTTCTTAATAATAAGCTATATCATATAGAACTTTGGTATTCATCAAGTACTAGTGTTTAATAGGAAACAAAAATTCGTTAGGATTAGGTATGGATGGAATCTGCCTGCATTTTTGTCCAGGACTTGCATGCAGATTTTTGAAATGCCTCTTTTTTTGAATTTTTCTAGGTGTTCGCTAAAGGTATGAATGGAATCTATCAGGAAGTTTTTACCAGGACTTGCATGCAGAATTTGGAATTGCCTTTTTTCTTCTCAGTTTTGATAGGTATTAGGGAGAAAGGTATGGATGGAATCTTTCTGTGTTTTTGACCTGAACTTGCATGCAGGGTTTTGAATTGCTTTTTTTCCCATTTTGCTAGGTGTTAGCACAAGGTATGGATGGAATCTGACAGGATTTTTAACCAGAACTTGTATGCAGATTTTTGAATTGCAATTGTACTTCTTTTCCTCAATTTTTCTAGATGTTAGAGAAAGTAATGGGAGGAATCTGTCAGCATTTTTGACCAGGACTTGCTTGCAGGGTTTTTAAATTGCCTTTTTTTTTCCTTTTTTTTTTTTCCCTTAATTTTGCTAGGTGTTAGAGGGAAAGGTATCAATGAAATCTATTTGTATTGTTGACCATTTTGGTACAGACATTGGACCTTTGAGCTTCTTTTTTTCCTTAATAATAAGCTATATCATATAGAACTTTGGCATTCATCAAGTACTAGTGTTTACTAGGAAACAAAAATGCATTAGGATTAGGTATGGATGGAATCTGCCTGCATTTTTGACCAGGACTTGCATGCAGACTTTTGAAATGACTCTTTTTTTCATTTTTTTTAGGGGTTTAGCAAAAGGTATGAATGGAATCTGTCAGAATTTTTGACCAGGACTTACATGAAGAATTTGGAATTGCCCTTTTTTTTTTTAATTCTCAATTTTGCTAGGTGTTGGGGGAAAGGTATGGATGGAATCTTTCTGCGTTTTTGACCTGGACTTGCATGTAGGGTTTTGAATTGCTTTTGCTATTTTTTTCCCCGTTTTCCTCGGGAAAGGTATGAATAGAATCTGTCTGTTTTGTACACCATTTTTGGAGAGACATTTGATCTTTGAATTGCTTTTTTTTTTTTGTCCTTAATAATAAACTCTATTATATAGAACTTAGGCATTCATCAAGTACTAGTGTTTACTAGGAAACAAAAATGCATTAGGATTAGGTATGGATGGAATCTGCTTGCATTTTTGACCAGGACTTGCATGCAGATTTTTGAAATGCCTCCTTTTTTTTTTTTTTTCATTTTTTTAAAATTTTTTCTAAGTGTTAGCAAAATGTATGAATGGAATTTTTTTTTCTTAGTTTTGCTAGGGAAAGGTATGAATAGAATCTGTCTGTATTGTTGACCATTTCTGTAGAGACATTGCAGCTTTGAGTTGCTTTTTTTGTCCTCAATAAGAAGCCTTATCATATAGAACTTTGGCATTCATCAAGTACTAGTGTTTACTAGTTAACAAAAATGCATTAGGATTAGGTATGGATGGAATCTGTCTGCATTTTTGACCGGGAATTGTATGCAGATTTTTGACATGCCTCTCTTTTTTCAATTTTTCTAGGTGTTATCAAAAGGTATGGATGGGATCTGTCAGGATTATTGACCAGGACTTGCTTGCATATCATGGAATTGCCTTTTTTTTTCTCAATTTTGCTAGGTGTTAGGGGGAAATGTATGGATAGAATCTTTCTGTGTTTTTGACCTGGACCTGTATGCAGGTGTGTGAATTGCTTTTTTCCCCATTTTGCTAGGTGTTAGCAGAAGGTATGGATGGAATCTTGACAGGATTTTTAACCAGAACTTGCATGCAGATTTTTGAATTGCCCTTGTACTTTTTCTTCCTAAATTTTTCTACATGTTATATAGAAAGTAATGGGAGGAATTTTGTCAGCATTTATGACCAACACTTGCTTGCAGGTTTTTTGAATTGCCTTATTTTCTTTTCTTTTTATCCCCTTAACTCTGCTAGGTGTTAGTGGGGAAGGTATCAATGAAATCTATCTGAATTGTTTACCATTCTTGTACAGACATTGGACCTTTGAGTTCGTTTTTTTCTAAATAATAAGCTATATCATATAGAACTTCGGCATTCATCAAGAACTAGTGGTTACTAGGAAACTAAAATGCATAAGGATTAGGTATGGATGGAATCTGTCAGCACCTTTGCTAGACTTGCATACAGGTTTTTTTAATTGCCTTTGTTATTTTTTTTTTCTCTATTTTGGTAGGGAAAGGTATAAATGGAATCTATATTGTTGACCATTTTCTGTAGAGACATTGGGGCTTTGAGTTGCTTGTTTCGTCCTCAATAATAAGCTATATCATATAGAACTTTGACATTAATCAAGTACTAGTGTTTACTAGGAAACAAAAATGCATTAAGATTAGGTATGAATGGAATCTGCCTGCATCTTTGACCAGGACTTGCATGCAGATTTTTGAAATGCCTCTTTTTTTTTCCAGTTTTTCTAGGTGTTAGCAAAAGGTATGAATGGAATCTGTAAGAATTTTTTTAACCAGGACTTGCATGGACATTTTGGAATTGCCTTTTTTTTTTCAATTCTCAATTTTGCTAGGTGTTAGGGAGAAATTTATTGATGGAATCTTTCTGCGTTTTTGACCTGGACTTGCATGCCTGTTTTTGATTTTTTTTTTCAGTTTTGCTAGGTGTTAGTAGAAGGTATGGATGGAATCTGACAGGAATTTTTTCCAGGACTTACATGCAGATTTTTGAATTGCCTTTGTATTTTTTTCATTTCTAGATGTTGGGGAAAGGTATGGGAGGAATCTGTCAGCATTTTTTTACTAGGACTTGCTAGGTGTAAGGGAAAGGTATAAATGGAATCTGTCTGTATTGTTGACCATTCTTGTACAGACATTGGACCTTTGAGTTGCTTTTTTGTAATAAACTATATGCATTCATCAAGTACTAATGTTAACTATGAAACAAGAATGCATTAGGATTTGGTATGGATGGAATCTTTCAACATTTCTGACTAGGTCTTGCATGCAGGTTTTTGAATTGCCTTTGTTATTTTTTTTTTTTTTTTTTTTAATTTTGCTAGGTGTTAGGGAAAGGCATAAATGGAATATGTCTATATTGTTGACCATTTTGGTACAGACATTGGAGCTTTGAGTTGCTTTTTTCCTCAATAATAAGCTATATCACACAGAAGTTTGGCATTCATTAAGTACTAGTGTTTACTAGGAAACAAAAATGCATTAAGATTAGGTATGGATGGAATCTGTCAGCATTTTTGACTAGGACCTGCATGCAGATTTTGAAATTCCCCCTTTTTTTTTCTTTTTTCTTAATTTTGCTAGATGTTAGGGAAAGGTAGGGGTGGAATCTGTCAGCATTTTTTGACCAGGACTTGCATGCAGATTTTTGAAATGCCTCTTTTTTTTCAATTTTTCTAGGTGTTAGCAAAAGTTATGAATGGAATCTGTCAGGATTTTTGACCAGAACTTGCATGCAGATTTTTGAATTGCCTTTGTATTTTTCTCTTTCTTTCTCAATTTTTCTAGATGTTGGAGAAAGGTATGGGAGGAATCTGTCGGCATTTTTGACCAGGACTTGCTTGCAGGCTTTTGAATAGCTTCTTTTTTCCCTTTTTTTATCTCTCAATTTTGCCTGGTGTTAGGGAAAGGTATTAATGAAATCTGTCTGTATTGCTGAAATTCTTGTACAGACATTGGACTTTCAGTTGCTTTTTTCTAAAAAATAAGCTACATGTATATCATGAAGAACTTTGGCATTCATCAAGTACTAGTGCATACTAGGAAACAAGAATGCATTAGGATTAGATATGGATGGAATCTGTCAGCATTCTTTACAAGTAAACACATAGGAATGGGCAAAACTGTCTTCAAATCAAAGGTAGCAACATGATAATTTGTGCCGTTTTTGGCTTTTGTTTTGTCAGACCATTTTTTGTCTCTTGCCATTTCTTTTTACATTGATTGTCATAGTTACATTTAATACCAGGTGTCATCTGTCCTGTTAAACTTTGTTCTTTCTGGTCCTGATCCGTTTTTAGGAATATGGAAAGAACAGTTGTACTCATTACAGAGCATTAATTTTGTCTAGATTTTTCTGTGGGAGACACATTTCTTGTTTTGGGGCTTTGTAAAATCTTTATAAAGCAGATACATTTTTCTGATGTTTAAATCCTGTCCAAGAAACTTGCGAAGTTTGTCCTGCTGCATATGATATTCATCAAGTACTTGAAATGATTCAATGTTTTCTAACCTCATCCTGATGGTGTTTTGTTATGTGGTGAATGCTTTCAACATCTGTCTATAATGAAAATGTCCCAGAATTCTTGCTTTTCAGTGCACTTTCAACAACTCATTCACCAGTGTCCAGAGTTTTAAAGAAAAACCATTTTCAGAAAACATTTTTTTTTTCAAAGGAGTAAGCCCTTGATGTAGCTCTCCTTTATCTTACTGCAAAATGTAGCCTTTCAGGAAATTTTTCATTCATATTAGCACAGATGAAATCTCTCTGGCATTCATATGAATCAAGTTTCCAATAGCATGAGAAGTATTCTTGTCTTTTGGCATCTGGCAATTTATCAGTGCATGTAAAACAACATTTTTCAGCCTTTTTTGACCAATTTCCTTTCCAGTTGCACCGACGTAAGGAGGTCCATGCAATCATCTTTGTTTTCTTACATTTTTTTTTTCCATTTTTCTGGATTTGCCTTTCTCTTTCTGGTACTTGTGAACTTCCTTCGGCTTGTATAGTGTGCTTGTTTTCGGGGTGCTATACAAGCACTACTTTCAGAAGTTGTCAAATTGGTCAGTTGACATTTTGCTGTGTCTGATTTTTTATGATAATTGTCTCCCAGTGTCTCTTCTTGTCCATTAGGAATACATGCCTTCTGCTGTTCATGCCCAGGAATTTGCAAATATGCTAACTGCAGTACACTGTCAGAGTCACTGTTGTCAGCAGAAGCTGATGGTTATGTTTCATAAACTGGACGTAATGGATCACTGCAATATATTTTTACTGCTGAGTGTGTTACTGACAGCTAACGGTAGGCAGTCAGCTAACTCGTTTGACCAATGTCCTTCATGCTATAAAAAATACCGTTTTAGTAAAGGAAACTGACTTATCTGCTCTTGTTATAGAACAGTCAAATGTGAGAAAAGCTTTGTCTTGTTTGAGGTTTTCAGCCGAATGTTCACAGGCTTTTAATATACATTTCATATAACAATACAAAGTCAAGGTACTGGTAACTTGTTGCTTTGTTGCTAGTTAAGATATTTTTCAGGCCGAAATACAATCTTTTTATCTACTTTATTGTGAGATTAAAATAGTGATTTCAGTGACAGGGCTTATCAGGGTAAAGCTTTTACCTTTCCCATCTGTCATGTATAGCAGATAATCTCTTCCAAACTTATATTTCTTTAATGAACTATGTAGGCTTAGGACATTGTTATGTTTGGTATTGTCTCTGTTCTGACTTTTAGCAGTTGAAATATGTACATACTTGTGGCTTTAAAACCTGATGCAACAACCAAAACATGTCAGTTCGAAATTGCTGTAAGAGCACTTATAACATTTTTACTCTGAATTATAGTTCTAAAACTTATCCGGGGATGACAAGCCAAGATGCAGTATGTGTACCTAACACAGTTGGGCAATTCATTCACATGACTTACGGCTTTTTGGCACAAAGTGTACTACTAGAATACAAGATACTACACTCGGTCATTTTGGAATTCCATTAGTAAAATCGATGATAACTTATGATAACTTAACCAGCATCGGGGCAAACATTAGAATTGTAAAGGACAAGTTATTTTCTGTAAAAAAAGTCATTTTAGCCATATTTTGGACTTACGACCTTCTGGCACTAACCCCTCAATTTGTCATCTGCTAGTTCTGTCAGTTTGGACAAGTGTAAAATTTTTGTCGTTTGGTAACGGGTTAAAGATGATCAAAACTCCTATGATCTACACAACTTTAATCACCTTGAAAAATCTATGATATGAACCCACCCAAGAGTTCTTTTCAAACAAATAAACCTTTACCACACAGTCCCGAGTTTTAATGACCCTGGGGGAAGACAGCATCTGAAAACATTGCTGGATAAGGTAAATGGTCACCAGCATGTTCTCCTTTTCCTATAATGTTTTCCATCCTTTCAAATACAAATGCTTAAATTGACGCCACATTTAAGTTTTCGTCTGTAAATGTTTTCAATTTTCAATTCTACACAACTTTTATCACCTGGAAAAATCCACAATAAGACTCTCACCCCAAAGAGTTCTTCTCAAACAAATAAAACTTTTACCACACAGTCCCAAGTTTTAACGACCCTGGGGGAAGAGAGCATCTGAAAACATTGCTGGATAGAGGTAAATGTTGGTCACTAGCATTTTCTCCTTTTCCCACAATGTTTTCTATCCTTTTAAATACAAATGCCTAATTGACGCCTCATTTAAGTTATTGTCTGTAAATGTTTGCAATTTGGATAGGTCTGAAAAAATTTGCGATTTGGCAAAAAGGTAACGCTTGTAGAGCTAAATAACTGAAGTGGACGGAATTCCCAAACAGTACTAATGACGTAGATGTTACAGTTTCAAAGCTGTCTCAATATCTAGCAAAGAACCAAACTGTGTAGATAGAAAATTAAACTGCACGTTTTTTTACAGTCTGATCTTGATCTACACGGTCTGCTCAAACCCTTAGCACACAATCCCAAGTTTCAACGACCGTGAAAAAGAATGCTTTGGAAAATATTGTAGAATACGGAAAAAAATGCTTATAAGCAACAATTTTCTGCTTGTTCCACAATATTTTTTATTGTTTCATAAAAGAATTCCATCAGTTCAGCCATATTCAAGTTGTCGTCAGCTTTTTTTTTTTTTGTTTCAATTTGGACTAGTCTAAATATTTGTCCTGTACCACAAGAAAAATTGAAAGCATTTGAAGACGACGAGTTAAATGTAGCTCGAATGATGACATCAGCCTTTAACAGAGGTAGAAAACATCGTGGGAAGTGGAGAAAATGCTGGTTACCAGTATTTTCTCCTCTTCCCATTTCTTTAAAAGCCTTCTTTTTCAGAGTTGTTAAGACTCGGCAATGTGTTGTAAAGGGTCAACCCGTTACCACATAATCCCGACTTTTAACGACCCTGAAGAAGAAAGCCTGTAGAAAACATTGTGGGAAAAGGAGAAAATGCTGGTAACCAGCATTTTCTCCTTTTCCCATAATGTTTCCTGACCTTCCAGATACAAATTTCAGTGTTCGAGTCACATTTATTTTGTCGTCTGCAAATGCTTTCAATTTGGACGAGTCTAAAATTTTGTCGTTTGGTAAAGAGTTAAGCAATTAAATCTGGGCTCGGTGTTACAAGGGCCGAGGTTTCATAGGAACCAATACTATAACAGTAAATTCTCATCGGTTTCCGAACGCACAATCTGATCTTAATCTATACTTTCCGCTTTTTTTATAAAAAGATATATTCATAAAATGTTCTAGCCAAGCAGCCTTGAAATTGTAATAATTTAGCTGTGTTCCAGACTGAAAAGGTTCGTGCGCAAGGCAGCTCAAGAAGTACGAACATGTAATGGTACACAAGGTGTTATGTCACGTGATTAGCATTGGCACACCTTTTCCGCTAGGTGGCATTTTTCAAATTTTCTAAGAAAATGACAACGTTGCTCTCCATTTTTTTTCTTTTTTCTTTTAAATTAGAAGAAGGAATTCTAGAATGTATGGTTGTCATCATTCGTCTTTGATACCAATATATCTAACAATAATGAAATAAACATAAAAATAAATCATTTAGCGATTTGAAAAAGTGAAAAGAAGTCACATGACGAATACGTCATTTGAAAATTGTCGTCTGGAGCAATAGAGGAAATGACGCAGAGAAGGGCCGAGTCTGGAGAAAAGCTGCTGTTTCGCGATTATTTCAAGTAGAAGCGAACACACAGAGTTCTGATTGCAGAGAGATAGTCATGGTATCTTTTATTGTCAATAAGATCTGAATATCGGCCCAATTGCTCAGTAATTTGCTGTAGATTTCTAGTTAATTGCCAGTTAGACTTTGGAGACTTTGGTCATTCTCGGGTCGCCATTTAAAACGCCAGTTACGAATAATTTTAGAATGAATGATGAATGGTACTGCAGATTCTCCGATGTTGTAACACCATTATGAAGTTTCGAGCCCTCCTCCCCATCCACCCGTTACTGGCGATAACACCAAGTTTAGGATGCACACAAATTTTTTATCTCTTGTGGCTTTGACATTGTGGACGGTAAAAAGTGCCTTTGACTTCTTGAATTTGATACAATTCTGGCGATTTGTTGATTGGTTAATTGATAAATTGATTACCACACAATCCCTAGTTTTAATGACCCGAGAAAGAAAGTTTTTGAAAACATTGTGAGAAAAGGAGAAGATGCTGGTGACCAGCATTTTCTCCTTTTCCCACAATGTTTTTAACCATTTGGTGTACAAATTTCATTAGCTGACCTGTGCTTAATAAAATTTTGTTGCCTGCAAATATTTTGAATTTGGACAAGTCAAAAACTTTGTCATTTGGTAAAGTAAATCCATTCTCAGCATTTTCTGTTATATCAGGGCAACAGTTCACTTGTATGCCAAATAAATCCAGTGGACATTTTCATTCTAGAAAAAGACCAAGATATTGCAATTTCATGGCCACCTTTTGTCTGTAGTGTTTCAGCAAAGCAGACAGTGTAGATCAAAGATCAGATGGCATTTTTTTGCAGTCTGATCTTGATCTACACAGGCTGAAAAGGCAGCTATAGTTATGAATGGGCTCTTAGGGTTACAGGAGAAATGATTTTTTTTTGTATTTTAGTATAGTTACTAGTTACCTTATAACAAGGAATGTTTTTTTGAATAATGGATATATTGAATATTATCTTAAACCTTTAACCCTTAACTGTAATTTACCAAGTTGTAATGTCCCTGTGGAAAAAAGCTTTTGAAAATATTGTGTGAAAAGGAGAAACTGCTGGAAACCAGCATTTTCTTCTTTTCCCAGAATATTTCTACTCTTTATGATACAAATCTCATCATTTGAGCCAACATGATGTCTGCAAATGTTTTCAATTTGCACCAGTCTAAAATTCTGTCATTTTTGTAAAGAGTTAAGGGCCTTTTACAACTAAGCTTGCTTTTTGTCAATGTAGATCAATATCAGATTGCACAAAACATAGCAGTCCAGCCTGAGTGTAGCTCTACACTGTCCTGAGACATTTTGGACAAGAACAAACATAAAATTTCAATTGTTTAGGTCTTTTATCCAGCCTGTAAATGTATGTTGGGTTAATTTGGTGCTCTATTAGTTGAATTCAACACAAGATTTGATTTAACCCTTCACCACACAGTCCCAGGTTTTGATGACCTTGAGGAAAAAAGCCTTTTGAAAACCTTGGGAGAAAAAGCTGTTAACCATTTCCCAGAATGTGTTTTTCAAAGACAAACCCCATCACTTCAGACACATTAATATTATTGTCTGCAAATGCTTTAAAAATGAATCAGCCTAAAATTATGTTATTTGGTAAAGAGTTAACCAACAGAATATCTTTTGCAAAGCAAAAGTATTGACTTAGGAGAAAGGACCAATTTTTACCTTCCCTTTCAGGTACCCCAGTTTTGGGCGTTATCAGAGCATTGTTTTAATAACTTTCGACATATTTCTCCAGGAAAATCTTAGGCATTCCAACTTGACATTCAAGGAAGTGTCTGGCCAAATTTGTTTTGGCACCCGATAGATCATTTCACAGTAGAGTCAAGTCCCATGAGGAAGTGTAGTTTGATGGAAAAGCTAGGTGTAGAGATATCTGCATGAAACAAATACCTGAGGGTAAAGCTCACAGATCTCCAAGAGAAATCAGGGTATTTCTGCATTCGTCCTCTCCCTCCCACCCTCTCTCCCTCTAACCCTTTTCCACCTAATCAGGAGATACAACTGTTTACCACACAATCCCAACTTGTAACAACTATGGGAAAAACAGCTTTTGAAAACATTGTTGGAATAGGTTACCAGCATTTTTAGCTCTACTGGCTGTAAGCCAGCAGAGCTTGTGTCATGGTGTGGTTTCCGTCTGTCTGTCCATTAGTCTTTATCATGTTTACACGATCAAGTCTGCATTTGTGGTCGGATCTAGCAATTTATTTAGGAAAAGCAGCCATTTTATGACTTCGTATTGTTTACTCAACACAGTCCACATTGTTAGTCACATTTCTTTGAAACTTGCAGGGACTGTTTAAATCAGAGAGTACCGAAACCCTATCAAATGGTGAATTGAACAAATAGTGGAAAAAAAAATTAAGTACAATTTCTCAAAACCAACTGTTTGGAATCCAGCCAAATTTGATAGGGTTTCAGTACTCTACTTGTGCTGTCGTAATGGGTTCAAGCCCAGTTGTAACACTCCCCCCCCTCCCCCAAATTTTAGCTCACCTGAGCACAACGTGCTCAAGGTGAGCTATTGTGATCGCCCTATGTCAGGCGTCGGTCGTCCGTCAACAATTTCTTTAAACATCTTCTTCTAAACCACTGGGCCAATCTTGATGAAACTTGGCATGGATGTTCCTTGGGTGAAGCTCTACCAAAGTTGTTCAAAGAATTGAATTCCACCCTTAACTCTAGTTGCCATGGCAACAAAAAGGAAAAAAATGCAAAATTTTTGAAAATCTTCTTCTCTGAAACTAGAAGGCGTAGAGCTTTGATATTTAGTATGTAGCATCTAGTGGACCTTTACCAAGTTTCTTCATATGATGCCCCTGGGGTCAAAACTGGCCCCGCCCCGGAGGTCACAAGCTCAAGCATAGTAACATAGGAGGAAAACTTTAAAAATCTTCTTCTCTGAAACTTGAAGGCGTAGAGCTTTGATATTTGGTATGTAGCATTTCCTAGTAGACCTCTACCAAGTTTGTTCATATGATGCCCGGGGGTCAAAACTGGCCCTGCCCCAGGGGTCACAAGTTTGAACATAGGAACAGAGAAGGAAAACTTTAAAAATTTCTTCTCTAAAACCAGAAGGCACAGAGCTTTGATATT
Source organism: Tridacna gigas (assembly GCA_945859785.2). Lineage (NCBI taxonomy): Eukaryota > Metazoa > Mollusca > Bivalvia > Cardiida > Cardiidae > Tridacna > Tridacna gigas. Next base: position 49,740,029 of record OX244043.2, read on the forward strand.
TGGCATGATGCATCTCCTAGTGGACCTCTACCAAGTTTGTTCATATGATGCCCTTGTGGTCAAAACTGGTCCTGCCCTGGGGGTCACAAGTTCGAACACAGGAACAAAGAGGGAAAACTTTAAAAAATCATAGCATTTTCTCCTTTTTCCACAATGTTTTCTACCTTTTCACGCAGAAAACCTTTCTGTTTAGTAACAAATTAAGTATTGTCTTCATTATGTTTTTAATTTGAATCGGTCTAAAATTTTACTCTATGGTAAAGAGTTAGATAGAGATATAAAAGACTGATGCACATGTGTACATGTATTTCAGTGGTACAGATATCTTAGCCAGAAATCTCAACGATGCAGACAGTGTGGATCAAGATCAGACTGCACATTTTGTGCAGTCCTATCTTGATCTACACTGTCTGAAAAAACACTTATAGCTGCTAAAACAATTTCAGCCGTTAAAGCTGAGTCAAGGGTAGAAAATTCGAGGTACTTTGATTGTTGTCAAATTTGGATACAATATTGGGAATTTGATTGTCATGTTATGACTGAAGATCGGGCCATGAATTTATAGAAATTCTGCATAAAGATAAGATGGAGCCATATAATATAGGCAATAAAAGATTTTTTTGTTTGACAGAATTCCAAAATTCCTATTGCGTGATTTGTTTATTCTACCGTTAACCCAGGCCTGTACAATTTAGGACTTTTTGGAAAGCATTGTGAAACATTGCAAGAAAAGAGAGCAGTTGTTTGTTAATAGGGCCATTAATTGATGGAAAGTCTGCATAAAGGGGACCTACATATATACTATGTAGGAAGTGAATATTTTTTTTTAACAAGAACACCAAAAATATTTCCTCATAACTCTTTACCACACAGTCCCGACTTTCAATGACCCTGAAGGAGAAGGCTTTTGAAAACATTGTGGGAAAAGAAGAAAATGCTGATGACCAGCATTTTCTCCTTTTCCTACAATGTTTTTAGCTCACCTGAGCACAAAGTGCTCAAGGTGAGCTATTGTGATCGCCCTATGTCCGGCGTCTGTCAACAATTTCTTTAAACATCTTCTTCTAAACCACTGGGCCAATCTTGATGAAACTTGGCAGGGATGTTCCTTGGGTAAAGCTCTACCAAAGTTGTACAAAGAATTGAATTCCACCATTAACTCTGGTTGCCATGGCAACAAAAAGGAAAAAAAAGCAAAATCTTTGAAAATCTTCTTCTCTGAAACTAGAAGGCGCAGAGCTTTGATATTTGGTATGTAGCATCTCCTAGTAGACCTTTACCAAGTTTCTTCATATGATGCCCCTGGGGTCAAAACTGGCCCCGTCCCGGAGGTCACAAGCTCGAGCATAGTAACATAGGAGGAAAACTTTAAAAATCTTCTTCTCTGAAACTTGAAGGCGTAGAGCTTTGATATTTGGTATGTAGCATCTCCTAGCAGACCTCTACCAAGTTTATGATGCCCCTTGGGTCAAAACTGGCACTGCACCAGGAGTCACAAGTTTGAACATAGGAACAAAGAAGGAAAACTTTAAAATCATTCTTTTCTGAAACCGAAAGGCATGGAGCTTTGATATTTGGTATGTTGCATCTCAGAGTGGATCTCTACCAAGTTTGTTCATATGATGCCCCTGGGGTCAAAACTGGCCCCGCCACGGGGGTCACAAGTTCGAACATAGGAACAAAGAAGGAAAATTTTAAATTTCTTTTTCTCTTAAACGGGAAGGTGTAGAGCTTTGATATTTGGTATGTAGTATCTCCTAGTGGACCTCTACCAAGTTTGTTCTCAGGGATGCTGCTTGGGTCAAAACTGGCCCAGCCCCGGGGGTCACAAGTTCGAACATAGGAACAAAGAAGGAAAACTTTAAAATTCTTCTTTGAAACTGGAAGGCGTAGAGCTTTGATATTTGGTATGTAGTGATTCTCTTCTAAGTTTGTTTACCCATCTAAGCACAACAAGGTCATTGAGTTCAAAATTGGGTCATCTTGGGTCATAAACTAGGTCACTAGGTCAAATGAAAGAAATACCTTGTTAGCACTCTCGAGGCCACATTATTTGCTCAATTAAAATTGGTCAGAAAGTTTGTCTTTTTAAAATCTCACATAAGTCTGAATTTTGGTCAACTGGTGTCATAAACTAGGTCACTGGGTCAAATTAAAGAAATACCTTGTTTGCACTCTGGAGGCCACATTTATTGCTCAAATGACCTGAAATTTGGCCAGAATGTTTGTCTTGATGAAATATCAGATGAGTTTGGATTTGGGTCACCTGGAACCATAAACTAGGTCACCAGGTCAAATTAAAGAAATACCTTGTGGGCACTCTAGAGGCCACATTATTTGCTCAATTGCCTTGAAAATTGGTCAGAATATTTGTCTTTATAAAATCTCACATGAGTCTGAATTTGGGTCAACTGGGGTCATAAACTAGGTCACTTAGTCAAATTAAAGAAATACCTAGTGGGCACTCTACAGGCCACATTTATTATTCAGTTGATTTGAAAATTGGTTAAAATGTTTCTTTTGACAAAGTCCAAGACCAGTTCAAATTTGGGTCACCTGGGGTCATAATCTAGGTCACTAGGTCAAATTAAAGAAATACCTTTAATGCACTCTAGAGGCCATATTTTTTGCTCAATTGACTTGAAAATTGGTCAGAATGTTTGTCTTCGTGAAATATGAGTTTGAGATTGGGTCACCTGGGGTCATATAAACTAGGTCACTTGGTCAAATTACAGAAATACCTTTAAGGCACTCTATTCAGGTGAGTGATCCAGGGCCATCATGGCTCTTGTTTTTGTTTTGTTTTTTTGGAGGGGGGGACATGTATTTGACTTTTTTCTTTTCGCATCATGAATTCACAATGTATGTTGGAAAAAAAGCAAAATCACTGCCAGTAGAGCGATTCAGGCCCACAAGGGCCTCTAGTTTCCTTTTCCGATATTTTTTTTTTACCCTTCTCAGCACAAATATCAGTTTTTGAGTCATTTATTTTTGTTGCCTGCTTGTTGGTTTTAATTTGGACCAGTCTAAAATTCTGTCATTTGGTAAAGAGTTAATGACCTTGAAAAAATGGAAGTTGATGGAGAGATATCTGCATGAAACAAATACCTGAGAGTAAAGCTCACAGATCTCCAGGGCATGTCCGGGTATTTCTGCATTTGTTCCTTCCTCTGTCTCTCTCTCTCAGTCCTCCACATAATCAGGAAATTTAACTGTTTACCACACAATCCTGAAACTTGTAAACTCTTTTATAATTAAATGAAAGCAGTCAAATTACAAGAACATTTATTATTATGAAATAAGACTTTGTGATACAATCACATGTATAAATGACCATGAAAAAAAATCTTTTGAAAATATCATGGGAAAAAGTAAATACTGATAACTAACTACCCTTTACAGACAAATTCCATCATTTGAAACACAAATAGGACCAATAGCTTGAAGTCATACCCATACATAGCTACCATAGATTGTGGCCCAGAGGTCCAGTTATGCAAGTTATTTTTATATTCATTCCTTCCCTCCCTATGACAAAGTGAAATTTACCCCCCAATGCAAAACCAGGTACCCTGATAAAATGCATGGCTTTTAATCCAAAGGGTTGCCAGAAGGAATTTCCAAAGTTTGGCCAAATTCTTACACAGGACTGATGGTAGTCATTGCTTGTAACAAGGTTTATTCCTGTCTGGCTTCTGAACATTGTTTTGATGATGCTTATTTGGGAAAAGCTGCCAGTGGCTGGAAAAATGTTGTGCAAAGTACTGGTAAAAATACCATTAGAGAAAAAGACTTATTGCTTGAAGACATACTTGTATAAAGCTACCATTGAAATAATGTATACCCCTGTTGTTTTGCCAAGGCATGTCATAGAATTATAATCTCTCTCTTTCTCCCTCTCTCCCTTTTCTCTTTGTTTCTCCTTCTCTCTCTGTCATTTCACAGCAGGGTCAAGTCCCAAAGGTAAGTAACAAGTGATGGAAGAGACACCTGGATGAAGCTATCAGAGGAATACACCTGTCTGTACTAGATTGTTACTCACAGATCCAGTCATGTTGCTTACAGATCCATTCATGCAAGTTAATTTTATATTGATCCTCTCCCTACTTCTGACAATTTGACCATTTAATCTATTGCCAAATCCAGACGCTCAGTAATAGACACAGATTTCAATCCAAATGGATGAGGGATGAATTCCAGATTGGGCAAACTCTCACACAGGATACCAGGATTCATTCCTGTTTCATGACTGGACATTGTTTTGGTAATATTTAGATAGGAAAGCAGCCAGTGGCTTGGACAAAGTGTTGTGAAAAGTACTGGTATAAGAAACCTAAAAAAGAGGACATATTCCTTAAACGGCTACCAGTAAAAGCTTACAATGGGAAATTGTTTACCACTGAGTGTTGCTCATAGATCATATCATGATATTATTTGATTAATTTCTTTCACTCTGTCTTTCTGTCTGTCTGTCTCTCAAATTTAAGGAGGATAAGATCCTGATGGTAAGTAACAGGTCATGCAAGATATACCTGGATGATGCTACCAAGTGAATACTCCTGTCTGTACCATAGTTTGTTGCCCACAGATTCAGTCATGCAAGTTATTTTTATATTCATTCCCCAACCTTCCAACCCACGCTGTGATAATGTGACCATTTAGCCTATTGCCAAGCCGAGAACCTCAGTGGAGAACATAAAGTTCAGAGTGATGTGAGATCAAATTGCAATGGGCAAAACTCTTTAATGGGATTTAAGATAGTCATTGCTTTGATTCAATTCTGTCTTACTGTTGAAGGATATTTCGAAAATATTTATGTAAGAAAGCAGCCAGTGATTGGGAAAGAATATTGCACAAAGCACTGGTATATGTACATCTGGGGGGAAATGGACCAGTTGCTTGAAGACCAGCCTATATGAAACTGTCATTGAAATATTTTATACAACTTTGTCTCTTTCTCTCTCTCCATCTGTCTCTGTCTCTCTTGCTGTCTCTCTCTCTCTCTCTCTTCCTGTCATTTTACAGCACAGTCAAATCCCAAAGGTCAGTAACAGGTGATGGAAGAGACACCTGGATGAAGCTATCAAGGGAATACACCTGTCTGTACCATAGATTGCTGCTCACGGATCCAGTCATGCAAGTGACCTTTTTGATATTCATCCTCCTCCTCCCCTCCCTCTGACAATTTGACCACTTAACTTACTGCCAATTCTAGAAACTCAGTCATTAACATACACAGCTTACAACCCAAATTGATGGGGGACAAACTCTAGGTTGCCCAAACTCTGTCACAGGACTGAATATAGCCATTGCGTGTAACAGGATTCATTCCTTTCTCACCACTGAACATTATTTTGGTAATATTTATGTAGGAAAGCAGCCAGTGGCTTGGACAAAGTGTTGTGAAAAGTACTGGTATAGGAAAACAACAACAACAAAAAAAGACCTATTGCTTAAACACCTACCTGTAAAAGCTTACCACTGGAAATTGTTTACCATTGAGTTTTGGTCATAAACCATATCATGATGTCATTTGATTCATATCTGTTACTCTGTCTGTCTCTCTGTCTCTCATATTTAAGCAGGATAAGGTCCTAAAGGTAAGTAACAGGTGATGGAAAAGATACCTGGATAAAGCTAACAAGTAAAGACACCTGTCTGTACTATAGTTTGTTGCCTGCAGATCCAGTCAAGTAAGACATTTTTATATTCACCCACTCTCCCTCCATCCCTGTGACAATGTGACCATTTAAACCATCGATAAGCCCAGAATCCAGTAACATACACAACTTAGAATCGAAAATGTTGTGTGATGGAATCCAAACTTGGCCAAACTGTAACACTCGACTTATGATAGTTATTGCTTGCAACAAGATTCATGCCTCTCTTAATGCTGAACATTGATTTGGTGATGTTTATGTAGGAAAGCTGCCAGTGGCTTGGAGAAATTGTTGTGAAAAGTACTGGTATGAGAGACCTACAAGGAAAAGAATCCATTACTTGAAGACATACCTGGAAAAAGCTGTCATGGGAAAATTGTATACTATTGAATGTTGTTGATAGATCAAGGGATGTCATATTATTCCATGTACCTCTCTGTTTGTCTCTCTTTCACCCCCTGTCATTTTACAGCAGAGTCAAGACCCACAGATAAGTAACAGGTGATGGGAGAGATACATGTACCTGGAGGGGAATTAACCTGTCTGTACCATACATTGCTGCTCACAGATCCAGTCATGTTGCTCACAGATCCAGTCATGTAAGTTAATTTTATATTGATCCCCTCCCTCCCTCCCTGTGACAATTTGACCATTTAATCTACTGTCAAACCCAGAAGCTCAGTAACAGATACAGATTTCAACCCAAATGGATGAGGCCAAACTCTCATACCGGGCACTAGGATTTATTCCAAGCTCACTACTGAACATTGTTTTGGTGATATTTATATAGGAAAGCAGCCAGTGGCTTCGACAAAGTGTTGTGAAAAGAACTGGTGTAAGAATACTAAAAAAAAATGACCATTGCTTAAACACCTATTGGTCAAAGGTTACCATGGGAAATTGTTTACCACTGAGTGTTGCTGACGGATCACATCATGGTATTATTTGATTCATTTTTGCCATTCTGGCTGTCTCTCAAATTTTAGCCGGATAAGGTCCCAAAGGTAAGTAACAGGTGGTGGGAGAGTTACCTGGATGAAGCTATCAAGGGAAAACACCTGTCTGTACCATAGTTTGTTGCCAACAGATCAAGTCATGTAAGTTACTTTTATATTCATTCCCCTACATTCCCTCCCTTCCTGTGACAATGTGACCATTTAAGCCATTGCAAAACCAAGAAGCTCAGTGGAGAACATACTGTTCTTTTGATCGAAAGTGATGAGAAATCAAATTACAGTTATCCAAACTCTTTCACAGGACTGAAGATAGTAATTGCTTGGATTAACATCTGTCTTACTGCTGAATAATGTTTTGACAATATTTATGTAGGAAAGCAGCCAGTGGCTTGGAGAGAATGTTGCACAAAGTACTGGTATACGTAAATCTCATGGAAGAGGACCAGTTGCTTGAAGACCTACCTGTATAAAACTATCATGGAAATATTTTTTACCAATTTGTCTCTCTGGCTTTGTTGCTGTCTCTGTCTCTGCCTCTTCCTGTCATTTTCACAGCACAGTCGAATCCAAAAGGTAAGTAACAGGTGATGGAAGACACACCTGGATGAAGCTATCAAAGGAATACACCTGTCTACCATAGATTGCTGCTCACAGGTCCAGTCATGTACGTTACTTTTTAATATTCATTCCCCCTGCCTGCCTCTGATAGTTTGACCATTTAACTTACTGCCAATCCTAGAAACTCAGTCATTAACATACACAGCTTATAACCCAAATTGATGGGGGACAAATTATATATTGGCCAAGCTCTGTCATAGGACTGAATATAGCCATTTCATGTAACAGGATTCATTCCTGTCTCACAACTGAACATTATTTTGGTAATATTTATGTAGGAAAGCAGCCAGTGTCTTGGACAAAGTCTTGTGAAAAGTACTGGTATAAGAAACCATAGCAAAAAACGACCTGTTGCTTAAACACCTACCTGTAAAAGCTTACCACTGGAAATTGTTTACCTCTGAGTGTTGCTCATTGATCATTTGATATTATTTGATTCATATCAATCACTCTGTCTGTCTCTCTGTCTCTCATATTTAAGCAGGATAAGGTTCCAAAGGTAAGTAACAGGTGATGGAAGAGATACCTGGATAAAGCTACCAAGTGAATACATTTGTACGAGGGACACTTTTTAAGTTCGTAGAGTAAGCCTATAACTTTTTAACGCGATTATGAAGTTGCACGATTTTTTACACAGAACTTGCGTAATCATTCCTCTCTCGAACGGTGTCACGGTATGCGGCGCACGAGGTCCACGTGCGCGCTGCGCTGGGTATTTTCAACACGTGGTTTTATACACTATAGTAAAATATAGCGTTCAATATGGATGGAAAAATCTCTGAACAGAGGGTATATTGTAAGATTCGAGCACAGCTCGGGTTTCTGCCAACAGAAATTCATGCTGATTTGCAAAAAGTTTATGGGAATGGTGCTTTAAAATATGCTACAGTTTGCAAGTGGGTACGTCGTTTTAATGATGGTCGGGAGTCAATTGAAAATGACCCTCGGGTGGGTAGGCCGGTTTCCGTTTTGACGGAAAAGAACGTTGCTACTGTGAAAACGTTAATTGAGGAAGACGCACGTTATAGCAAGAGATAGAAGAATTAAGTGGCATTCATTCGTCAAGTGTTTTGAAGATCTTACGTGAACGACTTGGGCTACGTAAGATCTGCGCGCGCTGGGTGCCCCATTTGCTCACTGACGAGCAGAAACAAAGTCGGGTTAGACTTGCATCGCAAGTTATAGAAAAATATGATAAATGTGACCCACGTCGTTTGGAAGAGATAGTTACAGGTGATGAAACCTGGATCTATCATTTTCAACCCGATTCAAAGGCTAAAAATAAGTTTTGGGTTTCATCTGAGGGCGACAGACCTGTCATTGCGCGCCGTTGCAAAACATCAAATCGCATGTTGTATGCGATATTCTTTGATTCGAAAGGTCCAGTCCTTCAAATTCCAGTCCCGAAAGGTAGTTCTGTCACTGGAAAGTTTTACAGAGAAAGTGTTCTTACTCAACTTGTTGATTTCTATCAGAAACGCAGACCGCGCACCGGTGTCCGCGGCATCAAATTACTCCATGATAACGCACCGGCCCATAAATCCGCTACGGTACAGGAATATCTGAAAGAATCTGGGCTCGATGTCTTAGATCATCCCCCATACAGCCCTGACCTGTCCCCCTGTGACTTTTGGTTGTTCCCAAGACTAAAGGAAATGCTGGCAGGGCACCGTTTTTAATCCCGTTGTGGTATAGGCAGTGCGGTCTACCAGTGTCTGCAACATATACCTAAAGAGGACTACCGGGCGGCGTTCCGGAAATGGGTAGATCGGTGTAAAATGTGTGTGGAAGCAGACGGGCATATTTCGAAGGTCTCAGATAAATAAAATTTTGATATTTCAAGCGGTTTTAAAAAGACCGCCCTACTCTACGAACTTAAAAAGTGTCCCTCGTATGTACGATAGTTTGTTGCTGAAAGATCCAGTCAAGTAAGGCATTTTTATTTTCACCCATCTCCCTCTATCCCTTTGACAATGTTGCAATTTAAACTATTGCCAACCCATAAGCTCAGTAACATAGGTTACAATCCAAAGGGTTGTGTGATGGAATCCAGACTGGCCAAACACTTGTAATGATGATGATAGTCATCGCTCACAACAAGACTTGTGCCTCTCTAACTGCTGAACATTATTTTGGTGATGTTTACGTAGGAAAGCAGCCACTGGCTTGGAGACAATATTATGAACAGTACTGGTATAAGAGACCTACAAGGAAAAGAACCCATTACTTGAAGACATAACCTGCATAAAGCTATCATTGGAAAATTGTATACTATTGAATGTTGTTGATAGATCAAGGGATATCATATTATTCCATGTACCTCTCTGTTTGTCTCTCTTTCACTCCCTGTCATTTTACAGCAGAGTCAAGACCCACAGGTAAGTAACAGGTGGTGGAAAAGATACCTGGAGGGAATAAACCTGTCTGTACCACAGATTGCTGCTCACAGATCCAGTCATGTTGCTCACAGATCCAGTCATGTAAGTTAATTTTATATTGATCCCCTCCCTCCCTGTGACAATCTGACCATTTGATCTACTGCCAAACCCAGAAGATCAGTAATAGACACAGATTTCAAGCAAAATGGATGAGGGACGAGTTCCAGATTGGCCAAACTCTCAAACAGGATACCAGGATTCATTCTTCGGTGATATTTATGTGGGAAAGCAGCCAGTGGCTTGGATAAAGTGTTGTGAAAAGTACTGGTAAAAGCAAATTAAAAGAAATTGACCTATTGCTCAAACACCTACCAGTAAAAGCTTACAATGGGAAATTGTTTACCACTGAGTGTTCCTCATAGATCATATCATGATATTATTTATTCATATCTTCCTGTCAGTCTATCTGTCTCTCAAATTTTACCAGGATAAGGTCCCAAAGGTAAGTGACAGGTGGTGGGAGAGATACCTGGATGAAGCTATCAAGGGAATACACCTGTATGTACCATAGTTTGTTGCCAACAGATCCAGTCATGTAAGTTATTTTCATATTCATTCCCCTACATTCCCTCCCTTCCTGTGACAATGTGACCATTTAAGCCATTGCAAAACCAAGAAGCTCAGTGGAGAACATACTGTTCTTTTGATTGAAAGTGATGAGAGATCAAATTACAGTTATCCAAACTCTTTCACAGGACTGAAGATAGTAATTGCTTGGATTAACATCTGTCTTACTGCTGAATAATGTTTTGACAATATTTATGTAGGAAAGCAGCCAGTGGCTTGGAGAGAATGTTGCACAAAGTACTGGTATACGTAAATCTCAAGGAAAAAGACCAGTTGCTTGAAGACCTACCTGTATAAAACTATCATGGAAATATTTTTTACCAATTTGTCTCTCTGGCTCTGTTGCTGTCTCTGTCTCTGCCTCTTCCTGTCATTTTCACAGCACAGTCAAATCCCAGAGGTAAGTAACAGGTGATGGAAGAGACACCTGGATGAAGCTATCAAAGGAATACCCCTGTCTGTACCATAGATTGCTGCTCACAGATCCAGTCATGTACGTTACTTTTTAATATTCATTCCCCTCCCTGCCTCTGACAGTTTGACCATTTAACTTACTGCCAATCCTAGAAACTCAGTCGCTAACATACACAGCTTACAACCCAAGTTCTAGGTTGCCCAAACTCTGCCATAGGACTGAATATAGCCATTGCGTGTAACAGGATTCATTCCTGTCTCACTTCTGAACATTATTTTGGTAATATTTATGTAGAAAAGCAGCCAGTGGCATAGAAAAAGTATTGTGAAAAGTACTGGCATAAGAAACCTAGGCAAAAAGGACCTATTGCTAAAACACCTACCTGTAAAAGCTTACCATGTGAAATTGTTTACCACTGAGTGTTGCTCATAGATCATATGATATTATTTGATTCATATCTGTCACTCTGTCTCTCTCTCTCATATTTAAGCAGGTTAAGGTCCCAAAGGTAAGTAACAGGTGATGGAAGAGATACCTGGATAAAGATACCAAGTAAAGACACCTGTCTGTACCATAGTTTGTTGCCCACAGATCCAGTCAAGTAAGACATTTTTATATTCACCCACTCTCCCTCCATCCCTGTGACAATGTGACCATTTAAACCATCGATAAGCCCAGAATCCCAGTAACATACACAACTTACAATCGAAAGCGTTGTGTGATGGAATCCAAACTTGGCCAAACTGTAACACTCGACTGATGATAGTTATTGCTTGCAACAAGATTCATGCCTCTCTTAGTGCTGAACATTGTTTTGGTGATATTTATGTAGCAAAGCTGCTAGTGGCTTGGAGAAATTGTTGTGAAAAGTACTGGTATAAGAGACCTACTAGGAAAAGAATCCATTACTTGAAGACATACCAGGATAAAGCTGTCATGGGAAATTGTATACTATTGAATGTTGTTGATAGATCAAGGGATGTCATATTATTTCATGTACCTCTCTGTTTGTCTCTCTTTGTATCCCTGTCATTTTACAGCAGAGTCAAGACCCACAGGTAAGTAACAGGTGATGGTAGAGATACCTGAGGGGAATACACCTGTCTGTACCACAGATTGCTGCTCACAGATCCAGTCATGTTGCTCACGGATCTAGGCATGTAAGTTAATTTTATATTGATTCCTTCCCTCCCTGTGACAATTTGACCATTTAATCTGTTGTCAAACCCAGAAGCTCAGTAACAGACAAAGATTTTTAAGCAAAATGGATGAGGGACGAATTCCACATTGGCCAAACTCTCACACAGGGTACCAGGATTCATTCCTGTCTCGATACTGGACATTGTTTTGGAGATAATTATGCAGGAAAGCAGCCAGTGGCTTGGACAAAGTGTTGTGAAAAGTACTCGTATTAGAAACCTTAGCAAAAAAGACCTATTGCTAAAACACGTATCTGTAAAAGCTTATCATGGGAAATAGTTTACCACTGAGCATTGCTCATACATCATATAGTGATATCAATTGATTAATTTCTGTCAGTCTGTCTGTCTGTCTCTCTCTCATATTTAAGCAGGATAAGGTCCCAAAGGTAAGTAACAGGTGATGGAAGAGGTACCTGGATAAAGCTAAGAGGTACCTGGATAAAGCTAAGAGATACCTGGATAAAGTTACCAAGTGAAGACACCTGTCTGTACTATAGTTTGTTGCTCACAGATCCAGTCAAGTAAGACATTTCTATATTCACCCTCTCTCCCTCCATCCCTATGACAATGTGACCATTTAAACCATTGCCAAGCCCAGCATCCCAGTAACATACACAAGTTACAATCCAAAGGGTTGTGTGATGGAATCCAAACTTGGCAAAACTGTTACCGTTGACTGATGATAGAACAGCAAGATTCATGTCTCTCTAACTGCTGAACATTGTTTTGGTGATGTTTATGTAGGAAAGCAGCCAGTGGCTAGGAGAAAATGTTGTGAAAAGTACTGGTATAAGAGACCTTTAAGGAAACGAACCCATTACTTGAATACATACCTGCATAGAGCTATCGTGGGAAAATTGTATACTATTGAATATTGTTGGTAGATCAAGGGATTTCATATTATTCCATGCTTGTCTCTCTTTGTATCCCTGTCATTCTACAGCAGAGTCAAGACCCACAGGTAAGTAACAGGTGATGGGAGAGATACCTGAAGGGAATAAACATGTCTGTACCACAGATGGCTGCTCACAGATCCATTCATGTTGCTCACAGATCCAGTCATGTAAGTTAATATTTATATAGATCCCCTCCCTCCCTGTGACAATTTTTTGACCATTTAATCTACTGCCAAACCCAGAAGATCAGTTATAGACACAGATTTCAACCCAAATGTATGAGGGACGAATTCCAGATTGGCCAAACCCTCACCCAGGATACCGGGATTCATTCCTGTCTCACTACTGAACATTGTTTTTGTGATATTGTGATATTCACGTAGGAAAGCAGCCAGTGGCTTGGACAAAGTGTTGTTAAAAGTACTGGTATAGGAAAATAAGAAAAAAAAGGACCTACTGCTTAAACACCTACCTGTAAAAGCTTACCCTTGGAAATTGTTTACCACTGAGTGTTGCCCATAAATCATATCATGATATCATTTGATTCATATCTGTCACTCTGTCTGTCTCTCTGTCTCTCATATTTAAGCAGGATAAGGTCCCAAAGGTAAGTAACAGGTGATGAAAAAGATACCTGGATAAAGCTACCAAGTAAAGACACCTGTCTATAGTTTGTTGCCTACAGATCCAGTCAAGTAAGACATTTTTATATCCACCCACTCTCCCTCCATCCCTGTGACAATGTGACCATTTAAACCATCGATAAGCCCAGAATCCCAGTAACATACACAACTTAGAATCGAAAATGCTGTGTGATGGAATCCAAACTTGGCCAAACTGTAACACTTGACTGATGATAGTTATTGCTTGCAACAAGATTCATGCCTCTCTTAGTGCTGAACATTATTTTGGTGATATTTATGTAGCAAAGCTGCCAGTGGTTTGGAAGAGACCTACTAGGAAAAGAACCCATTACTTGAAGACATACCTGGATAAAGCTGTCATGGGAAATTGCATACTATTGAATGTTGTTGATTGATCAAGGGATATCATACTATTCCATGTACCTCTCTGTTTGTCTCTCTTTCACCCCCTGTCATTTTACAGCAGAGTCAAGACCCACAGGTAAGTTACAGGTGATGGGAGAGATACCTGGAGGGAATAAACCTGTCTGTACAACAGATTGCAGCTCACAGATCCAGTCATGTTGCTCACAGATCCAGTCATGTAAGTTAATTTTATATTTATCCCTCCCTCCCTGTGACAATTTGACCATTTAATCTACTGCCAAACCCAGAAGATCAGTAATAGACACAGATTTCAACCAAAATGGATGAGGCCAAACCCTCACACAGGGTTCTAGGATATATTCCTAGCTCACAACTGAATATTATTTCGGTGACATTTATATAGGAAAGCAGCCAGTGGCTTGGACAAAGTGTTGTGAAAAAAACTGGTGTAAAAAAACTAAAAAAAAATGACCCATTGCTTAAACACCTACTGGTCAAAGGTTGCCATGCGAAATTGTTTACCACTGAGTCTTGCTCGTAGATCACATCATGATACTATTTGATTCATTTTTGCCATTCTATCTGTGTCTCTGTCTCTCATTTTTTAGCCGGATAAGGTCCCAAAGGTAAGTAACAGGTGGTGGGAGAGATACCTGGATGAAGCTATCAAGGGAATACACCTGGCTGTACCATAGTTTGTTGCCAACAGATCTAGGCATGTAAATTATTTTATATATTCATTCCCCTACGTTCCCTCCCCCCACCCCTTTGACAATGTGACAGTTTAAGCCATTGCAAAAGCCAGAAGCTCAGAGGAGAACATACTGTTCTTATAATCAAAAGTGATCTGAGATCAAATTCCAGTTATGCAAACTCTTTCACAGGACTGAAGATAGTAATTGCTTGGATTGACTTCTGTCTTACTTTCGAATAATGTTTCGACAATATTTATGTTGAAAAGAAGACTGACTTGGAAAGAATGTTGCACAAAGTACTGGTATACGTAAATCTCATGGAAGAGGACCAGTTGCTTAAAGACCTACCTGTATAAAACTATCACTGAAATATTTCATACAACTTTGTCTCTCTGTTTCTGTTGCTGTCTCTGTCTCTGCCTCTTCTGTCATTTTCACAGCACAGTCAAATCCCAAAGGTAAGTAACAGGTGATGGAAGAGACACCTGGATGAAGCTATCAAGGGAATATACCTGTCTGTACCATAGATTGCTGCTCACAGATCCAGTCATGTACGTTACTTTTTAATATTCATTCCCCTCCCTGCCTCTGACAGTTTGACCATTTAACTTACTGCCAATCCTAGAAACTCAGTCACTAACATACACAGCTTACAACCCAAGTTCTAGGTTGCCCAAACTCTGTCATAGGACTGAATGTAGCCATTGCATGTAACAGGATTCATTCCTGTCTCACTACTGAATATTATTTTGGTAATATTTATGTAGGAAAGCAGCCTGTGGCTTGGACAAAGTGTTGTGAAAAGCACTGGTATAGGAAACCTAGGCAAAAAGGACCTATTGCTAAAACACCCACCTGTAAAAGCTTACCACTGAGTGTTGCTCATAGATCATATCATGATATCATTTGATTCATATCTGTCACTCTGTCTGTCTCTCTGTCTCTCATATTTAAGCAGGATAAGGTCCCAAAAGTAAGTAACAGGTGATGGAAAAGATACCAGGATAAAGCTACCAAGTAAAGACACCTGTCTGTACTATTGCTTGTTGCCCGCAGACCCAGTCATGTAAGACATTTTTATATTCACCCACTCTTCCTCCATCCCTGTGACAATGTGACCATTTAAACCATCGATAAGCCCAGAATCCCAGTAACATACACAACTTGCAATCGAAAATGTTGTGTGATTGGAATCCAAACTTGGCCAAACTGTAACACTTGCAACTTGCAACAAGATTCATGCCTCTCTGAGTGCTGAACATTGTTTTTGTGATGTTTATGTAGGAAAGCTGCCAGTGGCTTCGAGAAAATGTTGTGAAAAGTACTGGTATAAGAGACCTACAAGGAAAAGAACCCATTATTTGAAGACATACCTGGAAAAAGCTGTCATGGGAAAATTGTATACTATTGAATGTTGTTGATAGATCAAGGGATGTCATATTATTCCATGTACCTCTCTGTTTGTCTTTCTTTCACCCCCTGTCATTTTACAGCAGAGTCAAGACCCACAGGTAAGTAACAGGTGATGGTAGAGATACCTGGAGGGAATAAACCTGTCTGTACCATACATTGCTGCTCACAGATCCAGTCATGTTGCTCACAGATCCTGTCATGTAAGATAATTTTATATTGATCCCCTCCCTCCCTGTGACAATTTGACCATTTAATCTATTGTCAAACCCAGAAGCTCAGTAACAGACACAGATTTCAAGCAAAATGGATGAGGGACGAATTCCAGATTGGCCAAATCCTCACACAGGGTACCAGGATCAATTCCTGCCTTACAACTGAACATTGGTTTGGTGATATTTATGTGGGAAAGCAACCAGTGGCTTGGAAAAAGTGTTGTGAAAAATATTGGTATAAGAAAACTAAAAATAAAAGACCTATTGCTTAAACACCTACCGGTAAAAGCTTACAATGGGAAATTGTTTAACACTAAGTCTTGCTCATAGATCACATCATGATCTTGTTTGATTCATTTTTGTCATTCTTTCTGACTCTTAAATTTAAGCAGGTTAAGGTCCCAAAGGTAAGTAACAGGTGGTGGGATAGATACACAGATGAAGCTATTAAGGGAATACATCTGTCTGTACCATAGTTTGTTGCCAACAGATCCAGTCACGTAAGTTATTTTCATATTCATTCCCCTACATTCCCTCCCTTCCTGTGACAATGTGACCATTTAAGCCATTGCAAAACCAAGAAGCTCAGTGGAGAACATACTGTTCTTTTAATCGAAAGTGATGAGAGATCAAATTCCAGGTATCCAAACTCTTTCACAGGACTGAAGATAGTGATTGCGTGGATTAACATCTGTCTTACTGCTGAATAATGTTTTGACAATATTTATGTAAGAAAGCTGCCAATGGCCTGGAGAAAATGTTGCACAAATTACTGGTATACGTAAATCTCAAGGAAAAGGACCAGTTGCTTGAAGACCTACCTGTATAAAACTACCATTGTAATATTTTTTACCACTTTGTCTCTCTGTTTCTGTTGCTGTCTCTCTCTGTCTCTTCCTGTCATTTTTACAGCACAGTCAAATCCCAAAGGTAAGTAACAGGTGATGGACGAGACATCTGGATGAAGCTATCAAGGGAATACATCTGTCTGTACCATAGATTGCTGCTCACAGATCGAGTCATGTAAGTGACTTTTTAATATTCATTTCCCCTCCCTCCTTCTGATAGGTTGACCATTTAACTTACTGCTAATCCTAGAAACTCAGTCATTAACATATACAGGTTACAACCCGAATTGATGGGGGACAAATTCTAGATTGGCCAAACTCTGTCATGGGACTGAATATAGCCATTGCGTGTACCAGGATTCATTCCTGTCTCACTACTGAACATTGTTTTGGTAACATTTATGTAGGAGAGCAGCCAGTGTCTTGGACAAAGTTCGGTGAAAAGTACTGGTATAAGAAACCTTAGCAAAAAAGGACCTATTGCTAAAACACCCACCAGTAAAAGCTTACCACTGGAAATTGTTTACCAATGAGTCTTGATCATAGATCATATTATGATATCATTTGATTCATATCTGTCACTCTGTCTGTCTCTCTGTCTCTCATATTTTAGCAGGATAAGGTCCAAAAGGTGAGTAACAGGTGATGGAAGAGATACCTGGATAAAGCTACCAAGTGAATACACCTGTATGTACTAGTTTGTTACTCGAAGATCCAGTCAAGTAAGGCATTTTTATTTTCACCCCTCTGCCTCCATCCCTATGACAGTGTGACCATTTAAACCATTTCCAAGCCCAGAAGCTCAGTAACATACACAGGTTACAATCCAAAGGGTTGTGTGATGGAATCCAAACTTGGCCTAATTGTAATGCTGGATTGATGATAGTTATTGCTTGCAACAAGATTCATGCCTCTCTTCACTTTTGAGCATTGTTTTGATGATGCTTATGTAGGAAAGCAGCCAATGGCTTACAGAAAATGTTGTGAAAAGTACTGGTATAAGAGACCTACAAGGAGAAGAACCCATTATTTGAAGACATAACTGCATAAAGCTATAATGGGAAAATTGTATAATATTGAATGTTGATGATAGATCAAGGGATATCATATCATTCCATGTACCTTTCTGTTTGTCTCTCTTTCGCTCCCTGTCATTTTACAGCAGAGTCAAGACCCACAGGTAAGTAACAGGTGATGGAAGATATACCTGGAGGGAATACACCCGTCTGTACCAAAGATTGCTGCTCACAGATCCATTCATGTTGCTCACAGATCAAGTCATGTAAGTTAACTCTGTATTGATCCCCTCCCTCCCTGTGACAATTTGACCATTTATTTACTCTATTATCAAACCCAGAAGTTCAGTAACAGACACAGATTTCAACCCAAATGGATGAGGTACAAATTCCAGATAGGCCAAACCCTCACACAGGGTACCAGGATTCATTCCTGTCTCACTACTGAACATTGTTTTTGTGATATTGTGATATTCACGTAGGAAAGCAGCCAGTTGCTTGGACAAAGTGTTGTTAAAAGTACTGGTATAGGAAAATAAGAAAAAAAAGACCTACTGCTTAAACACCTACCTGTAAAAGCTTACCCTTGGAAATTGTTTACCACTAGTGTTGCCCATAAATCATATCATGATATCATTTGATTCATATCTATTTCTCTGTCTGTCTGTCTCTCTCTCATATTTAAGCAGGATAAGGTCCCAAAGGTAAGTAACAGGTGATGGAAGAGATACCTGGATAAAGCTACCAAGTAAAGACACCTGTCTCTACCATAGTTTGTTGCCTACAGATCCAGTCAAGTAAGACATTTTTATATTCACCCACTCTCCCTCCATCCCTGTGACTATGTGACCATTTAAACAATCGATAAGCCCAGAATCCCAGTAACATACACAACTTAGAATCGAAAATGTTGTGTGATGGAATCCAAACTTGGCCAAACTGTAACACTCGACTGATGATAGTTATTGCTTGGAACAAGATTCATGCCTCTCTTAATGCTGAACATTGTTTTGGTGATATTTATGTAGCAAAGCTGCCAGTGGCTTGGAGAAATTGTTGTGAAAAGTACTGGTATGAGAGACCTACAAGGAAAATAATCCATTACTTGAAGACATAACCTGCATAAAGCTATAATGTGAAATTGTATACTATTGAATGTTGTTGATAGATCAAGGGATGTCATATTATTTCATGTACCTCTCTGTTTGTCTCTCTTTCACCCCCTGTCATTTTACAGCAGAGTCAAGACCCACAGGTTAGTAACAGGTGATGGGAGAGATACATGTACCTGGAGGGAATAAACCTGTCTGTACCATACATTGCTGCTCACAGATCCAGTCATGTAAGTTAATTTTATATTGATCCCCTCCCTCCCTGTGACAATTTGACCATTTAATTTATTGTCAAACCTAGAAGCTCAGTAACAGACACAGATTTCAAGCAAAATGGATGAGGAACGAATTCCAGATTGGCCAAACCCTCACACAGGGTACCAGGATTAATTCTTCGGTGATATATATGTGGGAAACCAGCCAGTGGCTTGGATAACGTGTTGTGAAAAGTACTGGTAAAAGCAAATTAAAAGAAGTTGACCTATTGCTTAAACACCTACCTGTAAAAGCTTACAATGGGAAATTGTTTACCACTGAGTGTTGCTCATAGATCATATGATATTATTTATTTTTGTCTTCCTGTCAGTCTATCTGTCTCTCAAATTTTAGCAGGATAAAAGACCTATTTTCATATTCATTCCCCCACATTCCCTTGCTTCCTGTGACAATGTGACCATTTAAGCCATTGCAAAACCAAGAAGCTCAGTGGAGAACATACTGTTTTTTTTTAATCAAAAGTGATGAGAGATCAAATTCCAGTTATCCAAACTCTTTCACAGGACTGAAGATAGTAATTGCTTGGATTAACATCTGTCTTACTGCTGAATAATGTTTTGACAATATTTATGTAGGAAAGCAGCCAGTGGCTTGGAGAGAATGTTGCACAAAGTACTGGTATACGTAAATCTCATGGAAGAGGACCAGTTGCTTGAAGACCTACCTGTATAAAACTATCATGGAAATATTTTTTACCAATTTGTCTCTCTGTTTCTGTTGCTGTCTCTCTCTGTCTCTTCCTGTCATTTTTACAGCACAGTCAAATCCCAAAGGTAAGTAACAGGTGATGGACGAGACATCTGGATGAAGCTATCAAGGGAACACACCTGTCTGTACCATAGATTGCTGCTCACAGATCCAGTCATGTACGTTACTTTTTAATATTCATTCCTCTCCCTGCCTCTGACAGTTTGACCATTTAACTTACTGCCAATCCTAGAAACTCAGTCGCTAACATACACAGCTTGAAACCCAAGTTCTAGGTTGCCCAAACTCTGTCATGGGACTGAATATAGCCATTGCGTGTAACAGGATTCATTCCTGTCTCACCACTGAACATTATTTTGGTAATATTTATGTAGGAAAGCAGCCAGTGTCTTGGACAAAGTGTTGTTAAAAGTACTGGTATAAGAAACCTAGGCAAAAAAGGACCTACTGCTTAAACACCTACCTGTAAAAGCTTACCACTGGAAATTGTTTACCACTGAGTGTTGCTCATAGATCATATGATATTATTTGATTCATATCTGTCACTCTGTCTGTCTCTCTGTCTCTCATATTTAAGAAGGTTAAGGTCCCAAAGGTAAGTAACAGGTAATGGAAGAGATACCTGGATAAAGATACCAAGTAAAGACACCTGTTTCTACCATAGTTTGTTGCCCACAGATCCAGTCAAGTAAGACATTTTTATATTCATCCACTCTCCCTCCATCCCTGTGACTATGTGACCATTTAAACAATCGATAAGCCCAGAATCCCAGTAACATACACAACTTAGAATCGAAAATGTTGTGATGGAATCCAAATTTGGCCAAACAATAACACTCGACTGATGATAGTTATTGCTTGGAACAAGATTCATGCCTCTCTTAGTGCTGAACATTGTTTTGGTGATATTTATGTAGCAAAGCTGCCAGTGGCTTGGAGAAATTGTTGTGAAAAGTACTGGTATAAGAGACCTACTAGGAAAAGAATCCATTACTTGAAGACATACCTGGATAAAGTTGTCATGGGAAATTGTATACAATTGAATGTTGTTGATAGATCAAGGGATGTCATATTATTTCATGTACCTCTCTGTTTGTCTCTCTTTGTATCCCTGTCATTTTACAGCAGAGTCAAGACCCACAGGTAAGTAACAGGTGATGGTAGAGATACCTGAGGGGAATACACCTGTCTGTACCACAGATTGCTGCTCACAGATCCAGTCATGTTGCTCACGGATCTAGTCATGTAAGTTAATTTTATATTGATTCCTTCCCTCCCTGTGACAATTTGACCATTTAATCTGTTGTCAAACCTAGAAGCTCAGTAACAGACAAAGATTTTTAAGCAAAATGGATGAGGGACGAATTCCACATTGGCCAAACTCTCACACAGGGTACCAGGATTCATTCCTGATTCGATAATGGACATTGTTTTGGAGATAATTATGCAGGAAAGCAGCCAGTGGCTTGGACAAAGTGTTGTGAAAAGTACTCGTATTAGAAACCTTAGCAAAAAAGACCTATTGCTGAAACACGTATCTGTAAAAGCTTATCATGGGAAATAGTTTACCACTGAGCATTGCTCATACATCATATAGTGATATCAATTGATATATTTCTGTCAGTCTGTCTGTCTCTCTGTCTCTCATATTTAAGCAGGATAAGGTCCCAAAGGTAAGTAACAGGTGATGGAAGAGGTACCTGGATAAAGCTAAGAGGTACCTGGAAAAAGCTAAGAGATACCTGGATAAAGTTACCAAGTGAAGACACCTGTCTGTACTATAGTTTGTTGCTCACAGATCCAGTCAAGTAAGACATTTATATATTCAACCCCCTCTCCCTCCATCCCTATGACAATGTGACCATTTAAACCATTGCCGAGCCCAGCATTCCAGTAACATACACAGGTTACAATCCAAAGGGTTGTGTGATGGAATCCAAACTTGGCAAAACTGTTACCGTTGACTGATGATAAAAGTACTGGTATAGGAAAATAAGAAAAAAAAAGACCTACTGCTTAAACACCTACTTGTAAAAGCTTACCCTTGGAAATTGTTTACCACTGAGTGTTGCCCATAGATCATATCATGATATCATTTGATTCATATCTGTCACTCTGTCTGTCTCTCTGTCTCTCAAATTTAAGCAGGACAAGGTCCCAAAGATAAGTAACAGGTGATGGAAGAGGTACCTGGATAAAGCTAAGAGGTACCTGGATAAAGCTACCAAGTGAATACACCTGTATGTACTAGTTTGTTGCTCGAAGATCCAGTCAAGTAAGACATTTCTATATTCACCCCCTTTCCCTCCATCCCTATGACAATTTGACCATTTAAACCATTGCCAAGCCCAGAAGCTCAGTAACATACACAGATTACAATCCAAAGGGTTGTGTGATGCAATCCAGACTTGGCCAAACTGTTACCGTTGACTGATGATAGAACAGCAAGATTCATGTCTCTCTAACTGCTGAACATTGTTTTGGTGATGTTTATATAGGAAAGCAGCCAGTGGCTTGGAGAAAATGTTGTGAAAAGTACTGGTATAAGAGACCTTTAAGGAAACGAACCTATTGCTTGAATACATACCTGCATAGAGCTATCGTGGGAAAATTGTATACTATTGATTGTTGTTGGTAGATCAAGGGATTTCATATTATTCCATGTACCTCTCTGCTTGTCTCTCTTTGTATCCCTGTCATTTTACAGCAGAGTCAAGACCCACAGGTAAGTAACAGGTGATGGGAGAGATACCTGGAGGGAATAAACCTGTCTGTACCACAGATGGCTGCTCACAGATCCAGTCATGTTGCTAACAGATCAAGTCATGCAAGTTAATCTTATATTGATCCCCTCCCTCCCTGTGACAATTTGACCATTTAATCTACTGCCAAACCCAGAAGATCAGTAATAGACACAGATTTCAACCCAAATG
This sequence comes from Tridacna gigas, assembly GCA_945859785.2. NCBI lineage: Eukaryota > Metazoa > Mollusca > Bivalvia > Cardiida > Cardiidae > Tridacna > Tridacna gigas. The sequence goes on from OX244043.2 coordinate 49,763,004, forward strand.
TATGAGGGACGAATTTCAGATTGGCCAAACCCTCACACAGGGAACCAGGATTCATTCCCGTCTCACTACTGAACATTGTTTTTGTGATATTGTGATATTCACGTAGGAAAGCAGCCAGTGGCTTGGACAAAGTATTGTGAAAAGTACTGGTATAGGAAAATAAGAAAAAAAAGACCTACTGCTTAAACACCTACCTGTAAAAGCTTACCCTTGGAAATTGTTTACCACTGAGTGTTGCCCATAAATCATATCATGATATCATTTGATTCATATCTGTCACTCTGTCTGTCTCTCTCTCTCTCATATTTAAGCAGGATAAGGTCCCAAAGGTAAGTAACAGGTGATGGAAGAGATACCTGGATAAAGCTACCAAGTAAAGACACCTGTCTGTACTATAGTTTGTTGCCCACAGATCCAGTCAAGTAAGACATTTTTATATTCACCCACTCTCCCTCCATCCCTGTGACAATGTGACCATTTAAACCATCGATAAGCCCAGAATCCAGTAACATACACAATTTAGAATCGAAAATGTTGTGTGATGGAATCCAAACTTGGCCAAACTGTAACACTTGACTGATGATAGTTATTGCTTGCAACAAGATTCATGCCTCTCTTAGTGCTGGACATTGTTTTGGTGATATTTATGTAGCAAAGCTGTCATGGGAAATTGCATACTATTGATTGTTGTCGGTAGATCAAGGGATATATTATTCCATGTACCTCTATGTTTGTCTCTCTTTCACCCCCTTTACAGCAGAGTCAAGACCCACAGGTAAGTTACAGGTGATGGGAGAGATACCTGGAGGGAATAAACCTGTCTGTACAACAGATTGCAGCTCACAGATCCAGTCATGTTGCTCACAGATCCAGTCATGTAAGTTAATTTTATATTGATCCCATCCCTCCCTGTGACAATTTGACCATTTAATCTATTGTCAAACCCAGAAGCTCAGTTACAGATACAGATTTCAACCCAAATGATGAGGCCAAACTCTCACACAGGGTTCTAGGATTTATTCCTAGCTCACAACTGAACATTGTTTTGGTGACATTTATATAGGAAAGCAGCCAGTGGCTTGGACAAAGTGTTGTGAAAAGAACTGGTGTAAAAAAACTAAAAAAAATGACCCATTGCTTAAACACCTACTGGTCAAAGGTTACCATGCGAAATTGTTTACACTGAGTCTTGCTCGTAGATCACATCATGATACTATTTGATTCATTTTTGCCATTCTGTCTGTGTCTCTGTCTCTCATTTTTTAGCCGGATAAGGTCCCAAAGGTAAGTAACAGGTGGTGGGAGAGATACCTGGATGAAGCTATCAAGGGAATACACCTGGCTGTACGATAGTTTGTTGCCAACAGATCTAGGCATGTAAATTATTTTATATATTCATTCCCCTACATTCCCCCCCCCCCTTTGACAATGTGACCATTTAAGCCATTGCAAAAGCCAGAAGCTCAGAGGAGAACATACTATTCTTATAATCGAAAGTGATCCGAGATCAAATTCCAGTTATGCAAACTCTTTCACAGGACTGAAGATAGTAATTGCTTGGATTGACTTCTGTCTTACTTTAGAATAATGTTTCGACAATATTTATGAAGAAAAGAAGACAGTGGCTTGGAAAGAATGTTGCACAAAGTACTGGTATACGTAAATCTCATGGAAAAGACCAGTTGTTTGAAGACCTACCTGTATAAAACTATCACTGAAATATTTTATACAACTTTGTCTCTCTGTTTCTGTTGCTGTCTCTCTCTGTGCCTCTTCCTGTCATTTTTACAGCACAGTCAAATTCAAAGGGTAAGTAACAGGTGATGGACGAGACACCTGGATGAAGCTATCAAGGGAATACACCCGTCTGTAACATAGATTGCTGCTCACAGATCCATTCATGTACGTTACTTTTTAATATTCATTCCCCTCTCTGCCTTTGACAGTTTGACCATTTAACTTACTGCCAATCCTAGAAACTCAGTCATTAACATACACAGCTTACAACCCAAATTGATGGTGGACAAATTTTAGATTGGCCAGATTCTGTCAGAGTACTGAATATAGCCATTGCATGTAACAGGATTCATTCCTGTCTCACCACTGAACATTATTTTGGTAATATTTATGTAGGAAAGCAGCCAGTGGCTTGGACAAAGTGTTGTGAAAAGTACTGGTATTAGAAACCTAGGCAAAAAGGACCTATTGCTTAAACACCTACCTGTAAAAGCTTACCATGTGAAATTGTTTACCACTGAGTGTTGCTCATAGATCATATAATATTATGTGATTCATATCTGTCACTCTGTCTGTCTCTCTGTCTCTCATATTTAAGCAGGAAAAGGTCCCAAAGGTAAGTAACAGGTGATGGAAGAAATACCTGGATAAAGCTACCAAGTAAAGACACCTGTCTGTACTATAGTTTGTTGCCCACAGATCCAGTCAAGTAAGACATTTTTATATTCACCCCCGCTCCCTCCATCCCTATGACAATGTGACCATTTAAACCATCGATAAGCCCAGAATCCCAGTAACATACACAACTTACAATCGAAAGCGTTGTGTGATGGAATCCAAACTTGGCCAAACTGTAACACTCGACTGATGATAGTTACTGCTCGCAACAAGATTCATGCCGAAGTGGTGAACATTGTTTTGGTGATGATCATGTGGGAAAGCTGCCAGTGGCTTGGAGAAATTGTTATGAAAAGTACTGGTATAAGAGACCTACAAGGAAAAGAACCCATTACTTGAAGACATACCAGGATAAAGCTGTCATGGGAAAATTGTATACTATTGAATGTTGTTGATAGATCAAGGGATATTATATTATTCCATGTACCTCTCTGTTTGTCTCTCTTTCACCCCCTGTCATTTTACAGCAAAGTCAAGACCCACAGGTAAGTTACAGGTGATGGTAGAGATACCTGGAGGGAATAAACCTGTCTGTACCACAGATTGCTCGCTCACAGATCCATTCATGTTGCTCACAGATCCAGTCATGTAAGTTAATTTTATATTGATCCCAACCCTCCCTGTGACAATCCGACCATTTAATCTATTGTCAAACCCAGAAGCTCAGTAACAGACACAGATTTCAACCCAAATGTATGAAGGACGAATTCCACATCAGCCAAACCCTCACACAGGGTACCAGGATTAATTCCTGCCTCACAACTGAACATTGGTTTGGTGATATTTATGTGGGAAAGGAACCAGTGGCTTGGAAAAAGTGTTGTGAAAAATACTGGTATAAGAAAACTAAAAATAAAAGACCTATTGCTTAAACACCTACCGGTAAAAGCTTACAATGGGAAATTGTTTAACACTAAGTCTTGCTCATAGATCACATCATGATCTTGTTTGATTCATTTTTGTCATTCTTTCTGATTCTTAAATTTAAGCAGGTTAAGGTCCCAAAGGTAAGTAACAGGTGGTGGGATAGATACACAGATGAAGCTATTAAGGGAATACACCTGTCTGTACCATAGTTTGTTGCCAACAGATCCAGTCACATAAGTTATTTTCATATTCATTCCCCTACATTCCCTCCCTTCCTGTGACAATGTGACCATGTAAGCCATTGCAAAACCAAGAAGCTCAGTGGAGAACATACTGTTCTTTTAATCGAAAGTGATGAGAGATCAAATTCCAGTTATCCAAACTCTTTCACAGGACTGAAGATAGTAATTGCGTGGATTAACATCTGTCTTACTGCTGAATGTTTTGACAATATTTATGTAGGAAAGCAGCCAGTAGCTTGGAGAGAATGTTGCATAAAGTACTGGTATGTGTAAATCGCAAGGAAAAGGACCAGTTGCTTGAAGACCTACCTGTATAAAACTATCATGGAAATATTTTTTACCAATTTGTCTCTCTGTCTCTGTTGTTGTCTCTGTCTCTGCCTCTTCCTGTCATTTTCACAGCACAGTCAAATCATAACGGTAAGTAACAGGTGATGGAAGAGACACCTGGATGAAGCTATTAAGGGAATACACCTGTCTGTACCATAGATTGCTGCTCACAGGTCCAGCCATGTACGTTACTTTTTAATATTCATTCCCCCTGCCTACCTCTGATAGTTTGACCATTTAACTTACTGCCAATCCTAGAAACTCAGTCATTAACATACACAGCTTATAACCCAAATTGATGGGGGACAAATTCTAGATTGGCCAAACTCTGTCATGGGACTGAATATAGCCAGTGCGTGTAACAGGATTTATTCCTGTCTCACTACTGAACATTATTTTGGTAATATTTATGTAGGAAAGCAGCCAGTGTCTTGGACAAAGTGTTGTGAAAAGTACTGGTATAAGAAACCATAGCAAAAAACGACCTGTTGCTTAAACACCTACCTGTAAAAGCTTACCACTGGAAATTGTTTACCACTGAGTGTTGCTCATAGATCGTATGATATTATTTGATTCATATCTGTCATTCTGTCTGTCTCTCTGTCTCTCATATTTAAGCAGGATAAGGTCCCAAAGGTAAGTAACAGGTTATGGGAGAGATACCTGGATAAAGCTACCAAGTGAATACATTTGTATGTACGATAGTTTGTTGCTCAAAGATCCAGTCAAGTAAGGCATTTTTATTTTCACCCCTCTCCCTCCATCCCTTTGACAATGTTGCAATTTAAACTATTGCCAACCCAGAAGTTCAGTAACATAAGATAGGTTACAATCCAAAGGGTTGTGTGATGGAATCCAGACTTGGCCAAACTGTAATGATGATGGTAGTCATTGCTCACAACAAGACTTGTGCCTCTCTAACTGCTGAACATGATTTTGGTGATGTTTATGTAGGAAAGCAGCGACTGGCTCGGGGACAATATTATGAAAAGTACTGGTATAAGAGACCTACAAGGAAAACAAAACCCGTTACTTGAAGACATAACCTGCATAAAGCTATCATGGGAAAATTGTATACTACTGAATGTTGATGATAGATCAAGGGATATCATATTATTCCATGTACCTCTCTGTTTGTCTCTCTTTCACCCCCTGTCATTTTACAGCAGAGTCAAGACCCACAGGTAAGTAACAGGTGATGGGAGAGATACCTGGAGGGAATAAACCTGTCTGTACCACAGATTGCTCGCTCACGGATCCAGTCATGTTGCTCACAGATCCAGTTATGTAAGTTAATTTTATATTGATCCCCTCCCTCCCTGTGACAATTTGACCATTTAATTTATTGTCAAACCTAGAAGCTCAGTAACAGACACAGATTTAAACCCAAATGGATGAGGGACGAATTCCAGATTGGCCAAACTCTCAAACAGGGTACCAGGATTCATTCTTCGGTGATATTTATGTGGGAAAGCAGCCAGTGGCTTGGATAAAGTGTTGTGAAAAGTACTGGTAAAAGCAAATTAAAAGAAATTGACCTATTGCTTAAACACCTACCTGTAAAACCTCACCATGGGAAATTGTTTACCACTGAGTGTTGCCCATAGATCATATGATATTATTTATTTTTGTCTTTCTGTCAGTCTATCTGTCTCTCAAACTTTAGCAGGATAAGGTCCCAAAGGTAAGTGACAGGTGGTGGGAGAGATACCTGGATGAAGCTATCAAGGGAATACACCTGGCTATACCATAGTTTGTTGCCAACAGATCCAGTCATGTAAGTTATTTTTATATTCATTCCCCTACATTCCCTCCCTTCCTGTGACAACGTGACCATTTAACCCATTCCAAAACCAAGAAGCTCAGTGGAGAACATACTGTTTTTTAATCGATAGTGATGAGAGATCAAATTCCAGTTATCCAAACTCTTTCACAGGACTGAAGATAGTAATTGCTTGGATTAACATCTGTCTTACTGTTGAATAATGTTTTGACAATGTTTATGTAGGAAAGCAGCCAGTGGCTTGGAGAGAATGTTGCACAAAGTACTGGTATACATAAATCTCAAGGAAAAGGACCATTTGCTTGAAGACCTACCTGTATAAAACTATCATGGAAATATTTTTTATCAATTTGTCTGTCTGTCTCTGTTGTTGTCTCTGTCTCTGCCTCTTCCTGTCATTTTCACAGCACAGTCAAATCCCAAAGGTAAGTAACAGGTGATGGAAGAGACGCCTGGATGAAACTATCAAGGGAATACACCTGTCTGTACCATAGATTGCTGCTTACAGATCCAGTCATGTACGTTACTTTTTAATATTCATTCCCCTCCCTGCCTCTGACAGTTTGACTATTTAACTTACTGCCAATCATAGAAACTCAGTCACTAACATACACAGCTTACAACCCAAGTTCTAGGTTGCCCAAACTCTGTCATAGGACTGAATATAGCAATTGCGTGTAACAGGATTCATTCCTGTCTCACCACTGAACATTATTTTGGTAATGTTTATGTAGGAAAGCTGCCAGTGGTTTGGACAAAGTGTTGTTAAAAGTACTGGTATAAGAAACCTAGGCAAAAAGGACCTAATGCTTAAACACCAACCTGTAAAAGCTTACCACTGGAAATTGTTTACCACTGAGTGTTGCTCATAGATCATATTATGATATCATTCGATTCATATCTGTCACTCTATCTGTCTCTCTGTCTCTCATATTTAAGCAGGTTAAGGTCCCAAAGGTAAGTAACAGGTGATGGAAAATATACCAGGATAAAGCTACCAAGTAAAAACACCTGTCTGTACCATAGTTTGTTGCTCACAGATCCAGTCAAGTAAGACATTTTTATATTCACCCACTCTCCCTCCATCCCTGTGACAATGTGACCATTTAAACCATCGATAAGCCCAGAATCCCAGTAACATACACAACTTACAATCGAAAGTGTTGTGTGATGGTATCCAAACTTGGCCAAACTGTAACACTCGACTGATGATAGTTATTGCTTGCAACAAGATTCATGCCTAAGTGGTGAACATTGTTTGGGTGATGTTTATGTAGGAAAGCTGCCAGTGGCTTGGAGAAATTGTTGTGAAAAGTACTGGTATAAGAGACCTACAAGGAAAAGAACCCATTACTTAAAGACATACCAGGATAAAGCTGTCATGGAAAATTGTATACTATTGAATGTTGTTGATAGATCAAGGGATGTCATATTATTCCATGTACCTCTCTGTTTGTGTCTCTTTCACCCCCTGTCATTTTACAGCAGAGTCAAGACCCACAGATAAGTAACAGGTGATGGGAGAGATACCTGGAGGGAATAAACCTGTCTGTACCACAGATTGCTGCTCACAGATCCAGTCATGTTGCTCACAGATCCAGTCATGTAAGTTAATTTAATATTGATCCCCTCCCTCCCTGTGACGATTTGACCATTTAATCTATTGTCAAACCCAGAAGCTAAGTAATAGACACAGATTTCAACCCAAATGGATGGGGGATGAATTCCAGATTGGCCAAACTCTCACCCAGGATACCAGGATTCATTCCTGTCTCACTACTGGACATTGTTTTGGTAAAAATTATGCAGGAAAGCAGCCAGTGGCTTGGACAAAGTGTGGTGAAAAGTACTGGTATAAGAAACCTTAGCAGAAAGGACCTATTGCTTAAACACCTTCCTGTAAAAGCTTACCATGGGAAATAGTTTACCACTGAGCATTGCTTATACATCATATAGTGATATCAGTTGATTAATTTCTGTCAGTCTGTCTGTCTCTCTGTCTCTCAAATTTAAGTAGGATAAGGTCCCAAAGGTAAGTAACAGGTGATGGAAGAGGTACCTGGATAAAGCTAAGAGGTACCTGGATAAAGCTAAGAGATACCTGGATAAAGTTACCAAGTGAAGACACCTGTCTGTACTATAGTTTGTTGCTCACAGATCCAGTCAAGTAAGACATTTCTATATTCACCCTCTCTCCCTCCATCCCTATGACAATGTGACCATTTAAACCATTGCCAAGCCCAGCATCCCAGTAACATACACAAGTTACAATCCAAACGGTTGTGTGATGGAATCCAAACTTGGCAAAACTGTTACCGTTGACTGATGATAGAACAGCAAGATTCATGTCTCTCTAACTGCTGAACATTGTTTTGGTGATGTTTATGTAGGAAAGCAGCCAGTGGCTAGGAGAAAATGTTGTGAAAAGTACTGGTATAAGAGACCTTTAAGGAAACAAACCCATTACTTGAATACATACCTGCATAGAGCTATCGTGGGAAAATTGTATACTATTGAATGTTTTTGGTAGATCAAGGGATTTCATATTATTCCATGTACTTCTCTGCTTGTCTCTCTTTGTATCCCTGTCATTTTACAGCTGAGTCAAGACCCAAAGGTAAGTAACAGGTGATGGGAGAGATATCTGGAGGGAATAAACCTGTCTGTACCACAGATTGCTGCTCACAGATCCAGTAATGTTGCTCATAGATCCAGTCACGTAAGTTAATTTTATATTGATCCCCTCCCTCCCTGTGACAATTAGACCATTTAATCTACTGCCAAACCCAGAAGATCAGTAATAGACACAGATTTTAACCCAAATGTATGAGGGACGAATTCCAGATTGGCCAAACCCTCACACAGGGAACCAGGATTCATTCCTGTCTCACTACTGAACATTGTTTTGGTGATATTGTGATATTCCCGTAGGAAAGCAGCCAGACAAAGTACTGGTATAAGAAACCTAAGCAAAAAGGACCTATTGCTTAAACACCAACTTGTAAAAACTTACCATGTTTACCACTGAGTGTTGCTCATAGATCATATCATCATATCATATGATTCATCTCTATCGCTCTGTCTGTCTCTCTGTCACTCAAATTTAAGCAGGATAAGGTGATGAGGTACCTGGTAAGGTAAAGAGATACCTGGATGAAGCTTCCAAGTGAATACACCTGTCTGTACCAGAGATTGTTGCTCAGTGATCCAGTCAAATAAGGCATATTTATTTTCTCCCTCTCTCCATCCAGACCTGTAACAATTTGACCATTTAACCCATTGCCAAGCCCAGAAGCTCAGTAGTATACCCAGCTTACAATCCCAAGGGTCATGATGGGATCCAAACTTGGCCAAACTTGAACACTGCACTGATAATAGTCATTGCTTGCAACAAGATCCATGCCTCTCTAAGTGCTGAACATTGTTTTAGTAATGTTTATGTTGGAAAGCAGCCAGTGGCTTGGATTATATGTTGTTCATAGTACTGCTAAAGGAAAGTTGAGAGACAAGGACCCATAGCTGGAAGACCTACCAGTATAAAGCTACCATTGATATTATGTATATCCATTGAGTGTCGCTCATATATCAAGATTTAATCTGTTGTCTGAAGATGCTTTCAATTTGGAAAAGTCTAAAATTTTGTCATTTTGATACAGAGTAAAGAAATCATATATTTTTCTAGCTAGCCCTTTACCAAACAATCCCGACTTTTAACGACCCTGGGAAAGAAGTCTTTTGAAAACATTGCAGGATGGTAACCAGCACTTTCTCCTTTTCCCCCGCAACGTTTTCTAACCTTCCATAAACAAAGGTCAATTTTGAGTCACATTTACTATGTCGTCTGTAAAGTACTTTCACCAGGTCTCATATTTTTGTAACGTGCAACGGCCTGGTCACCCATCCAGGCACTAACCTAACGCACGGTGCTTAACTATCACGGAGAGAAATGCACCAAACCACATCGCTGTAAAAGCTAGCTCAACAGCAAGGCAGGTTTGAAGTGCTTATATATCTAACCTCTCTCTGTGACATTTTGTTGTTTGGTAAAGAGTTAAAGTAAGATTTCCTTGTCGCATTCCTATCCTGAAAAAATCTGGGAAAATGCAAATGTTTCACATTTACTCTGGTGTTGTTTGTGTCTTATGAAATGTATTAGTTTTATGATTAGGTTTATCATCAAATTTCATTACCTTGCTTTATGAAATAGTATTACTTTTTATATCATATTTAAGTATCATTAAATGTCTTTTTCCGTTGCAGAAATGCAGAGAAAGTATTCCAGGGGTATGCCACCACCTTTTAGGGTAATATTTTTTTAGATAGATAATGAATTGATAATTGAAAAAAGATCGTCCAATTTCTTGTAATTTATTGATTTAAGATTTAACCCTTTATGACACAGTCCTGAGGTTTAACTATCCTCAGGAAGTAGTTGAAGCCTGCAGTATAGTGTAATTAACCCTTTACCACAACACAAAAAATTATTCCTGTCCAAATTGAAAGCAATTAAAGACAACAGTTTCAGTGAGACTTGAATGATGTGATTTTTGTTTGATAGGATAAAACAACATTGTGGGATATGGAGAAAATGCTGGTTACCAGCATTTTCTCCTTTTCCCACAATGTTTTGTGAAGGTTTCTTTCTCAGGGTTGTTAAAAGTCGGCATTGTGTTGTAAATGGTTAACCCTTTACTGAACAATCCCATATTTCAATGACCCTAAGGAAGAAGGCTTTCGAAAACATTGTGGAATAGATAAAAGAGAAAATGCCTGTTACCAGCATTTGTTCAAAAATGAGAAAATGCTGGTTACAAGCATTTGCACCTTTTCCCACAATGTTTTCTACTCTTTCCTAGCTTGATATCATCTTTCAGGTCACATTTAATCTGTTGTCTGCAAAATTAATGCTTTCAATCTGGAAAAGTCTAAAATTTTGTCATTTGGTGAGCAGTATTTTTTCAATGTAAGTAAATTTTTCTTTGTCACATTCCTATCCTGAAAAAATTTGGTAATAATATAAATGTTACACATTTACCATGGTGTTTTTGTGCAAAGCTTGCCTTATGAAATGTGCTTTTTTTTTTACATGTTATTAAATTTTATAACCTTGCTTTATGAAATATTGTTTTATTATATTTAAGTGTTCTTAAATGTCTTATTCCGTTGCAGAAATGCTAAGAAAGTATTCCAGGGCTGTGTTACCGTTTAAGGTAAGATTTTGCCAGATAGATAGTTAGTTGATTGATAATGGGAAAAAGATTGTCTTTTTATGGTAATTTGGTGCTTTAAGAGTTAATCCTTTACCACACAATCCTGAGTTTTAACAACTCTCAGGAAGAAGGCTCTTGATAACATTGGTGGAAAAGTAGAAAATGCTGGTAACCAGCATTTTCTCCTTTCCCCACGATGTGTACCACCAGATCAAAGACAGAAGTCATCTTTTTGGCCACATTTAATTTGTCGTCTGCAAATTCTTTCAATTTGGTCAAGTCTAAAATTTTGTTGTTTGGTACAGAACTAAAGATATTAACCCTTAGAGTGCCAAATAAACCCAAGAGACATCTTTATCCTATAAATATGACCCAAGTAATCACAATTTCACGGTTGCTTTTGTCTGCAGTGTATCAGTAAAGTGACCAGTGTAGATCAACCTGATCTTGATCTACACTGGCCGCAAAGGCAACTATAGTAGTGAAGGCTGCTTTAAAGGTTAATCCCTAGAGTGCGAAATAAACCCAACAGATATTTTCATTTGAGAATTGTGACCCAGATGAGTGTAATTACAAGGCTGATTTTGTCCAGAGTGTCTTACAGTGTTGGTCAAAGATCAGACCACGTTTTGTTCAGTCTGATCTTGATCTACACTAGCTGCAAAGGCAACTACAGTTGTGAAAAATGTAATAAGCGTTAAGTCTTTACCAGAAGACAATATTTAAACTTGCGTAATTTGGAAGTATTTGCAGATAACAAATTGAGTAGGGCTCAATTGTTGAAATTTGTATTTGAAAGAGTAGAAAACATTGTAGGAAAATGAGAAAATGCCTCTAACTAGCATTTTCTCCTTTTCCCACTATATTTTCAAAGGCTTTCTTCTTTTGGATCATTAAAAGAATGGTATTGTGCGGTAAAGGTTTAAATGTCGATCAAAATAAGGATAATTTTGGGATCTGCCAGAATATTTTTTGGGACATTATTACATTAAAAACTTATAAAAGCCATTATGTAAATACCTACTTGTCAGGTTGATTTAATTCTCATTCCTCAATTCTTGGAAAATAAAGTTGGCAGTATCAGTTTAAATTTCTATCACACAATCCTGAGTTTTAACGACCTGGAGGGAGATGGCTTTTGAAAACATTCTTGGAAAAGGAGAAAATGCTGGTTACAAGAAATTTTCCTTTTACCACAATGTGTTCTACTCTTCAAAGACACATTTTCTAGTATGAGACACATTTAACTCTTTACCCAAACGACAAAATTTTAGATCAGTCCAAATTGAAAGCTTTTGCAGACGACAAAATAAATGTTACTCATAAATTGAAATCTGTTTTGGTAAGAGTAGAAAACAATGTGGGAAAAGGGGAAAATGCTGGTTACCAGCATTTTCTCCTTTTCCCACAATGTTTTCGAAAGGTTTTTTCCTCGGGGTCGTTAAAAGTCGGGATTGTTTGGTAAAGGGTTAACTCTAACAGACTTTAACGTTTCAACGTTTTAGACTCGAGCAAATTGGAAGGCTTTTTGGAAGTCAAATACAGGGGTAGTTCAAAAGATGATTTCTGTCTGAGAGGAGAGAAAACATGGTGGGAAATGGAGAAAATGCTTGTTACCAGCATTTGCTCTTTTTCCCACAATGTTATTGAAAGTCTTGTTCTTTTGGGTTGTTAAAACTTGAGATTGTGTGGTAAAGGGTTAACTTACCTTCTGCACGTGCTTTTATTTTGGATGAGTCTAAAGTTTTATGGTTTTGTAAACAGTTAACTCTTTGCCAAGGTGACAAAATTTTAGGTCTTTTCCACGCTGAGAACATTTGTGGACGTCATGTTGATTGTTGCTTTAATGTTACCCGCATTTTCTCCTTTTCCACAATGTTTTCGAAAGCTTTTTCCCTCAGGGTGGTAAAATCATGGGGTTGTCTGGAAAAGCGTTAAAAAGCAGATAGTGAGAAGATCCATGATTCATGATTACGTGTTTAACACACAATCCAGAGTCTTAACAACTCTGATTGGGAGGCTTTTGAAAATTTTGTTGAAAAAGAAGAAAATGCTGGTAACCAGCATTTTCTCCTTTTTCCACACAGTTTTCAACCCTGTCAAAGAAAAATGCCGTTATTTTTGCCCGAGTCTAATTTGTTATCTGCTTCCAGTTCAGACAGATCTAAGATAATGTCATGTGGTAAAGGGTTATCAGTCACAAGTGCAGTGGTTTAACGTTCAGAAGAAGATTTGGCTCTGAATTTTAACCCTTTAACTTTACCACACAACAAAATTTTAGACCTGTCCATATTGAAAGCAATTGCAGGTGACAATTTCATTGTGGCTTGAATGATCCGATTTTTCTCTGATAGGGTAGAAAACACTGTGGGAAAAGGAGAAAATGCTGGTTACCAGCATTTTCTCCTTTTCCCTCAATGTTTTTAACAGGTTTCTTCCAAAGGGTTGTTAAAAGTCGGCAGTGTAGAGGTTCTTTCACAACTACAATTGCCTTTGCAGCCAGTGTAGATCAAGATCATACTGCACAAAATGTGCAGTCTGATCTTGGATCTACACTGTCCGCTTTGCCAGAACACTATAAACAAAAGCAGCTGTGAAATTGTAATTATTTTGGTCTTATTTCTAGACTGAAATTGTCTGTCAGGTTTATTCAGCAGCACTTTAAAAGTTAACTCTTTACCAAACAACAAAATTTTAGACCGGTCCAAATTAAAAGCATTTGCAGACGACAAATTAAATGATAATCGGATGATGGGATTTGTACCTTTACCGACAAAGTTTTCAAAAGGCTCAAGTCTCAGGGTTGTTAAAAGTCGGGATTGTGTGGTAAAGGGTTAAGATGTATTGCATCACTGGCTTGAGAATGTTGGATTTTTGAAATATTTTCTACGAGCATAAGAGCTTTACTGATGAAGCACCAAGTACAAATTTGGCAGCTGTTTCAGATAACACGGATCAAGACCTGGGCCCGTATTCACAAACCATTTTTTAAGAATATTCTTTGTCTTATTTTAGATTTTGAAAGTAATGCAAGTTCTAATTGGCTAAACTATAGCCAATCAGAACTTGTGTTACGTTCAAACTGAGAAAAATTTTTGAGAATAAGATTAAGAATGGTTGGTGAATATAGACCCTGATTGGTCTAGTTTTGTTTGACCCTTTAACACACAACCATGACTTTTAACAAACCTGAAGAAAAAGCCTTTTGAAAAAACTGTTTGAAAAAAAGAAATGCTGGTAGCTAGCATTTTCTTCCATTCCCGCAATGTTTTCTTCCCTTCCCAGAAAGAACTTCAACTTTTGAGTCATGTTTATTTTGTTGTCTGCAAATGCTTTGAATTTGGACAGGTCTAACTTGAAGTTGAAGTCATATAAAGAATTAATTTCAGACTTGTCCAAATTGAAAGCATTAAATTTTGCCAACTACAAAAATGGTGACTCAAAAAGTAAAATTCATTCTTGAAATGGAAGAAAAAAATGTGGAAAAAGGAGAATATGCTGGTTACCAGCATTTTCTCCTTTTTCCTCAATGTTTTCAAAAGGCTTCTTTCTTGGGGTCGTTAAAAGTCGGGATTGTGTGGTAAAGCCTTAAAACAGCCTTGGCTGTTTTTGTTGGCTGTAAAGATCAAAATCAGACTATACTTTTTGTGCAGTGTGATCATCGATCTATAGAGTTATGTATAGAATGAGAGGAATTTCATCGCAGAAAACTCCAGTTTTTCTTTTTCTGTAAAACACAGTCAAATTCAGTTTTAGCTTGCCTGTTTTACAAGGAACATGTTGAGGTTTTGTCATGGGCCCGTCATTAACTGAATCTTTATCATTGTCATCGTCAGCATGAATAAAAATTTGACGTTTGCCTATATTTGGCTTGTTTCTCAAGATATTTACTTCAGCTAGCTGTTAACTCTTTCAGGGCCGAATGTTAAAACCTTTATCAGACAATACAGAAGTTTTACATACTGAGAAAAAATGCTTTTAAAAACATGGTGGGAAAAGGAGAAAATATGCTAGTAACCAGCATTTTCTCCTTTTTCTGCAATGCTTTTGTACCTTTTCAAAAACAAACTGTAGATTTTGAGACACTTTTTTTGTTAATGTTGTCTGCAAATGCTCGGCAAGTCTAAAATTTTGTCATGTGGTAAAGAGTTAAACTGGGTCTCTTTCGACAGCCAAAATTACAATCCACTGAAACACAGATAGATTTTTATTTCATAAGCTTTGTCTAAACAGGGGTATAGATCAAAGATCAGACTGCAAGTTCTGTGCAGGCTGGTCACCAGTATTTACTCCTTTTCCCACAATGTTTTCTACCCTTCCCAAATCAAATTTCAAATTTTGAGTTGCACTTATTGTGTTGGAATGGTTCAAAATTTTGTTGTTTGGTAAGGAGTTATCATACTGGAAGTCGGTGATTAGGTTTGATCTCTACATTTGCTGCTGTGACAACTGCATTTCAATCATGATGCAGTTTTGCATTCAGCTGGGAAATCCATTATACTAATTATGCAGTAGATCTCTCCAATTAAGTCCTCATCAGATGACAAACTTGGGATTATATGGTGAAGGGTTAACTCTTTACCAAACAGCAAAACTTTATACTTGTCAAAATTGAAAGGATTTGAAGACAACAAATTAACCCTTTACTGCACAGTGCCGCCTTTTGACGCCTCTGGGAAAGAAGGCTTTTGAAAACATTGTGGGAAAAGGAGAAAAATGCTGGTAACCAGCATTTTCTCCTTTTCCCCACAATGTTTTCTGCCCTATCAAAGAAAAATTGCACCATTTGAGCCACACTGAAATTGTTGTCTGCAAATGCTTCCAATTTAGACAAAGCTAAAATTTTGTCTAGTAAAGGGTTAAATGTTACTCAAAACATGGAATTTGTTTTCCATAGGATAGAAAACATTGTGTCAAAGATAAAACACTGGTTATCAGCATTTTCTTCTTTTCCCACAATGTTTTCAAAAGCTTTCTTCCCCAGGGTTGTTATAAGTTGGGATTGTGTGGTAAAGGAAAAAGCTAAAGAGAGTTTTGACACTGGTGCCTGTGGTTATTTAGTTTCTGTGATTAGGTTTGATTCCTACCTTATGTTCACTGCTGTGACAACCACATTTCAGTCAGGCTGCAGTTTTTCATTTTGCTGGGAAATTCATCTCACTAATTAACAAATAGGTATTTCTAATTGAATTAACGCCTCACTGTATAAAAATTATAGCTCTATCTGTATCAGAATTATTTGAAGATGACAAACATGGCTTAACCCTGTACCACACTAAAAAACTGTAGACTGGACCAAATTGAAAGCATATGCAGAAGACAAAATAAATGTAGCTCAACTAAGGATTTCTGTCAATGATAGAGTAGAAAACATTGAGGGAAAAGGAGAAAATGCTGGTGACCAGCATTTTCTCCTTTTCCCACAATGTTTTCACAGAGGTTTTTTTTCTCAAGAGTCATTACAACTTGGGATTGTTTGGTAAAGGGTAGGTGGGACTTGTCTATGAAAGTGTTGAAACATTGTAGGAAAAGGAGAAAATACTGGTTCCCAGCATTTTCTCCTTTTCCCACAACATTTTCAAATGCCTTCTTTTTCAGGGTTGCTTAAACTTGGGATTCTATGGTAATGGGTTAACACTTAGAGTGTCTGACTTGGTTGCCATAAACTATTTAGTTTACTGACAAGAATTCTGTGATTAGGTTTGATCCCTACCTTATGCTTACTGCTGTGACAACTGCATTTCAGTCATGCTGCAATTTTGCATTTTGCTGGGAAATCCATTTTGCTAATTACATAAATTACAAATAGATTTCTCTAATAAACCCTTTATCACATACTTCCGAGTTTTAACAACCCTAAGAAAAAAGGCTTTTGAAAACATGATGGGAAAAGGAGAAAATTCTGGAAACCAGCATTTTCTCCTTTTCAACCCTTTTATCACATACCCCCCGAGTTTTGACAACCCTAAGAAGAAAAGCTTTTGAAACCATGGTGGGAAAAGGAGAAAATGTTGGTAACCAGTATTTTATCCTTTTCCCACCAGATTTTCTAACATTTCAAAGAAAAACTAAAACATTATTTGATGTACATTTGATTTGTCATCTGAAAATGCTTTGAATTTGGACAAGTCTAAGATTTTTTTGTTAACACTTTCCCAAACGACAAATTTTGGACTGGTCCAAACTGAAAGAGTTTGCAGATGACAATTTTAAATTTGATGAAAATGGCAGACAGTTCTCAAAAAGGGTAGAAAACACTGTGGGAAAAGGAGAAATTGCTCGTTACGAGCAATTTCTCCTTTTCCCACAGTGTTTTCAAAAGACTTGTACTGCAGACACGTGAATACCAGGGAAAGGGTTAAGTAAGAAGTTAACTCTGTACTAGATTATATCAAAAAATATTTGCAGATAACAAACATGGCCTAAATGAAGGAATTTTTCTGTGAAAGTGTTGAAAACACTCTGGGAAAAGAAAATGCATGTTACCTTTCCCCATTTTTTTTCAATAGCTCCTTTCCTCAGGGTCTTTGAAACTCAGTTTTGTCTGGTAGCGACTTAAAAGATAGGATATGTCTGTGAACGGGTTGAAAACATTTTGGAAAAAGGAGAAAATCTTAGTTATGTTTTGAAAAAAACCTCTTTCCTAAGGGTTCTAAAGGCACAGTTTGGTTAGGTAAAGGGTTAGATGGGACTGGTTGAAAACATTGTGAGAAAAGGAGAAAATTTACAAGCATTTTAGCCTTTTCCTAATATGTTTTCAAACGCCTTCTCTGTCAGATTTGCTAACATCTAGGGATTCTTATGTAATGTGTTCACACTTAAGCCTTAACCTGCTAAATAAATGAGATGAAACTTTCAAACCAATAGTAAAAACCTTAATGTTGCTTTTTCAAAGTTATTTTTTTGGGAAAAAATATCTCCTTTATCGGACAGTGTAGACCCAAGATCAGACTGCATGTTCTGTGCAGTCTAATCTTGATCTACACTGTTAGCAAAAGGTCCTTGGGTAGCGATTAGCAGCTTAAGGGTTAAAGTGTGTTGGGTAACTGTGTAGGCTATAAATCAAAATTTGACTGCCTAGAATTCCGTAACACTTTTTGTTCACATGATTATTCCCACTAGAAGAATGTAAGGCCATTTGTTTCTGTCAAAGACATTTTTTCCTCTTGTCATATTGTTTATCATACAACATAGAAATACAAATACTTGTAATATCTTGCATACAAAAGATTTTTTCCCCCAACACTGTTTTATATAAGTGTATGTCTAAGTTGGTAACATACAGGGCTTGAAAACTTGGCATCCCAGTGCTTTGATTTCTCAGCTTGGCCGAATTCTTTCCAAGGATTGATGATCATAATTGCTTGCAACAGGATTAATTTTATTCCAGTCTCATTGTTGAACATTGTTTATAATGTATGAGCTGTGCTCTGTAAAAAGGGGGCTTAATGCATCTGCGAAAAGTATCCACCCAGGTCAGCCTGCAAAGTCTGCACAGGCTGACCTGGGCAGAAACTTCTCACTGTTAGTCAATTTTCTGTATGTCTAAGGACCAGTTTACCCCATGATTAAGTCAATTATTAAAAAAAGGTGGAAAAAAAGGTGGTTTTTATGGATCCATAATTATGTGATGGCTTGATTGGTATAATATATCACAGATATGCATTAAAACCCCTTTTGCCAGAGCATGGCTCAATTATATATATATATATATATATATATATATAAAACACAACCAGTGTTTCAATACCTTATCTAGGCCAAATTCTTGCCAAGGTTTGATGCTTATCATTGTTTGCTACAGGACTCATTCCAGTCTCATTGCTGAACATCATTTATAACATATACAGTCGAGCTGCGTTTATCCGGGCTCCATAATTCTGGAAATCTCAGGATCCGGACAAAAACATCAGGGAACAGATATTTTCTGTACAATTTTTACTTTTTATTCTGGAAATCCGCGTTCCGGAACCGGAAAGAAAAAATCGGGAACGAAGGGTTAAGAATTAGTACAAACCTTGTCTGATAAACCAGACGTGGCCTGACTGTGTATCAGACAATTCAAACTGGTACCCGTTGTATCTCCCGTAACTGTCTGATAGATACAAAGATCGATAACAGGCTACCAGTTTACACACAATTTAGACTTGATATTTTTCCCGGTACCATAGACTGGTTATCATAAATATCATAAATACAGTCTACTTCGAGTGATTTCTGACTGGTGCGTCGTGAATAACACGGGTATCGGTCTAACTAGTGTCATTTGTTGCAGACGATTTTCACACGTATTGAAAACGCACGTGTTGTTAATTAGTAGTGTTTTCGAAAACTGTGAAATGACGTTCTCGTGCCAATGATAATTGTCAATTTAACAGATTATCCATACACATAGCACTGAAGTGACGATTCCACGCTTTTGTTTTTTAATTATTACTGGATCTACCTGATTACAGTAATGATCGCTAAAAAAATAGCTGAAATGTCCGCAAAGATTTTCTGGGCATGTTTAAACTCATTTTTCAAAATTAAAGGCAAAACTAAAATATGAACATACCGGTTGCTTGCATATTCAATAATCCTTCGTTTCAAAAACAAATATTTTCAATTTAAATGGTAAACCATAAGGAAAAAAAAAGTTTGATTCACGCGTTACTCGAGATGTTTATGTTCCTCAACGTACACACAAAATGGCCACAAAACACAATAAATTTCGTTAGGTTTTTCGAAAATATTTTACTCCTAACAGACTATAAAGATGATTGAAAATATGCCTGTCTTTCATATCGCATCAATTTGCTATCAATATTCTCAATTACTCTTTGCCATTTTACCACTTTGAAAGCACAATTATCAGAAATCAACAGAATGTCTACACCACCAGCAAAAGACAACGAGTTCGACTTCCGTGAAAAAAGACATTTGTCAGTACAAAGAAGACCTCCAAAAAACCACTATCGCGGGAATTCGACAACACATCGAAAAAAATTGTGCATGTCGTGTTTTCTTTTTGTTTCGCCCTTTTCATGGTGTTTTCAAAAGTCATAAATGTGCCGAGCTTTACAAGCGCACCTGTTTGCACAATAGGTATGCATGTGCATGTAATTATGTACAAAAGTCATGTACAAAAACACACAAATAACAGAAAGGCAAAATGCAAATTTATGACACCCTTTATTCTATAAATCTGAACAATCGTTGGGGCAATCATGACATGTATACAAGTGCTTGTGTAAAACATACGCTGTTGTAATTCTTACGATGCACGGTGTCCCTTATCAACATGAAGGGAACTGACCTAGCTTAACTTGGATGCCATGCCAGCAATCCCAGTTCGTTGATCCGGAAATACGTCTGATCCGGAAACATTAATAGGAAAAAGAAGTGTCCGGATAAATGAGGCTCGACTGTATCTATAACATCCAGGGCTTGAAAACTGGGCGTCCCAGTGCTTTGATTTCCCAGCTTGGCTAAATTCTTTCCAAGATTGGTGATCATTGATTGCAACAGTACTTGTTCTTATCTCACTGCTGAGTATTGTTTAGATGATATCTATATGGGAAAGCAGCCAGTGGCTTGGAAAGAATGTTGTTTGTAGTACTGGTGGAAGAAAAGCCTGGGTAGTTAAGCTGGCTACAATGATAAAACTGAAATAATGTTGGAAATGTGGATTTTTCCACAAAATCCCAATTCTAAACAACTCTGAGGAAGAAGGCTTTTGAAAATATTTTGGGAAGAAGGAGAAAATGGTCATCACCAGCATTTTCTCCTTCTTCAACAATGTTTTCTACCCTTCCATTAACAATATTCAATTTTTAAGTCCTATTTATGTGTCCTCTGCAAAATTAATGTTTTCTGTTCGGACAAGTCTAAAATTTGGTTCTCTGGTAAGCATTTAACTCCAAACTGAAAGCATAAGCAGATGACAAAATAATGTGACTGAAAAAATGAAATTTAATTTTGGAAGGGTAGAAAACATTGTGGAAAAAGGAGAAAATGCTGGTTACAAGCATTTTCTCCTTTACCCACTATGTTTTCAAAAGGCTTCTTTCTCAGGGTCATTAAAAGTTGGGTTGTCTGGTAAGCTGTTAAACACCGAACAAATAAACAAACAAACAGAAATGTTCATGTTTTCTTGGCTTGCTAATGAACATAGCTGGCTTCTGAAGATTCATTAGTTATAACGTTTGGAAGAAAATGGGAATATTTGATGGGAAGTTGGATGAAAGTACAATAAGAGAGAAATAAATACTAACCTGGAGTGTTTAAAATTTTAGTCTTTACCTGTTGCCAGAGGACAATGTCTTACATTGTTCTTGAAATGAGCTTGTAGTTTTAATGATCATGACAAAGAAGGCTTTGGAAAGCATAGCGGGAAAAGGAGAAAATGCTGGTAACCAGCACTTCCTCCTTTTCCCACTACGTTTTCTTCCCAATCAAAAATAAATTTGATCATTTAAACTTTTGCTTGCAAATGCTTTGAATTTGGACTAGTGCAAAATTTTATCGTTTGGCCAAGAGTTAGCCAATTACCGCAGGACAAAAATGTGGATTTGTCCAAGTTTAAAGTATTTCCAGATGACAATTTGAATGTTGCTCAAATAATGATTTCTTGGTAACCAGCATTTTCTCCTTTTTTCACAATGTTTTCAAATGTTTTCTGTTATTTGGTCTTTCTCAGGGCCGATAAACACAGGATTGTGTTGTAGAGAGTTAACCCTTAGAGCGCTGAATAACCCAAAAGACAATTTTTATCTAGAAATCCCAACGGAGTAAATGCAATTTCAGATTTGCGTTTTGTCTGTAGTGTTTCACAGAAATTGACAGTGAAGATCACAATTCAGATCATGTTTTGTGCAGTCTGATCATGATCTACAATGGCATCAAAGTCATGAATGGCACTTTAGCTCTTTACCAAAACGACAAAATTTTAGACTTGTCCAAATTGGAAGGATTTGCAGACGTCAAATTAAACGTAACTCAAAACATGAAATTTGTCTTTCATAGAGTAGAAAACATTGTGGGAAAAGCAGAAAATGCTGGTTACCAGCATTTTCTCCTTTTCCCACAAAGTTTTCAAAAGCCTTCTTTCTCAGGGTCTTTCAAAGTCAGGATTGTGTGGAAGAGGGTTAAGAGTTAATGTGCCAGTGTGGCTAGAAGTATTGTATGGGTTTTTGTGAAATATATTCATATTTTATATGGCCAATAAATCAACCTAGATAGATTCCTACATCAATATTCCAATGAGGTTTTACCCTTTACCAAACAACAAAATTTTAGACTTGTCCAAATTGAAAGCATTTGCAGATGACAACTTAAATGCAGCTGAATGATTATAGTTGTCTGTGAAAGGGTGGAAAACATTGTGGGAAAAGGAGAAAATGCTGATTATCAGCATTTCCTCCTTTGCTCGCTATGTTTTTAAAGTCTTTATTCTCAGGGCTGTTAAAACACAGGATTGTGTGGTAAAGGATTAGGCCTCTGCTAAACAATTCTGCGTTCGGATGAACCTGAAGAAAGATGCTTTTGAAAACATTGTGGGAAAAGGAAAAACTGCCAATAATCAGCTCTTTCTTCTTTTCCCACAATTTTTTCTGCTACTTGAAAGCCCTGCAGAATCACTTGAAACAGCATTTATTTGTTGTCTGCTATTTATTTTATTGTCTGCAATTGCTTTGAATTGAATCTGGACAAGTATAAAGTTTTTTTGTCTGGTAAAGATTTTATCACATGAATAACTTGAATCAGAGACAAGTTCATGCAAGATTCCATTCTGTTAAACTTTTGGATAATTTCTCAGTTCACAGTGATGTTAAGTTTAACTCCTACCTGAAGACAAAAAATTTAGACTTGCTTAAAATCAGAAGCACTGGCTGATGACAAATTAACCCTTTACTGCACAATGACGCCTTTTGACGCCCCTGGGAAGGAAGCCTTTTGAAAACATTGTGGGAAAAGGAGAAAATGCTGGTAACCAGCATTTTCTCCTTTTCCCACAATGTTTTCTACCTGATCAAAGAAAAATTGCACCATCTGAGCCACATTGGAATTGTCGTCTGCAAATGCTTTAAATTTGGACAAGGCTATAATTTTGTCGTCTGGTAAAGGGTTAAAAAGAGGCGCTAATAATGGAATATGTTTTTGATTAAAAAAAAAACCTTGTTGGCAAAGGAGAAAATACTGGTTACTAGTAATTACCCTAAAGCAATTTTGTGATGTGGAAAAGCAGCAAGTGGCTTGAAAAGAATGTTGTGCAAAGTAGTTTTGGAAAAAAAAACTCAATGATTGCATGGATAGGTGCACTGGCTGCCAACATGTTACTAATTTTGAAAACAGTGTAAACTCTTTACTGATGACAGAATTTTTGACTGATCCAAATTGAAAGCACTTTAAGATGAGAAATGAAATGAATCTCAAATGACCTGATTTGTATCAGAAAGGGTAGAAAACACTGTGGGAAAAGGAGAAAATGCTGGTTACCAGCGTTGTATCCCTTTTCCCACAGTGTTTTTAAAATGCCTTTTACCTCATGATCATTAAAACTCGAGGGATTGTGGAAAAAACTCCATGAATGCATGGATAAGGTCATTAACTCTTTACCAAACTATCCCAGGTTTGTAGGACCCTGGGAAAGAAAGCATCTGAAAACATTGTGGGAAAAGGAGAAAATGCTGGTTACCAGCATTTTCTCCTTTTTCCACAATGTTTTCTACCCTATCAGGGACCTTAAGGTCATTTTTACCAAACTTCAAATTTGTCGTCTGCAGATGTTTTAAATTTGAAAGAGTCTGAATTTTGCCGTTTGGGAAATGGTTAAAGGTAGGCATTGTGTGATAAAGGGTTAAGCACAAACCAAAGGCTTGACAGAAAAAATAAGTCTAAAGATAAAAATGGTTGTTAAACTTCTTGGAAGGACTTTCCTTTTTTTGTGGCATTTGTTGAAGGCAATGCCACTATGAGTTACGGTATTTTGAAATTCATGTGTCATAGTTTGTGCAAAACCAAAGGAAGTAAACCAGATTTAATTAAATTCTTCTGAGACAAATAAGTGTTTTGATCGCACTCAGATATGAAATTGAAAATGGTGTACTACAATAAATTAGATTAGGCCATCGATCGGGGAAATACTTCCTTTTTATCGAAAATAGCTTGATCTGCTATGGCCTTCTATAGTTGCATAATGATACACACATACCGTGCTTTTTCGTCCAAAAACCAGTTCGTTCCTTGGCTTATTCATCCCAGGGCTTGTTTGCCCAGACCTGTTTGTCCCACAAGATTGCAGCCTGCTCTATCGGATTATGCTTGACTTTTAACCCTTTACCACACAATGCCGCCTTTTAATGACCCTGGGAAAGAAGCCTTTTGAAAACATTGTGAGAAAAGGAGAAAATGCTCGTCTACCCTATCAAACAACAGGAGGACCATGATGGTCCTAAATCGCTCACCTGAAATGCAACTCAGCTGTCATTGTTATGGCCACTTGCCTCTTGTTTTTTGCTGGAATGTTTTAGTTTTGAAAATGATTCATCCATATGACAATACCAACAATCAGAGCAGGTAAGAAAATGATAGTCGAAATTATAGGCCCTAGAGTGTAAGTAGACAAGAAAATACCCGGGCTGGGCCAAGCCCCTTAAGCTACCCCAATGCTTAACCCAACGCTTAACAAAATAGCGCAGTGCTTAACAGCAAACCCTCCCTTATGCCCAGCTAACCCTTATGCCCAGCTAACCCCTTATGAAACAGCTAACCCTTATGAAACGGCTAACTTATGCAACAGATAACTTATGATTAGCTAACCCTTATGCATTAACCCCCTTACGCTTTAACCGCCTTATCCAAAACAACTCCCATTAACCAAACATATGCTTTAACTAATTTCATAAACATAAACATGCTTATAAAATTCATGCATCACTCATATAACAACCCACCAACAAATAGCATAACCTCTTTCTAAAACGTTTTAACTTAAATTCAATTTTAAAAAAAATTCTAAAAAATTTTTGATTTCAGAGCCCAGCTAAACAGTCAGCCATCTAACCGTTTGTTTCCCCCATCAAACAGCGCAATGGCCAACCGGCTAACCATATGCTAACCTTATGCTTTCATAAAAATAAAAAAAATTTTAATAAAATTTAAAAATAAAAATTTTATTTTTTGTTAAGTAATTTTAAAATATTATAAAAAATGCATGTGTTGAATAAAATTTCAATTGTGTTTAAAGAAAAGTTAAAAGAAACATTAGAAAACAAACAAGATTTATATAAGTGTAATGGGTTAATGTATAAAAAAAAATGAAAATTAGCAAAAAGTGATATAAATTATTATAATGTTTTAACTGAGCTAGATGCAAAATTATTATATATATTTAGTAAAGCAAAAAAAGAGCTTGGTAGAGAAACAGAATGGCTTAAATTAGGTTTTTTATTGATTGGCTTGATAATGATGGGTTTTATAAAAGATTTTCTAAAACATTTTGTTTTAATGAAAACAATATTTTATGTAAATATCATCATTTAGTTGAATCTTTGGTTGAATATGGTAAAGCTTTTTTTAAAAAAGATTCATACCGTAAAATATGTTTTATAGTTTATGAACAATATATAGAAGATGAAGATGGAGATGAAGAAGATGAAGAATATGAAGAAAATGAAGATAATGATAAAAAAGAACTAACACTACAATATATTAATGGTGATGAATCATTTTTATCACCAGAATGTGTAATATGCATGGGTGAAAAACCTAATATTTTGTTTTGTAATTGTGGTCATATACCAATATGTAAAAAATGTAATGATTGGATTAATTTTTTTAATGATAATCCAAACAAATGTCCAATTTGCAAAACCGATAGTGTTATTAAAAGAAAAATATAAATATTTAACCTTTTTTACCAGGTTAAATAGTTTTTAATTTTGTATCCTATAATGACCCCAAGCTAAAGTATCTTCATTACTATCCTTTAATATGTACCTTTTATCATCAGCTGAACTTAATGCTTTTTTGTATAACTCTTCAGTATATATTTCATGCTCATGGCTTCTTAACACACTCATAATTCTATAATAGTCTTTTCCTGTATTCAAACAATCTTTATAATTCTTTAAATTTAGTTCATTTTCAACAACAGACCTTTTTACCCCTTTACATCTTCGGTCTTCACCACTACCTTCCCATATCAATTTTCCATTTTTATCTAAAATTGGTTTTGGATTTGGAGTTTCTTTAGTTTTTTTTTTCTCTTTTTATAGGTAATTTTTTATAAGCGTACAATTTAGCACCTAAACCAACAAACTCGGTCATAACATCACCATTTAATTCATCTTTAAACATTCCCAACACTTTTTTGTTCTTTTGGCTATACAGCTCGTGCTCTTTAGGGTAACCACTCATATCATACATTTCTTCAGCATCACAAGCAATATCCTTATATAAATCATCAGTTTCTATTTCAAGAATAAAACTATCTGTATCAGTATAACACATCTTCACTTTTTCACCATACTTCACTTTAAAATAATTATAATAGGTTTTATGCATAATCGTTTTACTAATATCTAATATGCTCATACCTAAATGAACGGGTTTGTTATATTTTATTTCCGTTTTCTTCATATGAACAGCAACTAAATTTTCGTCAAATATTGTAGTATGTTGATAGTTTGGCTGAGCGGTAAGTTTTTTATAACGATAAATAACCGTATCATTAACCAATTGTATATTTACTCTATTTCTTAAGTTTTCCATGGTCTTACCAAAAACTGAATTCATCATTAACTTATAAAAATCTTCTTCAAAATCATTTTTTGCGTTTTTTCTTAACTCATTATTTAAATCAATATATTTTTTAATAGCAGAACTTTCCTCAAACTTAATTCCACGGTGTGTTTTTGTAATTTTTAAACCAAGCTCTAAATATGTTTTTAAAACCTTATGATGTATAACATAATTTTCTTTATCGTTTAAATTAGGAATTAACTTTTCTACCTTTTCTATTTTTAAACGTTCGGGTGCTAAAGGAAAGTAATTATGTAAATCGTGTAACTCTTTAGGATATTCTAAATCAACCTCTAAAAAGCATGGTATATTTTTCCATCCTTCTAATTCTTCTTTACTCATCCATTCAAAACCATGAGTATGCAATAGCTGGCTCATAGCCCAAGGGTAAAGACTGTTTGCATCTATATATATTAAATATTTTGATGGTTTATTTGTATCATATTCTTTCATATATTTGTTGTTTGCTTCTGCATACCTTTTACTGCACATAGATATACCACCCCTGATACCCTTTTCAATCATTAAAAGCATATCAATATCTGATAAAAGTTCGAGCTTTACTCCCGTTTTCTTTAGCATTGCGTCATATGCTAACCCAGGTGCAGTATAATACCAACAGGGGTCTAATTCATAGTGTTTATGGCAAACATCCCTAAAGTTTTCAAATACATCCGCTAAAAGCAAAACGTCAATTTTGTTGTAAAGCTCTAAATAATCCATAAACGTTTTCATGTTAAAAGCATTCCAAACATTTTTTGCGTGTTCATAATCTTCATCACTAATATGTTCTTTGTTTAAACTTGAATAAAATTTTTCTTTAGACGGTAGCTGAGTTTCTTCTAACCTTTCAAATGAATCTAAGTAATCATATGGAAAAACCCCCTTTCTTCTAACTAATGGTAATTGTTCTTTTGAAAAATATCTTGATAAAATATTTAACTGGTCTTCATTTAAATTACTTGAAAGTTTATCCAAACTGAAACTCATAAACTTAAAGCTATCAAGAAACCTAATTTTATGGTATATATTTTTTCCTACCCAAATAGTTTTACTAAAGCTAATATATTTTTCCTCATTGTTTGGAATACAATCAATGTAACCACTAGTTGAACCAAGAAACTTAATAAAAAGATGAGCATCATAACCACTTAAATTATGAAAATAAACAGGTGTAAAGTTAGGAATTTTTGCTTTAAGATTACAGTTTAAATGGGCAGCTCCTCTATATTTACCAGTAAAATGGCAATGCTCTCTTACTTTATAATTTTTATGAGTAAATTCTTCATTACAAATATAACACCTAGTTTCTCTTTTATGTTTTCTTTTTTCCTCTTCAGTTATTTTAATTGGAATTGGGTTTTGGTAATATTTTTGATGAATTTCTTTGATATCATTGGTTAGCATTTCTATAAATTTTTTATCAGCATCTTCTCCAGTATATTTTCTTTCTATAGGTGTGCTTACTTCATCATCAAAAAATTTTATAATGTAGTAAAAACTACAAGGAACATGCTTTTGCCGTTTTATAGTATAACTTTTCTCTTGGCTTGGTTGGCAAGTTTCTATAGGTGCTAATACACTTTCAAAATCAGCATATATAGCAACAGGAAACTTAATTTTTCTATCATGATTTATAAATTGTAATGTGCTACCTTTGTTAGACATTTTTAAATTAACAGGTTCATGCGTGGAGCAATATTTCATATGATTTTCTAAAAGTTTTTTACTACCAAAATGATTCATACAAAGCATACAATACTCAATACCGCTATTGTCGCTTACTTGTGTTCTCAATAACCCACTAATATTTTTTATTAAAACATAATGCGTTTTTTTACCATCATCAATAAAAAGCAGGTTTATATATTTTTTTTAAAACTTTTGCTAGCCCTAATACGAGTAATTTGCTTATTTTCTGAATACTCAAAAACATTTACACCAATTTCTGAATTTTGTTTTTCAAACTTATCTATATCATGAAATGTAACAGGATACTCTATTCCTTTCATATTTAAGCTATTTTCCTTTGATTTTAAATCACCATCAATTCTCTCAGGATGGCTATCTTTAGGATTTAATGCTCTTAAAATACACCATAAAAAGCATTTGTTATCCTCATTTTTCATATTGATGCATTTTTTGTTACTAATCCATTCAGGTAGCTTTATATATCCTGAAGCTCTTAAAGGTTCATAAACAACTGTATGCAACTTTAAATGTATTACACTATGAAACGCCCACCCGCTACCCCTTCTTAAAAAAGCAGTATAATTTTCTAAAATTCTTCCTACCATAATATTATATAATTCATCTACATCGGTTCCCTTTAAATTAATCTCATTTATATCAGAAGAAAAATTAACTTCTATTGGTTTATCAACCTCTTCATATTTATACATATAGCATTGAAGAACCATTTTTACTTTAGTCCCCCGCTTACTTCTAAAAATTTTTATTATTGATTGTCTTGTAAGCTCTAAAAACTCATCAGGTGAAGAAACTTGTATTCCAGGTATTTTATGTTCTTCTGCCCACATTTTAAGAGCTGAACGATTTTTTTCAACTACTATTTTATCTACTTTACTATATAATTTTTTTATTTTCTTTTTAAGAGCATTTAGTTCTGGTAAAATACTTTTAGGAACTTCTTTAACTCTTTCTAAACTTATTAATAAATCCTCAACTGTTTGTTGGTGTGTAGGTGGTGTGGTTGGTGTTGGTGGTGGTGCAATTGTTGGTTGTAAAACTGGAGTCCTTATAATTCCAATATCTCTATCTAATATTGGCGCTCCAGGATTACTTAAAAGCTCAATTAATTGAGCCCGTCTAAGTCTTGAGTATCCCCTGATACCTCTTGACTTAGCTAAATTTTTCAATCCCCTTACTGTAAGGTTTTTAAATTCAGCATTCATATTTTCTATGAAAAATTAAATTTTTTAAGTCAATTTTATTATGAATTTTTTTTCTTCATAATAAAATTTATTGAACGTCAATTTTATATTTACCATTCCAAACTCTTCCATCCCAGTTTTCAATCGTTTGAGGACATTTATCTATAAATTTACCTGCTTTGTAAATTGATGGAAAAGTTGTGGTTTCTCCTGTTTCAACATCCTCTAAAATAACTTGTCTTGGATTTTTTGAAATCGTCTTTAATCTTTCATAATTAGGAACTTTATTTTCATTTCTTTTTTTATTCTTCTTTTTTTTAATTTTCTCCTCAGGGTATAACCCATGCTCTTTTACTACATCGACTAATTTCTTTTTAGTCCAGTAAGAGTAAAACTTTATACCATTGTCTTTCAAATTTTTTTTTAAATCGATAATCTTTATCATTTTTATATAAAACAAAAATTACTTAGTACACTACACTCATTTTATTCCCATCACTCTGGAAGTTAATCAACCTATCACTAAGTAAAACCGCATATGCCTCAGTATTTGCAGGAGGATTTGCAGTAAATGTTACCTTAATATGAATATCAGTTACAGAATATTTTAATCTTTCACTTTGCTTTGATACGTCAAACAAAAACAAAGGAAAGAGAGTTTTATAATCTTTAGTAATATTAGGGTTTGATACTAATTCATCCATGTTAAAAAACTTTTTTCTAAACAAAGCAGCTTCACTATATATTCTACTAAATTGATTAGCAGCAAAATTTATATCATAATCATATGCTGGGTATTTTTTCGAACCTAACATTACAAAAATATTTTTAACATTTAAGTTATCAAATATAGACGGGTTTTGTTCTTGGTCGCCACTTTTACCAGTTTGAAAACCAACAATTAAAAAACGTGGCACCTCAGGAGATGATTTAGCTGATAGCCTCCAAGTAAAGCCTGTTGCCGCCTGTGGAACCGCAATGGAGTCGCTTTGTATCATTCTATACCCAACTGGAAATTTTTCTTTCTTTCCAATAAATTTTAAAAGTTCCAGTCTATTACCAATTTCCGGCTCCACATGAGGCATAAACCAAGATACTTTCAGTAAATTAACTCGGCCAGCATCGGTACCACCAGCTCTAAAAATTGCGTCATTATCATCATTTCTTGTTAAGGTAAGAGTTTGTTTCATACCGTATAAAACTTTGTTGTAATCTTCACAAAAACCAAATATATGTTTTAAGGGTACCCTAAAACTAAAGGTTCCAACTGGATTTGAACTAAAAATATACTGTCTTCTTACTGAAAAACCGGCATTAGTAGCACTGGCTGCATTGACTCCGGTATCCTTATACCATAATTGGTTTAACCCTTGTGATTTAGAAAAGTCATCCGGGTATTTTAACAGCCCAAGCATTGTGGTAGCCTGACCAGGGTAATTAATGGATTCTATCTCTTGCCCACTAAGTTGGTATCTTATATTTTTAAACAGATACATCAGGCCATTGTTTGTTATGGTAACCTCATTAGCTGCACCATAAACGGTTTCATCATTTTTTACTAATTCGCCTATAATTTGTAAATAAGACTCAGAAGGATGATAAAAAATATCTTGAGTTTCGATGTTAATCCTAATATCTCCTCCAGAGTTGTTTAGATTGGTACCTGTGATAGGTTCATACTCATGATATTCATATTCATCAATACTATCATCTTTTAAAATTGGTGATTTAATGTCTAAAATGTCCATTTTTAGCTCCACTGGCCGAAGGCCAGCGGGCTTATGTCATGGCCCGGTGTCCGTCCGTCCGTCCGTCCGTCCGGTCGTCCGTCCGTCCGTCCGTCCGTCCGTGCGTTAACTTTTATTTCAAACATCTTCTTCTCTGAAACTACCCATCCGATATTCACGAAACTTCACAGAAATGATCCTGACATGGTCCTCTTCAGAATTTCTTGAAAGAATTTGATTCCTTCAAAAACTCTGGTTGCCATGGCAACAAAACTGAAAAATATTGGAAATCTTTAAAAATCTTCTTGTCTGAAACCATAAGGCATAGGGCTACCAAATTTGGCATGTAGCTTTATGTAGTAGACCTCTATCAAGTTTCTTCAAATTATAGCCCTGGGGTCAAAATTGGCTCTGCCCCAGGGGTCACAAGTTTTACATAGGCTTATATAGAGAAAACTTTAAAAATCTTCTTGTCTGAAACCATAAGGCATAGGGCTACCAAATTTGGCATGTAGCTTTATGTAGTAGACCTCTATCATGTTTCTTGAAATTATAGCCCTGGGGTCAAAATTGGCTCTGCCCCAGGGGTCACAAGTTTTACATAGGCTTATATAGAGAAAACTTTAAAAATCTTCTTGTCTGAAACCATAAGGCATAGGGCTACCAAATTTGGCATGTAGCTTTATGTAGTAGACCTCTATCATGTTTCTTGAAATTATAGCCCTGGGGTCAAAATTG